>CM048854.1:4413109-5025452 GCA_026545225.1 Cornus controversa | reverse complement strand
ACATTTCAAATGTGAAATGCCTGTTATGTGAATTTACTTGATGGTCATAAGGCATTAGAGTAGCCATTGGGGGGACACCTGCCCAAAAGTGTCCATTTCGAGTTCAAGAAGTGAATGAAATTTATTTTTATAGTAAGAGAATTGTGTTAGCTTTGATTTGATAGGTCATGGACCTTGTTTGGATTTAAATTGAAAAAGATATGCATGTTTTGGTGCATGGGTGGGTAATCTGACCCACAGCCACTAATTCAAGCATAACTTGAGTTGTGGATGGTATTTTTGGATGATTCAAATTGGGTTAGAAACTAGACATGTTGAGGATGATCCATGTCAAATTTCAAGTCAAACGGACTTACGGATTGTGAGATATTAGCATTTGAAGTCAGGTTGAGAATGCTGTCAAATATTCAGGCCCAGGTTCTTTCAGCCTGCTGAAAGGCCACTTTCAGCCTGCTGAAAGTTCACTTTCAGCCTGCTGAAAGTCCACTTTCAGGCGGCTGAAAGTGCTAGTTTTGGAAATACAAACACACTGGAAGTTTCAGGCGACTCAAACTGAACTTTCAGGCGACTGAAAGTCCCGTAGACCTTAAAAATGTGTTTTTTTGTGATTTCTTCATGATCTAAGAGTGGAAATGAAATGTCATGGATACATAGACTGATGTGTGGCCCATTGGAATGAATAATGATGAGTATATGCATAGATAATTGCATGCATATGGTTAGCTTCCGCGGTAATCGACTTATATGAGGAGGTTCAAGGGGTTGAGTGAACGGGTTCGCGACTCGGGAATTCGGGGTCGGTCCGGGGAGGTCCAGCAGTCCGGATTCCGGGGCATGACAGCGTGGTATCAGAGCTCTAGGTCAGAATACCTAGGGACGACGGGTAATGGTTAGATCATATATAGAGTTGTGAGGACAACGGGGAGGGTTAACCCACGTTTTGAGTAGAAGGATTTGATGATTTATAGGATTATGACTTTGAACTTATGATCCTAGAATTGATGTTGTGAGGGTAAGTTGAGACTAAGTGCATGTTTTCAGAAATTTTATGTGCTTAATTGTTGATACAACATGCTAGGTTACATGTGGTACGTGCATGAAGTGCAAGAACAATGTGTTGGTTTAGACATATGTAGTGATTTGAGGTTGTCTGAACAAAGGGTTTGACTACCTTTGGACTAGAGTGGAATGATTAACACAGTGTGAATGACCCTCATGAAAGTTCAATGCATTGGTGCGTGAAATTAACTTTCATTTGATAATACTCCCAGAGTTGGTTGAGTTGAAACATTTGACTTGAGATTTGTATTCGATATACAACTTGTGTAGTGTCATATGGAATATGATTTGATGCTTTCATGTTTAGTATAAGCATACAGCTTTGAATGATTTGGTTTGGGAATTAAGTGTCTTCTTGTTGTCTATATAGCAAGATGCCACCACGGAGAGTTAGTGAAAGGACAGATGCAGTCCCTAGGAGTGGAGAACAAGTTGTGCATGATATGGTTGCGACCATACGACGAATTGCTAGGGAAACACAAGAGGAGACTCAGGCTCGACCTG
Organism: Cornus controversa; assembly: GCA_026545225.1. Lineage (NCBI taxonomy): Eukaryota > Viridiplantae > Streptophyta > Magnoliopsida > Cornales > Cornaceae > Cornus > Cornus controversa. The sequence goes on along the minus strand of CM048854.1, from coordinate 5,023,889 downwards.
GGACAGCTCCTAGTAGGATGATGTTGACATTGGGGTACGTTAGGAAGCATAATCCGCCATCGTACACAGGAGGGTCTGACCCTATGGTGGCTGAGAATTGGATTGATGAGATGGTTGAACTCCTTACCGTACTTGAGGTAGAGGAGAACTTAAAGGTGAAAGTGGCCACCCATTACCTTAAGGGTGAGGCCAAACGTTGGTGGAAGTCTATTGGGAACCTCCATGACATTGAGGTAATGGATTGGAATACATTTGAAACATTATTCTTCGAGAAGTATTTTCCAGTAACAGTGAAGGATAGCTTGAGGCGAGAGTTCTATGACTTGCTTCAAGGGGATATGACTGTTATGGAGTACGAGACCAGATTTACCTCTTTGGCTCGATTTGCGAAAGAGATGATTCCAACGGAAGAGTTGAAGGTCAAACAGTTCATAAGAGGTCTCCGACCCTATTTGCGAGATAAAGTTGGAATTCTGGGATTGACAAGCTATACTGCAGTGGTGGAAAGAGCACTAATAGCAGAAGAGCTTGGTAATGATAATCAAAGGGTACAAGATGAGAAAAGGCATGATTCTTCTAAGAGTCAGCCAAAGAAGAAACAGAAAAGTGGTCCTTATCGATCTGAAGGATCAATGGGACAGCGGATGACATATTCAGTGCCTACGACTTCCATGTCTATACAGTCGGTCGGGTCAAGGAGAGTGTGTCATCATTGTCAGCAGCCAGGTCACTATAGGTCTGAGTGCCCCAGCATACATTTGGCACCAGCAGATGGACAGATTTGTTACCTCTGTCATCAAACTGGTCACTTAAAAGTGAATTGTCCTCAAGGACAGGGTGCAGGGGGTAGGGCAAAGTCTCTTAACCGCACCGATCAGTTCTTGGCGAGTCAGATCGACTCGGTGGCAATACCGCCACCCCCGTCAGTGAAGTCTACTCAGGTTTTGCGAGCAAGTATGAGGAACCTTCCTAGTGGTTCAGGACAGCAGTCCAGGTATCAAAGGACTCATCCACAGTGATTGAGGTATATCCGTGATCTCCAACTTATGAGTTATAATGATGATTTATGCAAGTATATTAAGTTACATATCATGAGTATGTGTTGGTATACTAAGGAAATTGGGTTTTGCCTTCACGATTGCTTAGGCTGAGGATGTTCCAAGACTGTGCGTGGTCGTAGGTATTTTTCCTAGTTGTAGCCCGAGGGCTAGAATGTTGGGTGGTTTAGATGCACCATATGTCATATCATACATTGTATTTGTTTATTTAATTTAACATGTTATATGTTATGTGCTATGTGGAATATGCTATTCATATGATTGAGCATTGCATTTTAGTGTTTCATTATGTGTCGCGTGGTTAGTAGTGACATGTAGTCACTACTTAGAATTCCCAAATTTTGAGATTTTGGTAAACCTAGGTAGAGGTTTGAAAATTGAGCAGATAATGACGTTGAAATAGACATGTGGTGATAGACTTTAAGATTGTTCGATTAGTAGGATGTAAGATCCTAGATTTGGAATTGGATTCCATTGGGTGATAGCCTATGAAACTGGGCTGAACTATGTGACTTGTTTGGGTAAGTGCACCCTTTATGTGCCTTATTCTAGTTAGTGCGTTTGTTATGTTAAGTGCATGGGATTGATGTGGATTGTAATGATACACGGGACTTTGGATTATGCCTGAGATGCATTCCAGTCAGAAAATTATGGTTGATAATGATGGAATGACTTTGAGTACTGATGATCTCAATTATAGGAAAATATCATTGTGAGTGATTGATGCGATTAGTCAAGGATATTACCTTAGACTAAAGGTAGAGATAGACCAGATAGGTCTTGAGGTAAAGACTGTGGACTCTAGGGAACGGGTGCTCTGGACAATATAAAAGTGAACCGTACTTGGGGTTCGGTTATTAGGCGTGTTATTATCGCCTAGGGATTCTAGTTTTGGAGATTTGATGAGACATGCCAAACATTTGAGCTTGAGTGAGCTAATGATAGTTGAGAAGTAGGAGTTATGTTAAACTCCAATTATGGGAGCTTAGGACTTTGAGAAAGTCCCTGAGCAGTGATTTCATGCAAAGGTGTGAGGGATTTAAAAGTGTGAGGGACAAGAAAGGCATGTAGTCGGGGTTGCACTAGCGGGAAGAAACGGCCTGGCCAGCCATTTCTCTCCGATTAGTACTTCTCTTACAATGTGTCCGGTCCAAGTGATTGTGGAATTGATTCGATGAGTATCAATAGATAAGGAAATGAAATTCAAATGTCGTGAGTATGGCAACTCTTACTCATAAATGAGTGTATGATTGAGATTGTGATAACAAGAGTAGGTTAGTTTAAACCGCTATTGAGGTTATGAGTTCCAGTACATGATAGAGTACTCAAGGGGACATGTGATATTATTGGAAGGCTATAGACTTTGGGATGATCATTGTGGTGCTGTCAGTGAGACGCAGTTTTGTCTACTAACACATCAGTTGGAGGATCGGTCTCATATGGACGCAGTTTTGTCTATTGACCCATCCATTGTGGAGACTCTTGTCATTTAGGCGCAGTTTTGTCTATTGACAAGTGGTGGTGACTCTGGGCGCAGTTTTGTCCATTGTCGCATATGAGTGGTGTTGTCGTTTAGGCGCAGTTTTGTCTATCGGCACATCAGTTGAGATTCTTGTCATTTAGGCGCAGTTTTGTCTATTGACAAGTGGTGGTGACTCTGGGCGCAGTTTTGTCCATTGTCGCATATGAGTGGTATTGTCGTTTAGGCGCAGTTTTGTCTATCGGCACATCAGTTGAGATTCTTGTCATTTAGGCGCAGTTTTGTCTATTGACAAGTGGTGGTGACTCTGGGCGCAGTTTTGTCCATTGTCGCATATGAGTGGTGTTGTCGTTTAGGCGCAGTTTTGTCTATCGGCACATCAGTTGAGATTCTTGTCATTTAGGCGCAGTTTTGTCTATTGACAAGTGGTGGTGACTCTGGGCGCAGTTTTGTCCATTGTCACATATGAGTGGTGTCATCATTTAGACGCAGTTTTGTCTATTGGCACATCAGTTAAGATTCTTGTCATTTAGGCGCAGTTTTGTCTATTGACAAGTGGTGGTGACTCTGGGCGCAGTTTTGTCCATTGTCGTATATGAGTGGTGTCATCATTTAGACGCAGTTTTGTCTATTGACGCATCAGTGGTGGGGGACGCAGTTTTGTCTATTGGCTCATCTATTGTTGATTGGTTGTTGTCACTATGGACGCAGTTTTGTCTATAGACACAACCCCTGGATATTGTGATTTCATTGAGGGGCAGTTTAGCCATTTGACACACCTAAGAGTGTGATTGTTGTCATCGAGATGCAGCTTTGTCTATTGACACGCTTGCTGATGTGAGATTTTCATCATGAGAGACAGTTTAGTCTATGGATGTATCATTGTGGGTGGTGTGACCCTGAGAGATTGAGTTTCGATTGCCACATGTGATTTGATTAGTTTTGGGACATGACTGGATCATGGCGTGAACGATAGGGATTTTCACAGATTTTGTTACTTGTGAACCGTACCTTGTGGTACCAGTGAAATTGAAAGGATCCAAGGATTCATTATGAGAACTTTGAGAATTGTGATTCAGGGAGGGTGAATTACTAGAAAGAGATGCCTATGCATACTTTTACTAATTGGAAGGTGGGTAGGTTGGAAAGTAAATTGGTTACAGTTTTGATCTTCCTAAACTTGGTTTGGGAGATAATGTATGGTTGTGTTAGTTACAGTAGATGATGGCACTACAGTTTTAGAGATATCTGGACATCGTTTGAGATATGCCAATTGTTTGATATTTTGTGAAATGTGGCACAAGGTAGTGTGATGTGATAACCAAGAACCTTGTTGGTTACAGAATGGAAGCCGCGTGTTGGGTACCGGCGAGTTATGATTATTTCTTGTGATAGAAGGAAGATCGAGAAGGTCACTTAAGGTTTAGTGACAACATTCTTGCAATTTAGAGTATGATGCTAATTTCGTGGACGAAATTCTTTAAAGGTGGGGAGGTTGTAGAGACCGGAACCAAATTTGACCGGTTTTCTAAAAATTTCATCATTTTCGCTATAAATGCATTTCCAATGATGTTTTAGATGTTTCGAGAGTGGAAAACATGTTTGAAAACATGTTATGAGGTTTTTGGAAGTTTTCGGAAATTTTGGAGAAGTTTGACCTTTTGGTCAAACCGGGGCCGGGATGCGACTTAAGTGGGCCCGGGGAATCCGAAAAATTTTCGAAAATATTTATTTTTGGATATGGACTAAACGAAATGTTTAGAGTGTTAAGGAAGTGATTTCGAGTCCAACGGAGTTTTCGGGAATTAATTCCGAGCTCGGGAAGGTACATTAAGTGGCTAGGGGTAAAATGGTCATTTTGCGCCCCTAGGGTTGAGATAAATATCAAAAAGGGTCTGAGACATTTCATTTTACAGATTCCTCTCTCTCTCTACGTATCCCAATTCATCTCTCTCCCTTCTCTCTAGAGTTTGAGGGCCTTAAGGTGTGATTTGGAGGATCTTGAAGAAGGAAAGTGTGTAGGGGACATCAAGGGCATCGGTTTGAACCGATCAAAGTCTCCATTTCGTGAAGTTGATAAAGCTGGGATTTCTCAAAGTTGGATTCAAAGCTTGGAAATTTGAGGTAGGGGTGTTTCTTCTCTTCTAGTTGTCGATTCTAGGGTTTTGGGTGGTTCGGAGAGGTTTTCGGTTGAGTTTGTATGTGAGAGAGATGGGCAAAGGGCTGAATTTTTATATTTCCTCTTCCCTTGTGATTATGCATGCTATATAGATCCATCTTGATGAATATATGATGTGTGGGTCGAATATGTGCAAAGTGTGCAAAACAAGAGCATGATTAGCTATGTTGTGTATTATATGCATATGTAGGTTATGTGTATTTTGGGGTGCAATCATATGATTATATGTTGGTTGTGTGTGTGTATAAGTGTTGAATGCATGCTAGGTTATTTCATAGCAAGTGTGTGCATTGTTAAAGCATGATCAAAATATGCTAGGTTGTGGTTTGTAGGCATATGAGAGTAATATGCATGCCTTATGACATATATGTGACCATGTGTTGTTTTGAATGTTAGAATGTATGCTAGGCTTATTATAGCAATGATATGCATTGAAAAGCATGATATATGAGTGAGTGCATTCATACTTGAATTGTATGTTGTCGTGTGCATGAAAGCATTTTACATGCCATGTAGTGAGGGACATGTAGGTCGGTGTCGGGTCGGCACCTAGGAGGGGAGGGGCATCTCTACTGAGCCGCAGTGTTGCTCACCCCGCTCCCCCAAACATTTTTTTCAGGTAAGAAGCCGAGAAGGGATGAAAAGAGCTTGCTTCCTTACTTCGAGCATTTTGGTGCATTTTGGGGATCTTTTGAGATATATGTATGGACTATGTTTTTGGCTATCCATGCCGGCATGTGGCATGTGGATTGTGTTGATTTATAGTTACATTCATGGTATATGTAACTCGTATATTCATTTGAATCCTTATGTGTATGGTTTCATGGATTTTATATGAATGTGGAGTTTAAATGGATGTATGCATCCTTTTTGTTCTTTATTTCTTGAACTCTTGGATATGAAGGTTTTGAAGAGTGGATTTACATTGGAATCATGGTTGTAGGATTTTGATGTATGAGTTAGGTATGTATGCATGAGTTGTTGAGTGAATATGGTAAGAAAAATGGATAGAAATACATTTCAAATGTGAAATGCCTGTTATGTGAATTTACTTGATGGTCATAAGGCATTAGAGTAGCCATTGGGGGGACACCTGCCCAAAAGTGTCCATTTCGAGTTCAAGAAGTGAATGAAATTTATTTTTATAGTAAGAGAATTGTGTTAGCTTTGATTTGATAGGTCATGGACCTTGTTTGGATTTAAATTGAAAAAGATATGCATGTTTTGGTGCATGGGTGGGTAATCTGACCCACAGCCACTAATTCAAGCATAACTTGAGTTGTGGATGGTATTTTTGGATGATTCAAATTGGGTTAGAAACTAGACATGTTGAGGATGATCCATGTCAAATTTCAAGTCAAACGGACTTACGGATTGTGAGATATTAGCATTTGAAGTCAGGTTGAGAATGCTGTCAAATATTCAGGCCCAGGTTCTTTCAGCCTGCTGAAAGGCCACTTTCAGCCTGCTGAAAGTTCACTTTCAGCCTGCTGAAAGTCCACTTTCAGGCGGCTGAAAGTGCTAGTTTTGGAAATACAAACACACTGGAAGTTTCAGGCGACTCAAACTGAACTTTCAGGCGACTGAAAGTCCCGTAGACCTTAAAAATGTGTTTTTTTATGATTTCTTCATGATCTAAGAGTGGAAATGAAATGTCATGGATACATAGACTGATGTGTGGCCCATTGGAATGAATAATGATGAGTATATGCATAGATAATTGCATGCATATGGTTAGCTTCCGCGGTAATCGACTTATATGAGGAGGTTCAAGGGGTTGAGTGAACGGGTTCGCGACTCGGGAATTCGGGGTCGGTCCGGGGAGGTCCAGCAGTCCGGATTCCGGGGCATGACAATTATCCTCAATGTTTGGACAAGAAAAATAAGAAAGAATTTACCGGGATTGCAGAACGCGACAAAAACGGTATTCCAACAGTAGTGGTCATCCTGCAAATAAGAAAAACCTGCACGGAACACCAACTGGATACCACGAGCATTAAAAAGAACAAAAAGTACATGAAAAGATCATAATGAAATAATAATGCATAAACGAACAATGCCAAGATCATTGCATATCTAAGGGTCTGAACTGGTGTTTCCCAATTGTCTAAGAGGTCTATGCGATAAGATATTGACTATCTAGGCACGCTAACGTATAGCATGCAAAGGGGATGCCTTTCTTTATTAACGCCATACTGCATTGAAGCAATCTCAACAGTATCGGGAATTGAAACCAGGCGGTAATAAATAGAAATCATCAACTGAATCGCACATAACAAGTAGACAAGTGGTACTACATACATAGTCAAAGTATAGAGAACAAATATATTGACAAAAAGAAAAAATAAAGACATGAAAGATAACACATGGTATAAAAGAAAAGATAAATGTATTCCATATATACGAAAATGAGTTCAGTACAAAGCGTACATGCAGGTGGAATACTCATAAAAAGAAAGAAAACATAGCCAACATAGCCTATCAAAAATAAAGAAAGAAAAAATACAGAAAGTAAAGCGGAAAATCCGAATAGATACAGCTAGTCTAGGGCGGGTGGTGGTGGTGGTGGCTCGGTGGGAGTAGAGGTGGAGGTGGAAGCTCGTCCTACAAATAGGAACTGCAAGTCCTGCCGAAAGGCCCAGAACTCGTCTAAAATCGCCCTCTGACCATGTGCCAGAGATGAAATGCCTGTCTGAATGCCCTCCAGCTGACTCTGTGTCACCTGGACGTGCTCCTCAAAACCCTGCTGGAGCCACTCTACGTCAGCTGCCAGGCAGGAGTAGCCCGTCGCCAGGATGTCATGCCGCTCTGTAGCAATATCCATCTCATCCTCCTCCATCTCCTCATCATCTGACTCACCCTCTGTAGGCTCTCCCTTATCCAACTCCACCGGGACATCCATATCTACATCCTCTGGTGGATCGCCCTGGTGTCCTGTCGCTCTAAGTGTCGCCTCACCCTCTCCCACTGAGTAGGTGTGAAGCGGGTGGGCGGTACCAACTAAATGTCAGTACCACTGACCGGTATACTAGCACGATTGAGAAAAGCTGTGACTAGGAAAGGAAAGGGAAGACGCCAACTCGCTGCTCACCACATCCTCTTGTTGACGATGCCATCCCAGATCTTGAACATCTGCCCCCATATCAGCAATGGGACAGAAAACCACGTGTCCGTGTGGAAAGCGTAAAGGCAATGGAGGAGGTCGCCTCTGCGCTCTGCCACATGTTGTAGAGGACACACGTTCTTGATGAGAATGGTGTCCAGGAACCACAATCTATTCGGGCACATCGATTTGGACGTGCAGTTGTGATTGGGGATGGTAAACGCCCCGCCACACATGTCCATCACGATGGAGAATAGCGTCGTGTCTGCTAGTAGCTCGGCCCTGTAAATTGGTCGACCGTCCTGGTCAACCATATCTGGAGGCTGCTGGTGAGGGATGCCAAACATCTGCGTAATCCAGCTTGGCGTGATAGTGATAGTCGTGCCACCCACTATCATCTCCAAAGTGTCCAGTGCGGTGCAGGAGTAGGTCATATGCTCGTAAAAGGCCTGCACCAAGCACTCGTGTGCCACATCAGTGGGAGGCACACATAACCGGTCAAGGCGACGCCGCCTAAGCTCTGCTACAGCCCACAAGCTATCGGGACGCATCTCGAACTCTCTCAGGTCAAATATCTGCTCCGGGTGAAACTTCCGAGACCGGAAGGCTCGCCCGGGCACATCTCTAATAGCACCGGGGGCATTCTTCACCCTCGCCATGATCTCGGAGCAGTCTGCACTTTATTCCAAAAATTACGTAAATAAAAAAAAAAAAAGAGGAAAGCTAAACTAAGAATAAAAATAAAAGAATAAAAATTAAAATGAGGTCCTAGTCCATGGTGCTGACACATGAATTCAAAAAAATTCGCTCTCAACGAGGCAGCGTATGCGGATGCAACCGAAACGAAGGGGCCGCGGTGGCAAACCGTACATTAAGCATTCGAACCAAAAATAATGCAATATCTCACCCATACATGCATTCCTAACCCCCCCCTCTCAAAATCCATAAAATCCCACAATGAACATAGCAAATGCACTATTCCACCGAACATCACCGGCTTATGTTTATTATGCCGAGAAACTAATAAAAATAGAAAGAAAGTACGCAAAATATAGCCATGCATCACTTACCTCAAGGTGAAGATGATGATAGGCACAAAAAGATAAAGACCCAGCTCGCAGCCGCGAAGAGATGAGTGTAAGTGTGCTCGCGGAGGTCTCGGACTACGGCGAACGAAGGTGGATGGTCGGGGATGGCAAATCAAGCGCGGGATGGTGCTTGGAGAAGCTCTGGATCGCTCAAAGAAAAGGAGGAAGTCGGATGGTCTGAGGATGAAATGTGGAAATGAGAGGGAAACCCAATGGTTTAAATAAGAACTCGGCTCACGTGCAGGCATCGCGTCCATCACGATTGATCGAGATGTATATCTCGATCAATCGAGATTTTGATTGATCGAAATCCTACTTCGATCAATCAAGATCAACTTCGATCAATCGAGATCCTCCTTCAATGAATCAAGACTTTACTTCGATCAATCGAGACTTTAATTCGATCAATCGAGATTATACTTCGATCAATCGAGACTTTACTTGGATCAATCGAGATTTTGATCGAACGAGGACCTATCGAAGTGCTATCAAAGAATACTACCTCTCGAGACTTTGGACTTGGCAAACTCTCTTCATTATTTTGATCAATTGAGACCAAAATCTCGATCAATCGAGATCTTGGTTTCGATCAATTGAGATGCTCAAAAACAGTCAGATTGAGTTTTGCTTTCATGGACATGGATTCATGGGACTTAGATACTAAATTGCTTAGATACAAAATTTAAGTTGGATTAAAGGGACATCATGGAAGCATGATAGCTACCATGGCCTCACCACTTTACACGTCTATGGCATGACGTCCGAATCGGCTCACAAGTCAAAATACACGGGAGCCATCAAAGTGACAACATCCACGTATTCGGTGATAATTTGGTCATCCACGCACACTTTTAAGCGATGCCCGTTTACTTTGAACAATGATTCATCTTTCAAGTCCTTCAATTCCACCACTCCATGGGGAGCAACGGAATTAACCAAAAATGGACCATCCCAACAGGAGCGAAGTTTTTCGGGAAACAAATGGAGGCGTGAGTTGTACAACCATACTTTTTGGCCAGGAGAAAATGTTTTGACTTGAATATTACAATCATGAAAGGCTTTGGACTTTGCCTTATAGATTTTAGCATTCTCATACGCGTCATATCGCAATTCTTTCAATTCATTTAATTGAAGCTTTCGATTAGATCCAGCCGTTTGCATGTCAAAATTGAAAGTTTTGGTAGCCCACATAGCTTTATGCTCCAATTCAACTGGAAGATGCCACGCTTTGCCATAAACCAACCGGTAAGGTGACATTCCAATGGGAGTCTTATATACGGTTCGGTACGCCCATAATGCATCATTTAGTCGCAATGACCAATCCTTCCGGTCAAGCTGAACCGTTTTCTCAAGAATGTTCTTAATCTCCCTATTGGATACCTCCACTTGGCCACTAGTTTGAGGGTGGTACGGAGTGGCTACTTTGTGTGTGACAGAGTATTTGGTAAGCAAGGTTTGAAAGAACCGGTTACAGAAATGTTTACCTCCGTCACTGATGAGGGCCCGAGGTGTACCAAACTGGCTAAAGATATTCGCTTGAATGAACTTAACCACGACTGCGTGATCATTGGTTTTGGTAACAACGACCTCTATCCACTTAGATACATAGTCCACCGCCACAAGTATGTACTCATGACCAGTAGAGGGTGGGAAAGGTCCCATGAAGTCAATGCCCCACACATCAAATATCTCAATAATAAGAATAGGGTTGAGAGGCATCATGTCCTTCCGAGACATCGTGCCAAGGCGCTGACATCGCTCACAAGAGCGGCAAAATGAATATGCATCCCAATGAAGTGTTGGCCAGAAAAATCTGCATTGAAGAATTTTTACTGTGGTTTTCTTAGCACTAAAGTGTCCCCCATAAGCGAGTGTATGACAAAATTTGAGAATGCTTTGGAATTCACTGTTGGGTACACACTTTCGAATTATTTGGTCGGGGCAATATTTGAACAATTGAGGATTGTCCCAATAATATTATCGTGATTGGGAGAAAAAAATGATCATTCTCTTGCTTGGTCCAAGAAGATGGTATTTTATTGGTTGCCAAGTAGTTAACCACATCCGCATACCAAGGGATACTATCTTGAGAAATGACAAAGAGTTGTTCATCCAGGAAGGATTCACAAACTGGAATGGAGTTATGGAGGGATTCAACAAGAATTCTAGAAAGGTGGTCAGCCACCACATTTTCAGTTCCCTTTCTGTCTTTAATCTCAAAATTGAACTCTTGCAACAAGAGTATCCATCGGATCAACCTAGACTTGGTGTCCTTTTTGGCCAAAAGATGCCGGAGGGCAGCATGGTCCGAGTAGACAATGACCTTTGAACCTAATAAATAAGCTCAAAATTTGTCTAATGCAAATACTACCGCAAGTAACTCCTTTTCCGTTGTGGTATAATTGATTTGAGCCTCGGAAAGGGTTTTACTTGCGTAGTAGATGACATGTGACAATTTGTCTACTCGTTGCCATAAGACTGCACCCATGGCATAATTAGATGCATCACACATAATCTCAAATGGGAGAGCCCAATTTGGAGGGATAAGAATTGAAGCGGTTGTAAGCATTGTGCGGAGTTTTTCAAAAGCGCTAAGGCACGCCTCATCAAAGGTAAAATAAGATTCTTTTTCAAGAAGGCGGCACAAAGGCCGAGAGATCTTGCTAAAGTCTTTGATGAAACGGCGATAAAAGCCCGCATGCCCAAGGAATGAACGAATCTCTCTCACCGTTGATGGTGGAGGAAGTTTGGAAATGAGTTCAACCTTGGCTTTGTCAACCTCAATTCCTCTCTTAGACATAATGTGCCCTAGGACAATACCCTCTTGAACCATAAAATGGCTCTTTTTCCAACTAAGAATTTGGTTGGTCTCTTGACATCGTTTTAGAACACGGGATAGATTTTGGAGGCATGATTCAAATGAAGGCTCAAACACGGAAAAATCATCCATGAACACTTCCAAGAAATTTTCCACCATGTCCGAAAAGATAGACATCATACACCGTTGAAAAGTCGTCGGTGCATTGCACAACCCAAAGGGCATGCGTCTATAAGCAAATGTGCCGAAAGGATATGTAAAGATGGTTTTCTCTTGATCCCTCGGGTCTATAGCAACCTGATTATAGCCAGAATATCCATCTAAAAAGTAATAAAAACTTTGCCTGGCTAATCTCTCTAAGATTTGATCAATAAATGGAAGAGGGAAGTGATCTTTCCGACTGGCTGAATTTAATTTTTGATAATCTATGCATACTCTCCATCCCGTGGTGGTTCATTGGGGAACTAATTCACCCTTATCATTTGGTTGCACTGTAATACCGGACTTCTTTGGAACCACTTGGGTGGGACTAACCCACTTGCTATCTGAGATGGGGTAAATGATCCCCGCATCTAGTAACTTCACCACCTCCTTCATTACAACGTCCTTCATATTTGGATTTAATCAACGTTGTGCCTCCCTTGAGGTCTTTGCATCCTCTTCCAAGTGTATGCGGTGCATACAAATAGAAGGATCTATTCCCTTAAGATCTGCCACACTCCATCCTATTGCTTCCTTGTGCTAATTTAGCACCTTAAGTTGTTCCATCTCTTGATCATCGGTGAGATTGAAAGCAATAATGACTGGAAGGGTCTCATTGGTGCCCAAGAAAACATACTTGAGTGTAGCCGATAGAGGCTTGAGCTCAAGTTGTGGTGGGGAAATTAATGAAGGAGTTTGGGAGGTTTCGGACAAAGGAGGCAAGGGTTCTCTCGGAACTCTCCATTCAGGCAAATCCATGACGGTCGTGACATTGAGCATTGAATTAACCTTACAAATGGATTGCACAATGTCAAAATCATCACAATTGAAATGATTTAGGCATGCCTCTAGAGGGTCCTTAGAAAGAATAGAAGGAAGTGCTTCTTAAACAAGGTCTTCCACTACATCAACACAAAAGCACTCACTTTCGTCGTCAGATGTGTGGTGAGAAGCATTAAAGATGTTCAAACAGACTTTCATATTCCTGAAAGAGATGTCCATCACTCCGGTATGGTAATTTACGCAAGCGTTTGCCGTGGCCAAGAATGGACGACCTAGAATGATAGGAATATGTCGATTTGGATTTTGAACCGGTTCCGTGTCAAGGACTATGAAGTCCACCAGAAAGTAAAATTTGTCCACTTGAATGATTACATCCTCAATGATGCCACATGGTTGCTTCACCGAGCGATCGGCAAATTGTAACATGACTGTGGTGGGCTTAAGTTCCCCCAAACCTAGTTGTTGGTAAACTGAGAATGGAAGCAAATTGACACTAGCCCCTAAATCAAGAAGTGACCTTTCAAAAGATTGATTTTTGATGGTGCACGAAATGGTCGGAGCACCCGGATCTTTGAATTTAGGAGGGGCTTGGTGCTGGAAAATGGAGCTTATTTGCTCAGTTAAGAGGACTTTCTTAGGAGCATTACTCCTAGATTTGCACTTTTGAGTGCACAAGTCCTTCAAGAATTTAGCATAGGAGGGAATTTGCCATATAGCATCAAGGACAGGGAGATTGATCTTTACTTGTTTGAAGATCTCCACTATGTTTTGAATTTTCTCTCCTTGCTTCCCAATATGAGAAGGTTCCTTCAATCTTTGAGAAAAAGGAACCGGAGGTTCGAAAGAAGTGTCAAGATTTGGACTTGAAGACGACACAACTTCACTTGCCTTTCCTTTTGGATTTAATGGGATGTTGTTCGCATTTGAATTTAAGGGAAACAACTTTGGATTTAATTGGGATTCTTTTGGATTTTTGGATTGCTCTTGGGATTCCTTTCTCTCTTCCTCCCCTACCTTGGAATTGATGATTTTACCACTCCTTAAGGTGGTGATTGATTGAACTTGCTTCGGAGGAGCATTATAAGATGAAGATGATCGGTCCTCAATCACATGAACACCCTTAGGATTCACCACCGGTTGACTCGGCAACTTACCTTCCTCCCTTCTATTCAAGGCATTAGCTAGTTGCCCGATTTGAGCTTCTAACCTAGCCATAAATTGAGCATTAGCTTCAAGCTTAGAGATTGATTGAGAGTGAGTTTGCAATAAGCGGGTATTAGCCTCAAGATTGCTTATCACTCTTTCTTCAAAGCCTTTGCTTCTCGGAGGAGGTGGTGGTTGTTGGTAATTGGATCTTTGATGGTAAGGTTGAGGATTTGGCCTATAATGAGGTTGTTGAGCTTGAGAAGTGAAGGAATTTTGCCCTTGAAAAGAGGGACTTGATTCTTGAGGTTTCCATGAAAAAGCCGGATGGTTCTTGTAACCAGGATTGTACGTATTTGAATATGGATCATTCAGCTGTTTAGAGTACAAGGCATTCGCTTGCTCTTGAGCATAATCGGGAGATTGCCCGGTAATAGGACAATCTCGCACAAAATATGAAGTACTATAGCAAAACCAACACCCTTCCTGATTTTGAACAGGTTAGCTTGGAGTATGTAGCCCATTTTTCATGATTAGGTCCATTTTTCGGGATAAGGCTTCTACTTGCATGGCAACCTCATCTACCCGTGAAATTTCATGCACTCCTCTACAAGGTTGGGTGGCCTTCCCTTTTCTAGTGGAGGAGCGTTGAGCTAAATTATTGCTTAGGGTTTGAAAGAGTTTTCATGCCTCATTAGAGCTTTTCAAAAGGTATCCACCTCCACAAGCGGAGTCTATCATTTGTCTATGTTGCTCACTCACCCCATCGTAAAAACTTTGTACTAGCTGCCATATTGGGATAGCATGATGCGGACAAGATTTAAGAAGGTCTTTTAATCTCTCCCACGTCTCATGAAATTGTTCTTGGTCAATTTGGGTGAATTCGGTGATTGCTCGTCGAATATCACTCGTCTTTCTCATTGGGAAGTATTTTTTTAAGAACTCTATTTGCATCTCCGCCCAAGAACGGATTGAGTTAGGTTCTAAGGAATTGAACCAACTTCTAGCTTTATCTTTTAAGGAGAATGAAAACATACGCAGCTTTAGATCATCCTCCGTAAAGTGTGGTACACGAATGGTGGAACACACTGAAAGGAAGTAATCTAAATGCCGGTATGGATCCTCATTAGGGAGACCATGGAAGCTATTAAGAAGATTGATGGTGGAGGACTTTATTTCGAATTGATTTGCCGCTACATCCGGAAATTGAATACATCAAGGTACTTCAAATGTAGTTGGAAGATAAAAGTCCATAAGCAACTCTCCTTGAGGAGGTGGAGGCAGAGGTGGTTGTTCATGATTAAAAGGAGGTAGTCCGGGAGGTTGTCTCTCATTTGGGTCCATGTTTTCAGTCCTAGGCAATATAGGGTCCCTAGAGGTTCCTCTACGCTGTCTAAGTGTTCTTTCAAGTTCAATATTACAAGAAAGCAAAGGAAGTGACAATGACCGTCTACCTAGCATGCATTAATAGTAGAACACACCTCAAAATGCAAAATAAACAATAATATATACAAAAAAAATAACTGAACTCAAACCCACTAATTTTAGACTTTATACTCACAAAGGGTTGCAACTTTAATTCTTTTAGATGCCCGCTATGTGGTATACCTAAAATCAAGAAATTTGAGAAATAAGAACAAGATATATACAAAAAGAATGAAAGAATTTCTAGCATAAGAATTAAACCAAATTTAATCTTCCAATGGCGACAATTAAACCGTAGTCCCCGGCAACGGCGCCAAAATTTTGATGTGGTTGGACTTCAATTATATTGTAAGCTTATTTTCGTCCCTTTTATCAAATCATAATTTAACCACTCGCAAGAGCACGAATCTTTGTAGATACGATTCTATATAGAGGGTATCGATCCCACGAGGACTAGTCATAATTGTCTTAAAGAAAGATTAATTCCACTTTAATCCTAAAAACAAGATTTTGAGTTTTTGTTTATAAAACTATTGCATGAATGTAAAAACAATAAATTTAAAGAGTAAAAGTTGGGAGAGAGAGCTAGGGGTGGTGTCCACCACTAGCCATTCACATGTTCATAAGTGTAGCAAGCTTCAGATTCATAAATTAAATGCCTAACAATGTTATTAGGCTTGTGACCTCAATGACATATCAAAAGATTAATGTGTGTGCTAAGCTATCATAATCCATCTTCAACAGGCATAGCTCTTCAACCTAACTCACTACCTAATTACCCTACTCTCTAAGTGAACCTAAAACTAAATGCATCCAAACTACCTTATCTTGGCATGGTTTATACAACCAAACACCACACATTCATTTAAACACCATTATCTAACCATCATTTGCACTTCTTGTGGAATATGCAAATGTTGTGCATTCACATGAAAGAATCTACTCTAAGACAAGAATAAACTCAACATCAAATGAATATATATAAGAGATGTATTAGTGTACATGGTCACTAGGCTAAATAATCAACATTTAATTATAAATCCCACAATGCTACAAAAATGAACAAGTTTACATGGCTAGGGGTTTCAACCACACCCTAGTAGAAGAGTTAGTTGCTCATGGTTGCCTTGCACTCTTCCATTGATGGAGAAGATGAAGCTTCTTGGTCTGGTTCAGCTCCTCTTTCTCCTCTCTCGAAGGTCTCTCCTTGTGTATTCTGATGTGTGTATGAGAGATATATGAGAAATGTGGCTTCTTTGTGCTTTATGGCTACCTTTTTAACCTTGGGGCCCACCATATATATATATATATATATATCAATATATATATCTACTATATCAAGAAGGTCCCCAAAGGTCTTGTTCAAGTCAGACAATCCCCCTAAGTCGTGCAAAAAGGGGGATTTTGTTGCAAGTGGGAGAGCAGGTGAGCAAGTGGGCAAGTGGCTTCTGCAGAATCTCGACCAATCGAAATGAGATCTCGATCAATCGAGATCTCGATTGATTGAGATGCCTTGGCTGTAATTTCTGGTTGTTTTCTCTTCAGCTGCAAATAGCCTCAGACTTTGCTCTTTCTACTACAAGACATGCAATACATCAAAAATACAAAAATACCGTAAACATATCTCGGTAAACGTAGAAACGGAACAACATATGCAATAAAGAGGGTTCAAATGCATAGAATTGAACACTTATCATGCATTTTCAGCAAGCTAAGACTAAACTTTCAGCAAGCTCAAACTTGACTTTCAGCAAGCTCAAACTCGACTTTCTACATTAAATTTAACTTTCGGCAAGCTCAAACTTGACTTTTAGCAAGCTCAAACTTAATTTTCAGCAAGCTCAAACTTGACATGTCTTTAAGGGATTTTCAACAAAGTGCAGGAAAGACTTTAAACAAAGGATTAATCTAAGAAACATGTTCCTAAGGCTTTAAGACTAATTTCTTAGTGATAAAATAACCAATAAATGATGTGTATGTGAATGCATCATGGTCATGATATGAAAGTGAGCTTCAAACAAGTTTTTCAAAAATAACTTTGACAAATTAAGTCCTATCTCTCATCAAGCTATAACTACCCCATTTCTTCATGCTTGAATATGTCTTGAAGCTTTGAGATACTTCCTTCTTCTTCAATGAATGCTTCTCTTATGTCATTGTCTCCTTTCATGATCATTCCACAGTGTGAATGCTTTCTTTGTTTGTGACACTTATCCTAAGAAATCACTCAATTTAGATGTTAGTGTTTAACATCATTAATGATTTTTTATCATCA
This sequence comes from Cornus controversa, assembly GCA_026545225.1. NCBI lineage: Eukaryota > Viridiplantae > Streptophyta > Magnoliopsida > Cornales > Cornaceae > Cornus > Cornus controversa. The sequence continues at coordinate 5,006,336 of CM048854.1, read as the reverse complement.
AAATTACTAGATTGCCCTTTGGTTAAACCTTTGGGTCAACACATATAATTTCAAAAATCTTTACATAAATTGTGGAGCATTAAAAATATTTTCCTCCAAGTTCTAATTTCAGCCCAAAAAGGAAGGCTTTACATTTCTTTTAAATGACATTGGGCCTATTCTTAATTGTAGCTTAGTACAATGTGAAGCCAACCATTTATCTCATTTCTATCCAAACACCAAGCCCACCGGAAACCAAATTCAAGGCCCAATTATGCAAGCCAAAACCCTTCATAACCACAAACCAAATTCAACCCACATCACAAGGCCATGGTACTGCGCTCACCATACTAAAACCACCAAAACCATCATCGATCCACTACACCACCAACTCAAGCCATAGGCCCAACCAGTCACCTTCACCATCAACCACTTTAGAACAACTCACACACTATATATATATTATATATCACCAACTGATATATGCAAAATTATGTGTAAACAAATAAATACTCCGGCGCCACCAGTTTTCTTAATCCAACAACATCACTAAACAATACACACAAGGACCCACAAGCTAGCACCACACCATGGCTGCCACCCTCACAGCCGAGCGATGCACAGCACCATCTCAGAGCATCCCATGAAAGCCAACCTCCACCAACACTAACCATCTCCCATACAAAGACTAAGCCAAGCTTAGCTAAACCCACAACTAACCAAAACCACCATTGTTCCAGCCGAGAGGCCCACCTTCACCACCAATCCAAATATCATAACAAACCACAGTAAGAAAAAGACCCAAATGAATTTACTCACCCACTTTCGGCTACCACCAAAGAGACCACACACACCAACACACACACACACAGATATATATATAGATAGCTATACTACAGAATTTAGTAATAGTACAAAAATGCAAAATGGTACATACTCATATACATTCAACAACTATTCAGTAATATGTATGTATCTAACGTACTCCAAGACAACTAGTTCATGCACTGCTAAAAATGTATCAAAAGTGTTCCCACATTACAAGTTACGTGCACTAATATATATATATATATATATATATATATATATATCATACCAACAAGGATGCTCGCACCTAGCTATGCAAGTATATACCCATAACCAAAAAATCTTACCAAGTCATATTTAATTCAACAAGCATCATAGGAAAATTTAAGGAACCCATTAAACACATATACATAAGAAGTAAGACAAGATTCAACTTGCCTCAAGTGTGATTTTCCTTCTCTTCTTCTTTCCTTTTCTTCTTCTTCTTTTCTTCTTCTCTTTCTTTATCTTCTTCTGCTCTTTTTTCTCTCTGTTTCTCTCTCTCTATTTTGTAGAAAACCACTTTCTTTCCCTTTTCTTGTTTCTATCAAACACTGGTTCCTATATATGCTTTGTTACATTACTTACTAACATCCAACTTCACCTGCAAAAGTGACCCTCCTAATGTCCTCTAATTGTCAACCATGCACATATGTCTGCCACTACTATAACAAGCTCAAAACTTCACTCACACAGCTAATACATAAAATTTAACAATATATATATATATACACACACACACACACTTATCCATAACTGCACTCTTAACCCCACATAATCTTAGAATTACCATTGGATCCTAAGAAATAAAAACAAAGCTCTTTTTAATTTTTAGGATGTTACATATGGTGCTGTCCATCTCAACAGTTTTCCCCCCTTTCAGATACTTCATATTAATCTGGTGATTGCTTTTTTCTTTTTTATTTCTATAATATTTTCGTTCAATTTGTGGTGATTGGTTGATATTTTATATTTTTATTTAAGTTAGTGAGTTATTTTTTTATTTACTTTTTATTTTTTTATAAAATAGACCTATTCACACCCATCCAAGTTTAGTATGAGGTTTAGGTGTGGGTGTCAATCCTCCCACAAGAAAAATTATTGACTATCTATGCAAAGTTGTCATCATCAAGATTCTATGCAAATTTCTATAAAAATGAGGGATAAAAAGACTAAATTAATATATATATATATATATATATATATATTTTAAAATACACAAAGAACAATTTTTTTTTTAGAAAGTTAAGTTGTATAAATTGTATAAATATTTACAACAGGCCTCAACTCATAGATGAAGAGTTCACAATTGAGAAGGCCCAAACATGAGTAAAGCCATGTACAGTCTAAGGCCTATTCCTAACACTATTGCTAGCTAAACCATAATTCAAATAAGGAGTCGTTAAGGCTCTGAGCACTGATCTGTATTGATCTACAACAATTCGATGGCAAACTGAGGAGGCTAAGCCAAAGCTAAAGCCTCTGAGATTCCGTCTGGCGACTCTGGCAGTGGTCTAATAAAGGGAGTAGGAAGGTCCCAATCATTCACCACAATTCATGCTCCACATGAGTCTTTGATATTCATTGAGGCAAGTCTGTTCCTTACCATGTCAACAATGCTTCTCAAGAGTGTCGATTGTGATCTTCTTTTCTTTTTGAAAATTCTAGCATTACGCTTAGCCCATACATTGTAAATGGTGGTGGATAGTACCAGCCTGCTGACAACATTTTGGAGATTCTCATATGCCCAATGGAAAGAAGCCTATGTGGTGAATTGTTCCTATGAGCTTGGAGCAATATGGAAATGACATTTTTCTTGGATGAAAGACCAATTGGCTCTAAGAATGGACATGCAAAGAATAGGTGGGAGTGCATTTCCAAAGCTGAGAGGTAGAGCTGGCTTACGTTTAAATCATATCTTGTGCACTTCCTGTCCATACTTGTAAGACGTTTCTGAATAGCGAGCTAGCAAGCTACATTATAAACATATAAAAGTCAGGATTTAACATGTTATGATCTTTTACATTCTAGTTCTTCCTATTCCTTTATGAGCTATTATGCACTCTTTCAAGGGAGATTGCTTCTAGGGAGACCTCCTGGTTGCCTCTGCACACCTATCTCCTCTATCACTAAGTGTGTCTTGTAAGGGACTTACTTAGCTTTGTCTTCCTCTCAATAGATATTTCAAAAATTGTTGAGAGGGTTGTTGAATTCCATAAGTCTTCAAATATCGTGGTGGTCAGATAAGTATGTGAAATCATATCAAAAACTTGTATGTGAAGTCGGCTTAAACTTTCTACAATGGAGTCACCAAGAACATCACTACGGGCATCATTGTAAAAACTCTCAAATATATGTTGTGAACTAGGTGGGATAGTTATTTCGAGAAAGGTGGTGAGAAAATTACCATTTAAGAGATTAACACCATTTTTAGTTACATCCATTTCTGTGAGATATAAATTTGTAATTGGCATATTTTGATGATCAAAACCTGATTGGTCGAGTTGTAATTTTTGGATTATTCTTTACATCGATCATCGACATCTTCGAGCTGACACTCAAGTGCATGGAAGCTGATGTGGCTAAACTTGATTGCAATTGTAAGCTTATTTTTGCCCTTTTTCAAAATATAATTTAACCACTCGCAAGAGCATGAATCTTTGAAGATACAGTTCTATATAGAGGGTGTCGATCCCACGAGGACTAGTTGTTGATTGTCTTGAAGAAAGATTAATTCCACTTTAATTCTAAAAATAAGATTTTGATTTTTGTTTTAAAACTATTGCATGAAATGTAAAAACAATAAGTTTAAAGAGTTAAAAGTTGGGAGAGAGAACTAGGGGTGGTTTCCACCACTAGCCATTCACATGTGCATAAATGTAGCAAGTTTGGGATTTATAAAATTAAATGTCTAACAATGTCATTAGGCTTGTGACCTCAATAACATATCAAAAGATTAATGTGTGTGCAAACCTATCATAATCCATCTTCAACAAGAATAGTTCTTCAACCTAACTAATTACCCTACTCTCTAAGTGAACCTAAATGCATCCAAACTACCTTATCTTGGCATGGTTTATACAAGCAAGAACAACACATTCAATTTAAATACTATTACCTAGCCATCATTTGCATTTCTTGTGGAAGATGCAAATGTTGTGCATTCACATAATAGATTCTACTCTAAGACAAGAATAAAATTAACATCAAATGAATATATATAAGAAATGTATAAGTGTACATTGTCACTAGACTAAGTAATCAACAGTTACATATAAATCCTAAATAATGCTACAATAATGAACAAGTTTACATGGCTAGGGTACATCTCGATCAATCGAGATTGACGCGATGCCTGCACGTGAGCTGATTACTTATTTAAACCGTTGGGCTTCCCTCTCATTTCCATAATTCTTCCCAAGACCATCTGACTTCTTCCTCTTCTCTGAGCGATCCAAAGCTTCCCTAAGCGCCGTCCCACACTTGATCTACCATCCCCGACCATCCATCACCCCCCGCCCTTGAGTAGATCTACCTATTTGCACTTTCTATTTTACTATCTGTATTCTTCTTTCTTTATTTTTGATAGGCCATGTTGGCCATCTTAGTTTTTGTGTATTACACATCCATGTACCCTTTGTACTAAAACTTATGTTCACATATATGGAATACAGTTCTCCTTTCTTTTATACCATGTGTTATATTTTCTGTCTTTTACTTTCTGCCCATATCAATGCTCTCTCTACTTTGACTATGTATGTAGTACCACTTGCCTAATTGTTATCTGCGATTCAGTTGATGATTTTTGTTTATTACCGCCTGGTTTTAATTCCCGATACTGTTGAGATTGCTTCAATGCAGTATGACGTTAATAAAGAAAGGCAGCCCCTTTGCATGCTATACGTTAGCGTGCCTGGATAGTCAATATCTTATCGCATAGACCTCTTAGTCACTTGGGAAACACCAATTCAGAGTCTTGAATGTGCATTGATCTCGGCCTTATCCGCTTGTCCATAATTCTTTTATTATGTTCTTTTTATCTACTTTTTGTTCCAATTAATGCTCGTGGTATCTAGTTGGTGTTCCGTGCAGGTTTTTCTCATTTACAGGATGACCGCCCATATTGGAATGCCATTTTTGTCGCATTCTACAATCCCGGTAAATTCTTTCCTTGTTCTTCTTGTCCAAACATTGAGGACAATGTTGCATCTAAGTTTGGGGGTGTGGTATGCTATACCACTTGCATATGCATGCAATGTTCAGTCTTTATATTGATTGTCATTGTAGAGCAAGTTTCTTTTCTTGATATTTCTGCATACCTGCTATGATGTCTTGCTTTTTAAAGGAAGATCATTCGAATAAATGTCCGAGGTAAATGCAGCAGGTAGTTAAGAACTTTAACATTGTAAATACCCGCACTTGTGCAAGCTATATAATAGGCTAGAACGGTCTACATTTTTGTCCAAATATGAGCACGTACAGTTCTTGCCCTAAATTTGTCCTTAACCGCACAAATTCGCACACATGCATTTCAAGTTGTAGGGTATAAGTTTGAGGGAGAATTTTATAAATTTCTATTTTTATTCGAACAACTTAAAGAATAAGTTCTTCTGGTTGTTGTAAAAAAATATATATATATTATAAAATAAATGCAATAAGCCCTCTCACTCAATAAACCGGATTTCTATACCTCAAAGCAGGGAGTATTCGCGTATAAGTGTGCAAGGTTGAGCAATAATAAGCGGGTGGCTTGCTTATGCTCATCGCCTTGAAAGCTTGGTTATTAAGTCCAAGGGGTGTTTCTTCACCTAATGCCCTAAAACCAATTGGTTTGGGAGTCATTGGCCCATTGCCGCTACATGGGCTTGCAAGAAAGCAAAAAGAGCTAAGCATTGCACGGTCATTCGCACATGAGTAATCATGAATGTTTTGTGATAATGAACAACAGTGTCGAATTTCAATGAGTTTTTCTTTTAAAAGCAGATTTGTTCTTATTCTTCTCCAAATATGACAAAATCACGCGCTAGAATGCATGTTCATTTTTCAAAAAAGATTTTGGGGTCGGGATCGGTATGTTTGTTCGGGCTGGCCATCATGTGGAGACTGTCGTTTATTTATAGCTTGTGAAAGTCCAATTTTGCTAATGACTGCATTGTTCTGTAATACTTGTTGCATTTGCCAAAATGTGAAATGAACGGATGATCGCCCTTTATCTAGTGAATGACTGAGCATGATTAAATTTTTGTATAAGATAGTTAATTTTATTTTTTGTAATATTGCATTGCTAAGGGACTAGCAATATGTAAGTTTAGGGGTGTGATAAGTGTCAATTTTATGCATTTGAACCCTCTTTATTGCATATGTTAGTCCCGTTTCTACGTTTACCGAGATATGTTTACGGTATTTTTGTGTTTTTGATGTACTGCAGGTCTTGTAGTAAAAGGAGCAAAGTTTGAGGCTATTTGCAGCTAAAGAGAAAAGTTAGAATTGCAGCCAAGGCATCTCGATCAATCTAGATGTTGATCTCGATCAATCGAGATCTCGATTGATCGAGATCTCACTTCGATTGATCGAAATCTCGATCAATCAAGATTCAATCTCGATTGATTGAGACTCTGCAGAGCCACTTGCCCACTTGCTCACCTACTCTCCCACTTGTAACAAAATCCCCCTTTTTGCACGACTTAAGGGGATTGTTTGACTTAAACAAGACCTTTGGGGACCTTCTTGATATAGTTGCTATATATAGTGATATATATATATATTTATGGTGGGCCCCAAGATTGAAAAGGAGGCTATAAAGCACAAAAAGTAGCCATTTCTCAAAAGGGGGGAGACATACATCAGAAGAGAGCAGGAGAGACATTCGAGAGAGAAGAGGAGGGAGCTCAACCAGACTTTGAAGCTCTATTTTCTTCATCAATGGAAGAGTGCAAGGCAACCATGAGCAACTAACTTCTATACTAGGGTGTTGTTGAAGCCCCTAGCCATATAAACTTGTTCATTGTTGTAGCATACTGGGATTTGTATTTAGATGTTGATTATTTAGTCTAGTGACAATGTACACTTATATATTTCTTTTATATATTCATGTGATTGTGGTTTTATTCTTGTCTTAGAGTATAATCTTTTATGTGAATGCACAACATTTGCATCTTACACAAGAAGTGCAAATGATGGCTAGGTAATGGTACTTTAAATGAATGTGTTGTGCTTGCTTGTATAAACCATGCCAAGATAAGGTAGTTTGGATGCATTTAGTTTTAGGTTCACTTAGAGAGTAGGGTAATTAGTTAGGTTGAAAAACTATGCTTGTTGAAGATGGATTATGATAGGTTGGCACACACATTAATCTTTTGATGTGTCATTGAGGTCACAAGCCTAATGACATTGTTAGGCATTTAATTTATGAATCCCAAGCTTGCTACACTTATGAACATGTGAATAGCTAGTGGTGGAAACCACCCCTAGTTCTCTCTCCCAACTTTTACTCTTTAAATTTATTGTTATTACATTGATGCAATAGTTTTATAAACAAAACTCAAAACCTTATTTTTAGGATTAAAGTGGAATTAATCTTTCTTTAAGACAATTACGACTAGTCCTCGTGAGATCGATACCCTCTATATAGAACCGTATCTATAAAGATTCGTGCTCTTGCGAGTGGTTAAATTATATTTTGATAAAAGGGGCAAAAATAAGCTTACAATATCATTCAAGTTTCAACCACATCAAAATTTTGAAATTCAAGAGTCAAAATACACAGGATCCGTCAAAGTGATGACATCCACGTATTCGGTGGTAACTAGGTCATCCACGGACATTTTTAAGTGCTACCCGTTTACTTTGAACAACGATCCGTCTTTCAAGTCCTTCAATTCCACCGCTCCGTGGGGAGCAATAGAATTAACCAAAAATAATTGAGGATCATCCCAATAATATGATCGTGATTGGGAGAAAAAATGATCCTTCTCTTGCTTGGTCCAAGAAGATGGTATTTTACCAGTTGCCAAGTAGTTAACAACATCTGCATACCAAGGGATACTCTCTTGAGAAATGACAAAGAGTTGTTCATCCAGGAAGGATTCACAAACTGGAATGGAGTTATAGAGGGAGTCAACAAGAATTCTAGAAAGGTGGTCAGCCACCACATTTTCAGTTCCCTTTTTGTCTCTAATCTCAAAATGGAACTCTTGCAACAAGAGTATCCATCGGATCAACCTAGGCTTGGTGTCCTTTTTGGCCAAAAGATGCCGGAGGGCAGCATGGTCCGAATAGACAATGACCTTGGAACCTAATAAATAAGCTCAAAATTTGTCCAAGGCAAATACTACCGCAAGCAACTCCTTTTTCGTTGTGGTATAATTGATTTGAGCCACGGAAAGGGTTTTACTTGCGTAGTAAATGACATGTGGCAATTTGTCTACTCGTTGCCCTAAAATCGCACCCATGGCATAATCAGATGCATCACACATGATCTCAAATGGGAGAGCCCAATTCGGAGGGATGAGAATTGGAGCAGTTATAAGCATGGTGCGGAGTTTTCAAAAGCGCTAAGGCACGCTTCATCAAAGGTAAAGTAAGATTCTTTTTCAAGAAAGCGGCACAAAGGCTGAGAGATCTTGCTAAAGTCTTTGATGAAACGGTGATAAAAGCCCGCATGCCCAAGAAATGAACGAATCTCTCTCACCGTTGATGGTGGAGGAACTTCAAAAATAAGCTTAACCTTGGCTTTGTCAACCTCGATTCCTCTCTTAGACACAATGTGCCCTAGGACAAATACCCTCTTGGACCATAAAATGGCTCTTTTCCCAACTAAGAATTAGGTTGGTCTCTTGACATGGTTTGAAAACACGGGATAGATTTTGGAGACATGATTCAAATGAAAGCCCAAACACGGAAAAATCATCCATGAACACTTCCAAGAATTTTTCCACCATGTCCGAAAAGGTAGACATCATACACCGTTGAAAAGTCGCCGGTGCATTGCACAACCCAAAGGGCATGCGTCTATAAGCAAATGTGTTGAAAGGACATGTAAAGGTGGTTTTCTCTTGGTCCCTCGGGTCTATAGCAACCTGATTATAGCCGGAATATCCATCTAAGAAGCAATAAAAACTTTGTCCGGCTAATCTCTCCAAGATTTGATCAATAAATAGGAGGGGGAAATGATCTTTCCGAGTGGCTGAATTTAATTTCTGATAATCTATGCACACTCTCCATCCCGTGGTGGTGCGTTGGGGAACGAATTCACCTTTATCATTTGGATGCACCGTAATACCGAACTTCTTTGGAACTACTTGAGTGGGACTAACCCACTTACTATCTGAGATGGGGTAAATGATTCCCGCATCTAGTAACTTCACCACCTCTTTCATTACAACGTCTTTCATATTTGGATTTAATCAACGTTATGCCTCCCTTGAGGTCTTTGCATCCACTTCCAAGTGTATGCGGTGCATACAAATAGAAGGATCTATTCCTTTAAGATCTGCCGCACTCCATCCTATTGCTTCCTTGTTTTCTTTTAGTACTTTTAGGAGTTCCATCTCTTGATCATTGGTGATATTGGAAGCAATAATGACTGGAAAGGTCTCATTAGTGCCCAAGAAAACATACTTGAGTGTAGCCGATAGAGGCTTGAGCTCAAGTTGTGGTGGGGAAATTAGAGAAGGAGTTTGGGAAGTTTTGGACAAAGGAGGCAAGGGTTCTCTCGGAACTCTCCATTTAGGTAAATCCATGATAGTAGTGACATTGAGCATTGAATTGACTTCACAAATGGATCGCTCAATGTTAAAATCGTCACAGTTGAAATGATTTATGCATGCCTCTAAAGGATCCTTAGAAAGAATAGAAGGAAGTGCTTATTGAACAAGGTCTTCCACTACATCAACACAAAAGCATTTGCTTTCATCTTCGGATGCGTGGTGGGAACATTAAAGATGTTCAAATGGACTTTCATATTCCCGAAAGAGATGTCCATCACTCCGGTACGGCAATTAACACAAGCGTTTGCCATAGGCCAGAATGGATGACCTAGAATGATAGGAATATGTCAATTTGGATTTTGAACCGGTTCCGTGTCAAGGACTATGAAGTCCACCAGAAAGTAGAATTTGTCCACTTGAATGATTACATCATCAATGATACCACGTGGTTGCTTCACCGAGCGGTCGGCAAGTTGCAACACAACTGTGGTAGGCTTAAGTTCCCCCAAACCTAGTTGTTGGTAAACTGAGAATGGAAGCAAATTGACACTAGCCCCTAAATCAAGAAGTGCCTTTTCAAAAGATTGATTTCTGATGGTGCACGAAATGGTCGGAGCACCCGGATCTTTGAATTTAGGAGGGGCTTGGTGTTAGAAAATGGAGCTTATGTGCTCAATTAAGAGGACTTTCTTAGGAGCATTATTCCTAAATTTGTGCTTTTGAGTGCACAAGTCCTTCAAGAATTTAGCATAGGAGGGAATTTACCGGATACCATCAAGGAGAGGGAGATTGATCTTTACTTGTTTGAAGATCTCCATCATGTCTTGAATTTTCTCTCCTTACTTCCCAATATGAGAAGGTTCCTTCAATCTTTGAGGAAAAGGAACCGGAGGTTCAAAAGAGGTGTCAAGATTTGGACTTCATGACGACACAACTTCACTTGCCTTTCCTTTTGGATTTTGTGGGTTTTTGGTCACACTTGGATTTAAAGGAAAAACATTTGGATTTGATTGGGATTCTTTTGGATTTTTGGATTGCTCTTTGAATTCCTTCTTTTCGTTTTCTTCCCCAACTTTAGAATTTATGATTCTACCACTCCTTAAGGTGGTGATTGATTGAAGTTGCTCCGGAGGAGCATTACAAGATGAAGATGATGGATCCTCAATCACATGAACACCCTTAGGATTCGCCACTGGTTGACTCGGCAACTTACCTTCCTCCCTTCTATTCAAGGCATTAGTTAGTTGCCCGATTTGAGCTTCTAACCTAGCCATAGATTGAGCATTAGCTTCAAGCTTAGAGATTGATTGAGAGTGGGTTTGCAATAAGCGGGTATTAGCCTCAAGATTTCTTATCACTCTTTCTTCAAAGCCTTTGCTTCTCAGAGGAGGTGGTGGTTGTTGGTAATTGGACCTTTGATGGTAAGGCTGAGGATTTGGCCTATATTGAGGCTGTTGAGGTTGTGAAGTAAAGGAATTTTGCCCTTGAAAAGAGGGACTTGATTCTTGAGGTTTCCATGAAAAAGCCGGATGATTCTTGTAACCAGGATTGTACGTATTTGAATATGGATCATTTAGCTGTTTAGAGTACAAGGCATTCGCTTGCTCTTGAGCATAATCAGGAGATTGCCCTGCAAAAGGACAATCTCGCACAAAATGTGAAGTGCTATAGCAAAACGAACACACTTCCTGATTTTGAACAGGTTGGCTTGGAGTAGGCAACCCATTTTTCATGATTAGGTCCATTTTTTGGGATAGGGCTTCTAGTTGCATGGCAACCTCATCTAACCGTGAAATTTCATGCACTCCTCTACAAGGTTGGGTGGCCTTCCCTTTCCTAGTGGAGGAGCGTTGAGCTGAATTATTGCTTAGGGTTTGAAAAAGTTTCCATGCCTCATCGGGGCTTTTCAAAAGGTATCCACCTCCACAAGCGGAGTCTATCATTTGCTTATGTTGCTCACTCACCCCATCATAAAAACTCTGCACTAGCTGCCATTTTTGGATAGCATGATGCGGACAAGATTTAAGAAGATCTTTTAATCTCTCCCACATGTCATGAAATTGTTCTTGATCAATTTGGGTGAATCCGGTGATTTCTCTCCGAATATCACTCGTCTTTCCCATTAGGAAGTATTTTTTTAAGAACTCTATTTGCGTCTCTGCCCAGGAATGGATTGAGTTAGGTTCTAAGGAATTGAACCAACTTCTAGCTTTATCTTTTAGGGAGAATGGAAACATACGCAGCTTTAGATCACCCTCCGTAAAGTGTGGTACACGAATGGTGGAACACACCAAAAGGAAGTAATCTAAATGCCGGTATGGATCCTCATTAGGGAGACCATGGAAGCTATTAAGAAGATTGATAGTGGAGGACTTTAATTCGAATTGATTTGCCACTACATCCGGAAATTGAATACATGAAGGTACTTCAAATGTTGTCGGAAGATAAAAGTCCATAAGCAACTCTCCTTGAGGAGGAGGAGGTGGAGGTTGTTGTTCATGATTAAAAGGAGGTAGTTCGGGAGGTTGTCTTTCATTTGGGTCCATGTTTTCGGTCCTAGGCAATATAGCGCCCCTAGAGGTTCCTCTACGTTGTCTAAGTGTTCTTTCAAGTTCAATATTACATGGGAGCAACGGAAGTGACAAGGACCGTCTACCTAGCATGCATTAATAGTAGAACAACACCTCAATACGCATAATAAACAATAATATATACAAAAAAAAAAAAATGAATGAACTCAAACCCACTAATTTTAGACTTTATACTCACAAAGGGTTCCAACTTTAATCCTTTTAGATGCCCACTATGTGGTATACCTAAAATCAAGAAATTTGAGAAACAAGAACAATATATATACAAAAAAAATTAAAGAATTTCTTGCTTAAGAATTAAACCAGATTTAATCTTCCAATGGCGACAATTAAATCGTAGTCCCCGACAACGGCGCCAAAATTTTGATGTGGTTGAAACTTGAATTATATTGTAAGCTTATTTTTGCCCCTTTTATCAAAATATAATTTAACCACTTACAAGAGCACGAATCTTTGTAGATACGGTTCTATATAGAGGGTATCGATCCCACGAGGACTAGTCGTAATTGTCTTAAAGAAAGATTAATTCCACTTTAATCCTAAAAATAAGGTTTTGAGTTTTGTTTATAAAACTATTGCATCAATGTAATAACAATAAATTTAAAGAGTAAAAGTTGGGAGAGAGAACTAGGGGTGGTTTCCACCACTATCCATTCACATGTTCATAAGTGTAGCAAGCTTGGGATTCATAAATTAAATGTCTAACAATGTCATTAGGCTCGTGACCTCAATGACACATCAAAAGATTAATGTGTGTGCCAACCTATCATAATCCATCTTCAACAAGCATAGTTTTTCAACCTAACTAATTACCATACTCTCTAAGTGAACCTAAAACTAAATGCATCCAAACTACTTTATCTTGGCATGGTTTATACAAGCAAGCACAACACATTCATTTAAAGTACCATTACCTAGCCATCATTTGCACTTCTTGTGGAAGATGCAAATGTTGTGCATTCACATGAAAGATTATACTCTAAGAGAAAAATAAAACCACAATCACATGAATATATAAAAGAAATATATAAGTGTACATTGTCACTAGACTAAATAATCAACATCTAAATACAAATCCCAATATGCTACAACAATAAACAAGTTTATATGGCTAGGGGCTTCAACAACACCCTAGTATAGAAGTTAGTTGCTCATGGTTGCCTTGCACTCTTCCATTGATGAAGAAAATGGAGCTTCAAAGTCTGGTTGAGCTCCCTCCTCTTCTCTCCCAAATGTCTCTCCTGCTCTCTTCTGATATATGTCTCCCCCCTTTTGAGAAATGGCCTTTTTTTGTGCTTTATGGCCTCCTTTTCAACCGTGGGGCCCACCGTAAATATATATATATATATCACTATATATACCAACTATATCAAGAAGGTCCCCAAAGGTCTTGTTCAAGTCAGACAATCCCCTTAAGTCGTGCAAAAAAGGAGATTTTGTTGCAAGTGGGAGAGCAGGTGAGCAAGTGGGCAAGTGGCTCTGCAGAATCTCGATCAATCGAGATTGAATCTCGATTGATCAAGATTTCGATCAATCGAAGTGAGATCTCAATCAATCGAGATCTCGATTGATTGAGATCAACATCTCGATTGATCGAGATGCCTTGGCTGCAATTCTGACTTTTCTCTTTAGCTGCAAATAGCCTCAAACTTTGCTCCTTTTACTACAAGACCTGCAATACATCAAAAACACAAAAATACTGTAAACATATCTCGGTAAATGTAGAAACGGGACTAACATATGCAATAAAGAGGGTTCAAATGCATAGAATTGAACACTTATCAGGTTTCACCCACACCCTAGTAGAGAAGTTAGTTGTTCATAGCAGCCTTGCACTCTTCCATTGATGGAGAAAATAAAGCTTCAAGGTTTGGTTCAGCTCCCTCTTCTCCCTCTCCCGAAAGTCACTAAGTATGTATATGTTGTCTATGAGAAAAAGGCTCTTTTGTGCATTTTGTGGCTACTTTTCATCCTTGGGGCCCACCATATATATATAGCAATATATATATCAACTAAGTCAATAATATCTCCATGTGTCTTGTTCAAGTTAGAAAATCCCTCCAAGTCGTGAAAAAAGGGGGATTTTGTTGCAAGTAGGAGAGCAGGTGAGCAAGTGGGCAAGTGGGTCTGCAGAATCTCGATTGATCGAGAATGGAATCTTGATTGATCGAGATTTCGATTAATCAAAATGCATGTCTCGATCAATCGAGATTCCGATTGATCGAGATCAACATCTCGATTGATCGAGATGCCTTAGCTTCATTTCTGAATTCTGCTCTTTAACTGCAAATGACCTCAAACACTGCTCCTTTTGGTACAAAACCTGCAATACATCAAAAATACAAAAATACCGTAAACGTACCTCGGTAAACGTAATAATGGACTAACATATGCAATAAAGAGGGTTCAAATGCCTAGTATTGAACATTTATCACACCCCCAAACTTACACATTGCTAGTCCCTTAGCAATGCAATGCTACAAAAAAAATGAAATGAACTATCTTATACAAAAATTGAATCATGCTCAGTCATCAACAAGATAAAGGATGATTATCTGTTCATTTCACACTTGGCAAATACAACAAGTATTACAGAAATATGCGGTCATTAGCAAAAATGGACTTTCACAAACTACAAATAGACGACAATCACCACATAATGGCCAGTCTGAACAAAAATACCGATTCCAACCCCAAAATCCTCTTTAAAAAATGAACATGCATTCTAACGTGTGGCTTTGTCATACTTGGAGAAAAATAAGAACAAAACTATTTTTAAAAGAAAAGCTCATTAAAAAAGCTCAACACTGCTGTTCATTATCGCAAAACATACATGAATGCTCATGTGCGGATGACCGTGCAATGCTTAGCTCTTTTTGCTTTCTTGCAAGCCCATGTAGCGGCATTGGGCCAATGACTCCCAAACCACTTGTCTTTAGGGCATTAGGTGAAGAAACACCCATCGGACTTAATAACCGAGCTTACAAGGCGATGACCTTAAATAAGCCACCTGCTTATTTTTGCTCAACCTTGCACACTTATACGCGAATACTCCATGCTCAATGAGGCATAGAGATCCGGTTTATTGAGTGAGAAGGCTTATTGCATATTTTTCTTTTTTTCTTTTTTTTTTCTACAACAACAGGAAGAACTCATTCTTTAAGTTGTTCAAATAAAAATAGAAATTTACAAAATTATCCATCAGACTTATACCCCACAATTTAAAATGCATGTGCGCGAATTTGAACGGTTAAGGACAAATTTAGGGCAAGAACCGTACATATTCATATTTGAACAAAAATGTGGACCGTTCCAACCTATTACATAGCTTGCAAAAGTGCGGGTATTTACAATGCTAAAGCTCTTAACTAACTGCTGCATTTACCTCGGACATTTATTCGAATGATCTTCCCTTAAAAAGCAAGACATCATAGCAAGCATGCAAAAATATCAAGAAAAAGAAAAATTGCTCTACAATGACAATCAATACAAAGATTGAACATTTGCATGCATATGCAAGTGGTATAGCATACCGCACCCCCAAACTTAGACGCAACATTGTCCTCAATGCGTGGACAAGAAGAACAAGGAAAGAATTTACCGGGATTGCAGAACTCGACAAAAATGGCATTCCAACACGACCGGTCATGTAGAGATCGTGACCAATTTTGGCCGGTTTTGCATTTTTCGCATTATAATTGCCATAAATGCATTTTGAGTGGTGATTAGCATGTTTCGAGTGTGAGGAACATGTTTGGGAAGTGTTTCTAAGGTTTTGGGAAGTTTTTGAGATAATTGGAGAAGTTTGACGTTTTGGTCAAACCGGGGCCCGGGATGCGACTTAAGTGGGTCCGGTAATCCGAAAAATTTCCAAAAATATTTATTTTTGGGAATGGATGAGATGAAATGTTTAGAGAGTAGAGGAAGTGATTTCGAGACCGTAGGAGTTTTCAGAATTGAAAAAGGAGTCCGGGAAGGTACGTTAAGTGGCTCGGGGGTATTTTGGTCTTTTTGCAAGCCCTAGATATTTTAAATATCAGTGGCAAGGACATTTCAGTAGATCTCACGCCTCTTTCTCTCTCTAAAGCTCTCCATCTTCAAAGCTCTCCCTTCTCTCTACATTTCGGACCCGTTCGGCTTGGATTCAAGACTCGCCGAAGGAGGGAGATACGTAGGGGACGGCTAGGGCTTCCATTTGAACCGAACAAAGTGGTGATTCGGCAAGGTAGACTCCGCTGGAAAATTGGTGAAGTGCTTGGAAGGGTTTCATTTTCGAGGTAGGGGTTCTTCTTCTCTTCCAATTGTCGATTCTAGGGTTTCGGGTGAAGAAGAGAGGTGTAGGTTGTGTTTCACATGCTTTAGGATGGTGAGAGGTGTGGAAAGTTGTATTTTCTTCTTCTCTAGAGTCCTATCTTTTCACAATTGTGTATATTGTGTTGGTGGTAGCATGTGGGTTTGGAATATGTGAGTGTAAGAAATTGATACATAGGCTTTATGTGTTCAATTGGGTGTATATGTGGAAAAATGTGTACCAAGTGTCATATATGTGATTATATGTGGGAATGTGGTTGTTAAATGCATGTTTAGTTCTATGTGCTAAAATTATGCATTGAATGTAGCATGAGTAAAATATGCTAATTTTGAAGTTGTATGCATATAAGATGATTTATGCATATGTTATACATATATGTGCTATATGTGGTATGTGGTGATGGAAAATATGCTTGTTACTTCTTTTTAGTATCAATGAGCATGATTTGAGCATGAAAATAAAATATCATGTGTTTATGCATTCATATTGCATATGTGGGAAGTTGCGGGAAAAATGACGCAAAAGAGGTACACGGGGCTTCGGAGTAGTCCAACCGTGTTGTGTAATGTGGTAAAATTATCCACTATGTATGGCCCTCGGAGTGGACCCGCCATACCAAGGCTTAATGCCTAGGATCGGAGTATGTCCAATACTAATGACCTTTCGGAGTTGTCCCGGTCATAGGATGATTATCGGAGAATGTCCATGACTTGTGAGCCTCGGAGTTGCCCCCTCACTCTATGGCAATCCCATATATTGCTATGGTAGAATGACCTTTCGGAGTTGTCCCGGTCATTGGATGATTATCGGAGGTGTCCAAGGTTACATGATCCTCGGAGCGGACCAATCATGTAGGGTATCGGATGAGGACCGAGAGAGAGAGCATTTACTCACTTTAATGCTTTTATGTTTGAACATGTTATATATGATTTGTGATATGTGCAATTCTCTTAAATTGCTATTATTGATGTGTTTGTGAGATTGTGAACGTGGCATGTAGTGTATTCATATGCATTCCATGTAGGTCGTGTCGGGTCGGCACTTAGAAGGATTGGGAAACCTTTACTGAGCCGCAGTGGTGCTCACCCCTTTATTCTAAATATTTTACAGATAAAGCGCCGATGATGGATGGGACATGAGTGTCCAAGTGGATTCTAGTAGTGGTTTTGCTATCTTTTGGATGTTGCACATTTTGTGGCTATCCATGCCGGCTTGTGGCATGTGACTTCCTTTTTAGTCGTCGTTGCACCTTGGACATATGTACTTTTAATGTATGTATTGGATTATAAACTTGTTGGGTGTGAAAAGACAACGGTTTAATTTATGTAATGCCCATGGCGGCACTTGATTCATTTGATGATGTTTCCCTTATGAATGAATGGTGTTTGTGAAAGAAAATGATTCATTTTGGTGTATGGATTCAATTATGGATGTGATTTTGAGAGTGAAATTGATGTTGGAACCTTTCATTTATGTTGTTAATCTTGTTTGAGGGGTTCTAGGATGATAGGATGTTGATTGGGCTTCAAAGGAACCATGTATAGGGTTGTTGGAAGTCCCGGGTAGTGCATTTCGATCAATCGAAATGCCTATTTCGATCAATCGAAACCCCCATTTCGATTGATCGAAATGGTTGCGAGATTTTATGTATTTTCAGGCCTTATTTCGATCAATCGAAGTCCCAGTTTCGATTAATCGAAATAATGCAGGTCCAAGATACCGAGAGGGTGTTTGCTTCGATTGATGGGGTCAAAATCTCGATTAATCGAGATGCATTTCGATTGATCGAAATGCCAATTTCGATTGATCGAAATTACTATTCACAGCTTTTTCCAAAACTTCATTTCGACGTAATTTCTTCATTCTAGATCGGAATTGAGCGTGGTTTTTTTTTGAACTTGAGTATTTTTGGATTCTATATCCAATGGTGTAAGCCTCAGTTCCAGATTCCAAACACAGAAATTTTTGAGGCTTTAAAGTGAGTGATTCTTAAAAGTGTGGGCGTGTAAGTGTTCACTAAGGTGTGTGATTTGATGTAGGGCCCATTGGGGTTGGTTAAGATGGATTTGTGTGCATTCATATGCAATAATTAGGTTAAGCTTCCGCGGGGAATAAGGGTAATGAGGGTCCATTGGGACTAATGGACGGGTTAACCTCCGGTTGCTCGGGAGACGGGGAATCGGGGCGTTACAGGTCATCTGTAAATGAGAAAACCTGTACGGAACACCAACTGGATACCACGAGCATTAAATGGAACAAAAAAGTACATGAAAAGAACATGATAAAAGATTTATGTACAAGCGGACAATGCCAAGATCACTGCACATCCAAGACTCTGAAATGGTGTTTCCCAATTGACTAAGAGGTCTATGCGATAAGATATTGACTATCCAAGCACGCTAACGTATAGCATGCAAAGGGGCTACCTTTCTTTATTAACGCCATACTGCGTTGAAGCAATCTCAACAGTATTGGAAATTGAAACCAATAAACGAAAATCATCAACTGAATGACATATAATAATTAGGTAAGTGGTACTACATACATAGTCAAAGTATAGAGAGCACTGATATTGGCAGAAAGTAAAAATAAAGACAGTAAATAGAACACATGCTATAAAAGAAAGAACAACTGTATTCCATATATGTTAAAATGAGTTTCAGTACAAAGAGTACATGTAGTTGGAATACACAAAAACTAACATGGCCAACATGGCCTATCAAAAACAAAGAAAGAAAAACAACAAAAAGTAAAGCAGAAAATACGAAAAGATAAAGCTACTCTAGGGCGGGTGGTGGTGGAGGTAGCTTGGTGGGTGGAGTAGAGGTGGAGGTGGAAGCTTAGCCGGCAAACAGGAACTGCAGATCCTGCCAGAAAGCCCAGAACTCATCTAAAATTGCCCTCTGACCCTGTGCCAAAGACGTAATGTCCGTCCTCATAGCCTCCAGCTGACTCTGCGTCACCTGGACATGCTCCTCAACACCCTATTGGAGACGCTCAACGTCAGTTGCCAGACAGGAATAGCCCATCGCCAGAATCTCATGCCGCTCTGTGGCGATATCAATCTCATCAGCCTCCAGCTCCTCATCAGATGCCTCACCCTCTACGGGTGCATCCTCATCCATCTCCTGTAACGCCCCGATCACCCGACTCCCGGGAAACCAGAGGTTAACCTGTCCATTAATCCCAATGGACCCATTTCACCCTCTATAAGGTACCATGCTCTGATACCATTCTCTGTCACCCCAAAACCCGGACCGCCGGGACTCCCCCGGACCGACCCCGAATCCCGAGTGTGAAACCGTTCACTCAACCCCGTGAACCATCTTAATTACACTCATGCATTAGTATCCAGGTTTAATACCATGCTATAATACCCCCATTTCTAATTCCCGGAGAACCGGAGGTTAAACTGTCTATTTAGCCCAATAGAACCTCATTACCCTCATTCCCCGTGAAAGCTTAACCTAATTCTTGCATATGAATGCGAACAAATCTATCTTAACCAACCCCCATGCGCCCTACATCAAATCACACACCTTAGTGAACATTTACTTGCCCACACTTTGAAGAATCACTCACTTTCGAGCCTCAAAACTTTCTGTGTTTGGAATCTAAAACTGAGGCTTACACCATTGGATAGAGAATCCAAAAATACTCAATTTAAAAAAAAAAACGCTCAATTCCGATCTAGAACGAAGAAATTACGTCGAAATGAAGTTTTGGAAAAAGCTGTGAATAGTAATCTCGATTGATCGAGATGGAATCTCGATTGATCGAAATTCAAGCGAGATTTTCACCCTTTCGGGACCTCAGACCTGCAATATCTCGATTGATCGAGATAGGGGTCTCGATTGATCGAAATTCCTCCTTTCTGGACTCTAAAAATCACCATAAATCATCACCCTTTCGATCAATTGAAATGGGGGTTTCGATTGATCAAAATAGGCATCTCGATTGATCGAAATGCACTACCCGAGACCTCCAACAACCCTATACACGGTTCATTTGAAGCCCAATCAACATCCTATCATCCTAGAACCCCTCAAACATGATTAATAACATAAATGAACGGTTCCAACACCAATCTCACACTCAAGATCACATTCATAATTGAATTCATACACCAAAATGAACCATTCTCTTCCACAAACACCATTCATTCATAAGGGAAACATCATCAAGTGAATCAAGTGCCGCCATGGGCATTACATAAATTAAATCATTGTCTTTTCACACCCAACAAGTTTATAATCCAATACATACAACAAAAGTTCATATGTCCAAAGCATAACCATAACTTAAAAAGTAAGTCACATGCCATAAGCCGACATGGATAGCCACAAAATGCTCAACATCCAAAGGATAGCGTAAACACCACTAGAGCTCCACTTGGACACTCATGTCCCATCCGTCATCAACGCTTTATCTGTAAAAGAGTTTATAATAAAGGGGTGAGCACCACTGCGGCTCAGTAAAGGTTCCCTAACCCTTCTAAGTGCCGACCCGACACGACCTACATGGAATGCATATGAATACACTACATGCCACATCATCTCACAAACACTTCAATAATAACAATTTAAGAGAATTGCACATATCACGAATCATGTATAACATGTTCAAACATACAAGCATTAAGAAAGGTAAATGCTGTCTCTCTCGGTCCTCATCCGATACCCTACATGATTGGCCCGCTCCGAGGATCATGTAACCTTGGACACCTCCGATAACTATCCTATGACCAGGACAACTCCGAAAGGTCATTCTACCATAGCAATATATGGGATTGCCATAGAGTGAGGGGGCAACTCCGAGGCTCACAAATCATGGACATTCTTCGATAACCATCCAATGACCGAGATAACTCTGAAAGGTTATTAGTATTGGACATACTCCGATCCTAGGCATTAAGCCTTAGTATGGCGGGTCCACTCCGAGGGCCATACATAGTGGATAATTTTACCACATCTCACAACATGGTTGGACCACTCCGAAGCCCCGTGCACCTCAATTGCGTCATTTTTCCCGCAACTTCCCACATATGCAATATAAATGCATAAACATATGGCATTTTATTTTCATGCACTACTCATGCTCATTGATACTAAAAAGAAGTAAAAAGCATGTTTCTCACTACCACACACCACATATAGCACATATATGTATAACACATGTATATATCATCTCATATGCATACAACTTTAAAATTAGCATATTTTACTCATGCTACATTCAATGCATAATTTTTGCACATAGAACTAAACATGCATTCAACAACCACATTCCCACATATAATCACATATATGACACTTGGTACACATTTTTCCACATATACATCAAATTGAGCACATAATGCCTATGTATCAATTTTTTATACTCACATACTTCAAACCCACATGCTACCACCAACACAATATACACAATTGTGAAAAGATAGGACTCTAGAGAAGAAGAAAACACAACTTTCCACACCTCTCACCATCCTAAAGCATGTGAAACACAACCTACACCTCTCTTCTTCACCCGAAACCCTAGAATCGACAATTAGAAGAGAAGAAGAACCCCTACCTCAAAAATAAAGGCCTTCCAAGCACTTCCAATATTCTGGCCAAGTCCAACCTTGCCAAAAGATGACTTTGTTTGGTTCAAACCGAAGCCCTAGCCGTCCCCTGCGCATCTCCCTTCTTCGGCGGATCACGAATCACACCCGAAGGCCTCCAAAATGTAGAGAGAAGGTAGAGAGGAGAAGAGGGAAATGTTAGAGAGAGAAATATCCGTGTGAAATGGCTAGAATCAACCTCAGCCAGATATTTAAAATATCTAAGGCATGGAAAATGACTAAAATGCCCCCCAGCCACTTAACGTACCTTCCCGGGCTCCTTTTTCGATTCTGAAAACTCCTACGGTCTCGAAATCACTTCCTCTACTCTCTAAACATTTCATCTCAGTCATTCTCAAAAATAAATATTTTCGAGAATTTTCTGAATTTCCGAGCCCACTTAAGTCGCATCCCGGGCCCCGGTTTGACCAAAAAGTCAAACTTTTCCAAATATCCCGAAAACTTCCATAAACCTCACATTAACCTTCCAAACATGTTTTCCACTCTTGAAACATCCATAACATCATTCAAAACGCATTTATAGCAAAATAATGAAAAATTGGTAAATCGGCCAAAATTGGTCACGGTCCCTACATCTCCACTGGAGCATCCATGTCCACATCCTCTGGTGGATCGCCCTTGTGGTCCTGTCACTCCAAGTGCCTCCTCACCTGCACCCACTGAGTGTGCGTGAAGCGGGAGGGTGGTGCCAACTGGATGTCAGTGTCACTGACTGGTATATTGGCACGGTTGAGGAAAACTGCGACCAGGAAAGGAAAGGGAAGCCGCCAACTCGACGCTCGCCTCATCTTCTTGTTAATGAGCCCGTCCCAGACTTTGAACATCTATCCCCAAATTAGTGATGGGACAGAAAACCATGTGCCTGTGTGGAAAGCGTACAGGCAATGGAGAAGGTCACCCCGGTGCTCTGCCACATACTGCAAAGGACACGAGTTCTTGATGAGAACAGTGTCCAGAAACCATAACACGATTGGGCACATCGATTTGGATGTGCAGTTGTGGCTGGGAGTAGTAAACACCCCACCACACATGTCCATAATGATGGAGAACGGGGTCATGTCGATCAAAAACTCGGGCCTGTAGAGCGGCTGACCACCCTGGTCAACCATGTCTGGGGGCTGCTGATGTGGTATGCCGATCATCTGCGCTATCTGACTCAGCGTAATGGTAATCGTCGAGCCACCTACAACCATCTCCAAGGTGTCAGGCTCGGTGCAGGAATAGGTTATGCGCTCATAGAAGACCTACACCAAGCGCTCGTGCGCCACATCGGTGGGTGGCACACATAGCCGGTCGAGCTGGCGCCGTCAGAGCTCTGCTACCGCCCACGAGCAGTCAGGACGCATCTCGAACTCCCTCAGCTCAAATCGCTGCTATGGCTAGAACTTCCAACTCCGGAAGGCTCGCCCGGGCACATCTCGAACAGCACCGAGGGCATTCTTCACACGCGCCATAATCCAGAACAGTCTGCACTTATTCCAAAAAATAAAGTCAATAAAAATAGAAGAAAATGAATAGAAAAATAAAAATAAAAATTATAAATAAGTTCTAGTCCATGGTGCCAATACATGCACTTCAAAATATGCTCGAATCAACTCGATTAGGTCTACTCGGAAGCAAAAACAACTCGCATGAATATGTCTCTCATCTCGCTCTCAACAAAGCAGCGTAAGCAGATGCAACTGAAACAATGGGGTCGTGGTTGCAAACCGTACATCAAGCACCCGAAACAAAAACAATGCAAAATGTCACCCGTACATACACTCCTACCCCCGAAACCCACAAGTTCCCATCATGAACGTAGCAAATGCAAGCCACGCCAACCCAACATCATCTATCTATGCTTATTAAGCTAGTAAACTAACAAAAATAGTAGCAAAGCAAAGAAAATAAAGCCATGCATCACTTACCTCAAGGCGAAGATGATGAACGGTGCAAGAAAAAACCCCAACACGCAGCTGCGAAGAGACGAACTTGCGTGAATATGCGGAAGGCTCGGATAACGGCGAACGACAGCGAAGGGCGGAATGATCAGAAAAGGGTTGGACGATGCTCGGGGGTTACGTTGGATCTCTCAAACTAGAGGGAGAAGTCGGTTGATCGCGAGAAGGAATGGAGAAATGAGAGGAAACCCGATGGTTCGAATATATAAGTGCATCATGTGTAGCCAGCGTGGCAATCTCAATTAATTGAGATGCATATCTCGATTAATCAAGATCTCGATTGATCAAGAATGAGATCTCGATTAATCGAGATTTCGATCGATCGAGTACCCATCGAAGTGACATCAAAAATAAACACCTCTCGGTACTTTGCGCTTTACAAAAATGTTCCAAAATCTCTGCATTATTTTGATCAATCGAGATCAGAATCTTGATTAATCGAGATCTCGATTGATTGAAATCCTTGTTTCGATCAATCGAAATTCTAAAAAATAGTCAGCTTGATTTACAACCTCATGGACTTAAATTTATGGGACTTAGATACAAAATTACTTTGGATAAGAGGGACATCATGGAAGCATGATAGCTACCATGGCCGCGCCACATTAAACGTCTATGGCATGACGTTGGAATCGATTCATGAGTCAAAATAAACGGGATCCGTCAAATTGACGACATCCACATACTCCATGGTAACTTGGTCATCCACGCACGATTTTAAGCGCTGCCCTTTCACTTTGAACAACGTTCCATCTTTCAAGTCCTTCAATTCCACTGCCCCGTGGGGAGCAACGGAATTAACCAAAAATGGACCATCCCAACGAGAGCAAAGTTTTTCGGGAAACAAACGGAGGCGTGAGTTGTCCAACCATACTTTCTGGCCTGGAGAAAATGTTTTGACTCGAATATTGCAATCATGAAAGGCTTTAGACTTTGCCTTATAGATTTTAGCGTTCTCATATGCGTCATGTCGCAATTCTTCCAATTCATTCAATTGAAGCTTTCGATTAGAGCCAGCCATTTGCATGTCAAAATTGAACGTTTTGGTGGCCCACAAGGCTTTGAGCTCCAATTCAACCAGAAGATGGCACGTTTTACCATAAACCAACCGGTAAGGTGACATTCCAATGGGAGTCTTATAAGCAGTTCGGTAAGCCCATAATGCATCATTTAGTCGTAATGACCAATCTTTCCGGTTAGGCCGAACTATTTTCTCAAGGATGTTCTTTATCTCCCTATTGGATACTTCCACTTGGCCACTAGTTTGAGGATCGTATGGGGTGGCTACTTTGTGTGTGACAGAGTATTTGGTAAGTAAAGTTCTAAGGAACCGATTACAGAAATGTTTACCTCCGTCACTGATGAGGGCCCGAGGCCTACCAAAATGGCTAAAGATATTAGCTTGAATGAACTTAACCATGACTACATGGTCGTTGGTTTTAGTAGCAACGGCCTCTATCCATTTAGAAACGTAGTCCACCGCCACAAGTATGTACTCATGACCAGTAGATGGTGGAAAAGGTCCCATGAAGTCGATGCCCCACACATCAAATATCTCAACAATAAGAATAAGGTTGAGAGGCATCATGTCCTACCGAGACATCACGCCAAGGCGCTGACATCGCTCACACGAGCGGCAAAATGAGTATGCATCCCGATGAAGTGTTAGCCAGAAAAACCAGCATTGAAGAATCTTTACTGCAGTTTTCTTAGCACTGAAGTGTCCCCCACAAGCTAGTGTAAGACAGAATTTTAGAATGCTTTGGAATTCACTGTTGGGTACACACTTTCAGATTATTTGATTGGGGTAATATTTGAATAATTGAGGATCATCCCAATAATATGATCGTGATTGGGAGAAAAATGGATCCTTCTCTTGCTTGGTCCAAGAAGACGGTATTTTACCAGTTGCCAAGTAGTTGACAATGTCCGCATACCAAGGGATACTCTCTTGAGAGATTACAAAAAGTTATTCATCCAGGAAGGATTCATAAACTGGAATGGAGTCATTGAGGGATTCAATAAGAATTCTAGAGAGGTGGTCAGCCACCACATTTTCAGTTCCCTTTTTGTCTCTAATCTCAAAATTAAACTCTTGCAACAGGAGTATCCACCGGATCAATCTAGGCTTAGTGTCCTTTTTGGCCAAAATATGCCGGAGGGCAGCATGGTCCGAATAAACAATGACTTTGGAACCTAATAGATAAGCTCAAAATTTATCCAAGGCAAACACTACCGCAAGCAACTCCTTTTCCGTTGTGGTATAATTGATTTGAGCCTCGGAAAGGGTTTTACTTGCATAGTAGATAATATGTGGTAATTTGTCTACTCGTTGCCCTAAGACCGCACCCATAGCATAATCGGATGCATCACACATGATCTCAAATGGGAGAGCCCAATTTGGAGGGATGAGAATTGGAGCAGTTGTAAGCATGGTACGGAGCTTTTCAAAAGCGTTAAGGCACGCTTCATCAAAGGTAAAACAAGACTAATTTTCAAGAAGGTGACACAAAGGCCGAGAGATCTTGCTAAAGTCTTTGATGAAACGGTGATAAAAGCCCGCATTCCCAAAGAATGAACGAATCACTCTCACAGTTGATGGTGGAGGAAGTTTGGAAATAAGTTCAACCTTGGTTTTGTCAACTTCAATTCCTCTCTTAGACACAATGTGCCCTAGGACAATGCCCTCTTGAACCATAAAAGGTCTCTTTTCCCAACTGAGGATTAGATTGGTTTCTTGACATCGTGTGAGAACGCGGGATAGATTTTGGAGGCATGATTCGAATGAAGGTCCAAACACGGAGAAATCATCCATGAACACTTTCAAGAAATTCTCCACCATGTCTGAAAAGATAGACATCATACACCGTTGAAAAGTCATCGGTGCATTGCACAACCCAAAGGGCATGCGTCTATAAGTGAATGTGCCGAAAAGACATGTTAAAGTGGTTTTCTCTTGGTCCATCAGGTCTATAGCAACCTGATTATAGCCAGAATATCCATCTAAGAAGAAATAAAAACTTTGACCAGCTAATCTCTCTATGATTTGATCGATAAATGGAAGAGGAAAGTGATCTTTCCGAGTTGCTGAATTTAGTTTCCGATAATCTATGCAAACTCTCCATCCCGTGGTGGTGCGTTGGGGAACTAATTCACCCTTATCATTTGGTTGCACCGTAATACCAGACTTCTTAGGAAGCACTTGAGTGGGACTAACCCACTTACTATCTGAGATGGGGTAAATGATTCCCGCATCTAGTAACTTCACAACCTCCTTCATTACAACATCCTTTATATTTGGATTTAATCGATGTTATGCCTCTCTTGAGGTCTTTGCATCCTCTTTCAAGTGTATGCGGTGCATACAAATAGAAGGATCTATTCCCTTAAGATCTGCCACACTCCATCCTATTGCTTCCTTGTGCTCTTTTAGCACTTTTAGAAGTTGTGTCTCTTTATCATTGGTGAGATTGGAAGCAATAATGACTGGAAGGGTTTCATTAGAGCCCAAGAAAACATACTTGAGTGTAGACGGTAAAGGCTTGAGCTCAAGTTGTGGTGGGGAAATTAGAGAAGGAGTTTGGGAAGTATTAGACAATGGAGGCAAAGGTTCTCTAGGAACTCTCCATTTAGGCAAATCTATGACGGTCGTGACATCGAGCATTGAATTAACTTCACAAATGGATTGCTCAATATCATAATCATCACAGTTGAAATGACTTAGGCATGCCTCTAGAGGATCCTTAGAAGGAATGGAAGGAAGCGCTTCTTGAACAAGATCTTCCACTACATCCACACAAAAGCGTTCACTTTCATCATCGGATGTGTGGTGAGAAGCATTAAAGATGTTCAAGCGAACTTTCATATTCCCAAAAGAGATGTCCATTACTCCGGTACGGCAATTAACACAAGCGTTTGCCATGGTGAAAAATGGACAACCTAGAATAATAGGAATATGTCTATTTGAATTTTGGACTGATTCCGTGTCAAGGACTATGAAGTCCACCGGAAAGTAAAATTTGTCCACTTAAATTATCACATCCTCGATTATGCCACGTGGTTGCTTCATCGAGCAATCAGCAAGTTGCAACACAACTGTGGTGGGTTTAAGTTCCCCCAAACCTAATTGTTGGTAAACTGAGAACGAAAGCAAATTGACACTAGCCCCTAAATCAAGAAGTGCCTTTTCAAAAGCTTGATTTCCAATGGTATATGAAATGGTTGGAGCACCAGGATCTTTGAATTTAGGAGGGGCTTGGTGTTAGAAAATAGAGCTTACTTGCTCAGTTAGAAGGACTTTCTTAGGAACATTGTTCCTAGATTTGCACTTTTGAGTGCACAAATCCTTCAAGAATTTAGCGTAGGAGGGAATTTGCCGGATAGCATCAAGGAGGGGGAGATTGATTTTTACTTGTTTGAAGATCTACATCATGTCTTGAATTTTCTCTCCTTGCTTCCCAAAGTGAGAAGGTTCTTTCAATCTTTGAGGAAAAGGGACCGGAGGTTCAAAAGAAGTGTCAAGATTTTGAATAGAAGGTGACACAACTTCAATTGCTTTTCATTTTGGATGTTGTGGGACCTTGTTCACATTTAGATTTAAAGGAGACACATTTGGATTTGATTGGGATTCTTTTAGATTTTTGGATTGCTCATTGGATTCCTTTTTCTCTTCCCCGACCTTGAAATTTATGATTTTACCACTCCTTAAGGTGGTGATTGATTGAACTTGCTCCGGAGGAGCATTACAAGATGAAGATGAAGGATCATCAATCACATGAACACCTTTAGGATTTGCCACCGGTTGACTTGGCAACTTCCCTTCCTCTCTTCTATTCAAGGCATTAGCTAGTTGCCCGATTTGAGTTGCTAACCTAGCCATAGATTGAGCATTAGCTTCCAGCTTAGAGATTGATTGAGAGTGGGTTTGCAACAAACGAGTATTAGCCTCAAGTTGCTTATCACTCTTTCCTCAAAGCCTTGGCTTCTCGGAGGAGGTGGTGGTTGTTGGTAGTTGGATCTTTCATCGTAAGGTTGAGGATTTGGCCTATATTGAGGCTGTTGAGATTGGGAATTAAAGGAATTTTGTCCTTGAAAAGAGGGACTTGGTTCTTAAGATTTTCATGAAAATGTCGGATGATTCTTGTAACCAGGATTGCAGGTATTTGAATAAAGATCATTAATCTGTTTAGAATACAAGACATTCGTTTGCTCTTAAGCATAATCGGGAGATTAACCAGCAATAGGACAATCTCACACATAATGGGAAGTGCTATAGCAGAACGAACACCCTTCCTGATTTTGAACAGGTTGGCTTGGAGTAGGCAGCCTATTTTTCATGATTTGGTCCATTTTTCGGGTTAACGCTTCTACTTGCATGGCAACCTCATCTACCCTTAAAATCTCATGCACTCCTCTATAAGGTTGGGTGGATTTCCCTTTTCTAGTGGAGGAGCGTTGAGCTGAATTATTACTTAGGGTTTGAAAAAGTTTCCATGTATCATCTGGGCTTTTCAAAAGGTATCCACCTCCACAAGCAGACTCTATCATTTGCCTATGTTTCTCACTTACTCCATCACAAAACCTTTGCACTAGCTGCCATTTTGGGACAGCATGGTGCGGACAAGATTTAAGAAGATCTTTTAATCTCTCCCAAGTCTCCTGAAATTGTTCTTGATCAATTTGGGTGAACCTGGTGATTGCTCGCCGAATATCACTCGTCTTTCCCATTGGGAAGTATTTTTTTAAGAATTTAATTTGCATCTCCGCACAAGAATGGATTAAGTTAGGTTCTAAGGAATTGAACCAACTTCTAGCTTTCTCCTTTAGGGAGAATGGAAACATACGAAGCTTTAGATCATCCTCCGTAAAATGTGGTACCGGAATGGTGGAACACACAGAAAGGAAGTAATCTAAATGCCGGTATGGATCTTCATTGGGGAGACCATGGAAGCTATTAAGAAGATTTATGGTGGAGGACTTTATTTCAAATTGATTTACCGCTACATCAGGAAATTGAATACATGAAGGTACTTCAAATGTAGTCAGAAAATGAAAGTCCAGAAGTAATTCTCCTTGAGGAGGAGGAGGTGGAGGTTGTTGTTCATGATTAAAAGGAGGTAGTCTGGGAGGTTGTCCATTATTTGGTTCCATGTTTTCAGTCCTAGGCAATATAGGGTCCCTAGAGGTTCCTCTACGTTGTCTAAGTGTTCGTTCAAGTTCAATATTACACGGAAGCAAAGGAAGTGACAATAACCGTCTACCTAGCATGCATTAATAGTAAAACAACACCTCAATATGCAAAATAAAAAAAATTACTCAAATGCACAATTTTAGACTTTATACTCACAAAGGGTTCCAACTTTGATCATTTAAGATGCCCACTATGTGGTATACCTAAAATCAAGCAATTTGAGAGATAAGAGCAAGATATATACAAAAAAGAATGAAAGAATTTGTAGCCTAAGAATTAAACCAGATTTAATCTTTCAATGACGACAATAAAACCGTAGTTCCCGGCAACGGCGCCAAAATTTTGATGTGGCTAAACTTGATTGCAATTGTAAGCTTATTTTTGCCCTTTTTCAAAATATAATTTAACCACTCGCAAGAGCACGAATCTTTATAGATATAGTTGTATATAGAGGGTGTCAATCCCACGAGGACTAGTTGTTGATTGTCTTGAAGAATGATTAATTCCACTTTAATTCTAAAAACAATGTTTTGACTTTTGTTTTAAAACTATTGCATGAAATATAAAAACAATAAGTTTAAAGAGTTAAAAGTTGGGAAAGAGAACTAGGGGTGGTTTCCACCACTAGCCATTCACATGTCCATAAATGTAACAAGTTTGGGATTTATAAAATTAAATGTCTAACAATGTCATTAGTCTTGTGACCTCAATAACATATCAAAAGATTAATGTGTGTGCAAACCTATCATAATCCATCTTCAACAAGAATAGTTCTTCAACCTAACTAATTACCCTATTCTCTAAGTGAACCTAAATGCATCCAAACTACCCTATCTTGGCATGGTTTATACAAGCAAGAACAACACATTCAATTTAAATACTATTACCTAGCCATCATTTGCATTTCTTATGGAAGATGCAAATGTTGTGCATTCACATAATAGATTTGTCACGCCCCGATTCCTGAGGTTCGAAAACCGAGGTGTGTATCCCGTGAGATCGCCCTCACGACATAACTATCACCTGATCATGCAACCTCAATTTCCTATTATTTTCACAAAATTGGGCATGACCCATTCTAAATAATCAGCTCCTGGCATGTTACACCTGTTTTACAATTCATATGGACACTTTTGGGCACGTGTCCCCCCAGCATTTATATCTAAACAATAAAAATGGACACTTCTGGGCACATGTCCCCCCAGCATTTCTACAACATGCATAATATAATCATAAATATACATGTCTCAGTCCTTGAATGTCCGTATTATATACATACATCACATGAATAAAATACAACTGAAGGAACTGAATCTACACAATCACTTTATACATTTAATCCAAATGTAAAGCATCTATCTATCCACTATCCTGGACATACATTAGATTCTAAGGAATCTACATACTACCTTTGCAACCGGTGCTGTCAGTCCCCTAACTAACTCCATAATCAGCAATACCTACAAAACCTGGGAGGGGGTGAGCTCAAAGGCCCAACAAGGTAAGTAGAACCATACTATCACTGCTGCAGCAGGTCGATTCTCACATATTCTCAAAAATATACATGCACTTAAATATATCACAGTATTTAAGACCATGCCCCACCTAGCATGCATGAACCAAAGATGTATATGGCTACTCTAGCACATATGAACATACAAAATCCACTACACATGATTTTAGAAATCATTTTCAATATGCTTGAAAGCAGTAAACATTCAGCACCAATATGTATATAGAACACATATGTCAACACATTCACATAACCGATGTAAATCAACTACTACATCTCCTACTCATCAAGTAGCATATCGCAAATGCAGTATAGATGCATTTAAACAGAAGAACATGCTTAACAGATAAACACATAAGCATAAAGGTATTTTCACCTTCCACGGTCATAATCCGATACATAATACAAGCATCTAGGCTGGCATATACTCTCACTCTGGGTCCTCATCCGATACCCCACATGATTGGCAGGCTCCGAGGATCTTGTGACCTAGGATAACTCCGATAACCATCCTATAACCTGGACCACTCTGAAAGGTCATTCTACCCTGGCAATGTATAGGATTGCCATTATGTGAGGGGACAGCTCTGAGGCTCACATTCATTGGACATACTCCGAATTCCAGGCATTAAGCCTGAGCATGGCGGGTCCACTCCGAAGGCCATACTTGTTGGACACACTCCAATGACAATATATTGGTTTGCCGAATTGTGAGGGGGCAACTCCGAAACTCACTAATGTTGGACACACTCCGATTCTAGGCATAGAGCCTTTGTATGGCGGGTCCACTCTGAGGGCCATACGTAGTGGATGATTATACCACTTCTCGTGACACGGTTGGACCACTCTGAAGTCCCGTGCACCTCTTTTTGCGTTAGTTTTCCCGCAACCTCCCAGATACGCAATGTGGATGCATATGCTATCCCAATGCACCAGCTAGTATATAAGTACATAGCATGCATTTCCCTCTATATAAACCCACATATAACCACATATGTGTCACTTCCCTCCCATATATGCAATATAGATGCATATATATATAACATGATATTTTCATGCATCAACCCATGCCTATGAATACTAAAGAGAAGTATTTAACATGCTTTCCATCACATTCCAACACATATAGCACATACATGTTCAAAACCCGCATAATACCTCATATATGCAAAACACTCCAACTTTAGCACATTTTTATCATGCTATAACCAATGCATACATTCGATATATGTAAATAAAGCCAGCATGCATTTCATATTCACATTCCCACATATGAACACATATATGTCCAATCCTGCATATAAGTCCTATATGCACGTATACTAGCATAAATATAATCATGCTCTCATTCAATGCGTGTATTCACTACAAGTAGTTAACTTGCATTCCAATCACAATATATATACACATATATATTACGTCACCCACATATGTAATAAGAACATATAGAACACCTAGCATATCATAGTCATGCTTTACAAATGTCCGCCAAAAGTTATAATCATACTTAGCATGCATTTCTACCACCGCACCCATATATATAATCACACATATATATATATATATAACATCATGCATAAGAGCCACATATGCATACAAGATAACACACAGCTAAACATGCATTATTTAGCATACTTTTCATAGACTTTAATCTATATCGTACATGCATATCACAATGCAAGGAAGCCTTAAATTTAAACATGCTTTCACGTCCCAAACCCACATATATATATATACACACACATATATATATCCTCACATCCCGCGCATATGCAACATCCCCACATATATATAAATGCACACATATATATATATAGGCCACCTATGATCAATTTAAGAGACATAGGCAAATTAACCAACATTACAAAAATATTTGTAAGAGATAGAGGCAAGAATCAACTCGCCTTAGGTCCCACTTTCGCTAAGTCTACATCTGCTAAGCGACCTATCTCCAAGTCCCGGCCCAGTCCCGTGTCAAAGCCCACATAACCGACCCAAAACACAAGCCATAACATCCTGCTATGCAAGACCCTCAAGCCAACCCCAAGGCCGGCATCACCAAACCATCCAATTGAAGCTCCAAGCTTTGGCACTTTTGTCGACCCCAAAGCCGAACCCATTGACTACCGTTGTCAACCTCAAACATCAATCAAACCCATATCAACAATGGCTGCCAATCCATAACCCACTCTAGCTATGGCAAACCCCTATGGAAAAACCCATTAAATAGTCCTTAACCGCCACTTCAATTAAACCAGCCGAGTACCACCAACCATGGCTGAAAAAGCCTTCATCTAAGGCCACAACCGAACCCCATGTGCAACCCACACACAACTCAGCCACAGCCGAAGACCACATAGCCATGATCATCACACCGGAGCCACCTGAAATCGTTCACAAATAGCCCACCACAAGCTCTACAAATCCAAGACAAAATAGCCCCAAACTGAGCCATCATCTTGCTATCAAACAATCCAAAACCAGCCCCTATTTCGCTGCCGTCGGACCACCTTCAATACTCCACCATATCACCATTGAAATCAGCTATGATAGCCTATGGTCCAGCCGTGAACCAACCCCTGCCGCTGTCCAGCACAATCAGCATAACCAGCCCACACGACCTGCCCACAATGGCCACACCGAGACCACCCAAACAAGCCATTCCCGGCCACCACCACGCCACTATGGAACCACCATGAACCCACAAACTCAACACGTAAGCTCGAGCTAGAACCACGACTACCAAATCAGCCTTACCACCATCCAAAACCCACCGAAAACAACCAAGGAGAACCCATCACTCACCTGGTCATCGCAGCACCAAGAAGACCCACCCCGAGCCTCTGTCGGTCATCAATCGGAGCTCTAAATCGGATCTAACCCACGAACAAGGGGCGTTCGAGTGAACCACCACCACAGCCACCATCAGCCGCCGTAAATTGACCCACTACCGACCACCACCATGGCCGGAACAGCTACTATTGAACGGACCCATGAGCTGTCGAAGCACCGTCGATCTCCTCCACCGAACCAGCAAACCCAGCTGAACCCACCACGGTGCTCACCTGCAACCACCGCCTTCATCCGCTGCCACCAACCGTGGCTGGCCGTGAAGAGACCCACGTCGGAGCAGCCACCGAAGCACCGAAGCTCCTTCTCCTCTCTTGGCGTCACTCTCTCTCTCCTCGATTTCTCTCTCCCCGATCTCCTTTTCTCTCTTCTTTTCCTTTTCTTTTCTTTTTCTTCTCTTTTCTTTTCTTTTCTTCTTTTCCTTTTCTTTTTTTTTTTTTTTTTTGTCCACACATTTTTGTGTCCCCTCTCCTTCACATGATTTATGGGTATACTTATGTACATTCACATAATGCCCACACGTGCATACATATATATTTATATCTCCACATATGTATATATATATATATATAACATCTTTTCGAATTTGATTTATTCAAAAAAATCAATCCGGTCCAAAAATCATTCGGAACCGGTCAAAATAAATTCCGGTCCTTACAAGATTCTACTCTAAGACAAGAATAAAATCAACATCAAATGAATATATAGAAGAAATGTATAAGTGTACATTGTCACTAGACTAAGTAATCAACATTTACATATAAATCCCAAATAATGCTACAATAATGAACAAGTTTACATGGCTACTTTATAGAGAGTAAAAAGGGTCCATTGGGACTAATGGACTGGTTAACCTCTAGTTTCCCGAGAGTCAGGGATCAGGGCGTTACATAAATATTTGGTGACGGTGCTGATACGAACTAATCACCAATGGGTAAACCAAAATATTACCCTGGGAGTATGATGTTGGCGGGGTAGGCCAAAGTCACGAGACGATTATGGGAGGCATCCCAGGTCACATAGTTGGTCAAAAACCATCACTACAAGAAAAAGTGTTTTAACGAGAAGCGAGGTAGGTCGTTAAAAGGTTTTAACGACTTACATGCGTTGGTCGTTACTGACCATGCCGTAAAAAGATTAAATTTTTGACAACATGTAATGCAAGTCGTGAAAAGTCCCTAATAATGACTTCCAAAGGAGGTCATTAAAAGGTATTATCTTTCACAACACACCATGCAAGTTATGAAAAGTTTGTACTGACGACTTGTTCGTCAAGTCGTCAAAAGATATTATTTGTAACAACATGCCATGTAAGTCGTGAAAAGTCCCTAATAACGACTTGCAAAGTAGGTCATTAAAATGTATTATCTTTCACAACACGCCTTGAAAGTCGTGAAAAATTTATACTAACGACTTGTTCGCCAAGTTGTCAAAAGATATTATTTGTAACAACATGCCTTGAAAGTCGTTAAAAGTTCCTTTTTAAAAAAAAATAATAATAATAATCCCTCTTTTGTGTTGAACCTGTCTTCAATGTGAAGAGGAAATACACACTACTTGCAACCTTATATATAAATATCACATGTATACATATATTTATATATATCATTATTAGTCAATGAAAAAAACTAATAAATTAACCAAAAAATATATATCTTATTCATTCGATATAATGAACAAAATTAGTCTACTGTAAATAAAAACACTCCCTTTAGTGAATGCTCTATCTTGTTCAATTACATTCTGCAAAAATTAAAAGATATATATCATTTAAGAATCACATTAATGACAAAAATCATGTTACTTATAAAAATAGTAAAAATTTATCATCGATTTTAGACAAGGATTCATTGGCAACAATAGTAGGAAAATAATTCAAAACAACATGGAAATCCTAAAGTGATAGTTAGCAAGAATTTCAGGAAAATAGTGTTTGAATTTTCTAGGCAACAAACTGGTATTGAGCTAAAGAAGAAGAAGATTAAAAAGTAATATATGGAGATCTTTATTCCTCTAGTTTTCTCAGTTGGTGTATGCAGAATTATAGATGCACAATTGATATGTTTTTTTAATGTGACTATAAAATTTATTAAAAATCATTATAGATATCTATCACACTTGTAATTAAAGCAGGCACAAATCAAGTTGGTACCTATAATATTTAGTGAAAGTGACCATTGTTACAAATTTGATCAATTGCTTCAATCAAATGGTTTATCTTTACCATAAGCAATCAAAAAAATGAGACAATATTAGTATGAAGTTGAGGACAAAGGGGTTGTACATGTTATATATGCAGTTTGAAGCTGTTGTGGTAGGGCAATAAGCAATGAAATTCAACAAAGCACCGGTATATATATATATATATATACTTACATGTCTTGCTCATGTTTATTAACCAGTACAATTTTTGTAGCAGATAGAAATGCATCCTCAACATTATAATCCTCTTTAGCCGATGTCTCGAAATAAGGTATATTTTCCTTCACAGCACACCAATCCCTAGCTGTTTTCTTAGAAACCTGCACAAAAAGAATGCTTCATAACCATATCTGAAGAAGTTCAAGAACAAAAGCAAACTATGTTAAGGTACGTTCATCGTGTTTCTTACCACTTTGCTGTTTCCACCATCAATATCTACCTTGTTTCTAAGTAACACAAAGGAAAATGTCTCAGGGTCACTTGGATTTACCTACAATCAATCATACACAAGTTAGGCAAAGAATGCTTAAAGGATCACTAGAAGCAATGTGGAAATATATATATATATATATATATATATAAACACATGTTTAAGAAGTTCTTCATGCCAAATTTGAAGTGTTTCAAATGATTTGACTAAATTAACATCAAATACAAGAATGTAGCAATCTGTCCCTCTATAAAATGCAACACCAAAGCTGTGAAACCTTTCCTGTATTGTCGTGTCCCAAATCTGTGAAATTCACAAATAGTTGGGCCAAGCAGCCTCACTTAACATGTCATTTTATATGAAAAACACACACAAAAGTAGGGATGACAATTTGTCTCACCCTGTTCCATTTAAATCGATTTTAGTGAGTCTAAATAGTTTTGGGGTGGTTATGGGAGAGAGAGAGAAACTCGCATGGTAGCGGGGTGGGGATGAGGATAGGCACCCTATCCAGCCATACCGCGCCCGTTTATATTTATATTTATCATATTACCCTTATATATATTGTACACATACAAAATCAGACTTATATAGTTATATATATAACATTACTTGTTCAAATGTTATTGGTAGTGTACATGTAAATTACTAGAGACGTTATCCCACCTCAAACCAGCCCCATTACCATCCCTCCACAAAAGCTCTTGAATTAGTCATGCACTTACTTCCAAAGTGACCAGATTGTCGTCAATCTATTATTCTTTCGTGACAAAATCCACAGCAATTGTAGCTTTATACTGCTTACTGAATTTCTTATATACATATCTGGAATGGAAATTTAAGACCCACAAATCCAAATAATGGTATTCCTAGCATGGTAAATCAAATTTAGCACTACAATTTATATTACGAATATATACTAGCTTGATTAAACTTTGAAATCCAATTCCAAGGATCAAGAACAGTTTATCAAGGGTCCATACGTACAAGTTCAAGAAATTGAATTTGTTTCTGTGTCGATAACATATATACAACGTTGC
The DNA here is from genome assembly GCA_026545225.1 of Cornus controversa. Lineage (NCBI taxonomy): Eukaryota > Viridiplantae > Streptophyta > Magnoliopsida > Cornales > Cornaceae > Cornus > Cornus controversa. The sequence continues at coordinate 4,968,109 of CM048854.1, read as the reverse complement.
AACACATCAATCATAGATCACCTTAATCATCCAAAAGAAGCCAACATTTGCATCCAACAAGAGCTAAAGTGCAACAGAATGTTGCTGAAGAATTAGATGGCATCGTGTTGCGATGTTTGGACTAATTATGGGCATATTTGGTGCAGTTCTCTAATTATATAAGTGTCTAAAACTCTAAAAACATAAACTAGTTTCAAAGAACTAAAACAAATATTGATGAAGCAAAAATCCACCCTGAACCGGTCAAACGCCAACTTGTAAAAAAGGACAAGAGAATGGTAATCGAGAGGGCACCGGTGCGGTGCCGGCCGACTACGATCTGACGATCAAGTCAGAAATCAAAAGAGCTTTTCCAAGCTATAAAGGAACTCAGGGGTCTTAATTGCGTACCTGGTATGTGGATCGTCTCTTGTATTTATAGCAGTCAAGTGAGGCTGTTTCCTAGTGAGAGACTGGCCCTTGGAGATAGGAAGTCCTGGTTAAAATAGACTTCGAACTCATCCTTCACGTTACACGTTTCATAATTCTAGTCAAATACTCTATCAGATGCCCCCTATTCATAAGGGTCGAGTGCTGGGCCTTATGAACACTTTGGACTGCTCATTAGAATCCGTCTCTGGCATATAAATAGTTTTTTCCTCCCTTTTCCTTTCCTTTCCTCTCTTTTCCTTTCTTTCCTTTTTTTCCTTTTTTCGTTTTCTCCCACGCACGGCACACACCGGGTGGGCCCGGCCGAGCCAGGCCAGGCAGCGCCCGGCCCGGCGACCGGCTAGGCGGGCCCTGCCCGGCCGCGCCCGGTGATAGAGTATTGGACTCCAATTATGAAACATACAACATATAGGTTGAGTTCAAGGTGACGTGGATAAGAAGTGTACTTTGACCAGGACTTCTCTATCTCCAGATGAGTCTGGGGAACTAAAAAGCCCAGTCTCCTACTAGGACACAGTTCCAATTGACCACTATAAATACAGAGACGATCTATATACCAGGTACGTAATGAATACTCTCAAAAATGTCTTTATAACTTAATAAAGCTCTTTCGATTTCTGACTTGATCGTCGGAGCGTAATCGGTTGGCACCACGCCGATGCCCTTTCGACTATCCTTTTTTTTGTCTTTTTTACAGGTTGGTGTTTGACTAGCTCAGGATGAATTTTTGCTTCATCAGTTGGCACCATCTGTGGGAAACAACTAATTTGTTGTTTCCTTAACCTTTCAAGACACGATCCAATTCGGTTTAGACATCTTAATGAATCGATCACTATCCAAAAACACCAAATTGCCACCATCGTAATCCATTAGCAGTGACGCTGGGGTAGCGTCCCATAGCAGCAAGCGTTCTCATCACACAGGGCCACATGTTAGTGTTCTAGTGTTCAAAGGTTCTGTTTTGGTGCATGGTCAAACAGGTGTAGAGAGCAATGAACAAGTGGCAGGCTTTGAAATATACAAAAAGCAACCAACATGTTATGCTATAGTGAGTAGTCTCTCCAAGATATAGTCCAACTATTACTGTAATCCAGGTCAGGTATGTTGTTAAACTTTTATAAGTGTAATGAACTGCTATATGTCGACCATTAAGATTGATATCTTATGCAAACTTGGTCCTGCATATCCTTTAATGCCACTGCCATTAGTTTAATACAATCATATATTACTTGATCATGATGAATGACCATAATTGGTGTTGAAAACTCAATCCCACGTGTCCACATATATATGGAAACATAAAATCACAAGTCTTTAATTTGATGCCATAGCACATGCTGCTTCAACTCTCTCCCTCTCTCTCTCTCTCTCTCTATATATATATATATATATATATCAATCTTTCTTATCTTATGGGGGGTTGGCAGAACATTACTACATGCATTCCCATAAAGTACAAGTTCTTTCTTTATAAATTCATTACAAATTTAATTATATTCCAAACACAGTAGCAATCAAGTATAATGGCCCAGTTTGTAATGGCATCAAACACAAATATATGAGATACTTTAAATGTTAAACAACTTTATTTCTATCACAACTCATATATTGTGTTTCAACGCCTCTATGTAGCAAATTGCAGGGCTCGTAAAAGTACATGCTTTCCTAGTTGAAACTGAAAATTATCTGAAATGGCAAGAAGTCTTTTTAACACTCTCAAACATTTAGGAAAAATAAAAAATGGATTCAGAATAAAGCTTTTGTTTTTTTTTTTCATTTCTAATGGAAACTATTGCACCAGAAACAAAGTTAGATCCATACAAGTTTAGCTTATTCTACTTTTCATATAAGAACTCACTTCAACTCTCCTACAACTGAATATAAATATAACACTTTTCTCTATATACGCACTTCTCTCTGTACCTCTGGATTTGGAGTCTAGCCTAGTTGGTTCAGTTTGGATCTCATAATTCTGAAGCAAATATATTTGGATGAAAAAATAAAACTCAATTACCAAGGTTCGAACTTGGGACTGCATGACCTATGGCCTACTACAAGTCAACTTATCCACCAAGCTATCAGCTGCTTTTGATTATATATGCACAATCATTATATTTATTTTTATGAACTGTTTGCATCCTTCATCATGCTTCCTGACTTTAACCTCTATTGTTGTAGATCTCTCTTCTATCATTCAATAAATTATATTATTGCTCGGTTAAAAAAATAAAATAAAATTATACATTGTCCAATGTAAAATTATATCAAATGTCCATTTTGCGGGTTATATGTGCCGTGATTCAATTATGTGAAAACCAAATTACAAATCAAAGCAAATCGTTGGCTTTCTTAAATGCCACTTGTCTATATATAAAAGATACATCCTATTTATTTTGGAAACTACTGTAACTTGATGATCCACGATTCTTTGGTTTATTGGGCAAACACGGTTTTGCCTAAACATGTTCCTTGTACAATTCAAGCACGTTAAAAGAGCTACCACGTCAATAAGCCATAGACATAACCAATATAAACGCACCCATTACTTTACACATTACTCTACATAATCATAGGCACTGTTTTGATAAATACATTCCTTAATCATAAAGTCCAGTGTTAGATTATTAAGCCGGACCATGGACCGCGGAGTGATCAATGTGGTTTGGGACTATGATTTTGGCTGTTACAATTCTTTACCCATCAAAATTAAATGATATAAACATTTAGCAATGACATAGTTGTTGTTAGTCAAATAAGTGTCCAATTATGGGGGTTGTTTGAATACATTATTCTCATGTGTTGTGAATAAATATAGCAGTTGCAAGGTGCACAAGCTATTGCCCATTTGGAGAACTATTGCTCTTATAATTTAATATATTATAATGGTTTAGGGGCTACTCAAGCCCATTTGTGTGGCCTGAGCCATTGATCAAAAAGTGTTCTACATATACTTGGGACTGGAACAACCGGTCCGGCTAATGAGGTCATAACTATAAGACCACTGCGATGCATCCAACTATTTTTTTGTTCATTAGAAACATTTTTTATGTCTAATGATTTTTCTGCAGGAGGGTGCATCCATTTGCAGGATGTTAATCTTTGGGTAATAAAACTTACCTGTATAGAAAAACTTTTTGCATCTTATCTTAGTTTGCAGCCATTATAGCAATGCTAGCCAACGCATCAAAGTTTTCATGGGCATGGTGATTTAGCTGCTGTGACGGTGTTTGGATGGTGGTTTTCTAGGCCTTCTGGCAACTCTCTTCTGGTTGGTGATTCGTGGTGATTCCAAATTGACACCTACCATGTGAAGAGAATCGTATATACAATTGAATGCTGCTCTGTTCGCTTGGACCGTCATTTCAATTGCTATAGTGGGGCGATGGATATCCATAATTTTGACAAGCACCATTGTTCATTAGGTGCTCTTAATTTTCCCTCTCCTCCAAGTTCTGTGTATTAGCAGCATCCCAAACAGATGACCAAAATGGCAATGGATTGTTGTGTCGATTCCGCGATAGCGATCAATTGATAGCAACTCAAATACAAACAATGTTTGACTTGGAGAAGACATGTGTCATGATGGGCATACAACCGTGAAACCAAAAGACAAAGACGTTTACTATTCTTTCGATTACAACGGGACTCAACGGTAACTGAAAACATGCGATCCAAATCTCATACTACCAGTTCTATCTATAGCGTTCTTGCTTGGGTTTCAAGAAATTCAACTAGCGTTATCCTCCTGAAGTCGACCCATGTAGTGATTCAATTGAAAAGACTCCCAGACAGCAATCTAATGGAATGATTTATACACTAAGTTCATGCAATAGCAGCAATTCATCTATTACGGTCAACAGATGCCTCAGGATCAATTCCAATTGAAGCATTCACGGTTAGTATTCTTTTGTCGTTATTGTGTCAAGCTTAATTTCAATTTTCAATTGATATAACTTCTTAGATGCTATGTGTCGAGACACTATCATATGTCAAAAACTTAATATCGAATTGCAACAAGCAATTTGTTTTACGAATGATCACATGTTATTAACCTTAGACAACCAATATGGGTGATTTATACACCTGCATGTTTCATGTTTGTGTTAATTACTCTGCCACACCAAAATATATATATATATATATATACAAAGCCGATATCCTCTCTTTCTAGACGAAGCAGGAACAAACAAATAGGGTTACCTTAATTGCTTTTAGAAAATAATAGAAGAGAATAACAACGCTTTGCAATGCACTCAAGAAAGGGAAGATTAATGGTAGCTTCACATGCAAGATTTAAATCTGCATTTAATGCCAAGTGTCAATAATCATTTCCTTGGTTCTATTAGCAAACATTGGCCTTAATGAGTTTATCATTCCTTTTCTAAACATAAGGGAAGCAATAAGGAATGCATATAAAACATGAGTTTTTGGTTTCTTGGCTAACCAAGTTTCAATGAGGATATATGGATCCTGATTTCAGTAATGATGGGCTACAATAAAAAATTGTAAAACTTTGAAGTTGAAACTGATGTATCATTGAATACCTATTGCTTTGTCCAACAAATGTTATATATATGAATCCTCTAGTGCCTTACGTCATTAAATCAGTGTTCCCTTGTAACAACCACATGTATACATGTACACCAAATTTAATTGATGGTTAAGTGAACCACTGAAAGAAAAACTTTAATCTTTGATCTTGAATATAGAGATCATGATCGAGTATAGAAGTTTGTCAAATTTTTATTTTTTCTTAGAGAATGAGAAAAAATAAAGTAACATAAAAAGCATGCAGAATGATGAAGTTTTGCTTGAAAAGACCACTAATGCATGTGCAAAATTGTACATATATAGAGTTGCATAAGCACACAGCATCATCTCACATTAGTATTGAGAATGTTATTTACTATCGTATTGATTTTTCTTATTGGTCTAAAGATTCAAATAATTTGATTATTTGTTGAAAAATTGTATATTATAAATACATCAAGCTGTTATGATTTTTCTAAAAATCAAGATGCATAAAAAATTGAGATTTTTAAATCTTGATTTGGGTGCATGCTATGCTATTATCCTGTATAATCTCTTGATGTATCTGAGAAAAGCATTACAAAACCATCCACAGTCAAAGACAAAGGACATATTTGTCCGGACCTTGAAACCAAACCTCCCCCGTATTAAAGTGTGAGCCAATTCCTCCCCGTATTAAAGGGTTGAGTCGAGACCTCCCCTTATTAAAGGGTGAGCCAACACTTTCCCTATTTAAAGGGTTATCAACAATCAACGAACCTCCTCAATAAAGGAGCAAAAGTCTACAAACATCCTTATTAAAGGAGTAGAACTCTATAAACCCCCCTATTAAAGGGGTGAGCTCACGAAGCTCGACATTGTTAAATAACCCTACGGGGTCATATCCCTACAGGGACACACCTCTAACAGAGGGCCTTTAATGAAAAAGGCAGGATGAATTAATTTTGAGAACATTGTCAAACAGCCCTACGGGGGCATATCCCTACGGGGACACACCTCTAACAGAGGGCCTTTAATGAAAAAGGCGGGATGAATTAATTCCGAGAACATTGTCAAACAGCCCTACGGGGGCATATCCCTACGGGGACACACCTCTAACAGAGGGCCTTTAATGAAAAAGGCAAAATGAATTAATTCTGAGAACACTGTCAAACAGCCCTACGGGGGTATATCCCTAAGGGGACACACCTTTAACAGAGGGCCTTTAATGAAAAAGGCAGGATGAATTAATTCCGAGAACATTGTCAAACAGCCCTACGGGGGCATATCCCTACGGGGACACACCTCTAATAGAGGGCATTTAATAAAAAAATGTGTGATTAATTAATCCTGAGAAGATTGTCAAAGAACCCCAAAAAGGGATGCCTCTAAAGGAGCTCTTTAATGAAAAAGATGAAATAAGTAAATTCTAAGAACATGTTCAGTTAACCCTATAAGACACAACCAGCCTAAGGGAATTTTACTCAATAACAAGGTGAGTCCATTGCGTAAGTTCTTTTGCAGGATTATGCCATAAATATTTTTTCTTAGAAACCAGAGGACATTTCGGAGAGAGAAATCTCACACAAAGAAGAGAGAGAAGTTTCACAAAAAGTATGCCGGCCAAGCCTGGCACCTAAAATCCAGCCAAGTCCGGCCACTAGGTCCGGCTCGAGCCGGTCCCCAAAGGCTAGCCCAAGCTGGCCAGCCCAGGAGCTTATTGGTTCGGATTCAGAATTTATGGGCCAAGATAGAAGGTCAGCGAAATTTCTTAATATGGGAGTCCGTTTCTACAACCCGACGGGCCAATCAAAGTGTTCCTAAGGCCTGACAAGCAACCCTCATGAATAGGGGGCGTCTGATAGAGTATTGGACTCCAATTATGAAACATACAACATATAGGTTGAGTTCAAGGTGACGTGGATAAGAAGTGTACTTTGACCAGGACTTCTATATCTCCAGATGAGTTTGGGGAACTAAAAAACCAGTCTCCTACTAGGATACAGTTTCAATTGACCACTATAAATACAGAGACGATCTATATACCAGGTACGTAATGAATACTTTCAAAAATGTCTTTATAGCTTAATAAAGCTCTTTCAATTTTTGACTTCATCGTCAAAGCGTAGTCGGCTGGCACCACGCCGATGCCCTTTAGATTATCCTTTTTTTTGTCTTTTTTACAGGTTGGTGTTTGACTAGCTCAGGATGAATTTCTGCTTCATCACATCTGGACATCTAAAAGAAACAATTGGTAAGTGATTAACGGTTTTACACTAGTTTCGATTGAGTTGTTTGGATTCGAAAAGGCCAATTACTAGGGAAATCATGCCAAAATCAAAATCTATCGTTGCTGTCGGGTATGTAAAAAAGGACAAGAGAAGGGTAATCGAGAGGGCACCGGTGCGGTGCCGGCCGACTACGCTCCGACGATCAAGTCAGAAATTGAAAGAGCTTTTTCAAGCTATAAAGGAACTCAGGGGGTCTTAATTGCGTACCTGGTATGTGGATCGTCTCTTGTATTTATAACAGTCAAGTGAGGCTGTTTCCTAGTGAGAGACTGGCCCTTGGAGATAGGAAGTCCTGGTTAAAATAGACTTCGAACTCATCCTTCACGTTACACGTTTCATAATTCTAGTCAAATACTCTATCAGATGCCCCCTGTTCATAAGGGTCGAGTGCTGGGCCTTATGAACACTTTGGATTGCTCATTAGAATCCGTCTCTGGCATATAAATACTTTTTTCCTCCCTTTTCCTTTCCTTTCCTATCTTTTCCTTTCCTTTCCTTTTTTTCCTTTTTTCTTTTTCTCTCGCGCACGGCACGCGCCGGGCGTGGCCGGGCACTGCCTGGCCGGGCTCGGCCGGGCCCACTAGGCGCGTGCCGTGCGCAGGAGAAAAAGAAAAAAGGAAAAAAAGGAAAGGAAAGGAAAAGAGAGGAAAGGAAAGGAAAAGGGAGGAAAAAAGTATTTATATGCCAGAGACGGATTCTAATGAGCAGTCCAAAGTGTTCATAAGGCCCAGCACTCGACCCTTATGAACAGGGGGCATCTGATAGAGTATTTGACTAGAATGATGAAACGTGTAACGTGAAGGATGAGTTCAAAGTCTATTTTAACCAGGACTTCCTATCTCCAAGGGCCAGTCTCTCACTAGGAAACAACCTCACTTGACTGCTATAAATACAAGAGACGATCCACATACCAGTTACGCAATTAAGACCCCCTGAGTTCCTTTGTAGCTTGAAAAAGCTCTTTCGATTTCTGACTTGATCGTTGGAGCGTAGTCGGCCAGCACCGCGCCGGTGCCCTCTCGATTACCCTTCTCTTGTCCTTTTTTACAGGTTGGCATTTGACCGGTTCGGGGTGGATTTTTGCTTCATGAAATATTATCTACTACTGAGTCTTTTCTAAATTTTTTTTCAATGAAAAATTTTCAGAGTACTAGCAACTGAACAAAATTTTTAACTATTTTCTCTTTTTTCTTTTTCACTTATCTTAAAATAGAAAATTCTTCTAAGAACAAATGAATATCACCATCTACTTAATCTTTTTGCAACTGCTGCTTGTGCCCTGTATACTGGTATTATATATATTAACATATAATCTATGAAATACTTCAACCAATAATAACAAAATAAACTAGAAAAAAAAACAATTTCTTGCATATCAAACAATGATACTATGGATACTAATTCATCAAAGAAGTCTTTCCTACCCTGAAAACATAAGATTATGGAATATACATGACAAGTATATACATTAAAACCATAGCCAACCTAAAGAAACATCAAACTTTGAAGAAGGAAACAAGAAATAGAAAAAGGAAAATCAGAAGCTAAATCATACCCACTATCACCGAGGACAATGACCTTTAGCAAACTTCTTTTCGGTGTCAACATGACCAACACCTGTTATTCAACAATACACTGAAATATTGGACATAGAAACCTTGATCAAATTTCTCTCAATTTAGGTAATTTATATTTCTTGCCTACCCGCGTACTTTTTTCATTTAGGTAATCCCATTTAAACCTAATCAAACTCTCTAACAATTTAATAATTCAATTTTGAATTGGATTATTATTGAATATATGCAAATAAAGATGAATCCAGAGATGGATCCAGAAATATTTATTTGAGAAGCATGTCTATAAATGATGTGAAGAAGAAAAAATGGAGAGAAGAAAAGTTGAGAGTGGATAAATGAAATTGTCCAATATCGAGCATTTTTTTTCTTATATATGAATAGTACTTATATGTCGTAGCACTTTTTTTTACTAGATTTGAATTTTAAAAGTATGACTAAAAAGGTTGATTGGACTTTGAAGGAGTCACAAGTAATTTCTTTTGCAAACCACCTTTAATTTCCATAGATAGATAACCATAAATATAAATTTTTAAAAATTTTGGAGGAGTCAACCATAATTTTCCTATATAAAATCACAATTACTAACTATAGATAAGCACTAAAGTGTTGAAAAATAATAGGGGAGGGTGGGAGGCAGGGCCTCCCTCCGCCTCTAGATGAATCCTATATGTGGCTAAAGATAAATCAATGCTAGGTTTAGACATTGATCATTCTTTTTAGAGACTTGAAGCTTAAATTTTTAAATATTACATAGTAGGGTGGGAAGAAAGAAGAAAAACCTGTCAGCTTTATCGAAACCAAATCTGGCACCAAAATAGAAGGCCACAGCAAGTAACAATGAGTCACCATGGACAGCAACAAGAGCCAACCAGTCCTTTTCTTGCATCCCATCTTTTGCAAAGTTAATACCTAAAGCAGGCTCTGGCAGCTCTGGAGGAACCTCTTCAGTATGTAAATTAACTTCCCACTGCTCATTTGGGAGTCCATACAAACAAAGATTTTCCTTCTCTGCAAGGCAAACAGTTATTCAAAAAGACAAAATCAGTAGAGACACAAATAACCACCAAAACTAACAACGGGATGGTATTCTTTAGGATCTAAAAGGAAACCACAAAGGTGAACTAAAAATGACAAATCTTTAGCCAAGCAAACATAAACAATTAAACTAACACTTTGAACTAGTATTAATCATCATAATTAAGGAGTTCACTAAAACTAGTACTTTTGAAGGCCTAAAATATAACGTAGAAACTAAGAACTGTTTCAGGTAATGACACTTTTTTCATAGTCTAATTATAAGTTCCAGAAGATCCAAATTCAAAGTCCAAAAACATAACTTGTGATCCATTGCAACAATTAAAAAAGAAAGCTATCATACATACAGGGCTTTTAACATGCTTTAATGCAATTAAATTAACAAAATATATCCCAAGTTAAAAGGACAAGGTTCCACTCTATATGGACCATTCTGAGTTCAACATTTCTTGAATCATGGCAAAACAAACATTTTGCAATCCACGTCAAACAAACTTGAGCAGGCAGCCTAAAATACTTGGTATTAAATTGTGTGCAGAGATGCAAACGTAAGTTTAAAATCTGTTATATTAAGAATAGCTAGAAAATGAAAATATCATGAACTATAAAACACTAGTTAGAAAGTTTTTACCAATTCAAACAACAAATAGCTCTCATACAACAACAAACAAAAATACGCAAGAGATGTACTGTACAATTTCCAACAAAAATTAAAGTATCAAGAGTGAGAAATCAGTGACCAAACTGAAAACAAATATAAGGCAAACTGGATAGCAGCGATAGAATTTCAACATTCAATTTGAAAAGAAAATAATCCTAATATACACCCAAATCAGTCGAGAAGAAATGATAATCAATACACAATAAGCACAAATCAAACCTCAAAACATATGAGTTCAATTTGCTCAAGCCGAACTGACCTTAACATCAAGATAAGAACACCCAAAACACAAATATGTGCTCAATCCAAAATAGAGCTCAAGGTTATCAAGAAAACACCCTTAAATATTCAACACTTGATTTCAGAATAACTGGAACTTGAGATTTTAATAAAATCAGAACAGGTAATGTATAAGAGTTTCAAAGATCAGTCGAATCAATGTTTGTAATCATTTCTAAGATTCAAATTAAATGCTTTTATACCTGGATATAGCTTAGAGAAGAATATATCTTAGTTCACAATTCAGAGAAAAAGGTTGAGTAACCCTCCATGTACACAGTAGATCAGCTATACTTTAAAAAACCCAAGTCATGACCTAACTCTACGCACTCATGACCTCCACCCACCTCCCAACTTTACATAGAACATGCTCTAATATAGTCAGTCGCTAGGGTGGCGAGAACAAACCTTCAAGATTTGAACTCAAATCTGGACATGTATTTGAATCACCAATTGAGAATTGAAAACAAGTTGATTGGGGATTCTAATAGCTACCAGATCTGATGCAGCGAAGAAACCCTTGAACACTAGCGAGAAAGAGAGGATGAGATATCTACAAAGAAAACTATCAAGAGAAAAATGTAGAAAGTGAGAAGAAGGAGAAGACGAAGGTGTCATGCCAGGAAGAGTTCTTTGATGATGTAGATTAGGGTTCAAATGATAAAAGAGGGGAAAATCGTGTATTAGTGCTCACTGAAATGTTTTTCCCCATCTCACTTTCTCTCACCCTAGTCATTAATAATCCAAATAATTATTGGCCAAAAGGTTGAGGCAAAAGATGAAAGAAAAAAAGGGGCTGAGAATACGAAGTGATCAAAGGAAAAGACATGTCAGAGTAGGTAGCGCGCGGGAATTAAATTTGGTGGGAGGGAATTGGTGAATTTTTGGCCCTATATTGACGACATACCAAACACGTCGTTGTAATAAAAAATGTAAGTCGTTAAATGAAAATTGATTCAGCAATTAATTGCAAGTCATTAAAATAACCCAATTTTTAATATTTTAAAAGGTATCCAATACATGAACCTTAAGAATTACTTTAACACGACTTACTTTTTATACATGTCATCAATTACAGGTTGTTAAAACTCATTTTTCTTGTAGTGCATGTTAGGGTATTAGGTTGAGTCCGAGGAAAAGACTAGTGTGTGATATTGCTTTCATTTTAAATTATGAAGCAGGATACGTGCTTAATGTATTCTTATATATATGCATTGCTTGTGAATGAACATGGTATATGTTGGATGATATATGTAATGTGGTGACATGCATTCATGTAGGTCGTGTCGAGTCGACACTTAGGTTGGTTGGGGTATCTCTATTGAGCCGCAGTGGTGCTCACCCCCTTATTCTAAACTCTTTTTCAGATAAGGCACCAATGACGGATGGGACTTGAGTGTCTAAGAAGAATTCTAGTTATATTTTGGTATATTTTGGATAGTTATGCATTTGCCTATCTGTGCCGGCTTGTGGCACGGTAATGATTTAGTTGTAGTCATGGTAGAAGTTGTTGCATTTTAAACTTTATGCATGAATTCTTGTAATGACTATAAACTTGAAAGAAAATCATATGAATGATATGTACCCTTTTGAGAAAAGTGTGTGTTAGAGATGTATGGTACCATAAGACCATTTTTCTCTTTAGTTATGATTTCTTGTATGGTTAATCATAAGCAAATTGAGTATGAAAAGTATGCATGCATGAGTTGTGGAGTGAATATGGTAATAAAAATAGATGAAATTACATTTCAAGTATGAAATGCATGTTATATGAATTTACTTGATGGCCATTGAGGCATTAGAGTAGTCATTGGGGGACACATGCCCAAAAGTGTCTATTTTGAGTATAAGGAGTGGATGAAATTTATTTATATAGTAAGAGAGTTATGTTAGCTTCGATTTGATGGGTCATGGACCTTGTTTGGATTTAAATTGAGAAAGATATGCATGTTTTAGCGCAAGAGTGGGTAATCTGACCCACACCCACTAATTTGATCATAACCTGAGTTATGGTTGTTATTTTTAAATGATTCAAATTGGGTTAGAAATTAGACATGTTGAGGATAATCCATATCAAATTTCAAGTCAAACGGACTTACAGATTGTGAGATATTAGCATTTGAAGTCAGGTTGAGGAATGTTGTCAAAAATCCAGGTCAGGTGAACTTTGAGGTGCCTGAAAGTCTTTGAGTCGACTAAAAGTGAGGTTTGAGGCACCTGAAAGTGCTATTTTTGAAATTACAAACTCTCTGGAAGTTTCAGGTGACTCAAACTGAAGTTTGAGGTGCCTCAAAGTCCTGTAAACCTTAAAAATGGGGAATTTTATGATTTTTCATGATCTAAGAATGAAAATGGAATGTCATGGATACATAGATCGATGTGTGGCCCATTGGGATGGATAGTGATGAGTATACGCATGGATAATTACTTGTGTATAATTATACTTCGTGGTAATCGAGAAATATGAGGAGGTTCATTGGGGTTTAATGAACGGGTTCACCTCTGATTTTTCGGGAGTCGGGAATTGGGGCGTGACAGGATGGTATCATAGCTTGATACTATCAAATGAGTGTGGTTAAGATTGTTCACAGGGTTGAGTGAACGGGTTCACACTCGAGATTCGGGTCGGTCCGGGGGAGTCCCGGAGGTTCGGGTTCTGGGGCGTGACAAAGATAGAGATGCATATGACAACTTGATGACCTCATCATCAAGCTGATGGGTTGGAAATGGAGGATATATTTTTCTTCTGAAGAAGTGTGGTTCAATGAAAATAGTCAAACCCCTTGATGTATGAAAGATTATGTAAACAACAACTTTTTTTTTCTCATGAACACAAATATGATTACAGCAAAATATGGAATTTAGAGATCATATACCTAATGGGGATAATTTTTCAATCCCCTAGTCTTCAACAGTTGGTGAAGCAATCGATCTCCTTGGTATACTGTGAGTAAGAATCACCGCTATGACCCTTGAGGTTAATTATCTAAAAACTAAGTTTTTATGGGAGAACCCTAGGTTTGTGAACTAATTTTTACATACTTGTGTGTGTTGATATGAGAAAGCATATGACATATTTATAGGAGTATCACTCCCGAGTCAAAATTTTCCTTATCATATATGCAATATATGATAAAATAATATCTTCATATAAAAGGAAAGTATATACACACTCCATATCTTATATTCTTTTATGAAAAATAAGATATTGTGTATATATATTTAAATTATATATTAATATATATTTCAAGATATTAAAATATCCAATATATATTTATATATAATTTCACAAGTGCCCTTAACAAGTAATTAAATTACAAATTCCCCCAGCACATTAAATTAATTCACATTTAACAACCTAGTTGGTTTTAAATTACCTTAGTGGGCTAGAAGTGAGGATCTTATTTAAGGGGCCAATCTCTTACTGCTTCCAATGGATTATATATTGGTCCGTTCATCCCATGACATTAATTTTCAATAATCCATTAACCACATGTAAAGATCGGGTCTAATTTTGACCAATTTTCTTTTATTTTCATTTATTACCATATAAATGATGTTACATGCTTATAAACATGAAATGAATGTTTGGAGACTTGTTTAGAAGTTCGGGGATATTTTTGAACTATTTAGTCCATTTTAAAATTTTTGGGTCAGCGGGGCCCAAAATGCAGGTCGGGTGGACCCAGAAAATTCAATATTATTTTAGAGATATTTATTTTTAATTTTAGACTAAATAAAATTTTAAAAGAGTTAAGTAAGTGATTTTGGAGCCATAGTCGCTTTCGAAATCGAAAACGGATGTCGGGAAGGTACGTTAAGTGGCTTAGGGGCATTTTGGTCTTTTTACGTCTAAAGTGATATAAATATCAAGTGGCTGGATATTTCTTCATTGGATTAAGACCAATACAGTTGGTCAGCTCTCTCCCTCTCTCTCTTTCTTCATCACCTCTCCTTCTCTTAACATTTCAAAAGCTTTGAGCTTGGATTTGGAAGTTTTCAAAGAAGGACAAAGTGTTCTACAGGTTAAAGGTTACAGTTTGAACCGAACAAAATCAAATTTTGAAGAATCTAGAGCTTGAAGGATTCTAAGATTTTGGCTATAAAAGCTTCAAACTTGAGGTAGGAGTGTTTCTTCTCTCTTAGTAATTGATTCGTAGGATATTGGTGAATTTGAGAGGGTTTGGTTAAGTTAGCATGACTGGGAGTGTGATATGGTAATGTATGATGTTTTTTCCTCTTTCATTATGATCTAATGCATGCTAAGGTTGTTCATATTGTGATATATAATTGTTGTGAACATATACATGTACTGTATGGAATTGTGAGCATATGATTGATATATGTGACTTTGTATACATGTATGGGGTATGTGTATGAATGGGAGCATATATGTGTACATATGTGGTATGTGAGGATATAAAGCATGAATGTATGTAGGAGAACATGAGAAATATGCTATGTGTTATATGTGTCAAATGTACATGTATATGTATATATCGGAGATTTGTCCAAGTGAGCCATAAATGGGGTTCCGAGTTGTCCAACTATGTTATGAAAGTGGTAAAATTATCCACTAAGGTATGACCGTTAGAGTTGTCCAATCATGCTGTCGCTAATGCCTAGAGATCAGAAAAATCCAAATTCATGTGATAGTTGAAGTTGTCCAATCATAATGGTAAGACCAATATATTGCCAAAAGTGTAATACCCCGTAATTTTGAGGTTATTTAATTTTAATTTGGATTTTTTTTTCAATTTGTTTAAAATTGTTTATTAAGTGTTTTAAATGTTAAATGTGCTACTTGTTTAAATTGTTATTGAGTGTTTTAAATACTAAATGCTTTAGGTAAAATGTGATACTAAGTGTTGATTACCTTTATTAAGTGTGCAAATTTTTTGTTGTAAATGCATTATTATTTATAAGTAAAAATATGTGTGGGTGTTTTATTATTTATGTTGGACCATATTAATGTATTCTCCTTTATTTTATTTATATTCGCATCATGTTGGGCTAGGGGGGGTTTAGGTTAAATTATTGAGTTGGGCTGGATTATATATTTAATTATTTTTAGCCATGGTTGAAATGCCTGTTGGCTTTATATTTATAAATTGTTGTTAAATTTTTATGAGTTGCACATTTATCTATAAATATTTGATTAAATGCAATACGTTTTGTGATGACATGATTATGTGATTACATGTTTATTTTAATTATAAAATATATATGTTGAGTTAGGTATGTAACACATAGTATAGAAAGTGAGAGTGATCATTACTGAGAAGAGTAATATTCTCTATCAGGTTGGATTTGAGAAAATGTGAGTAAGAAAATTTTTCACTTTCTTATATAAATGTTTACCCTAAAATTTTTATAAAATTTCTTTATGGGAGATAGAAACTTTTCGGTCCAATAATGGAAAAGAAATAGGCAGTGGACAGTGCAATCACCCATATGATAGTAGTGACCAATAGTCAGTTCCGTTTGGTTATGTTCTGGGTTTATGAGGCGGAATCCACTTGGGAAAAGGAGGATGAAATAAAGGCAAAGTATCCAAAGCTTTTCATTTCAGGTATGGGGTGAATTCCGAGGACATAATTCCTCTTTTTAGGGGGAAAGAATGTAATACCCCATAATTTTGTGGTTGTTTAATGTTAATTTGGATTTTTTTCTATTTGTTTAAATTGTTATTGAGTGTATTAAATGCTAAATGTTTTAGGTAAAATGTGATACTAAGTGTTGATTGCCTTCATTAAGTGTGCAATTTTTTTTGTTGTAAATGCATTTTTATTTATAAGTACAAATATTTGTGGGTGTTATTATTTATGTTGGACCATATTAGTGTATTCTCCTTTATTTTTTATTTTGATTCACTTCATGTTAGGCTAGGGGGAGTTTGGGTTAAATTATTAAGTTGGGGAAGACTGTTGTATTATAAATTTTTAAGTTTGGGCTAAGTACATATTTTTTTTTATTTTTTCTCTTTTATTTTCTTTTTAGTATTTTATTTGTTTTTTTGAAAAGAAAAATAAAAGAGAGAAAAGGGAATAGGGTTTTTGTCGCTTTCACGTATAGAAAGAGAGAAGTAGGGTTTGCTCTCTCGCTTCGAGTTTAGGGTTTTGTGAAGGGGGACTCCAAAAACTGAAGGGAAGGATCTTAGGGAAAGAAAGCTAGAGAGAAAGAGAGGAATTGGGTTCTGCCAAACTTGGCTGGGTCTTCACAATGCGGTTCATGGTAGTTAGGTTGGTTATGGGGTGTTGTGGGTCTTATAGTGGTGGTTGTTCATTGTGTGGCATGATGGTTAAGAAAGGTGGCTGGTTTTATGGTGAGGCTTTACAGCAGTGGCTAGTGGCAGCTGGTTTGACGCATGAAGGGTTTCTCGACTGAGCAATAGAGGATGGTATGGCCGTACAAGGTGGTAGCATTACGAATGGGTCTTCACTTACAACCATTTGGCTTCGGTTTTGTTCATGGCCATAGTGGAGCATTACTAGAGAAGGGGTACTGTAGCTTGGCTAGTATTTTGGGTGGCCGGAGGTGGCTACCATGGTGGTGGCTCAGTTGGTTTCGATTAATGGGTCTACTAGGTGGTTTCATGGGTGTGGTTGGTTGACTCTCACAGTGCGGGCAATGTATAGCTTCAGTATGGTGATCACAACTGGGTGGTCTTGGTGAGGGGCTCGTATAGTAGTGACAGCCATGGTGGGCTGGTTCACGGCTTGGGTAGTTGTGTTTGGTTTGGGTGTGTAGCTTCCAACAGGTGGGTATTCTCCATGGTTGAGGGTGATGGTGGCCATGGTGGAGCACGACTAGTGAAAGGGTACTGTGGCTTGGCTAGTATTTTGGGTGACTAGAGGTGGCTACCATGGTGGTGGCTCGACTGGTTTTGGTTAATGGGTCAACTAGGTGGTTTCATGGGTGTGGTTGGTTGACGCTCACAGTGGGGGTGATGCATGGCTTCAATGTGGTGATCACAGTTGGGTGGTCTGGTAAGGGGCTCGCATGGTGGCGACAGCCATGGTGGGCTGGTTCACGGCTTGATGTGTTTAGTTTGGGTGTAACTTCCAACAGGTGGGTATTCTCCATTGTTGAGGTTGGTGGGTGATTGGATGACACAGTGACAACTTGTATGAGTGATGATGGTTATGGTGGTTTCGGCTATCTATGGTTGCTACCATAATTTGTAAAGCTTGGATTGTGGCAATTTGGTGTTGGAAATTGAATTGGTTTTGGTTGAGCTTTGTATGGTTGTTACATGGGTTGCTAGTGCAGCAATGTGAGGTGGTGCTTTGGCTGGTTTCAATGGCGATTCTGACGAGTTGGTGGCTCAAGACGTGGGCGTTGCGGGCTATTATTTTCAACAGCCATGGAAGTCGGAGATGGATTGGTTGCGGCGAGGTCTTGCAGATAGCTTGTGGGTCACGACTTTAGCAATGGGTTTGTTTTGTCACGCCCAGGAAACTGGACAGCCGAGACTTCCCTGGACTGACCCCGAATCCCGAGTGTGAACCCGTTCACTCAATCCCGTGAACTATCTCAACCACACTCATGCGATAATATCCATTCCTGATACCATGCCATAATGCCCCGATTTCCCCACTCCCGAAAAACTGGAGGTTAACTGTCCATTAAACCTAGTGAACCCTCATTACACTCATTTACTGTGGAAGCTTAACTCAATTATTACATATAAATGCACACAACTCCACCTCAACCAATCCCCATGAGCCCTACATTGAATCATACACCTTAGTGGAAATTTACTTGTCCACACTTTCAAGAATCACTCACTTTCAAGCCTCAAAACTTACTGTGTTTAGAATCTGAAACTGGGACCTACACCATTGGATAGAGAATTCAAAAACACTCAATTTTAAAAAAACCACACTCAATTCCGATCTAGAACGAAGAAATTACGTCGAAACGAAGTTTGAAAAAATGTTGTGAATAGTAATTTCGATTGTGCGAAATGCCAATCTCGATTGTGCGAAACTGGCATCTCGATTGTGCGAAAAAAATCTCGATTGTGCGAAGATTTCACCCTCTCGGGACCTTGAACCTGCAATATCTTGCATAATCGAAATGGCGATTGTGCGAAATTCCCCTTGTCTGGACCCTAAAAATCATCATAAATCATCACCCCTTCGCACAATCGAAATGGGGGTTTCGATTGTGCAAAATGGGCATTTCGCACGATCGAAATGCTCCCCACAAGACCTCCAACAACCCTATACATGGTCTATTTGGAGCCCAATCCACATTCTATCATCCTAGAACCTCTCATACATGGTGTATAACATAAATGAAGGATTCCAATATCAATTACAAATGATATAACATCATACACATACACCAATATATGCGTTTAAATCTCAAATCTTTCATAATCATAGAAAATTCCTAGGTTCACAATACACCTAAAACTCAAGTGAATAAACCATCCTTGATTCCCAAAATTCATTTCCATAACACCATACATATAAGAAATCAAATGGTCCCTTAAGCATACATTCATCAAGTCTCAAATGAAGGAAGCCATTATACATGTATTTCTAAAAGTCTCCTTCCTATAAGTGTGGCATTTACATTTGGAGTTCATAAACAAAAGAAGATACAAATATAAAGGCAACACTATAACTATGGTCAACATGCCACAAGCTGGCATGGACATTGATCTACATCCCAAAAGATCAAAAATCCAAAAAGAGAACCCAACAAGGTCCATTGAGCTAATCATGCTTCGTCCTCCATCGGCACCTTATCTGAAAAAGTTTATATAAGTAGGGGTGAGCACCACTGCGGCTCAATAGGAATGATCCACCCCAACCCTACTCTAACTCAGGCAGCCATGCATGGATGCATATGAAATCACTACATGTCTACATGACAAGTATACATACTTTTAACTCATAAACAATCACGTTTTTCAAATCATGTGTGATGCTTCACATCTCAATGCATTTGCATACATATGTATATATATCAAATTGAGCAAGCCACAATATATATATATATATATATAACTCACGCCACATAAATCCGAAAATTACTTCAATGTGAATAGCTTATCACACCATCCATAGTAAGGGTCTCTTCGGCACCCAAAATCTGCTTACGCTTTATCAGGTTGCTAACCCGAAGGGAGCGCCTCCTCTTGGCCAAGTTTTGGATCTTTCACCCTAGGGACCATTCCCTCACCTTAATTCTCAATGTTGTCATGCCCCAAAAACTTGCTTTTCATATAATGCACATAATCACATCAATGCACTTATTCCACACTATGAATACATTTTTGTCAAATCAATGCATTTTTCTTTCACCTCAAGATTGTCACAATGTCATCACACTTATATCATGAAAATCATCATGCTTATGCATTTCACAAGAAAAATCATATTTTTCATGCACAAGTCTATAAAAATTCACATTTTTTATGTTTTCACCAAATGAACACATTTTTCATCAAGAACATTCATAGTCTCATTTGCACATACACAACATACATAAGCCCTAACTAACATGTTAGACATATCCATGTGCATAAATCACATTTTCATACATATATACATACCCTAAACTTAAGAAATCCCAATCTATCTTTCATGTCACAAATATGTGACCTATAGAATCAAAGTAAAGATGAGTCTAGCACCCCTACCTCAAATCCTATGCTCTGAATCAAACTTTGAGAAATTTCAGCTTTCTCAACTCACGAAGTGTGGACTTTGATCGGTTCAAACCGAAGCCCTCAATGCCCTCTACACACTTTCCTTCTTCAGGATCTTCCAAATCACACTTCAAATAACCTAGAATCTAGAGAGAAGGGAGAGAGATGAAGTGGGAGACGTAGAGAGAGAGAGAGAGATCTGTAAAATAAAATATCTCATACCCTTTTTGATATTTATCTCAACCCTAGGGGTGCGAAATGACCATTTTAGTCCCGGCCACTTAATGTACCTTCCCGACCTCGGAATTAATTCCCAAAAACTCTATTGGACTCGAAATTACTTCTCAACACTCTAAATATTTCATTTAATCCATAATCAAAAGTAAAATTTCTTAAATTTTCTAGACCCACTTGACCTCATCCTAGGGCCCCCGTTGACCAAAAGGTCAAATTTCTTCAAAAGTTGCCAAAACTTCCCGAAACCACATTCTAACCTTCTAAACATGTTCCCCAAATTTAAAACATGTTAAATATCATTTAAAATGCATTTAAAGCAATAAATGACAAAATTTGAAAAATCGGCCAAAATTGGGCACGGTCTCTACATGTTTTGTACGTCTTGCATAGTTGGGAAGTGGGTTGTTGGCGATAATGCTTGGAGAAGAAGGATGCTCAAGAATTGGGTAAATTCATAGTGCAAACTTATGATGGCAAAAGACTAGAAGTTGGATTGGTTTAATATTGGGCCTAGATTGTGGACTAGAGCGTTGGGCTTAGGATAGTAAACTAGGCTTGATAATGGTTTGGGCTTCATTTTGACTTGAGCCATTATTTATATAAAAATTTGGGCTCACCATTTTAATTGAATTTGGATCAATTAAATTAGACTTGGATTGGGCCTTCATGTCACACCCTGAATTTTTCAAGGGAAATCTAGGATGTGAAAAATAAATAAAATAAAATAAAAATAAGAGAATAAAAGAATTCTAATGTTCCAAATAGTCCTTTAAATACATAAAATCCTGTACAACATTCTATTACATTGGAAGAAAATATTAAATATATTTGTTCTTTGCAAATCCTCAAATTAATACAATCTCTCAAATACTAGATAATAAATAAATTATAATGGTCCCACACTGCTACCTCTTCAACCCGTACTTCCAAGTCCCGTAATTGTTCCCGTGTCAGTGTCCTAACCTGCAAAGTCTGGAAGGGGATGAGCTCAAAACTCAAGAAGGATATGCTGAATAATCTTTCATTGCTTCAGTAAGTTGACTTTTGAGTCATAATCTCTAAATAATTTAAATAAATATATTTGAATAAATAATACAATCAAATATAACAATTTAATCACATTGCATTTAACATTAATAAATTTAAATGCACGAAGACATATCAGCAATTACATATAAACATCCACACTTCATACACCTAAAATGACAAAATTTATAGATACCAATTATCAACAAATACACATTTAATTGCACAAAGTAATATCAAACATACGCATACACATCAACAGATGGTGCACATAAAATAATACAACAATTACAGTTCACCATCAATAACACGTAAAAATCCACAGCACAACCACATTTAACATTCACAATTTAAATTGCACAATGTAAATTTAAATAAAGCAATTTAAATCACTAATTTACACACAGAAAAATCACATATGCACATTTATAATAAAAACATACGTAAATTAAATATGTGCGAATAGGAGAAGAGAGCAAGTATCAACTTGCCTTGGGTTTTTATCCAAAAATCCGTATTGTCCATAGCTGCTCCAGAATCCAAAGCCTAATAGAAAGTCTTCATTATTAAACATGATTGGGCCTGTGCCCATTTTCAATCCAGCCCAGCATCAAAGCCCAGTTCGCAAATTCAAAAACACAATTTACATTTCTTTTAAATTGGTACTGGGTCTATTTTAAACTCCAGCCCAGTCTAATTTACCAAACCCAATTCAATATGTAGGCCCAATTCGAACACCAAGCTAGCCCAATTAATTAATGAAAGAAACTAATCTGTTCGTCAATCTAATTATCACTTATGGCAGCCCAATAGAACTAACATCACTACTACAGCCCACAAACCATCAATAACCCACATCATTAGCCCAAAACAACACCACATTTATTTCCTTTCACAAACCAAACCCATAACCGCATGCATCAGTTGCTACCATGCCACCATAACCAAATTTAACATTACACCGTCACCATCATCAACACCCACTAACCAAAGACCCAATACAATCAAACCCAGCCACCACCTTCGGCCAAGCTATGTCAACCAAACCATCAACCTCTCGGCTATTAACTACCTAAGCTGATGACCACCATAGTAGTCACCATCTTCCTAACTACCCAAAGATCTATCGTGTGAAGCATTACTCCGTGGCAGAACCTCATGACATAATCAACAGTGAAACCACATTTACCATTTTTACAACCCTCACCTTGAGGGTCTGTCACGCCCCGAAACTTGGACCGCCGGGACTCCCCCGGACCGACCCCGAATCCCGAGTGTGAACCCGTTCACTCAACCCCATGAACAATCTTAATTACACTCATGCATTAGTATCAAGGTTTGATACCAAACTATAATGCCCCGATTTCTAATTCTCGAAGAACCGGAGGTTAAACTGTTTATTTAGCCTAATAGACCCTCATTACCCTCATTCACCGTGGAAGCTTAACTCAATTATTTCATATAAATACATACAACTCCATCTTAACTAACCCCCATGGGCCCTAGATCAAATCATACACCTTAGTGAACATTTACTTGCCCACACTTTTAAGAATCACTCACTTTCGAGCCTCAAAACATTCTGTGTTTGGAATCTGAAACTAAGGCTTACACCATTGGATAGAGAATCCAAAAATACTCAAGTTCAAAAAAAACCACACTCAATTCCGATCTAAAACAAAGAAATTATGTCAAAATGAATTTTTGGAAAAAACTGTGAATAGTAATCTCGATCAATCGAGATTCATCTCGATTAATCAAGATTTTGACCCCATCAATCGAAAAAAACACCCTCTCAGTATCTTGGACCTGCATTATTTCGATTAATCGAAATTGGGACTTCGATTAATCGAAATAAAGCTTGAAAATTCATAAAATCTTGCAACCATTTCGATCAATCGAGATGGGCATCTCGATTAATCGAAATGGGCATTTCGATTAATCGCTGCCCAGAAAATCCCAAACACCTATACAAGATCAAATTGAACCCAAATCTCAACCAAACCACCTTAGATCATTCATATCTCATATAAATCATCTACCATTGATATAAAATCATGCTCACACATCAACCTGATACATTTGAATCTCAAATCTTGCATAATCATAGAAATTTCCCTAGGTTCACAATACACCCAAAACTCAAGTGTATAAACCATCCTTGATTCCCAAATTCATTTCCATAACACCAATCTCACACTCAAGATCACTTTCATAATTGAATTCATACACCCAAATGAATCATTTCTTTCACGCACACAACCCATTCAAAATGGAAACATCATCAAAATGAATAAAATGCCACCATGGGCACTACACATATTAAACCGTTGTCTTTTCACACCCAACAAGTTTATAATCCAATACATACATCAAAAGTACATATGTCCAAAGTACAACCACAACTAAAAAAGAAGTCACATGCCACAAGCCGGCATGGATAGCCACAAAAATGCACAAATCCAAAAGATAGCAAAACCACTACTAGGATTCCACTTGGACACTCATGTCCCATCTGTCATCGGCGCTTTATCTGTAAAATATTTAGAATAAAAGGGTGAGCACCACTGCGGCTCAGTAAAGGTTCCCCAACCTTTCTAAGTGCTGACCCGACACGACCTACATGAATGCATGCCATTACATTACATGTATCATCCAACATAGACCATGTTCATTCACAAGCAATGCATATATATATAAGAATGCATTAAACCCATAGCATGCTTCATAATTTAGAA
Source organism: Cornus controversa (assembly GCA_026545225.1). NCBI lineage: Eukaryota > Viridiplantae > Streptophyta > Magnoliopsida > Cornales > Cornaceae > Cornus > Cornus controversa. The sequence goes on along the minus strand of CM048854.1, from coordinate 4,943,660 downwards.
TGGAAGCATTAACCACACTCTTGTCTCTCTCTCGGACTCAACCCGAGACCCTAGCATGATTCTTGACCAACCACAAAACCTAAGCTATTTTCCACACAAGTTCAGAATTTTCATCACCGAGAACATCGGTCCTACCAAGTAATGAAACTGTTTTAACACACACGACCGAGAACATCGGTCCTACCAGGTGATTAGATCATTTTACTACACACCACCGAGAACATCGGTCCTACCAGGTGATGAGATCATTTTTTGGAATGCACCACTAAGAACATCGGTCCTACCAAGTGATGAGATATTTTTGGAATGCACCATTGAGAACATCGGTCCTACCAAGTGATGAGATATCTTCGGACTACACCACCGAGAACATCGGTCCTACCAAGTGATGAGACCCTTACAAGATTTTCACCGAGAACTCCTACCTCCAGGGTGGTCTAACCACTCCAACGCCCTCACCGAGTATCCACCTACTCTAGGCAATTCGACCATTTATCCCCATTTCCTCACAACGGTCTCATATATACATTTCGAACATATTGTACTCAAGCACTCGATATTCATGCTTCACAATGCATTATCTAGTTCTAAAGGAACTTAGCATGTAATTCATCTTCACAAAACCACATATACCACATATATGTAAACACATGCATATAACCTCTCATATGCATACAATATCAAAATTAGCATACTTTACTCATGCCACACTAAATGCATAATTTTAGCATATGGAACTAACATGCATTCAACCACCACATTTTTCACATATAATCACATATATGACACAAGTTAGGCATTTGCACATAAACTCCAAATTGAGCACGTAAAACCTATATACCCAATTTCTTCATTTCACACACTTTAACCCACATGCTACAACCAACACAAGGATACCAAATATGCAAAGATAGGACTCAAGAGAAGGAGAAAACACAACTTTTCACACCCCTCACCATCCTAAAGCATGTGATACACAACCTACACATCTCCTCTCCACCCGAAACCCTAGAATCGACAATTAGGAGAGAAGAAGAACCCCTACCTCAAAAATGAAGGCCTTCCAAGCACTTCACCAATTTTCTAGTAGAGTCTATCTTGCTGAATCACCACTTTGTTTGGTTCGAATGGAAGCCCTAGTCTTCCCCTACGTATCTCCCTCCTTCGGCGAGTCTTAAATCCAAGTCAAACGGGTCCGAAATGTAGAGAGAAGGGAGAGCTTTGAAGATGGAGAACTTTAGAGAGAGAAAGAGGCGTGAGATCTATTGAAATGTCCTTGCCACTGATATTTAAAATATCTAGGGCTTGCAAAAAGACCAAAATACCCCTAGGCCACTTAACGCACCTTCCCGAACTCCCTTTTCGATTCCGAAAACTCCTATGGTCTCGAAATCACTTCCTTAACTCTCTAAATATTTCATCTAAGTCATTCTCAAAAATAAATATTTTTGAGAATTTTCCGGATTCCCTGGGCCACTTAAGTCGCACCCCGGGCCCCGATTTGACCAAAAAGTCAAACTTCTCCAATTCTCCCAAAAACTTTCCAAAACCTTAAAAACACTTCCCAAACATGTTTCTCATACTCAAAACTTGTTAAACACCATTCAAAATACATTTATGGCAATTAAAATGCGAAAATGCAAGAACCGGCCAAAATTGGTCACGGTCTCTACAGGGTCAATGACAACCAAAAATCATGCAAGACGTACCAAACAGACCCATTGCCGAAGCCCACTTCCGCCCACCACCCACTGCCATGGGCAGCCCACCATGGTAGCCAGCTCCAGCCACCTTCTCAAGCCGTGACCCACAAGCTATCCACAAGACCTCACCGCAACCAAGTCTTCTCCGACTTCCATGGTTGTTGAAAATACAGCCTGCAAGGCCTACGTCATGAGCCATGGCAGCTGCCTCTTTCCTCTCTCTTCCCTCTCAGTTTCTCTCTCTAGTTCTCTCTCTCTCTCTAACTTTCTCTCTCTAAAATCCTTCTGCTGACCTCTTTTTTTATCTTACCCTAATATACATAAATATATATATATATATATAACATTGCTGATATGAGGAAGTGGTAAATAAAATATAATAATAATAATATAAAAAATAAAATAAAAGACTATTCTCTTGCTTGTGGGATTTGAACTCAAGATTTTATTGTAGCTCAAGCAAACCTCTAGATGATCCGTCGCTTAAGAACACCTCCATCTATACTATTTCACTCCCTGTGCTCATCTTCCACAATTAATAAAAATGTTATTATTCTTCTCTTCTACAACCAACTTCACTTATATATATATATATATGAACACACTCATAAAACACGACATTCTCCTCTAATTCAACTATACCAAATTTTCATACTCAAAATTTTCTTAATCCATCTATGTTAAGAAAATTTCTATATAAAAACAGAGATCACATAATTTGCACGAAAGACTAATAATAAAAAACTTAATAATTTAACCTAAACTCAATAATCTAACCCAAACTCAAACCCAAATTTAAATAACCTCAAAATTATGGGGTATTACATTCTTCCCCCCTAGAAAGAGAAATTTCGTCCTCAGAATTCACCACATACCTGAAATAAAAAGCTTTCGATACTCTGCCTTTATTTCATCCTCCCTTTCCCAAGTGGATTCCCCCTCATAAACCCGGAACATAACTAAACGAGACTAACTATTTGTCACCACTATTAAATGGGTGATTGCACTGTCCACAGTCTATTTCTTTTCCATTATTACACCAATAAATAAATAAATTTCCGGGCAACCATTTACACAATAAGGTGAAAATTTTCTTACTCACATTTTCCCAAGTCCAGTCCGATATAGAATATTATTCTCCTCAGTAATAATCATTCTCACTTTCTATACTAGGTGTTACACACCTAACTCAACATATATATTTTACAATTAAAAAAACATATAATCATGTCATCACAAAACGTAATACACTTAATCAAATATCTATAAATAAATTTGCAACTTATAAAAATTTAACAGCAATTTATAAATATCCAGCAGACATTTCTACCATGACTAAAAATAATTAAATGTATAATTAGGTAACTCATAAACTTTAACCGCATTTTATGAATATAAAATTTTACAGTTAATGCAATTATTACTGCTAAATTTGTAAAATTGACAATCCCAACATAGTCATAAATAAATATTTAATAAATTGGTAATCCCAACACACTCGAAAATAGATATTTGTAAAATTGCAATCCCAACATGCCCGAAAATAAATATTTATAAAATTGCAATCACAACATGCCCAAAAATAAATATTTATAAAATTGGTAACCCCGACATGCCCGAAAATAAATGCTTGTAAAATTTGCAATCCCAACATTCTTGAAAATATTTTTTTGTAAAATTGGCAATCCCAACATGCCCGAAAATAAATAGTTGTAAAAATTGTTAATCCCAACATGCCCGAAAATAAATATTTGTAAAATTGGCAATCCCAGCATACCCGTGAATAAATATTTTTAAAATTGGCAATCCCAACACGCCCGAAAGTAAATATTTGTAAAATTTGGAATCCTAACATGTCCGAAAATAAATATTTGTAAAATTGCAATCCCAACAAGACTGAAAATAAATATTTGTAAAATTGGTAATCCCAACATGCCTGAAAATAAATATTTGTAAAATTGTAATCCCAACAAGCCCAAAAATAAATATTAGTTAAATTGGCAATCCCAACATGCCTGAAAATAAATATTTGTAAAATTGGTAATCCTAACATGCCTAAAAATAAATATTTGTAAAACTAACATGCTCAAAAATAAATATTTGTAAAATTGCAATCCCAACATTCTCGAAAATAATTATTTGTAAAATTAGCAATCTCAACATACCCAAAAATAAATATTTGTAAAATTGCAATCCCAACATGCTCGAAAATAAATGTTTGTAAAATTGGCAATCCCAACATGCCCGAAAATAAATAGTTGTAAAAATTTACAATCCCAACACGTCCGAAAATAAATATTTGTAAAATTGCAATCCCAACATGCTCAAAAATAAATGTATACCCTATTTATATGAGGCAATCATTACATTCCTATTCCCATACTTTACTAATACCTTATTAGATATTTGGCAATCTTGACATGTCTCTTGGAAATCCTTACATGCCTCCCTTATTAACACACTAAATACCCTACTATATAATTGACAATCCTCACATGCCACCCTTATTAACCTTGAATACCTTATTAGGTATTGGCAATCCTAACATGCCTCCTGGTAATCCTCACATGCCTCCTATATTCCTTTAAATAGAGAATATATACATAACTGTATATCAAAAACATCATTAACTCAAAATTATAAAAATCACGGCAGACAACACAATTGACAACTTATGTATGTCTACAAAAGAAAAATCTAATCCCACGCCAAGGTCTTATACTTAAACCCCCAATTCCAAACTTAAGTATGTTTGGATTCTAACCCGTCATCCTAAGATTTTCAAACCAAAATTCCAACCTAATGCATCATTGGGTCCTAACCCGTAATCCTAGGATGTTCAAACCTAAATATTTGATACCAACTGTCACACCCCATATTTTTGAAGGGAAATCCAGGATGTGAAAAACAAATAAAATAAAATAAAATAAAAAAATAAAAGAATTCTAAAGTTCCAAACAGACCTTCTGTAATACCCGAAAAATTTGGACGTCTATTATTTTAAAGAATTTAAATTTCTTTATATTATTATTATTATTATTTTTCAATTCATGTGGAATGCCTTTATATGCATTTTATCATTTCATGTGAATTGTTAGGTCTTTATACAATTATTATTTTATGTGAATTGGTTGTCTTTATAAATTCTTTCATTTCATGTGAATTGCTCTATTTTTATTTTTATCAATTTATATGAATTGTTTATTGATTGTGTATTATTTGATTTAAATATTTTAAATGCTTTGGATTGGGCTAGGGAGGAATCTGGGCTGGAATGGTTGGGCTAAGGATATGCTTAAGTTGTTGGGCTATGGTTATAGTTATATTATTATGGTTATTATTATTATTATTTTTAGTTATTTAGTTTTTAGAAAGAAAAAAATAATAATAATAGAATAAAAATGATTAGGACAAAAAATAATAGAAACTAGGGTTTCTGCCGTTTGCATTATGCACAAAAATCAGGAGAGTAAATGAAAGAGAGAAGGAGTTCAGGTGAACGAGTGTTTGAATCGTCAAAGAGGCAAGTTTGATTCTTCTCTTCCCTTTTGAATCCGTATGCATAGTCTAGGTTTGAGGATTGTGTTTATTTTGGAAATTTGTATATAATTGTTTTTTTTTTTGTTGATAAATTTTGTGAGAATTAATTATGCTAATTGTATAGACATGTTGCTAGAAATTTGTATGCATTTAATTATGAAATTAATGATTTTGCATGCTAAGAATAATTCTGTGAATTAAACATTAGGATTTTGGAGTTTTGGTACTGTTTTAGGGTATTTTTTGTGACGCCCCGATCCCCGACTCCCGGAAAACCGGAGGTTAACCCGCCCATTAATCCCAATGGACCCTTTTTACCCTTTATAAGGTATCATGCTCTGATACCATCCTGTCACGCCCCGATTTCTGAGGCCCGAAAACCGAGGTGTGAACCCCGTGAGATCACCCTCACGACATAACCTCCACCTGATCATACAATTCAATTTTCTATTATTTTTACAAAAATCGGGCATGACCCATTCTAAATAATCAGCTCCTGGCATGATATACCTGCTTCACAATTTATATGGACACTTCTGGGCACGTGTCCCCCCAGCATTTATATCTAACAGTAAATATGGACACTTCTGGGCCCGTGTCCCCCCAATATTTCTACAACATGCATAAACAATCATAAATATACATGCATCAGTCCTTGAATGTCCGTATTAAATACATACATCACATGAATAAAATACAACTGAAGGACTAAATCAACATAAATCTCTCCATACATTTAATCCAAATGTAATACACCTATCTATCCAATATCCTGGACATAAAGTTAGATTCTAAGGAATCTAATTACTACCTCTGCAACTGGTGCTATCAGTCTCCCCAACTGACTCCAAAACCAGCGATACCTGCAAAATCTGGGAGGGGGTGAGCTCAAAGGCCCAACAAGGTATGTAGAACCATACTATCACCGCTGCAGCAGGTCGATCCTCACATATTCTCAAAAATATACGTGCACTTAAATATATCACAATATTTAAGACCATGCTCTACCTAGCATGCATGAACCAATGATGTATATGGCTACTCTAGCACATATGAACATAAAAAATCCACTATACATGATTTTAGAAAATCATTTTTAACATGCTTGAAAGCAGTAAACATCAGGCATCAATATGTACATAGAACATATATGTCAAAGCATTTACATGACCAATGTAAATCATCTGTCCTGTTCCCTACTCAACAAGTAGCACATCACAAATGCAATAAGGATGCATTTAAACAGGAAAACATGCTTAACAGATAAACACATAAGCATAAAGGTATTTTTTCACCTTCTACGGTCGTAATCCGATACATAAAACAAGCATCAAAGCTTGAACATACTCTCACTCTCGGTCCTCATCCGATACCCCACATGATTGGCCCGCTCCGAGGATCATGTGACCTAGGACAACTCCGATAACCAACCTATGACCTGGACCACTCCGAAAGGTCATCCTACTCTGGCAATGTATAGGATTGCCATTATGTGAGGGGACAGCTCCGAGGCTCACATTCATTGGACATACTCCGATTTCCAGGCATGAAGCCTAAGCATGGCGGGTCCACTCCGAGGGCCATACTTGTTGGACATACTCCGATGGCAATATATTTTGGTTTGCCAAACTGTGAGGGGGCAACTCCGAAGCTCACAAAGGTTGGACACACTCCGATTCTAGGCATAAAGCCTTTGTATGGCGGGTCCACTCCGAGGGCCATACGCAGTGGATAGTTATACCACTTCTCGTGACACGGTTGGACCACTCCGAAGTCCCGTGCACCTCTTTTTGCGTTAATTTTCCCGCAACCTCCTATGTATGCAATGTGGATGCATACGTATCCAAGCATTTCATTTTATGCTATCCCAATGCACCAGCTAGAATATAAGTACATAGCATGCATTTCCCTCTACATAAACCCACATATAACCACGTATGTGTCATTTCCCTCCCACAAAGCCACATATATATTCACCTATACATGTAAAATCTAGCATACCGTTCACATATGCTCAGAGACCTCACTTAGGCACATTTTTATCATGCTATAACCAATGCATACATTCAATATATAAAGACAGTTAGCATGCATCTCATATCCACATTCTCACATATAAACACGTATATGTATCACATCCTGCATATCAGTCCTATATGCACGTATACTAGCATAAATACGACCATGCTCTCATTCAATGCATGTATTCACTACAAGTAGCTAACATGCATTCCAATCACAATGTATATATACACATATATATTACGTCACCCACATATGTATCGAGAATACATAAAACACATAGCACATTTCATGCTTTTCAAATGCTGGCCAAAAGTTATATTTAACTTAGCATGCATTTCTACCACTGCAACCATATATATATAATCACATACATATATATACTTCCTGAACACCATGCATAAGAACCACATAAGCATACAAGACAACACAGAGCTAAACGGGTATTATTTAGCATACTCTTCAAAGACTTTAATCTATACATACATGCATATCACAACGCAAATAGGCGATAAATCTAACATGTTATCGCTTCCCAAACCCACACATACATATATATATATATACACACGCATATATATATATATCCTCTCACATCCCATGTGTGTACCACATTCCCTATACACATATATATATGAACGCCTACATATATATGTATATACACATACCACATATGATTAAATTGAGACATATGTAAATTACTCAACATACATAAAATATCTGTATGAGATAGAGGCAAGAATCAACTTGCTTTAGGTCCCGCTCTCAACCGGTCCGTGCCTGCAAATCGGCCTCTACCAAGTCCGGTCCGGTCCAGTCCTGTGTCAAACCCACCTGAACCATCCATCGGGCCACTTCGTTTCCTTTTTAATTTTTCGGTCCAACCCAAATAAAGTGAACCAACCCGACTCCAAGGTCCAAGGCCGCTATTAATGAGGGCCCAAATCACAAACCATTTCTCTTGTTCAAGCCCAATTTAATTGCCTAGGCTCACTCCGAAAGCAAAACCCATGGCTGCCAAACAGCCCTCACCACGCATGAGTAGGCCCATTTTTGCACCTAATAATAGTCTAAGCAAATCCCAACACCACCTACACCAAGTGTCAACCCATGATGCCTCAAGGATTCACAAACTTGTGCACTATAACCATCTCAAACGGTCGCTATCACCAGCAGTGAACCCAGCTCGTGGAACCACCTCTACCACTCGCCCAAGCAGCCTGCCATGCAAGACCCATTAGCCTGTCACCATAGACAATTACCATGGCCATTGAGACCATTTCAGCCGAACCCACAACCTCCAACCGAGCCGCCATCATGCTCCCAAACACCCATGAACAAACCTCCATCAATCCAGCTCAGCCCGCTACCGGGCACCGCCAACCGAACCCATTTACCACATCAATCAAGAGTCACCCATGTACCCACCATAACAGCCGTACACACTCCCCTTTCCTTGTCGGAACCACCCAGAAACCCACCATGATCGGACCCAAAATCGAGCCAAACCACAGCCAACCCCAAACACAACTATCGGCCAAACAGTCCCCAGCCGAAACCCCCTTTCGAACCAAACACGGCCCAATCACTTACCGCCGGAACAATCACCGTCCTCACCACCAGCCGAAGCTCACCATGGTCACAGACCGAGCACCACCAACGCCAGTCGCCGCCGGAGTTCACCGAAACGGACCCATCACGGTCCGTGCACCAGCCGAAGCCACATTGGAGAGTCCAACTGAGCTACCGAGAACAGTCGCTTCAGCCACCGGCGTTAGCCCAGCCGCTGCCGGAGTTCCGCCGTCGCCGTCGCCCGGGCGAAGCCCCGCCGTGAGCATCCCGATCTCAGCTGCTCTCGGTTCTCTCTCTCTCTCCCCGATTCTCGTTCTCTTCTTCCTTCTTTTTCTTTTCTTTTCTTTTTTCTTCAGCCGAAGACCTCCCTTTGGTCTCCTCTTCTATCTTCTTGTATACTCTTCTCTTTTTGGTCCACATAAATTAAAAGCTAACCCCAGCCACATATTCAAATCATGTATATTTATAATATACATATACATCACATGGGCATATTATTTTGTATAAACATATGTATATACATCATCTCATACACTCTTGCCCCTCCACATGCACAAAATTATAAATGTGCATCTCCACTCATCAATAATTACATAAAGACCCACCATATGCATATATATATATATTCCCATATATATATATATCTATATCCTCCAAATTCATATATATATATATATAATTCCATATATATATATATATCATATTTTCGAATTTTAATTTATTCAAAAAAAATCGGTCCGGTCCAAAATCACCCGGAACCGGTCAAAATTATTCCAGTCCTTACAACCTCCCCTCCTTCAAGGAATTTCGTCCTCGAAATTTGCATAGTCATGGTCCTTCCAAAACCAATCCATACCGGACGTCATTCTCGCCAATGATCGTCACTTCCTCTCTTTTCACGTACCCTAGGCGCTACACTTGTAACACCTAACTCATAACACTCAAGTCTTGCACACAGTGCATCTCGACTTGCTTCCTAGAGTCCACAGTCTCTACCTCAAGACCTATCCAGTCTATCTCTATCCCTAGTCTAAGGCAACACCTTTGACTAAACATACCAATCACTCACAGTGATACTTCCTTATAATCCGGGATCATCAATACTCAAAGTCATTCTTTTATTATCAAACATGACTTTCAATCTCTAGCATATCATTCCCGGGCTTAGTCCAATATCCTGGGCATCATCACAACACAATCCACATCAATCCAGTGCACATCACAAGCGCACTCACCAGCAAGGCACATGACAGTGTACTCGCCGATACAAATCACATAAGTGGTGTACTTGCCGCAGCAAGTCACATAACTCTGCCCAGTCTCATAGACTACAACCCACTGGAATCCAATGCCAAGTCCAGGATCTTACATCTCACCGATTTCACAATCTCACTATTCAAGAGGAGAAACATTTACCCTTTTTCATCTTTCATACCAAGGAATTAGTTGACAATTAGAGAGAATTCCTTTCATACTAGCACTTCACTTTAGACAACCCTTACCAATGAAAGTCTGAGGTCACCTACAGTAGCCAAACAGCAGCCATACAGTGGCCGCAGCCCACTGCGTCTACACGTCCACTGCGTCCACCTCTCCCCTTCACGGCAAGAAATTATCCTCACTTCAGATACCATATGTCAGGATCCTCGTTCACTATCAACCCATCCTTCTCTTAACATCATATCCACACTATGATCCAACTGCATCAATCATGCGTACATCACAGTACACCACTGAGGTCAAGGCACATAAGGAGTGCACTTGTCAAAACATATCATCCAGTCCTGTTCATTTTTGTGGACTACATTCCATTCCTTTCCAGCATCTCACTTGACACTCCAAGATCCTGACTGCTTCGTCTAGGACCCCACAAATCCAGACTTACTTTCAAAGCCTATTACTACATGTCTATTTCAACATCACAGTCCACTTGGTTTCAAACCTCTACCTAGGTTTACCAATTCTCAAAACCAGAACTCTCTAGGTGACTACATGTCACTACTAACCATGTGACACAAAATGCAACACAAAATGCAAAGCTTAGTCACATGTATCATATCTACCACATAGCACATAACACACAACATGCTAATCACATGAACACGTACCATGCATGATATGACATATGATGCATAAATCAAACCCCTAGCCCTCGGGTTAATACTAGGAAAATACCCCTGACTATACACGGTCCTGGTACCTCCTCTGCCTGAGCAAGCGTGTAAAACACGGCCCAGTCCCCCTAGTATACACACATACTAGAACAAAACATCTAGAGTGGTTCAAACCAACCTACTCTCATCCTCTGTACTCATTGGTAAACACCTACCAATCTATCCACACTATTGGGAATTCATCTGTCGTCATCCAGACGAAACAACTCAACATCCACAAGAGCCGGCGCATCGTAAGAGAAGCACTATTCCAAGAAAAATGTCTGGCCAGGCCACTTTTCCCAGTTAGCCCAACTCCGGCAGCATGCCTTCCTTGTATCCCATCTCAATCCCAATTGCCAACCTCGGCAATACACTTACCAACAACACATCATAAGCCCCTAAGTATTTCTAAGGACTTAAACACTCGCAAACTTCCTTGCGGTACCTCTTCATTGCTCACTAATGAGACTTAATCACCAAACCAAAGGTCTAAACTCAACCAGTTCTGGGAGTTATTACCAATCGAAACCAGTTTCACACACCAACACTTTGATCTTTCATTAGAATTGCTCAAATCGAGCAAATCATTCCACTACTGTCCATACGTAACCAAGCATATCATCTAGACAACTATCAACCATTGTCTATCTCCAAACCATAACATGATTTGACCATTCGTCCTTAGGTATTCGAACCTACGACTTTGATACCCTAGGTTTTCAAACCTAATGCTTTAACAGCAATCAAGAATTCCTCAAGTCCTCCATCATTACCCGTCGCCCCTAGGTATACCAACCTAGTGCTCTCATACATACCATTCTGGTATCAGGTACATAATCTAACCTCCTCGTATTAGGTATTTCACAATTCCACACGTAGTATGACCACTACCCGTCGTCCCTAGGTTTTCTAACCTAGAGCTCTGATACCATTCTGTGACGCCCCGATCCCCGACTCCCGGAAAACCGGAGGTTAACCCGCCCATTAATCCCAATGGACCCTTTTTACCCTTTATAAGGTATCATGCTCTGATACCATCCTGTCACGCCCCGATTTCCGAGGCCCGGAAACCGAGGTGTGAACCCCATGAGATCACCCTCACGACATAACCTCCACCTGATCATACAATTCAATTTTCTATTATTTTTACAAAAATCGGGCATGACCCATTCTAAATAATCAGCTCCTGGCATGATATACCTGCTTCACAATTTATATGGACACTTCTGGGCACGTGTCCCCCCAGCATTTATATCTAACAGTAAATATGGACACTTCTGGGCCCGTGTCCCCCCAATATTTCTACAACATGCATAAACAATCATAAATATACATGCATCAGTCCTTGAATGTCCGTATTAAATACATACATCACATGAATAAAATACAACTGAAGGACTAAATCAACATAAATCTCTCCATACATTTAATCCAAATGTAATACACCTATCTATCCAATATCCTGGACATAAAGTTAGATTCTAAGGAATCTAATTACTACCTCTGTAACTGGTGCTATCAGTCTCCCCAACTGACTCCAAAACCAGTGATACCTGCAAAATCTGGGAGGGGGTGAGCTCAAAGGCCCAACAAGGTATGTAGAACCATACTATCACCGCTGCAGCAGGTCGATCCTCACATATTCTCAAAAATATACGTGCACTTAAATATATCACAATATTTAAGACCATGCTCTACCTAGCATGCATGAACCAATGATGTATATGGCTACTCTAGCACATATGAACATAAAAAATCCACTATACATGATTTTAGAAAATCATTTTTAACATGCTTGAAAGCAGTAAACATCAGGCATCAATATGTACATAGAACATATATGTCAAAGCATTTACATGACCAATGTAAATCATCTGTCCTGTTCCCTACTCAACAAGTAGCACATCACAAATGCAATAAGGATGCATTTAAACAGGAAAACATACTTAACAGATAAACACATAAGCATAAAGGTATTTTTTCACCTTCTACGGTCGTAATCCGATACATAAAACAAGCATCAAAGCTTGAACATACTCTCACTCTCGGTCCTCATCCGATACCCCACATGATTGGCCCGCTCCGAGGATCATGTGACCTAGGACAACTCCGATAACCAACCTATGACCTGGACCACTCCGAAAGGTCATCCTACTCTGGCAATGTATAGGATTGCCATTATGTGAGGGGACAGCTCCGAGGCTCACATTCATTGGACATACTCCGATTTCCAGGCATGAAGCCTAAGCATGGCGGGTCCACTCCGAGGGCCATACTTGTTGGACATACTCCGATGGCAATATATTTTGGTTTGCCAAACTGTGAGGGGGCAACTCCGAAGCTCACAAAGGTTGGACACACTCCGATTCTAGGCATAAAGCCTTTGTATGGCGGGTCCACTCCGAGGGCCATACGCAGTGGATAGTTATACCACTTCTCGTGACACGGTTGGACCACTCCGAAGTCCCGTGCACCTCTTTTTGCGTTAATTTTCCCGCAACCTCCTATGTATGCAATGTGGATGCATACGTATCCAAGCATTTCATTTTATGCTATCCCAATGCACCAGCTAGAATATAAGTACATAGCATGCATTTCCCTCTACATAAACCCACATATAACCACGTATGTGTCATTTCCCTCCCACAAAGCCACATATATATTCACCTATACATGTAAAATCTAGCATACCGTTCACATATGCTCATAGACCTCACTTAGGCACATTTTTATCATGCTATAACCAATGCATACATTCAATATATAAAGACAGTTAGCATGCATCTCATATCCACATTCTCACATATAAACACGTATATGTATCACATCCTGCATATCAGTCCTATATGCACGTATACTAGCATAAATACGACCATGCTCTCATTCAATGCATGTATTCACTACAAGTAGCTAACATGCATTCCAATCACAATGTATATATACACATATATATTACGTCACCCACATATGTATCGAGAATACATAAAACACATAGCACATTTCATGCTTTTCAAATGCTGGCCAAAAGTTATATTCAACTTAGCATGCATTTCTACCACTGCAACCATATATATATAATCACATACATATATATACTTCCTGAACACCATGCATAAGAACCACATAAGCATACAAGACAACACAGAGCTAAACGGGTATTATTTAGCATACTCTTCAAAGACTTTAATCTATACATACATGCATATCACAACGCAAATAGGCGATAAATCTAACATGTTATCGCTTCCCAAACCCACACATACATATATATATATATACACACGCATATATATATATATCCTCTCACATCCCATGTGTGTACCACATTCCCTATACACATATATATATGAACGCCTACATATATATGTATATACACATACCACATATGATTAAATTGAGACATATGTAAATTACTCAACATACATAAAATATCTGTATGAGATAGAGGCAAGAATCAACTTGCTTTAGGTCCCGCTCTCAACCGGTCCGTGCCTGCAAATCGGCCTCTACCAAGTCCGGTCCGGTCCAGTCCTGTGTCAAACCCACCTGAACCATCCATCGGGCCACTTCGTTTCCTTTTTAATTTTTCGGTCCAACCCAAATAAAGTGAACCAACCCGACTCCAAGGTCCAAGGCCGCTATTAATGAGGGCCCAAATCACAAACCATTTCTCTTGTTCAAGCCCAATTTAATTGCCTAGGCTCACTCCGAAAGCAAAACCCATGGCTGCCAAACAGCCCTCACCACGCATGAGTAGGCCCATTTTTGCACCTAATAATAGTCTAAGCAAATCCCAACACCACCTACACCAAGTGTCAACCCATGATGCCTCAAGGATTCACAAACTTGTGCACTATAACCATCTCAAACGGTCGCTATCACCAGCAGTGAACCCAGCTCGTGGAACCACCTCTACCACTCGCCCAAGCAGCCTGCCATGCAAGACCCATTAGCCTGTCACCATAGACAATTACCATGGCCATTGAGACCATTTCAGCCGAACCCACAACCTCCAACCGAGCCGCCATCATGCTCCCAAACACCCATGAACAAACCTCCATCAATCCAGCTCAGCCCGCTACCGGGCACCGCCAACCGAACCCATTTACCACATCAATCGAGAGTCACCCATGTACCCACCATAACAGCCGTACACACTCCCCTTTCCTTGTCGGAACCACCCAGAAACCCACCATGATCGGACCCAAAATCGAGCCAAACCACAGCCAACCCCAAACACAACTATCGGCCAAACAGTCCCCAGCCGAAACCCCCTTTCGAACCAAACACGGCCCAATCACTTACCGCCGGAACAATCACCGTCCTCACCACCAGCCAAAGCTCACCATGGTCACAGACCGAGCACCACCAACGCCAGTCGCCGCCGGAGTTCACCGAAACGGACCCATCACGGTCCGTGCACCAGCCGAAGCCACATTGGAGAGTCCAACTGAGCTACCGAGAACAGTCGCTTCAGCCACCGGCGTTAGCCCAGCCGCTGTCGGAGTTCCGCCGTCGCCGTCGCCCGGGCGAAGCCCCACCGTGAGCATCCCGATCTCAGCTGCTCTCGGTTCTCTCTCTCTCTCCCCGATTCTCGTTCTCTTCTTCCTTCTTTTTCTTTTCTTTTCTTTTTTCTTCAGCCGAAGACCTCCCTTTGGTCTCCTCTTCTATCTTCTTGTATACTCTTCTCTTTTTGGTCCACATAAATTAAAAGCTAACCCCAGCCACATATTCAAATCATGTATATTTATAATATACATATACATCACATGGGCATATTATTTTGTATAAACATATGTATATACATCATCTCATACACTCTTGCCCCTCCACATGCACAAAATTATAAATGTGCATCTCCACTCATCAATAATTACATAAAGACCCACCATATGCATATATATATATATATATTCCCATATATATATATATCTATATCCTCCAAATTCATATATATATATATAATTCCATATATATATATATATCATATTTTCAAATTTTAATTTATTCAAAAAAAATCGGTCCGGTCCAAAATCACCCGGAACCGGTCAAAATTATTCCAGTCCTTACATTTTTGCATATGTATATACATGTATATATGATTGTATAGGCGGGTGTATATATATACGAACATGAAATTTGGGTCTACTGTGTTTATCATTTTTGAGGGATTTTGTTCTGATCAATAGGTAGATCTTACTTCCTAGAACAATCCTTGAAAGTTTCGTTATGAACCGTTGGGTAGATTGACGGTAAATTGAGTTTAAAATTTTAGATTTTCTAAACTTGAAATTCGGCGTTTTTGATTTAGGCCACGAGAGGGCGTGAATTTGGTACCAATGTGTAGCTTAGATCGAGACGAGTTCAATGGTATATTCATACGCGCGATTCGGTGTCCGAAAGTAACCGGAAAGTGGTCAGAAAGTTCGGCCACCATTGTTGAGCTTTAAAGCTTCAGCTGTGGGAAGAAGAAAGAAGAAAGAAAGAAAGAAAAAAAAATGTCTGGGGGCAGCACCGCCGGCGCGTGGGGGCGCGTGCCGCCGGCGCCGGCTATGGCCGGTGGCCGGAAAGATGTTTTTGGGCCCCACTCTCGGGGGCCCACCTCTGGGTCTAATATAGGCCCATTCCGAATTATTTTATTATTTGTTTTGAATTTTTGAAATTTTTGGAAAAACTTGAAAATTCGGAAAATTATTTTTTAAAAATATTTTATAAATCTAAAAATTCCTAAAATTTTATGTCAACTTACTGGGAGCTTAAGGAGCTTGGGGTTTAAATTTCATGTCGAAATGATTTACCATTGTCTTTAAATTAATTTTTAAAGTGTCTAAAAACTGAGTTTTTCAGCGTCTTTAATTTTAGAAACTATTTAGAAATTTCCAAAAATTCCAAAATTTTCACTGTAACTTTCTGGAGGTTAAATACACTTGGGTTTAAATTTTCAACACAAAATGATCTTTCCTTGTTGTTCAATTGATTTTTAAAGTGTCCAAAAGTTGGGTTTTTCATTTTCTGTAATTTTAGAAAATACTTTTATAATTCCAAGAATTCCCAAATTTTTACTGTAATTCTCTGGAGGATAAATACACTTGGGTTTAAATTTTCAACTCAACATAATCTTTTCTTGTTGTTCAATTTATTTTTTAAAGTGTCTAAAAGTTGGATTTTCACCTTCTTTTATTTTTAGAAAATATTTTAAAATTTCAGAAAATGTTAGAAAAATTTAGGTAACTTTATAGGATTAAAATGCACTTGGGTTTTAAATTTCATGTCAAAATGAGTCTCCCTTGTGATTGTGTTGGTTGTGAAATTATGCCTCGAATCATGTTTATTTTCTTTTTGCTAGAAAAATATTTTTTTTAAATTCTCAAAAATTCTAAGAAATTCCAGCATGATTTAATAGGGTTCTTAGCAGTAGAATATGCCCATAAACCTAGATAAAAGTTAGGTTTAGACTCCCTCATATATTTGGGTGCATTGAAGGTTGAATTGGGAAATTGCTTCTCTAATGGATGTTTGAGTTATTTGATTTACTTGAATGTAATTTTCTTTAAGGATATAAATGCCCATCAAATACTTGATTATAGTTTACTTGTGAACGATTTGTCTTATGATGATAATTTCATGTTGGATGATTTGAAATAACGGTTTGTGCAAATTTAAATCATAATGCACCTTGTTATTTTATATTGCATATTGGAATGTATCTATGCATTTTATTTTGGCATGTAAGGATTGACCGGCGTGTCAGGATCGCCCATACCTAATAAGGTATTTATGTATTTTATTTGGCACGTAAAGATTGTCCGGCGTGTCAGGATCGCCCATACCTAATAAGGTATCTAAGCATTTTATTTGGCATGTCAGGATTGCCCGGCGTGTCAGGATCGCCCATACCTAATAAGGTATCTATACATTTTATTTGGCATGTTAGGATCGCCCATATCTAATAAGGTATCTATACATGTATGCATATGTTTTCTTTATTTTGAACTTAAAGAATGTGTTCATTGTTGGATGATAAGGGTTTGTTGGAATAATGTATAAGATGATTTTACTTCTGAAAATATGAACTAAATAGGAAATGACTAGTATGTATATATTTATACCTATTAAGGTATCAAAAGATTAAATGATGGTATGTTAGGATTGCTTAAACTTGATTTTATTTCATGTTATGTTTATTTCTCCTGAACTTCAGAAATGTGATCACTTTTGCATAATAAGGATTTGGGTGGAATATTATAATTAATGACTGTTGTTTTAAAAATATGAAACTGGAATAAGAATAACTTGTATGTTAAATCTATTATTTTCTTTTGTGTCCCTTATACTAAGGGTATGTATATTGGTTCTCTGATTGGGATGTAGTAGATAGAACTTGCTCGTGGGTTTAACCCACTTTGTTGATATTTCAAGTTTCAGACAGGTCCACTGCAAGGATAGAGTTTTAGGGTTAGTTGTGGCAGACATCTCTTCTCATCAGTCACAGAGTAGAAACCTATACTCTTATTCAAGGGTCAGACTATGAACTCTTTTGGAGGTTTTGGTTGTTGGTTTTAAATTAGAGTCTTAAACTTGTGTTTATTCTGGTTAAGGGGTCCTTGCGTTATGGGACTTCCAAATTGTATTACCAGGCATATAACTATTTATTTATCAGTTATTTCAATTCAGTGGAATTTTCTGTTCAGCTTTTAGAATTTATTTTAGTTTGTCTTTTGTATTCTATGCTTGTTGCTACCAGTTGTATGTATCTCCCAAGTTTTGTATATGAGACTGGCCACCTCATGCGCGAAATTTTCTGGTGGTATTTCACCTTTAAATACATAAAATTCTATACAACATTCTATTACATTGGAAGTAAATATTAAATATATTTATTCCGTGCAAATCCTTAAATTAATACAATCTCTTAAATACTGGATAGTAAATAAATTCTAATGGTCCTACATTGCTACATCTTCAACCGGTACTACCAAGTCCTATAATTGTCCCTGTGTCAATGTCCTAACCTGCAAAGTCTAGGAGGGGGGTGAGCTCAAAGCTCAACAAGGATATGTTGAACAATCTTTCATTGTTTCCGCAAGTTAACTTTTGCGTCATAATCTCAAAATAATTTAAATAAATATATTTGAATATATAATATAATCAAATATTATAATTTAATCACATTGCATTTAACATTAATAAGTTTAAATGCACGAAGACATATTAGCAATTACACATAAATATCCACACTGCATACACCTAAAATGACAAATTTTATAAACACCAGTTATCAACAAATACACATTTAATTGTACAAAGTAATATCAAACATACGTGTACACATCAACAGATGGTGTACACAAAATAATACAACAATTACAATGCACCATGAATAACACGTAAAAATTCACATCACAACCACATTTAACATTCACAATTTAAATTGCACAACATAAATTTAAAGAAAGCAATTTAAATCACTAAATCCATAATCATTAATATATATATATATATATATTCATCCACATAATTATTAACAATATATATATATATATATATATATACAAATTTAGTGCATAGAAAAATCACATATGCATATTTATAATAAAACATATGTAAATTAAATATGTGTGAATTGGAGAAGAGAGCAAGTATCAACTTGCCTCGGGGTTTTATTTGAAAATCTGTATTGTCCACGGCTGCTCCAGAATCCAAAGCCTAATGGAAAGTCTTCATTATTAAACATGATTGGGCTTATGCCCATTTCCGGTCCAGCCCAGCATCAAAGCCCAATCCGCAAATTCAAAAACACAATTTACATTTCTTTTAAATTGGTACTGGGACTATTTTAAACTTCAGCCCAGTCCAATTTTTCAAACCCAATTCAATATGTTGGCCCAAGTCTAACACCAAGCTAGCCCAATTAATTCATGAAAGAAACTAATCTCTTCTTCAATCTAATTATCACTTATGGCAGCCCAATAGAACTAACATCACTACTACAGCCCACAAACCATCAACATGTAATACCCCGTAATTTAAGAATATTTAATTTGAGCTTTTATTTATTTGATTGGGTTTTTAATTATTTAAATATTTTAATTAATTTTGTCAATACCTGTTTTTATGTGTTTAATGTGAAATTTTGAATTGTTGCAAAGTGTTGATTGAGTTTAATTGTGTATGAAATATTTGTTTTAAATATAATTTTTTTCTTTTAAATAAAAATATGTGGGTTTGGGCTGCATTTTCTTTTTTTTATTATTTTTAATTTTATCAGGTTGGGCTAGATTGCTGGGCTGAGCTATATATATATATATATATATATAGTTGGTCTAAATATTTTATATTTATTAGTTTAATTATTTAGAAATATTAAATAAGAGAAAAGAAATTAGGGTTTAGTAGTTCCTACGCACAGACAGGGAGAAAACAGTAGACGTCAGGAAAAAGGAAAAAATGTGATTTTGCTCAACATCACAAGGCAAGTTCAATCTCTTCACTTCCCCTTTGAACTTTTAAATATATATAAATATTTGTATTGTTTAATTTCTTGAATATATATGTAAATGCATATAGATTTATGTATGATTAAGTTTAACAATTTGAAAATTTTACTTAATTGCATGTTAAAGGAATTTCTATTTGATTAAGCATGAATGTATTGTGTTAAACTAGGGTTTCTTTTTTAATATATAGATTGATAGAATCTAGGGTTTGTGTCACACCCCGAAATCCAGACCACCGAGACTTCCCCGGTTCGGGCCCAAATTCTGAGTAGTGAAGTGTCATGATCACCCTTTCGTCATCCCACGACCCTAGCAACCATGACAAAACCATCATTTGTCACCCAATGATATCCCCATTGCTACTAAGCTATCATGCCCCAATTGTTGATTCATGACTCATCGTGGAAGTCTTTACCTTATCAACACATCTATCTCTTATCATATAGGTCACGGTGATCGATAATCTAAGTTATCATTTACACATTAATACCTTCATATACAACCCTTCAATAATTCCATCACACAAGTACGAATACATAACTCCTTGGGCGTCTTTGATCAAAGGCTGAAAATAGAACAATTGGAAAGAAATTTTCAAAATACTCAATTTCAAAAAAAGAATTACTTGATTTGGGTTTGAAATGAAGAAGTTATGACCCGTCGAAGTTAAGAGGAAAACTTACTGTAAGTGGGACGGGTCCTCAAAAAGTAGGACCAGTGAGACTTTCTGCAGGTCCAAAATACTGAGAAGAGTTAGACCGGTGCCCAAAAATTAGGACTGGTGAGACTTTCCTGATACTTGATTTTTTTGTAAAAAACTTTGCAACCTAAAATCCCACTTCACCAAGCCTCAATCCACGCACACATGAACTTTAAGACACGAAAATTCAAGTCAAATCTAATATTCCAAGTTCTCCAAAACCCAACTAAGATCATCCATAACATAAGCAATTTAAAATTAACTATGCAATCTTATAATCATCTACAAATATGTAAATTTTGGATGAATGTATAGCATGATGGATATAATTTTTTTCAAGTCGCGCACCAAATTCAAGTACTGAACTTGAGTTTCTTATATTTAAATTTGGGGGCACGACACCATGACTATGAAGAAAAACTGTTGTTGAATTGTTCTCCCCGCTATAGAACCATCCATTCTATAATGTGATCCACTTTTAGATGGGATTGGTCTCCCTGCTAGCCGTCCAATCTTCTTTAGAATGTAAGATTGTTGTTCTTGTATGCTTATATTATAGTTGATAAACTGAACATATTTAAAAATTCATGCTCACCATTTAGTGCAAGCATGCATGTGATGATCGATGATAAACCCTATATATATGCTCTCAAACGAATGCTTGATAGCTCTGTATATATATGCATTCTTGTGTTTTTAGATTGAGTCTTGGAGCGGTAATAATTTTTTCTTTTTAACCATATATATATATGTTGATCTTTAATTTGAAATCTTCATGAACAAGTTTGGATCAAATGGTGTAACGTACATTAACCTAACTAACTTAGAAATATAAAAGTAAAGTAAAAATTAGATAAAAAGGAACAGTACGTGTTTTGTAAGAAATTTGCTACCTAGAAACCTCCATTTCTCAATTGTAGTACAAAGTAACCACCCATAATACATATATATATATATATATATATATATATATATATATAAGGAAACACGACAAATAAATGGTAAATGGACTAATTTGATTTCGTATTTGACTCATTGATTGGTGCATTGGTAAAAGCTTGGAAGATACTCCTGATATGAGTCCCAAAGCAATCACATATAGTACTGGGTAATGCACTTTCTTATTTCATTAAATAAAAATTGTACTGAAAATTCCCAGTGACTTCCATTAATCTAGCTTGTTGCTGAAAATATATTACGTGTTTTCCTTCTTCCTGTAACATGTTATAATATATATCAATACAGGGTAGGAGCAAGAGGTTTTCGGCAATTACGAAGATAAGAAGGAGAAGGAAAGACACAGAAGGAAATAAAAAATAAAAAATAAAAAAATAAAACTTTTATTTCTTTCTCTCTTAATTTAATTTGACTAAATTAAATTATCATCTTTTACGTATAATTTTATTTTATAATTTTTTAGCCAGATGTTTACAGCCAGATTATTTTCATATTGGCTACCTAATATGATGTAACATGTGCCATATTAAATATTTGCTGCCTTAAAAGCAGAGTTCATGAGAGTGACCTCATGATAACTTTCTTTTGTAAATCTATCAAAATCTATATATATATAAAAACATGTGGTGTTGCCGTGTTGGAGGTGGCCTGATACATATATATATATATATATGAAAGTCGTTACCAAAATGCAAACCTACCAAATGAAAATTTATAGAAAGTGCATTGGACAAGTGATCAGGTCTAAATAGATTACATACTTTTAATCTGGCCGCAAATATAGTACTAGTAATAGAAAAAGTGGTTTCCTTGGAAGAATGAAAGTCTTTTTTTTATTGAAAAATGTAAAGGTGAACCATGACTAATACAACGTTTAAACAATTATACAGGTATGTTTTTTATTCACTAAAGACAGCTTTGGGAGCATATGAAATTTATTTCAAACATTTTAAAGATGTTTTGCACCATATATACAATTTAATTGATTGATTGATTAACATATAATATACGTCTCTTCTACCTTGCCCATTTGTCGTCACTGGGGATATATATATATATATATATATATATATATATATATATATATATCAAGTGGGAGAATCAAAGGTCAAATAAAGATATAATAATAAATTCATAAAAATAATTAAATATTATGTTTGTATCTACTACTATTTTATTCCTCCAAAACTCCGTGTCGGTGTCGGTGTCGACGTCGACGTGATTATGATGAGCATTGAGTATTATTCGTTCGCTCATAGAAAAGCATGTTAATTTGGTGGTGATGATTGAATTGCGTGGATAGATTAGCTATTATCCGAACCACGACTTGTAAACTTAACTGTGTATTATTGACTACAATGTGATAACCATGACTTTAGTTACTATTGTAGTCAATTATTATTGGTCATAGAATTTGTCTTAATAATAATAGCTCACCTAATTCAACATGCCATGCAAAGAGCCAATCAATTGTCTAATTCAGCAGACCTTGAAAATTGCTAATCAATAAGTTGACATGAATTTTCTTTTATTTATTTATTTTGCTTCTTCACTTTGGTCCCTATTAAATATTTTGACAAAAAAAAAACTCTTAAATGGTCACTTACAAGTAATTAATTTATTTTTAGGTTGAATTACCATTCATGTTTTTGTAAGTTTATGGCTACTATAAACTAATTTTATTTGATTTTGGTCATTAAAATTTAAAATTTCCTAAATTTCAAAGCCTTTGGGAGTCTTTCATGACACGGATTGCGGTGTGAGAATCTGGGTGGAACCAAGTGGGTGTGTACAGACTATATGCATGCATCACCAAACTAAATTAGTACAACAAGCTCATGAAAAACACTTTACTTATTCATAAAGAGGTGGTTTTGCTAGGGTAGGAAGGTGATTACAATGGCTAATAGATAGGCTACCAACCAAAGTTAATTAAAATTATCCAAAGAAAAATAAGGTTAAAATTAATAATTTTAAAATAACATATATATATATATATATATATATATATATATATATATATATTGTCCCAAGAAGAATAACTTTTATAATGGAGCTAGCCTTGGGAAGATTGGAACCTTTTATCCTTTGAAGAGAATAAAACTAGGACACATGCCTCCATTTAAAGTAACATGTTTAAGCTCTAAACGTAAATCTGATTTTATATTTGCAAGTTGCAACAAGGTGGATGAGTAAGATGATTATTATAAGTAGCAATATGATAGAATATTAGATAAAGTGCGAAAAACCCTAAAATGAGTTGTGTCGGTCTCTACTTTTACAAAAGATAGAATGCAAATATTTTTTTCTAACCACTTTTAAACATAAAATAATAGTTTTATTCTAGTTTTGTCTCTCTTTAACAAACACAGAAGTTTTTATTCTTCAATTTTTTTCTCTATCAAAATGAAATTACAAGTCTACGCAAAAATTTTAAATGTTGTTTCTACAACTCTATTGAGAAATTAGTATTGTTTCTCTATCAAAATGAAATTGCAAAAGCAAATCAACATAAAAACTCATTCGAATTATAAATTCAATTAAACGGAATTAAACGTTACACGTTATAAAGTTTGTGAAACACTAATTTTTTAGTAGAGAAAACAAAAAGTACTAATTAATTTCTTATTTTCATTTAATTTGAAAATTGTGGACAGTTGTGTTAATTAATGTGCAAGACTTTAAGTAAAAATAAATTTTCCGTGTTGGAATTTTTTTTAATGCTTAGCATTATGCAAAGAGGATTACATTTTATTGAGAGTGATAAAGCTCCAACCCGAAGACAGACAATGTTGGTTCAGACCGTAGAAACTTCTTCTGGTTATAGTAAAAGGGATAGGGACGTAAACCCAAAAGATTATAACGACAATAACAGTAAATTAATGAGCTGTCAACTTAGCTTTCTGATCGACTGTGTGGTCATGTCATGGCGTATTCCATAGCATCACATACAACTCTCTCTCTATCTCTCTCTCCGCACAAGTACATGCATGCATAATTGCATACAGAGACTTTTAGGTTATGGCGCGCACTTTAACTTCTTCCTTTTTTTTATATATATTTATATTTAAGATCGCGGTGGAGTAGGTGCCAAAAATTATTTTTAAGCTTAATATCAAATCTCTATATAGGTATGTATATGGTATTATATTGAGATCTACAAGGGCAGGCATATATATAATATACTCCAGGAAGATACAATAAAACTATATATATATATATATATGATTTCAAAAAATCAGAAAAAAGATGAAGGGAGGAGAGATAGCTGTTGGGAAACGGGAACTTTAGGTGAATGCAAGGACAGATAGACAAGGCAGAGAAATTACACTAGTTGGAAGAAACAAGCAGCTGCCAGTTCCAAAGCAAGCAGAGAGCGAAAATCATTGATGTGAGGGTTAAGTTAGTAACATAGAGTATATAATATATATATAGTGGTAATTAATTAACCTAATAACTTCATTTTTCCAATTAATCAATAGAAAACTTAACAATTTTATATCTCATTAGTCATGACTAAGTATCATGCAATCTTGCGATGCATATCCTGGAAAAAGTTGTACAAAATACAAGGGACATATGCAAGGCATGCACATGAGTAGAACTAGAAACATGAAAAACAAGCTAGAATCAAAATGGATGGCCCAATTGAATAATTAGGCCTATATATATATATATATATATATATATATATATATGTGGCCAATAGGCAAAAGGATTAGTATTAGGAGTGAGTGGGACTGAGTGACTGACTATTGAGGAATAGTGGACCGAATGGAGTTTAACGCGGGGAAAAAATGATCTTTTGTAAGCGGGCCAGCTTCAGCTCCAGTACTCACCAGTATGTAGGTGAACTCTACCACTGATGTGTCCCAATAAAAATTGAACACGTCAGTTTTAAAGTGTAATAAATAAGTATAATAAATGAAGTCAATCTCATTTATTATACTTATTTATTACATTTTAAACCTCATTTATTATACTTATTTATTGCATTTTAAATTTAATTTTGTAATTGAAACTGATATATTGATTTTTTATTGAGACATATCAGTAATCAGGAGGGCTCATCTACACACCGATGAGTAGGTAAGTATTGTACATAATAATATATTTCCGGAAACATCTCACGTGATTTCTGAGTAATTTCTCTTCTTGACTGCTTCGCTTCATAAACAAAGGTGGACGTTGATGAAGAAGAAGAAGAATCATCTATCACCATCAGCTACGTACGTCAATGCTATGAATAAATAAATACTAAAACAAATTATAATCACCGACGGAGCCACATGGGTGAGGGGGCAAGTGCTCCCCTCAATTTTTTCTCTTTTTCATTTTATATATATATATATATAACATTCTTGTCTACTTTCTCTTTATTAAATATGATACATGAAGCCCTTGCAAATTTATGAAGATCCATATTGTAATTAAAGCGCACAATTTTCTTCTTTATTTAGTGTAATCTTTTATCAATTAATTTATGATCTGAAGAACATAACTAAAATTGTTCGAAGACAAATTTAATTCATTAATTTTAGTTATGGCAAGCGATAATTTTTTTAATTTGTTGAGTCCCAACTCATTTGATTAATTGAAAATTTCTTAACACTATTCATTGTAAGAGGGAATGAGGGATATACATGCACACATTTGAATTTGTTTTATTTTTTATACTTGTATTACTAATTAAGTTTACATATTTTTTCTGTTCAATTTATATGAAAATCTTGTTTAATATAAAAATTTATGGATGAAAATTGTAAAGTAAAAGTTAAGTTATTATATTTATTAATTTATTCAAAAAAAAATTATCTTCAATTTTTTTTTTTATCTCCCCCACCCCAAAACTGAATTATTGTCTCAATCATTGATTATATAATGTTTTGTACAACACGTATAACACAATTAATTGAGATGTAACAAGTTATTTTGATATAATGGTGTTGTAAAATCGATTAATCTCGTTAAAACCTCCAGCATCATCATTTTGATTAATGTGTTGCACAGGTGTACAACCCACTTGACACCAAAAATAAAAAACTATTGCCTACTGTGATTATAGTACCTATGCTATGCTATGATCGTCCTTCGTAGATATATATTTTTCTTTCTTCTCTATTTTTTTTATTATTTATTTTTGGCGGTTTGTGACGGTCTGTGGCCAGTGAAACACTACTTCCCCCACCCCCACCCCCAACTGACAACACCACCACCACCACCACCACCACCAAGTCCAAACAAAGAAAAAGTTAAAAGTGATGGAGCCATAACCTTTTCTTTCCTTTCTAATTTTTTTTTTTACTTTTTTTATTTAGGAGGACATCATTGTAATCACCACGATTGCATGCCAGAAAAATAAAAAATAATAATAATAATAATAATAATAATAATGCAAACGTGTAAAATATGGTAACAGTACAAAATGAAAATCAGGTCTTATATAAGAAGGCCCAATTGAAGGATGAACCATTAAGTCACAATTAAGGAGTTTCATTCCTCATATAGAGTTGCATAAAAGAAGATCAATCATGGAGTTGAACAAAAGCTTCAAGTTAGAGCTTTTAGGTTTTTTGCTGTTGAATGTGTTTCTCCTTTGCATGGCAAAGAAGAACATCACTACCATAAACTGGGTTGTAAGTACTACTTGACATTTTTAATATATATATATATATGCTTTTATTAATTGAGTGGATTATCTATATATATATATATATATGATAATTTTCTAACATATAAGTTTGATTTTTAGCTTCAAGAAGCCAATTACACACGGTTGTGTAGCACGAAGTCGATCTTGACAATAAATGGCCTATTTCCAGGACCAGCTTTGTATGTCCACAAAGGCCAGAGGTTGAAAGTCAATGTTCAAAATCAAGGGACGTACAATGTGACCCTTCACTGGTATATATATACAATGTGTCTTTTTTTTTTTAACTAGGTATAAAGTTTTGAAGGCTGAGCATGTTTCCATTTAATGGATCATTGCTTGGCTTCATGATGAGCATAAAGCTAGGCAAAGGTTGTTAATTTAACATATTATATATATATATATATATATATAGAAGCAAAATGGGGTTAAGCTAGAAATATAAAAGGATTCTAGAAAGATAATAATATTTAAAAGGTGAAATTGCAGGCATGGAGTGAAGCAACCTAGAAATCCATGGTCGGATGGGCCGAATTATGTGACACAGTGCCCCATCAGACCAGGAGCAAATTTCACTTATGAGCTCATTTTCTCAACAGAGGAAGGAACCTTGTGGTGGCATGCCCATAGTGACTGGACTCGAGCCACTGTCCATGGTCCCATCTTTGTTTACCCCAAAAATGGAACAAGTTACCCATTTACCAAGCCTCAAGCAGAAATTCCCATTATTCTATGTAAGGATATATATATATATATATAGTCCTAGGCTCCTAGCTTAATATTCATCATTAATTATGCAATTACATGCATGGTAAGGTTAATTTTGGTGGTGGTTGTTGTTTTTGTATAAATATTATTATATATGTAGCATCTTGGTACAAAGGAGATGTGGTGGAGGTAATTGAATCAGCACTTGCTTCCGGAGGCGATCCCAATAGGTCTGATGCTTTCACTGTCAACGGCCTACCTGGAGATCTATACAATTGTTCAACAGATGGTATATATATATATATATATATATATATAGAATCTAGCTATATGATTTGATGATATATGTATATATATATATATATATATAATACTCGGCATATATGCATGCTGCAGGGATATTCAAAATAATGGTTGAATACAGCAAGACGTATCTTCTTCGTGTTGTGAATTCAATACTGAATGAGGAAATGTTCTTGAAGATTGCTAATCACAGCCTGACTGTTGTTGGAATGGACGGTGCCTACATAAAACCCATTGTAACAGATTATATTATGATAACCCCGGGACAGACCATGGATATCCTACTGACTGCAGATCAGAGCCCGAGTGAGTATTATCTGGCTTCAAGAGCCTATGGAGAAACTTCTTATGATAACACCACCACCACTGCCATTCTCCAATACAGTGGAAACTATACACTACCAACAACACTTCCTTTTCCAGATCTTCCTGCTTTCGACGATATTGATTCTGTTACTAATTTTACCAAGCAGATTAAGGCTCTTGCCAACGATGACTACCCGGTTAATGTCCCACAATCAATCGATATACGGTTGATTATAACTATATCTATGAACAGCTTGCCATGTAATGAGACTACGTGTAGTGGCACCACCAGGCTCGCCTCCAGCTTGAACAACGTAAGTTTCCAGGAACCAGAGATCGATATATTGCAAGCCTACTACAGACAAATTGGAGGGGTATACACCACTGATTTTCCAACTGTGCCACCTTATGTTTTCAATTACACCGCCGACAACGTCTCCGATAACTATGTAACACCTGAAACTGGGACAAGGGTCAAAGTTCTCGATTTTAATTCCAGTGTCGAGATAGTGTTCCAGGGGACTAATGTCATGAACGTAGCTGAGAATCATCCAATGCATCTACATGGCTATAGCTTTTATGTTGTGGGAATGGATTTTGGGAATTTTAACGAGACATCTAACCCTCGAAATTATAATTTGGTTGATCCACCTGAAATGAATACCGTTGGAGTCCCAAGGAATGGATGGACCGCCATCAGATTTCTAGCTGATAATCCAGGTATATATATATATATATATATGTATGTATATATTTATTTATTTATTTATATAAATATGTGATTGATTTTTTGTTTCTTTAATTTATTAATTAATTAGGAGTGTGGTTCATGCACTGTCACTTGGAAAGACATGCTAGTTGGGGTATGGACACTGTGCTAATTGTCAAGAATGGCACCACCCGAGAAACCAGTATGCGGCGGGCTCCTCATCACTTGAATCCTTGTTGACTTTCTCATGCCGCCTGATTCATTGTTATATATTTCAATATGTGTTGAAAAGAAAATAAGAATAACATGTATGTATGCAAGTATGTCCAACTTGTTGCGAGGCTTTCTTTGAAATGTATGTTGTTGCAGTTGTGTCATATTGTAACAGTAATGGATGTTTTCAACATCTTGGTATTATTAATTATGCTACAATTTCATCAATGGATCGATGTTGCTCTCTCTCTCTCCCCTCTCTCTCTCTCTCTCTCTCTCTCAACTGGATGCATGTTTCATGACATAATTTCCTCTTTTTCTTTGAATAAGATATATCTGAATTCCAACCATGGTTTCATTAGATATCTCTCAACCGGAATTCCTCTTTTTCTGAGTTTATATATTTTTTATTGCTTGTCCATGCTGGCTCTCTCTCTCTTACGTTGCATGCAATTAGCTAGCTTAATTTATAGACAAATTTCTAAATCTAATTAATTTTCACACCATCTTCTTCTTTTGGAACATTCTTAATCTACCTTATTTTCAACTAATTTTTCTCCACTAATTATACAATTATTAATGATTATTATCAATTATCTATAGCATATACAGTATATCATTACAAACTTGCCTGGTCTCTTTCAAACTATATCTAATCCACTTTAACTGATTCTCTGTACGTTTGCAAAGAGCCCAGGGACCCATCTTCACTCATGAAGGCATCTTCATCGGTGGCAAATGAAAATCTCGGCACTTGTGATCAATCAATTAATAAAAACTAAACTTATTATTTTATATAAGTTTGGTATAATAAGGAAAAAAAAAATAAAAAATTAATTATATGATTTAAAATATCTTTTATTGTGTAATAGTGTCACAGAGAATGATATATATATATATATATATATATATATATATGAGAAGAATCTTGATGTCATCATTGTTGTCAAATTCAATCACAAATGTTGAATTCAAATCCAATGGTATTGATGTCGCATCCATTTGGCAGAATTCAACCATGCACCTTTTGCTTGGCATATATGGGTTTATATGAATGTATGTTTTGGTCCCATGGATGGCGGCCTTCTTGTTTTCCCACTCCTGAGCT
Source organism: Cornus controversa (assembly GCA_026545225.1). Classification (NCBI taxonomy): domain Eukaryota; kingdom Viridiplantae; phylum Streptophyta; class Magnoliopsida; order Cornales; family Cornaceae; genus Cornus; species Cornus controversa. Next base: position 4,912,516 of record CM048854.1, on the reverse strand, counting down.
CCTCCTTCTGCCGGCTATTTTTAGCTCTGGCATGTTATCTTTTGTTAATTTCAGATCGAGAATATATTTTATTTTAGGGTAAATATCACTTACACCTTCTCAGTTTAATCAATATTTTGATTAGACCTTTTATAGTTTCAATAATTTCGATTATATCTCCTCAAGTTTGGGTTCACGTCTCAATTCACTCTCTCTGTTAATGTGATGTCAGCAGACAAACAGAATCTGCTGACGTCAACAAAAAAAAATTTTAAAATGGACATTTTTACCCTTTCCACGCATGAAATGTCATCTTTGACCCATCTTTGTTTTTTTATTATTATTTCTCCTTTCTCTACAGATTCTCTCACTCCTAATTATCTCTCTCTCTATAATGTTCTGTTATATATATGTATGTATGTTATGTAGTATATATATGTTATGTTATATATGTATATCATGCACATATATATACACACATTTACCAAGATCCACCAACCGAAACTCCATAAATGACCACCAGCCGAAACCATGGCTACCACGAACAGACCCAGCTCCACCATCTTCTTCATCATCAAGTTACACCAAAGAAAACCCACGTCTCGGCATGCAATCACCTCGGATCCACCAACATCATCTTCCTCACCACCCCAGAAATCACTATGGATGTAATCAACATCCTTTACGAAGCTTCAACCAACCAAGTACCACTGCCATACACTACTATCTCCTTCAACCCGAAACCACGCAAGACCACTACCAAGCAAGCTGGAACTCCACTCAAAGCAACCCCTCATCCACCTCACAACTCATGTATGGTGGAAACGTGGCAGTGGAGCTTTGACAACAATTGTGGTAAACGATGATACTATTGGGTCTAGGAGTGGATGGTGGGGAACAGTCGAGTTTCAACTGGTGTAGTTTAAGGCGGTGAGGTGTAGACTTGATAGAGAAGAAGAACCCATATGACTAGTGAAGTTTCGATTGTGCTTCAATGGTGGATACGTGGCAGTGGAGCTTCGACGACAATTATGGGTGGAGCTCCGGTGGTGAAGATGAAAATGATGATACGATCGGGTCTAGTAGTGGACGGTGGTGAAGATGGTGGTGAACAGTGGAGTTCTGGCTGTTGTAGTTCTCGTCGGTGGAGCTTGGCTCGGTGTTGGGTCTATTCAGCAGAGGCTCCCTTCTTTGCTGTGACACTTTGAGTAGAATATGGTGGTGAAGATGATGGTTTCAGCTTGAAGTTTTGGTAGAAGTGGCTTCGACAAACAGTATCGTCGGCAGAAGGTGGTGCTAACTCTAGATGTTTGCTTGACTTATCAGAGATGGTGGTGTGAATGATGAATAGTGACTTTCGGCTGGTGTATTTCCAGCAATGGAATGGTCTGTACATGGCAAATGATCGATCTGTAAAGGGTGGTGCTAGAATTTGATTGTGGGTGTTGTGTGTTAGAGTAGGGTTTTCTGTTGAAAGGAACCAATTGTTGGGAAAGAAGAAGATCGACGGTCTGGTCTGAGTTTGACCCAATTGATTTGACTTGTATTTGCTCCAATCAATAATTAAATATAATATAATAATAATAGGTAAAATGGTAAAATTACAAAAAAAAAAAAAACATTACTATTACTGACGGACGTTAGTTACAGGTGGTGTAGTCGGGATTATTGAAACTAGGAGTCTAGTCAGGATATTACTTAAACTGAGGGGGTGTAAGTGGTATTTACCCTTTATTTTTTCTATGATATTTTGGTGTAAGAAACCTATAATATATATATATACACACACACACACACACACTTTATATATATACCAAATATTGGATGCCCAACTCTTAGCTGTTACCAATTCTCACGGACCTAGATTTTCCCAATCCAATAGCAGAATCTATCCAATACCAAGACCTTGATTCTCTCTTGTCAAGACTTTGGTCACCCTAACACTTTTGTCAATACTCACTTGCTTTGAGTTGTGGATCCTTGTTAGTGGCCTTGACTGACTATGGCGTGAATTACATGAACACTTTTGGTGCAAAGAGATTATATTTATATTATAACTTAGGAGGACTAATTAACAAGTGAGGAGATTGTTGGGAGAAAATGTCATTATATGCTTCTCAGCTCCACAAAAGAAAATTTCACAATGTCCTACATTTTTACATTTTTCTTCAACTTTCTATAATTATTAAAAAATATATATCTTACTTTATTAGACACCATATGACTCTACTTTATTCCTCAAATATACTAGACAATTTATACAAATCCAACCTATAAATATTCTAGACACATTTTTGTAAAATCATAATATTTGTGTGTAAAGCATTAAACACAAATATAATACATCATCTCAAGAAATATAATTTCATGATTTTCACATATTAGTAATTCAAGAAACATTAAATATATAAATACCTTAATCTATAATAGCAACAAATTTTATAAAGAACAAGCCAAAAGTTGAGATCCGTTCAGCGGAATGACGCACAAAACTAGTTGTAGATGCAAAAAATTTTCCAACAAAAGATCAAACAAATTATGCACCAAGGACACTCGTAAGTTTTTTACCTGTAGTTTATTTGTTAGTTTCAAGTCCGCAATGAGTGCCTCGTACTCAGTTTCATTGTTTTATCTGAGCTCAATTCTAACTCCCACTCCTAACTGACTTGTCGACCCATCGACATACAGCTTCCAGAGAAACTTGATCGGCAGATCTTCTTCTTTTTCTTTTGTTTCATACTGCCTCTTTTTAGCTGTTTGGGGTTCATACCTGATGTCAAAGGATCCACGTTCAATTGCCCACTTCATTATCCTCCCTGACATGTCTGGTGTACTAAGGATTGCTTTAATGAAAAATGTCGTTGGTACCACTATAGGGTGTGACTCAAAGTAATTCCTCAGTCTCTTCTTTGCTTAGACTAGGGCCAAGATCATCTTTTCTACTGAGGATTGCTTATTGAAGCCTTGTTCCTTCTGGGGTTCTGAGCTCAATTCTAACTCCCACTCCTAACTGACTTGTCGATCCATCGACATACAGCTTCCAGAGAAACTTGATCGGCATATCTTCTTCTTTTTCTTATGTTTCATACTGCCTCCTTTTAGCTGTTTGGGGTTCATACCTGATGTCAAAGGATCCATGTTCAATTGCCCACTTCATTATCCTCCCTGACATGTCTGGTGTACTGAGGATTGCTTTAATGAAAAATGTCGTTGGTACCACTATAGGGTGTGACTCAAAGTAATTCCTCAGTTTCTTCTTTGCTTAGACGAGGGCCAGGATCATCTTTTCTACTAAAGATTGCTTATTGAAGCCTTGTTCCTTCTGGGGTTCTGAGCTCAATTCTAACTCCCACTCCTAACTGACTTGTCAATCCATCGACATACAGCTTCTAGAGAAACTTGATCGACAGATCTTCTTCTTTTTCTTCTGTTTCATACTACCTCTTTTTAGTTGTTTGGGGTTCATACCTAATGTCAAAGGATCCAAGTTCAATTGCCCACTTCATTATCCTCTCTGACATATCTGGTGTACTGAGGATTGCTTTAATGAAAAATGTCGTTGGTACCACTATAGGGTGTGACTCAAAGTAATTCCTCAGTCTCTTCTTTGCTTAGACTAGGGCCAAGATCATCTTTTCTACCTTGTGTATTTTTGTTTCGCTTTGGTCATTGTCTTACTAGAGTAAAAGACAGGATATTACTTATTTTCTTCTTCTCTGATCAGAGCTATGCTATTTGTTGGGCAAGATATTGTCAAATAGTGGTAGAATGACTCTTTGTTTCTAGGTATTAATAAAATTGGGGGACTTTGTATATACTCCTTCAGCTTTTTAAGGGCTTCTGTTTGATCTTTCCCCTATATATCAGCCTATTTCCTTCTGATCGCATCGAAGAATGACTTGAACTTGTTAGAGAGGCGAGAAAGAGTGGTGGTGGGGAGAGAGAGGATGGTGGTAGAGAAAGAGAGGTAAGAGGGCAGTGGCGTTGGTGGTAGATAGAGATAAAAAGAGAGAGAGGGATAGATATGTCATTTTAATTTTTTTCACTGAATAATATATTATATTAAAATTAAAAACATTTTAATAATTAACCGCTAAAAATTTGAGAACATTTAAATAAATGCACACGAAAGGTTAATTCAAGTAACAAATTTTTAGTTTGACGGAAGGTGAGAATAATTTTGCAAAAATTGTAACTCGAGGATAATTAAGCGATAAGTAATTTACCTTTAAACTAGAACCCGTCACTGCTGGTAATCTACTGGTAAATCGGTTCTCATTTGAATATTGACCAAATCACACTTAGCTTAAATAGATTATGGTAATAATTGAGATTCCATCCAACTAATGAGGGTCATGCCCTTCCTTACCTTAACATTTATTATAATAACTGTAGACCAAAGAATGACATGATTGTGTTTTTCATTGATGGACCAAAGAATTACATAATTTTAGACCAAAGATGAATTCATGTCTATGATTTTGACATACTCCAGTGGAAATTAAAGTGAACGGTACTATTAACACTCATTTCATGGGGCAAATTAGTCCAACTCAATCGCTTAAACACTAAATAAATTGGTGTGGGAATTAACTATCCAAAGTGGAATGAATCTGAGTCAAATACTAGGTGTCCAGTAGCCACATGACATTTTTCTCCAAATATATATATATATATATATATATATATATCATTTAAGTTTAGTATAATAAAACAGAAAAATTAACCTAATAATAAAAAATAATTAAAAAAATTAATGATGTAACTCGAATTGTCTTTATCTATTTATAATTCAAAATAATCTTATCAACTTGAACAAGACGGAATAGACGTTAAAGCCATCTTGTTAAGCATGATTACTTTTATAATTTATAATAATAATAATAATAATAATAATAGTAGAATGTTAGGTGGTTTTCATATATCTTGGTTGTTAAAGATTGATGTAACAATTCATTCAACGGAAGGAAGGAAGTAGAGAAAATGAATTAGAATTATTAGATGTGAACCGACAGTTGTATCCCATTGGAGTGCAAGTCAAATTTTAAGTGTTTATACGGAAGTGGTTTTAAAATGTTCCATATATATTATAACAAACCCAGAAAAAGGTTAGATACTTTTTATTATAAAAATTGAAATTTATTTATAAAATAAGATTTATAACCCTAACCTTTATATAAGTATATGATTTTTATACTTAGCTGTTGCTTAACTGCTTCACTTTAGTGTGGTCCATGACATGACTTTTCATTGCTCAAGCCTTTCATCTTAATATTATAAAAACTCATATATAATACTTTCAATATAAATATGTATTATCACGAAGTCACGAGATACATATGCAAACCCACCAAAAACATACGGATATTCTTTGATGTGACCCACCTCCATCTCCAGGGACAGTAAATTTCGTTTATTTATTTATTTTTTATATATATTTTTTTTATATATTTGTTCTGCTTTTGAGTTGCAAATGGATCTTGTGTCCGGTTAGGGTTTGAAATATCATTATTGATCATTTAATAAAATGTTCTTAATCACAAGTCAAATGAGATTTAAGGGAATCCAAATAAATTTACTATACAATGATTTATAAAGATTATTAGATTGATAATTCTTTTACTGTCAGAGCGGACTAATGAATAAGATACACATGTTTTATTTTCTTTCCCTAAATTCCAATAAATTAAAATTTTATAATATACAAGAATAAAAAAAATTAAAATAAAAAAAATGGTTTCTCAAAAAATATAAATATAAAAAAATAGAATACAATAAATAATTTTTTTCTAAATAAAAATAAAAAATTGGTTCCTTAGAAGAATATAAATAAAATACAAAATTATAAGTAAATAGGAATAAATTTTTTTTATAAAATACAATAAATACAAAATTATAAGTAAATAGGAATAATTTTTTTTTATAAAATACAATAAATACAAAATTATAAGTAAATAAGAATAAAAAGAATTTATAAAATAAATAAATACAAAAATTGGTTGCTAAAGAAATATAAATATAACACAATAAATACAAAAATTATAAATAGAAAATATAAGTACGTTTTTTAAAAGATACAATAAATATAAAAATTGTTTTCTCAAAAAATATGATGCTTGTGTTTTTTTTTTTAACTTATTACAACTGTTTTACTTTAATCAATAATAGTACTAATATATATATATATATACACGTCACCAAACATATTTTTGTTTTTTACTTTTTAAATTTTAACCATTAACAAAAGTATTCTGTTTTTGACAAAAATGACACCACAACATTAATCTTACTAATTAGGACGGTCCTTGTAGATAAAGAGAAAATCAAATTTAGCATGGGAATATTTTTTTTCTCGAAAATAACACACCTATACATTTTATTGTTACAGAGACTTAAAATATTAACTTTTCACTTTGAAAAGTAGAGCAGATAAGAATATTACAGCCCTTAGGTAGTATACTTTAGTGGTGTTGCAATGTTGTGAAAACATAAATGTTGTGAAAACATAAAACTAGTTGAGTACAATTGTAAATATATTGAAGGAAACAATTATCAATTTATAATTAAGTTAAATATTATTTAGATGAAACTTTTTTACCTCAATTGGCTGACACTGAAACAAATTTGTGGCTCCTGAAAACGAGAAACACAGAAAATGAGTTTAAAACAAGACAAGCAAGCCAGCCTAAAATTAAGCAGAGCAACAAACTAGAAAAACTTATTGTGTTTTGCTCTGTTATATATAATATATTGATATGCACTTACAGTGAGCTCTTGTATGATCAACGAATAACCACAGTGATATCAGATAAACACGGTCCTAATTGTCTCAACCAGACTTCATGATTTGAAGAGGAAGCTACTGTTTCAGCTGTCTCATGAATAAGGGAAAAAATTAAGAGATTTCTAGCCAGCGCCATAGCAATCATCTCCTTAAAAAGAAACTTGACAATATATATATATATATATATATGTCATACTATCTTTAAAGAAAATGTCTCTGAGATTATGTAGTACATATATGTACATCTCCAAAAAATTATGGTTTGTACTTTGTACTACCAACATGAGCTGTGGTACATAAAAATATTACTCGACCCCTCAAAACCCATTATTTGTACTTTGTACTACCAAAATGAGTCATGGGATAAATATCATACAACTCAACAATCCTTTCTTCAACCGCAACCTCATTTTTTTTTTTTTCAGTCCGTCTCATCTTTCATTAATATTGTAGTGTGTCATTATTTGAGGGCGGATATATATATTTTGAAGACGTAGATCTTTGATATATATATATATATAACAGAGAGAGTACGTACTACTTACTATAAATACAGAAATATGGATGTGATACATTTTACATCTTATATTGTGACAACATGTTTTATAAGAAAGCTCTGTCAAGAAGCTTACAATTAGGTCACAGCTACTGGACAAGTCTTGGTCCTATATTCTTGTTATATTGTCATCATCAAATATATATATTGTGAGCACGAAGAATGGGCAAAGAAACCTAATCCACCATATATTAATTTACATTTATTATAAATTAAAAAAGTAATAAAAAGAAAAAAAAGAAATCATGACGCGCGTGCTTAAAAGGGAAAATGAAAAGCAAACCTAATTAACCAGCTCGATCATCTATCAATTATATATTGTCTTAAAATATATAATGTTAATTAGTAGTAGTATGTCATAAAGCTAATGAGTCATAACCAACCCTGCCAAGTATGTGTGTGTGTATATATATATAATACGTATTGTCCGTGCCTACGGCACTATAAAAAAAAATTATTTGACTGAAATAAAAATTGATTTCATACAATCAACATGTTAATAAACAAAACACTATTGATCACGCGTCATCACTTTTTTTTGTCCTTATGTTTCTCCTTCTTTTGAGTTCTTCAAATATGTAAATAATATATGTAAATGCAATACACCAAATCAAAGACAAAAAAAAATAATGCTGCAACCCAATTGAACTAACGATTAAAATTCAATTGTAGCTTAACGAAATATAATAGAGCGGAAGAGAGAAAATTATAGAGAATTTCTCTATATATAGTCACATGTATGTATACATATACTCCGATCCCCAATAGTCCCCGTCTACAGTTCGACAAATCCCTAAAATCACGACCGACAACATCATGAATGTATTTCGCCTTCAGAAAGGGATTATGTACAACAATCTACAAAATATATCAAATAGTATATTTTATTAACAGGTGATAGAGAATCCAAAAATACTCAAGTTAAAAAAAAATCACACTCAATTCCGATCTAGAACGAAGAAATTACGTCGAAATGAAGTTTTGGAAAAAGTTGTGCATAGTAATCTCGATTGATCGAGATTAAATCTCGATTAATCGAAATTCAAGCGAGATTTTCACCCTTTCGGAACCCCAGACCTGCAATATCTCGATTGATCGAGATAGGGGTCTCGATTGATCGAAATTCTTCCTATCTGGACTCCAAAAATCACCATAAATCATCACCCTTTCGATCAATCGAAATGGGGACTTCGATTGATCGAAATGGGCATCTCGATTGATCGAGATTAAATCTCGATTAATCGAAATGCACCTCATGGGACTTCCAATAGCCCTTTACATGGTCCACATCAAGCCCAATCAACATTCTATCATCCTAGAACCCCTCAAACAAGATTAATAACATAAATGAAAGGTTCCAACACCAATCTCACACTCAAGATCACATTCATAATTGAATTATACATTAAAATGAAACATTTTCCCCCACAACCACAATTCATTCATAATAAAGGCATCATCAAATGAACAAGATGCCACCATGGGCATTACATATATTAAACCGCTGTCTCTCCACACCCAACAAGTTCATGATCCAATACATACGTCAAAAGTACATATGTCCAAAGTACAATCACAACAAAAAGGGAAGTCACATACCACAAGCCGGCATGGATAGCCACAAAAATGCTCAAAACTCAAAAGATAGCAAAACCACCACTAGTGTTCCACTTGGACACTCATGTCCCATCCGTCATCGGCGCTTTATCTGTAAAATAATTAGAATAAAGGGGTGAGCACCACTGCGGCTCAGTAGAGATACCCCAACCCACCTAAGTGCCGACCCGACATGACCTACATGGATGCATGTCACAACAATTCACATATCATTTAACACACATCATGTTCACTCACAACAATGCATATATAGATATAGGGATGCATTAAACACATTTCATGCTTCATAATTCAAATGAAGGCAATAATCATACACTTGTCTCTCTCTCGGACTCAACCCAACATCCCAACACGATTCTTGACCGAATCATGAAACCGAGGCACTTTTTCACACCATTCCAATTCCGCCACCGAGTATTTACCTACTCCAAGGTGGATGGACCACCGTCACCGAGTATTTACCTACTCCAAGGTGACTTGGCCCCCTTTCTTTGAATTCTCACCGAGTAGTTACCTACTCCAAGGTGAGTAACCACAATCACGGAGTATTTACCTACTCCAAGGCGATTGGGCAACCTTTTTAGAATCTCCACCGAGTATTTACCTACTCCAAGGTGAGTAAACCACCGTCACCGAGTATCTACCTACTCCAAGGAGACGCAACCACTCCAACGCCCTCTCCGAGTATTGACCTACTCTAGGCAATTCAACCACACTTCCCTGTTTCCTCACAACGGCCCCAATATATGCATTTCGAACATATAAACATCAAGCATTTAATTTCATGCCTCACAATGCACATGCTAATTAATAAAAACATGTAGCATGCATGTTATCTCCACTACACCACACATATATTTACCTATACATGCTAAACCTAGCATAATATCCACATATGCTCACAAAACTTCACATAAGCACATTTTAATCATGTTTCACAAATGCACACATTTTCTACACAAATATAGCATGCATTTAACTCACTTACAACATACAACACATATATGCCCAATATAACACATTTCCACATATATGCACAAAAGCTAGCATATAAGCATACATGCTCTCATTCTCCCACATTCTCATGCATTTGTCACTCATATCATGCATGCTAGGAGATACACATTTATTACATACAAGAGACTCAAGAGAAGAATAAAAACACCTTATCCCACCCCTCTTACATCTCTAAAACATGCAATACACAACCTTAGCTCTCACCACTTCACCTGAAGCCCTAGAATCGACAAGTAGATGAGAAAGAACACCCCTACCTCGAAAATGAAGGCCTTCCAAGCACTTCACCAATTTTTCAGCGGAGTCTACCTTGCCAAATCACCACTTTGTTCGGTTCAAATGGAAGCCCTAGCCGTCCCCTACGTATCTCCCTCCTTCGGCAAGCCTTGAATCCAAGCCGAAGACCTCCAAAATCTAGAGAGAAGGAAGAGAGAAGAAGTGGGAGCAATATAGAGAGAGAAGCAGCCGTGAGATATGAAATATCTCTGCAGATTTTGACCATTTAAGGTCCCTAGGTCACGAAAAGACCAAAATACCCCTAGGCCACTTAACGCACCTTCCCGGACTCCTTTTTCGATTCCGAAAACTGCTACGGTCTCGAAATCACTTCCTTAACTCTCTAAACATTTCATCTAAGCCATTTCCAAAAATAAATATTTTTAGAAATTTTCTGAATTTTCGGGCCCACTTAAGTCACATCTCGGGTCCCAGTTTGACCAAAAAGTCAAACTTCTCCAATTCTCCCGAAAACTTTCCAAAACCTTAAAAACACTTCCCAAACATGTTTCCTACACTCAAAACATGTTAAACACCACTTAAAAATGTATTTATGGCAATCATAATGCGAAAAATGCAAAACCGGCCAAAATTGGTCACGGTCTCTACAACCTCACCCCCTTAAGGGAATTTCGTCCCCGAAATTAGAAACATACCTCAAGTAGAAAACAACTCAGGATATTTCGAGCGGACTTCTTGTTATCGCTCCCACGTAGAAATGACTCAACTGTTCCCCCCTAAACATTTCAGACTGAGTAAGAATTTCTAAGGGAACATGCACGCAACGTTGTTCTTTCTAACATGTTCCTATTTTCCTTCCCACATACTTCACAAGTATTCGCTAAAATACATTTACACATAAGCATGAAATATAACCTGCCCATAAACAGTGAAGCCATAACTCGTCCATAACAACAGAATAATAAACCTATTCATAATGGTTTAAAAAGCATAAAACTTGAAATGAACAGTTTGCTTATTTAGATGCAGTGCAGATGACACACACACCCACACACTACATGTAACTCAAATAGTCGTGACACACACATCAACAGAGCAGTCCTCAGACAGTCCTTCTGTACATTCTGTCATTCTAGATTACTAGTCCACAGGTCGACGTGAAACCACTGGCCAGTCAAGTGGACTTATCAACCACCAGGCATCTTTGTGCCTTTATTTTCAATTCTGACTATTTAAAACTTCTCGAAAATCATAACTCACACATGATATGAACAGTAAGAAAAAAATGATCAATATGAACAATGTAATAATAATGTCCACAAATAATTATCCTTATTGCATTGGTTTCACATCTTTGTGCACCAAGTTTTCAATGAGTCGTTCCTCAAACAAAATTTCACTTAAATAAATGTCTCTTTTCAATAGGGATTTAAACCTTCAAATCCTTTTCGGTAGGGCTTTAAACCTTTAATTTCAATGCTTGCATATATATAGTATCAAAGCATAACCAAATTCATAATTTAACCAAAGTAGTACATCTAAGCAATTTTTATGCTACCTAGCAAGCCAAATCATGCTCTACTACATTCTAAGCATAATTTAAAGCATTTAAACAATTCCAGTTCCATGCCAAAAGCCATGTTGCACCGTGGAGCCCTAGCTCCAAACATTAAAGTACGGTCAAAATTCCATAATTTCTCCTAGGTGTTACCTATCATGCTCAAGATGTTCAAAAGGCATATTCAAACACTTAGGCACTTTAAATAACCACCTAGCATGCATTCTCAACTAATGTACACATGAATGACCAAAATACCCCAAACGGTCCATAAGTTGTCAAATGAATTCAAATGAAACCCAATTCATCCATTAGCATTCCTACACATTAATTAAGTAAAATATAGAATGCTTGAACACACATTAGAGAACAAGGAATACATGTCATCACTTTTTCCCAAAATACTCTTTTTGAACAAAAGTTAAGCTTTTTACTCCAAGACACTAGTGGATGACCCAAGACTTTCATAATGTACAATCATTAACACAATTACTATGAAAGTAATTTAGAACTTCTAGTTCTTATACAACACTAGAGTTATCATGCCATAAAGTGTACTTTAATTTCAAATTAAGAGCACGAGGGATCCAATGGCATACATGTCTCAATGGTAAACCTCCCTAATAATGCTAATAGGCATAATCCAAGGTCTAAACACATTTAGCATTCTCAAAACACAAAAGCCCCAAATTTTCATGAAATAAAGTAAACTTTAATTTACACATTTTGCAATTCATGTTAGAATCTCAACCTAACACTTCCTAAAGTCTTAAAACATTAGGAAAGGAAGTTAAATTCATTCCTACCTTAAATCCAAGAAGGATTGAAGAAACCCCCAAATTGAATTTTGAAATTCAATTTGAAACCCTAACTTTTCTTCAAAAGCTTTAATGGAGAAATCAATGGAAAGGAATAGAAGTCTTCAAGTCCCAAAGCTTCCAATACTACAAACCATACACCACACTCATTCTTCAAACTTCAATAATTGAAAAAGAAGATGAAGAGAGGAAGTAGAAGAAAAAGATGGACAAAAGTGGTAGAAAGAAACACTTACATGCCACTAGCACCAACACTAACCACCACCAATAACCTTGGACCAAGCCTAGCCTTCAAGCACCTTCAATGGAGGAAGAAAGAGAGCAAAATGACAGATGGAGAGGAAAAAGAAAGGGCTGGCAAAACTTATGGGGAGAGAGGAAGACAATTTTGACTTTTATAACTCAAAACCTATAGATATATATCTATATCTCCCACCCCTTCTAGAAGCTTCTAGACTTCCCCAAGTGAAAAGTCTCTTTTACCCTCCATTTTAATCTAAAACTACCACAATGACATTCTTTTTCAAAGAATTTTCGATGGTGCCATCCATAATACGAAATTACTAAAATACCCTTCACTTTAAAAGAAATGCCGAAATCGTCCCAAATCTTTTTGGAAAAGACTAACATATCCTCATGTCCCACCATCCCGTAGAACTATTCTTTAACTTTGAAAATGCCCAGGATCAAACCAATACTTGAAATTGGAAACCCGAACATCCAAACATATTCTAAACCTGGAAATGAAATAATAAAAATAAAATATTTTAATAAAATAAAATAATAAAAATAATAATAAAACATTTAATTAAAAAAAAAATTCAGGATCTCACAATATATATCTATAATTAAGATTGTACAATTAATATATATATATATATATATATATATGTTACTGCAGGGACGTTCAAAATAATGGTTGATCATGGCAAGACCTATCTTCTTCATATCATCAATTCGATTATGAAAGAGGAAATGTTCTTCATGATAGCTCAGCACAATTTCACAGTGGTGGGAATGGATGGTGCCTACATCAAACCTATAAAAACCAGCTATGTGATGATAACCCCAGGATAGACCATGGATGTTCTACTGACTGCAAATCAGTCCCCGAGTCATTATTACATAGCAGTAAGAGCATTTGGTGAAACTGTATACGATAACACCACCATCACCATCGCCATAATTAAATACAATGGAAACTATGTAGCCCCATCAACACCTTCATTTCCAAATCTTCCTAGATATACTGACATTGACTCTGTCACAAGTTTCACCCAACGTCTTATGGCTCTAGCAAGCAAGGACCATCCCATAGATGTCCCAAAATTAGTTGATACATGACTCATTATAACTACTTCTATGAACAACCTACTATGTGCTAACAATTCCTGTGATGGACCCAATGGTTCCAGGCTTGCATCTATAGCTTGAACAACATAAGTTTTACGGAACCAAAAATGGATATATTGCAAGCCTACTACACAAAAATCTGAGGGATATTCACGACTGACTTTCTAAGCGAGCCGCCTTATGCTTTTAACTTCACGATCGATGAGACGCCGAAAAATGCTTTGATACCAGCTGAGAGGGCAACCAAGGTGAGAGTTTTGGAATATAATTCCAATGTGGAGATAGTGTTCCATGGGACTAATGTCAGGAATGCAGCTGAGAATCATCCAATGCATCTGCATGGATGATGGATATAGCTTTTTTTGTGGTGGGAATGGGCTTTGGAAATTTTAACAACCACATTGACCCAAAATGATATAACTTGGTTAATCCACCTGAATTGAATACAATGGGAGTTCTAACCAAAGAATGGGCAGCCATCAGATTTAAGGCTGATAATCAAGGTGTATATATATATATATTTTGTCATTTTTAAGATCTATGTACATGCATGGGATCTATGAACGAGTAACATAAAGCACTAATTACCTAACAAAAATAAACAAACAAACAAACAAACATTTTTTCAAGGCTAGCTATATGAATTATTAATCTATGTATATAATTGAGTTTAATATGTTTTATTTAGGAGTCTTGTTCATGCACTATCATTTGGAAAGACATGCTAGCTGGGGTATGGACACAGTGCTAATTTTGAAGAATGGCACCACCCGAGCAACAGTATCCGGCGGGCCCTTAAATCCTTGTTGATTTTTTTTCACATCTAATTATTTGACTCAAATGCAAATCATGCATGTGAGCAAATTTTCTACTTCATGTATTTAACTATGATGTCAAATCAACTAGTTGTCGCACTGAATTTTTTAAGAAAAATCCAAAATGTGAAAAAAAAAATAAAAAAAAAATAAAAGTAAAATAATTTTAAAATTTTCAAACAGTCCTTTAAATACAACATTCTATTACATTGGAAGGAAATATTAAGTATATTTCTTCTGTACAAATCTTCAAATTAATACAATCTCTCAAATACTGGAGATTAAATAAATTCTAAGGGTCCCACTACTATCTCTGAAATCAGTACTATCAAATCTCATATTGTCCTCGTATCAGCGACCTAACCTGCAAAATCTGGGGGGTGTGAGCTCAAAACTCAATAAGGATATGCTGAACAATCTTTCATTGCAGCAGTAAGTTGACTTTTGCGTCATAATCTTAAATAATTTAATATCTATATTTCAATAAATAACACCATCAATATTACAATTTAAACACATTGCATTTAACATTAATAAATTTAAATGTACCAAAAATACATCCACAAGTACAAATAAACAAATACTTTTTGTACACATAAAATAAATACAATTTAAATGCACAAACTAATTAACAAGTACACATTAAATTGCATCAATATAAACAAATCAACACATACACATTAACAAGTAATGCCCATAACAATAATATTACAATTCCACTAAGCAGCAACAATAAGTATATAAGTTAACATCACAATACCATTCCACATTCACAAATCCAATCAATTGTAATACATAAATTTTAATAAAGCAATTAACACCAACACATTCATATTCATCAATATATATATATATATATATACAAATTTAATACACAACAACACATATGCATAAATATAAAATCATACGTAAATTAGACGTATAATTAATGGGAGAAAAGAGCAAGTATCAACTTGCCTTGGGTTTTGATCTAGAAGCCCGCGAATCCATTTCTGTCCGGTCCATCCTGCAGCAGCTCAAATGATTTTGGACCACTGTCAAGCCCATCCTTTCTTTTCAATGGTACTGGGCCTATTTTAATTCCGACCTAGTTTAAATCATCGAGCCCAAAATCCATAATGCAGGTTCACTATTCCCTAAGCCCAATCATATACAATAAGCCCAATTAGTTGGTCCAATCCATAATTTAGGACCAAATCAAATACAAAGTCCACATCACACCATGCTCTACGCATACCCATTGTTATTAGAAACATGCCTAAATTCACTAACGAAGCCCAAACCCAAACCCAAGACCATCACCAAACCTAATCCATGTTAGTCTGCAATCTCGGCCAACTAACAACCCAGATGAACTAGCCCAAACTATTAAATGAATCAGCTCATATAAACCTCACATGACAAGGCCACGACACTATATATATGTAATGCCCCGGAATTCGAACCGTCGGGACTCCCCGGACCGACCCGAACCCCGAGTCGCAAACCCGTTTACTCAACCTCACGCTATAACCACCACCTGATCATATAATCTCAATTTCCTATTATTTTCACAAAAATTGGGCATGACCCATTCTAAATAATCAGCTCCTGGCATGTTACACCTGCTTTACAATTCATATGGACACTTCTGGGCACGTGTCCCCCCAACATTTATATCTAACAATAAAAATGGACACTTCTGGGCACGTGTCCCCCCAGCATTTCTACAACATGCATAATAGAATAAAAAATATACATGTCTCAGTCCTTGAATGTCCGTATTATATACCTACATCACATGAATGAAATACATCTGAAGGGATTGACTCAACAAAATCACTTCATACATTTAATCCAAATGTACAACATTCATCTACTATCCTGAACATAAATTAGATTCTAAGGAATCTAACTACTACCTCTGCAACTGGTGCTATCAGTTTCCCCAACTGACTCCATAATCGGTAATACCTACAAAACCTGGGAGGGGGTGAGCTCAAAGGCCCAACAAGGTATGTAGAACCATACTATCATCGCAGCAGCAGGTCGATCCTCACATATTCTCAAAAATATACATGCACTTAAATATATCACAATATTTAAAGTCATGCCCCTCCTAGCATACATGAACCAACAATGCACATAGCAGTTCTAGTACTTATGAACATTTAATCTACTACACATGACCTATGAAAATCATTCACAACATGTTCAAAAGCAATACACATCCAACATCATTATGTATAGAAAACATATATGAACAGAAGCATTTACATGACCAATGTAAATCAAATACCACATCCTCTACTCAATAAAATCCATGGAATCATGCATGAATGCACATGAAATCGCTACATGTCTACATGACAGATATTCATGCATTTTACCCATAAACAATCACGTTTTTCAAATCATGCGTGATGCTTTCCACCTCAATGCATATACATATATGTATATCAACTTGACAGTCACATTTCGTATATATAACTCACGCCACAAATTTTTGGAAATCAATTCAACTGAGGACTTCACTTGTCACAATCCGTAGTAAGGGTCGCTTTGGGACCACATACTCTGCTCACGCTTTTCGGGCTACTAACCCGACGGAAGCGACACCCGCTTGGCCAAGTTTTGGGTCTTGCACCCTAGAGTTCAATACCCTATTAATTCTCACACATGCCCCAAAAATCTCACTTTTCACATAGTGCACATAATCACATCAATGCACTTATACACACCATACAATGCATTTTTGTAAAATCAATGCATTTTCTTTTCTCCTCAAGATTGTCACAGTGTCATCACACTCACATCATGGAAATTATCATGCTTATGCATTTTTCAAGAAAGTCATATCTTTCATGCATAAATCTATAAACATCACATTTTCACATTTTTCACCAATGAACACACTTTTCACCGAAATCATCACTACAATAAATTTAGCCTTTAACAACAGGCTTTTTACGACGGGCCCGCACAGCCCGTGGTAGAAAGTCACTTTCTACGGCGGGCTCGTGTAGCCCGTGGTTGAAAGTTACTTTCTATGGCGGGCCTGGATAGCCCGTCGTAAAAAATACTTTTCACCACGGGTTACTTGGGCCCGTGATAGAAAGAGACTTTCCACCACGGGCAAAGCCCGTGTTGGAATGTTAAATGTTTATCACGGACATAGCCCATGATGGAAGTTCAATTTTTTTCGAAACTAAACTCTGTGCGCGCAAAAATTAAGCCGCCACCTAAATATTTTTTAAACCTCATTTCACGTGCTTTGTCTTCTTTTTGTTAACAAACCCTTTTATTTCTCTCTCTAATATCATGAATTTTGGAAAAGGGGACACGATTTTAGGTCACCATTTCACTCTCTCACAAGCCTTTCTCTCATTCTCTTTCACGATTCTTTTTAAATTTCATCTCTCTCACACCTTCTCTCTCATCCAAGCACCATTTTGCACAAATGGAAATTAAAGTTGTTGAAATTGCTAGTCCAAGGGAGATGATTAGGATACACAACGTCTCTCTCTCTCTCAAACACGATAGCTTATGCATTGCTGCCGCTCAGGTGGGTACATTGGCAGCAACGTTCGAAGCCTTCAGCGAGGAAGGAGCACGAATGGACGAGGTGTAGTCCCACCGCACCACCGTTCAACCTCGAAGTGGTGCCACCCAGCGATGGCTACGATGAGTCCAGTGTACTCATCAGATCCAAACCATCGCTATCGTTCAATCTCCGTTCAAGACTCAGATCCACTGCTTCAAGCCAACATGTTTTGGCTCAAGCTACGTCGGTGGTTCTGCCGGTGAAACCCGAACAGTCACCGTGGCAAGGGGCGATGATGAAGTTGTTGATCGCGTTGACAGCCACTGGAATCATTCTCGGGTTGATTTTAATCTTGTTCGGCAACGATTTAAAGTTCTTTTGATCTGTGAGTATGGTTTCAGAGTTTGAGAAAGCCTTCTACTGGTATAATTTTCTCTGTCTCTCTACACACTCATAGACGCACGTATTTCAGTTTGTATACACACTCACATGCGCACTTGATTGAGATTTGGTGATTTATGAATTAATTGTAGTGACACACTTTCACAGGAGCACAAAATTGATATATGCTTGCGTTGAATTTGCGTTTGTTGTGTGTTGAGTTTATTTTTCCCTAAATTGAATGTTGGAATTTTGTCGCTACTGCCCAGTTTGCATTATATTTTTGGTGTTTGATAATTGATTTATCATTCTTGGTACTTCAATTTATGTTGGAAATTGTACAACACTGTATATCTCTTGCGAATTTGTGTTTGCTGTTATTTTTATCTTGCTGTTAGATTTATATAGTGGTTCTTTTTTTCAAACAATGACATCTATAAACAGTGAATATGCTTCAACTGAGATTTGATTTATATGTCATGATTGAAAAAGCTCTGCAATGTATGTGTATTCATCATTTTAGGCCTTTTTCCTCTCTGTCGGATTCTAGTGCTAATATATGATCTTTAAGGTTCATCCTGTTCTGTAATTGTTTAAGTGAGGAGTATTCTTGTGTGTTCATACCAGTGGTAGTTCTGTTCTAGAAAACTATGCTTGGGGATCAATTTCATCAATCTGTTTGATATTAACTTCATTTGTTTAAGTCATGCAATTTTGTATTGCAAGATAGAGAATGAAACTTATCAATGGCCATTCTGGATAGTGACATTTGAATAAAATTTCAAGTAGTGTTCTTTTTTTTTATTATCTCATTTTAAGATTCCATTTTCTGAATCTTGTACTGAATTGATACATTCAATTACTGTTACAAATTCATGGAGTTCAGAGATTTGAGTGAAAATTAAGTTCTCTATTTCAATACAATATGAACAATAATCAATTAAAAGCAGCAATAGATATTATGATGACTCTCAAAACTCCTTACCAAACAAGCCACCATCAAGAGCGACTAGTTCCTCCAAGAGAATCTTGTAATATTCTGGTCAGTTTGCTTTCTCGATATGGCATTTGGGGGGCTTGTTATTATTTAGTGCATAAATCACATTGGATAGTGCAAATAAAGACTGGTTAATTTTGGTACTTTCTTGGAGACGAATACCTTCATTGCAATGGTTCAATTGTTCTCTCTTTCTTAGATTTTCTGATTGATTATGTTGTAAGTATTCATAAACTTTTACATAGAAGAATTTACTTAACTATTGAAATCTATTAACTGATTTGATTTTTTGTCTATTAATAATCAATATAAATATATAAAATAATGCAATAGAATTTCAGATAAATATTGAATTTTATGGAACATAATAAGTAGTATAGCAATATAATTCTAATTTACTTGTCAAAATTGTGTATGGTTAAATAGCAAAAGTATATTTTTTGTTTTTTTAATTCAATTTACATTTGAAATTCTTGATCACACTCCTATTTTTAGTTACATGATTTACATCTCATATATATTATTACATAGAAAGCCTGAACTACTGGTTTCACTACATTTGCCAGCTCTGAGGATTGAAAGTTTTGTAGTTTGTTATCCTACATATGTTTTGTTTCTAAAAGTTATCTCAGTTGAATTGATGAACCTCATTCAGTTTATTATTCTGTTGACTATTTGTAGACTTGCTGGACTATACCATTATTTTCGGTTGTTCTCAATGCTAAATTATGTGCTCATATATAACAACTAGCAGAATGTTTCATGCTTGCTATCATTTTGCGGACACATAAAATGTTTGATTCCCTGAATAGAAGAACCTGCTTGCATTATGTTGCTTATTATGGCCATTCAAATTGTCTGCAATCTATTCTTTCTGCTGCTCATTCAACCCATGTTGTAGCTTCTTGGTAACTCTACTCTCTCTTTCTCTCACTCTAATCTCTATCACAAACAAACACAAGTAGGTATGTGCTGAATTCTATTAAATTGCTTATCTTACTGTGTTATTTGGTTTGGTTTGGATTTAATGGCAGGATATTTGCAAGATTTGTGAATATAAGGGATGGAAATGGAGCAACTCCACTGCACTTGGTAGCCTGACAAAGGTGCCCAGAGTGTCTTCATACTCTGTTAGACAGCGGAGCGCTAATTTGTATTTCTACAGGTGGATATGGGTAACAATCTTAATGAAGCTCTTTTATAAATTGTAGAGGTAGTGTTATTTTGTCTTTCAAGTTGGTAAAAGTTCCATTTGCAACTACCAAGGGAGTATGCCACTTCATATGACAGCTCATGGAGGTTCTTTAGACTGTGTGCGGGAATTAATTGCTTGGGGCGCAGATCATCTGCAACGAGATTCATCTGGGTAAGACTTTGTAAACATTTCATATTATAGTACTTTGAATTTAAAATTTGGCTAAAACTTAACTTGGTCAATTTTAAGTTGTTGTTGGTGAAATCAATTTTTATTCCTTGATATCTGTCATACAAAACCTAGAATGTTGTTAGACCACAGATGGGAATAAAAGTTGAAGCATAAAGTAGATTCCCCGGGAATTTTCTTTTTGCACAACTAAACTTGCTAAAATTTAAAAGTTTCTTTCGTGGTCAAACTACATCTTCCTCTAAGATCAATTGCTTTGGTTACCAAGAGTAATTGGTTTCAAAGTTATAATGATGAGAGGAAGGTAAAAGAGAATGTGGTTAGAGACTTGAGGAATATGATTTAAAAGAATAGATGATGATACTGAGAAGGATTTATTGAGCTGACTTCAAGAACTTACAAAACACTTTTTGTGTGTATGTTCATTGTTACTTGATTTTGATTTTAATGACCCATTGTATATCTAGCACACACATACTTAATTCTTTCTCTTTTGGTTCCATTTGTATCCTGATTGTGGGAGGTTTCTCCTGTGTAATTGATGACAAAAGTTGTCAATTGTGAACATTTGCAAGTAAAATTTATCATTATCGATGGGTACTTTGCAGGAGAATGCCTTACATGGTTGCCCTGAAGCACAAGCATGGAGCATGTGCAGCATTGTTGAACCTTTCATCTTCAGAGCCTCTTGTCTGACCATCACCTTTGAAGTTATTTTCTGAGCTCAATCTAGAAGTAAAAGCTCTGTTAGAGAAAGCCTTAATAGAGGCAAATAGGGAGAGGGAAAAATCCATATTCAAGGAGACAATCTACTCACTTCTATCATCTTTGCACTTTGGTTTTGAGGCTGGCAATGACATGTCTGAGGTATTCTAAAGTTTTTAGTTTTTGTTTTAAATTCTTATGACCATGTAGACTTAAATCAGTCTGTCTTTTCCTCTTATGTGTGTGTGTATGCACACATTATATACTACACCAGCTCTATTCCTTTACATGGGATATGTGTTTGGCAGAAATATAGTTATCACAACTGTTGACCTCAATTATGATTTAAATTGTTGTGAATCTATAACAAATGGAAATGGCTTCCAAATTTTTTTAGCTGTTTATAATTATATTGCAACTTTTGTTCTCCAACTATAGGATGTACAATTGAGGGAATCTTGTTCCAATTTTTCTTAATGTTTTGATATGCATTCATAGGATGTTAGGCATAAATATTTGCTCTGATATTAAACTTGTTGTGTAGAGCTCAAAACTCATGTTCTCTTCCTTTTCAACACATAATATAGTTAAAATATGATAACCTGATACACCTGCTTGTAGTTTGATTGTAGTATAACATCTCTCTCTCTTTCTCTCTCTCTCTCTCTCTTTCTCTCTCTTTTTCTGTTATAAGTAGTTGTGCTATAATGATTAGGCATCTTCCCTCAAGCAGCAATTTGGAATTATTTTTCTTTTTATGGTTACTTCTTTCATTTAAATGTGATGGTATGACTAATTATGGTTGAATTTATTGTAGATTTTGACAGATGCTGCCTGGTTGAAGCGACAAAAACTAGAGATAGAGGAACTGCGTAACAAACTTCAGGTGATGTTCATATATTTTTTACTTCACACCAATGAGGCTAAGAACCAATAAAATGTGGTAGAGTTTTTGTTTAGGGATCTTGTGCTGAGTTGCTGGAGCAGGAGATCTTGAAGCTGTGAAATGACATGCTCAAGGTAGATTGTTGTTTTTTCCTTATGTAGAAGGGCCATTATCTTGTGCATCAAGCACAAGTTAAGTCAGCTTTTTCATTGCATGAATTTATTTTCTTACTATTCCATTCTCAGTATGAACTAGAGCATGAGAAGCTTGCTATGGAGCTTGAGGAGGAGAGGAAATCCCATAAAGAATGAGATCAATGTATAATTAAGCAGCAGATGAAAAATTAACAATCTTTGTAGTCTTGTCACTACTTCAGATTCTGATAGAAGTAGAACCTCCATCCAGGTAGAACTTGTTAATGCAATATGCATGAATTTTTGTTTGATAGCATTGGTATTTTTGTGTATTCCTTGTGTTAAAATGCTGTGTGATTAACCATCTTTGCCCTATTATGATCAACTGTTATTTTAGGGATAGAACAGTACCTAATATTCTGTCTCACAAGCATTTTGTAAATATATATTATAACTTATATTTATTTAAACCTTAGCCATTTACTTGGTTTGGCCAATTTACAATAAATTTCTCTGCCTGATCAATTTTTTTTTTCTTAATCACAACAAAGCTATTGTTTTTATTCACAATTGTAAACACTTCAAATAGGTTTCTGACTAAAATTAGGTTGACAAGAACAATATACACAATTGGACTTGTTATAAATGTTTATCTTGGCCACAAATTGAGAACTTTGAGACCTTAAGAATTTGAGAAGAAATTGTTCCTACTATCTTGCTTAGCTTTGACAGAAATGCATCCACCACACAAGGAAGCATATGGATCATTACCTCACCAGAGCTACTGACATTTTTAAACATCCTTTGGTTATACTTTTTGTTAAGATAATGAATTGTAAACGGAAAAAAAAAACAAAGAAAAGAGTTTTGCAATTTTTTTATTTATTTAAAAAAGTTAACTTCTCTTTAAATCTATAACTATCCCTATCGTATTTCCTACATATCTTCAAACTATGCACCTACTTTTCCAGATTATACCTTCTGCTTAACTTTTCTTTAAATCTGCGTTATACTTTTCCTATCAATCTTCAAAGTATACACCTTGTTATTCACTTGGAATAGTACTTCTTGACAGGCCAACGATGTCGAGTTATGCTGCATTTGCTTTGATCAGGTCTGCACAATTGAGGTTAAAAAATGTGGTCACCAGATGTGTGGCTCTTGCACTCTAGCTCTGTGATGTCACAACAAACCAAAATCTGCCTCTGCTTGTCCAAAGGCCCCAGTTTACCTCTTTTGTCGAGGCAATATTACTCAACTAGTTGTTGCCAAGGTCAAAACAAACAAGAGTACGTAAAGAACTACAATTCAGTTCCTCAAGGCCAACTAGATCTAGAAAGTCTTTTAACATCAGTGAGGGCATCAGCAGCTTCAAGAGTTTGTTAGCCATGAGCTCATTTGGGAGGATGAATGGTTGAAGTTCAGGAAAAGTTTATGCTGAAAATGAGGGAATTGACAAGATATAAAAATTGGTACACATAGATGCACGAGTCAAGGACATTCAATTCTAATCCCACCACAACAAGGTACATATGGGCGTTCTTTAATTCCTTTAGAATCTAAACCCATTGAGTATGTATTTGAAAATCCATCGTGTATGTACTGTTGATTTTTAAGAGCATATGAGATGTATACGAGTTAATTAAAAGGTCTTTTGTAGTTGTAATGTGCTTCAATATAGTTTCAAAAATACAATATAGTTATTGGTTTTCTTATAATGCTAAGTTGCATTTGATAGTTGCTCAACCAATTTATATGGGAGGTTTTTGTGTTAGGAACAATGTATATGAAAAGCATATAATTTTTTTTTATAAAAAAAATACACTTTTTACCACGGGCTTAGCCTATGGTAGAAAGTCTACTTTTTACCACGGGCTGAGCCCATGGTAGTAAGAAAACTTTCTACCACGGGCTGGGCCCGTGGTCAAAAATAGTACTTTCTACCACGGGCCAAGCCCGTGGTAGAAAGTAGACTTTCTACCATAGGCTAAGCCCATGGTAGAAAGTGTATTTTCTACCACGGGCTGAACCCATGGTAGAAAGTCCCTAAGCTTTTACGACACCGGATACCACGACGGGCCAAAACCGTCTTAAAAGTCCTTTTTGCCCGCCGTAAAAAGCCTGTTTTCTTGTACTGCATTCATAGTCACATTTGCACATACACAACATATATAAGTCACATCCTGCATATAATCACATATATACTTGTATATAAGCATGAATATAATCATGCTTTCACTCCAATCCTGTATTTACTACGACCAACCAACATGCATTCTTACCACCATATGCAATCACGCCAATATATATATATGTACATCATGTCACTCATATAGGTAGTAAAAATATACATAATACTTCACATATTTCATGCTTTCCAATGCCCTTCTATGCTATAATCAATTTAGCATGCATTTTTATTACTGCACCAAATATATAATCACATATATAATTACGTATACTCAACTCATGCATAAAAATCATATATGCATGCAAGGCAACATCTAGCTAAATATACATATATAATTTAGCATATTTTACATGGCTCAATCCCTAAATATGCATATAACAATGCGAATCAGCATTTAAATTTAACAATGCTCTTACCCTCCAAGCCCACACATATATATATATACCCACATATATATATCCTCACCTCCCACATATATATATATATATAATATCCACCTTATATATATATATGCACATATATATATGCAAACGCCACATATGATCAAATTAAGAACATACGTAAAATTAATCAACATAGTTGAAATATACATAGGAGATAGAGGCAAGAATCAACTTGCCTTAAGTCCCGCTCTTGCTAAGCCCGTGCTTGCCAAGCGGTCCAAAGTCAATCCCGGTCCAGTTTGGTGTCAAAGCCCATGCAAACAATCCCAACTCAATCCTTCCATGGTAGTCCCACTATGGCTGCCACCGTGAGCAAAGTCCAGCCAAATCATAGCCAGTTGTGAATACCTCTCGTTCGGCTACCCAAAACAACCTACAACCCGAGTTGCCAACCTGCTGCCAAGCAAATTCAAACCAGCAGCCCACGCCACCCTGTTTAGCCATCAACCACCCAAACAAATCGGATACAACACCCAAACGAGTCATCATTATCCGAAACAATGGAACCCATAACCCAGCCACATCAAGCTTTATAAACCCAAGCTAAAACAACCCCAAGACAGCCATTAACCAGCTGCATCGCCAACCACCAGGTTCCACCACCACCGGGGTTAACCACCCTCGGCACAAACCACCGGGACCAACTACAGAACCCACTTGTTGAAGCAACACTAAAAGCCCCAAAATTGAACCCAAATTCAAGGTCAAAGCACAATCTACAAGCCATCATCTACATAATATATATAGATATATATATCATCACTATAAGGAGGTCCAGTCAATAAACCAAGTTCAGCCCATAAACAAAATCATACACTAGCAGCCCAAATTCTGCCATGTACACCACCATCATCATCATCAAGCAACCACCAACCTGGCTGCCACCAAGACCAGCTAACACAATCAACCGAAGTCCAAATCGTGACCATCCTCATCACCAAAGTAAGCTATCCAAACAACCATGAGAACCCAACCCCCATTGCCGAAAAACTACCACCAGCGACCACTATGTGCCGCTTAACCGAAACCAGCTAACACCACCTGCTAAGGCCCTTGAAACTTAGCCGTGAGAACCCAGCCCGTGGAATCACCATGGACTCCAG
The DNA here is from genome assembly GCA_026545225.1 of Cornus controversa. Classification (NCBI taxonomy): domain Eukaryota; kingdom Viridiplantae; phylum Streptophyta; class Magnoliopsida; order Cornales; family Cornaceae; genus Cornus; species Cornus controversa. The sequence goes on along the minus strand of CM048854.1, from coordinate 4,886,035 downwards.
AACTACCAGCAACCCAAGGGGAAAACCCACTCAGCCGAACCCAGTCTCCAAGTTCCACCCATTAGAACCCACCGCTGAAGATGACCTCCACCGCCGCTGCTAGAGCCGTCGGAACCAATCAAAGAGAACCAGTCTCACACCTCCGGTCGTCTTCCTCGACCAACCATCACCTCTCCATGATTGGACCACCATGATCCAAACCCACATCAGAACCGTCCAAAAACCAAGGGACCACTAACCACCAACCACGGCCGAGTCAAACACCACCCGAACCACCCTTAGCCGCTGCTGGAGCACGGCCAGAGTATCACCGAAACAAACCCAATCGAGTAACCACCGAAGCTAGCAACTCACCACCACAGACCCAACGATCCAAGCCCGCCGTCACTGTCATCCAGCTGAAGCTCCACCGCGAGCAACCTAGCCGCCGCTGTCGCCAGGCCGAAGCTCCACCGTGGGTGGTCGGCCGCCACGGCCACCATCGACGCCGGATCGCCCCTCTCTCTCGGTTTCTCTCGATCTCCCCCGATCTCTCTCTTCTTTTCCTTTTTCTTGTCTTTATTCTTTTTCTTCTTTTCTCTTTTTCTTTTCTTTTCTTCTTTCAGCCGAGACCACCCATTTCTCTTATCTTCTCTTTTTATCTTTTTGGTCCATACATTATATATATTATATATATATAATACACTACACCATACACACAATACATGTATTCTATATATTTTATTCTACTTAAGTCCAATATACATACACAATACACATATGTATGTGCATACTCACACTCTCCCACATATATATAATTAATTATATATGTGCACCTCATTTATTGTATAATCACATACCGGCCCACTATATATATATATATACTCCATCTATATATATATATATATTTCTGCACCTTTCAGAATTTTAATTATTCCGAATTTTTTTTTAATCCGGTCCAAAATCCACCCGGAACCGATCAAAATAATTCCGGTCCTTACAACCTCCCCTCCTTCAAGGAATTTCATCGTCGAAATTAGCATACTCAAGGTCTTTCTAAAACCAATCTATACCGAACGTCATTCTCTCCAATGATCATCACTATCTCTTTCCACATACCCTAGGTGCTACACTTGCAACACCTAACTCATAACACTCAAGTCTGGCACAATCAATGTGTCTCAACTGCTTTAGTCTCGACCTCAAGACTGACTCAGTCCATCTCTATCTCTAGTCTAAGGCAACACCTTTGATGTCACGCCCCGATTCCCGAGGCCCGAAAACCGATGTGTGAACCCCGTGAGATCACCCTCACGACATAACCTCCACCTGATCATACAATTCAATTTCTTATTATTTTTATAAAAATCGGGCATGACCCATTCTAAATAATCAGCTCCTGGCATATTACACCTGCTTTACAATTCATATGGACACTTTTGGGCACGTGTCCCCCCAGCATTTATATCTAACAATAAATATAGACACTTCTGGGCCCGTGTCCCCCCAATATTTCTACAACATGCATAAACAATCATAAATATACATGCCTCAGTCCTTGAATGTCCCTATTAAATACATACATCACATGAATAAAATACAACTAAAGGAACTGAATCAACATAATCGCTTTATACATTTAATCCAAATGTAAAGCATCTATCTATCCACTATCCTGGACATACATTAGATTCTAAGGAATCTACTTACTACCTTTGCAACTGGGACTACTGATCCCCCTAACTGACTTCGAAATCAACAATACTTGCAAAACCTGGGAGGGGGTGAGCTCAAAGGCCCAACAAGGTATGTAAAACCATACTATCACTGCTGCAGCAGGTCGATCCTCACATATTCTCAAAAATATACGTGCACTTAAATATATCACAATATTTAAGACCATGCCCCACCTAGCATGCATGAACCAATGATGTATATGGCTACTCTAGCACATATGAACATATAAAATCTACTATACATGATTTTAGAAATCATTTTCAACATGCTTGAAAGCAGTAAACATTCAGCACCAATATGTATATAGAACATATATGTCAACACATTTACATAAACGATGTAAATCAATCAACACATTCCCTACTCAACAAGTAGCACATCTCAAATGCAATAAAGATGCATTTAAACCATATAACATGCGCAAAATCAATAGATATCCAACATATATCATGTTCTGTCACAAACAACGCATATATAAGAATGCGTTAAACACACAGCATGCTTCACAATAAATAATGCAAGCACTTCCTTAAACTTGTCTCACTCTCTCTCGGGTCCCACCCGACACCCTAACATGATTCTTAACCAACCATGTGACCGAGACACTTCCCGCACAATTGCGGAATCCATCACCGAGTATTCTCTACTCCGAGGTGAATGAACCGCTACGGAAATCGCCACCGAGTATTCTCTACTCCGAGGTGATCGGACCGCTTTAGAATCTGTCACCGAGTATTCTCTACTCCGAGGTGACTAGATCATTTTCGAATTCGTCATCGAGTATTCTCTACTCCAAGGTGATCGAACTGCTTTAGAATCTATCATCGAGTATTCTCTACTCCGAGGTGACTAGATCATTTTCAAATTCGTCACCGAGTATTCTCTACTCCAAGGTGATCGAACCATCACCGAGTATGCTCTACTCCGAGGTGATTAGATAAATTTTTGTATTTGTCACCGAGTATTCTCTACTCCAAGGTGACTCAACTACTCCAACGCCCTCACCGAGTATTGACCTACTCTAGGCAATTCAACCACTCTTCCCCGTCTCCTCACAACGGGCCCATATATGCATTTCAAACATATAATGATCAAGCATCTAAGAGTCATGCTAAACAATGCATAAATAAGTTATGAAAACACTAAGCATGCATTTCACCTCCACAAAGCCACATATATATTCACCTATACATGTAAAATCTAGCATACAGTTCACATATGCTCATAAACCTCACTTAGGCACATTTTAGTCATGCTTCACCCATGCATACATTTTCTATATACAGATAGTATGCATTTTCTTCACGTAAACCCACATGTATTCACGTACATGTCAAATCATGCATATAAATCACGTATGCGCATACACTAGCATAAATATAGTCATGCTCTCATTAAATGCATGTATTCACTACAAGTAGCTAACATGCATTCCAATCACAATATATATACACATATATATCACATCACCCACATATGTATCAAGAACATATTAAACACTTAGCACATTTCATGCTTTTCAAATGCTCGCCAAAAGTTATATTGCTACTTAGCATGCATTTCTACCACTGCACCCATATATATAATCACATATATATATTGAACATCATGCATAAAAGTCACATATGCATACAAGACAACACACAGCTAAACAGGTATTATTTAGCATACTTTTCATAGACTTTAATCTATACATACACGCATATCACAATGCAAATAGGCGATAAATCTAATATGTTATCACTTCCCAAACCCGCACATACATATATATATTTACAGACGCATATATATGTCCTCTCATATCCCATGTATGTACAACACCCACCTATACCCACATATATATAAGCACCTATATATATATGTATATACACCTATCACATATGATCAAATTAGGACATATGTAAATTACTCAACGTAAATAAAATATACGTAAGAGATAGAGGCAAGAATCAACTTGCCTTAGGTCCCGCTTGTACTGTGCCCGCGTCTGTAAAGCGGTCCATACCAAGCCCGGTCCAGTCCCGTATCAAAGACCACAATCAATCCAATTGAACCATTTTCTTTTCCTTTTTGTTTCCATGCTTGGCCCAATAATCCATAATTAGCCAAACAATTCCACTCTTTGGCCAATTTGCATTCTAAGCCCAATTTCATGGTTGCCCAAATTAATGATCCAATATCCAAGGCCCGAGCCCATTCTCAATGAGGGCCCAAACACATACCATCCATCATCCATTATACATATATATATATATATATATATATATATATATATATATAGATGTATGTTAGCTTCCCTGCCAAACAACCCAATCCATGGAACACCAACTACAAGCTGCCTCTAGCTAGTCCTTCAAACTACCAGCCTACACAGTCGTCCAACCGAAGCTCCATGAACCCGGAAACACCTTCTCGACATCATGTCCACCCATGGCAACCCACCACGTACCAATCGAAACCCAAACTGTGACCATTCCTATCACCTTCTCTATCGCAAGCCAAAACCATCTCGGAACCAGCCATGGCTGCACCAATAGCGAGCTTCCGAATAGTCCATACGATCGGTCGACCGAAGAATGGTTTTGGTCGGCCAAAATGACACTTTCGGTCGACCGACAGAATCTACCGGTCGACCGAAACTGTGACGCCTGACCCGTCGCTTCCCAGCCTTCTTCGCCGACCACTCCGCTGCTAGAATATCCTCTATAACACTCAAAACTCCTGCTATCGTCAACAATGGTGGCCACCTAACCACCTGCAACAGCCTACCTACCACCTTGAACCTTCATGGTTCTTATCCTCAAGCTCAACCCCACATAACAGAGGAGCACCAGCTACAACCGAGAAGTCCTCTAACCGAACCCAGCATCCGAAGCTCTAAGAAGACCCACCATGGACCTCCTTCAGTCACTGACAGCCACCACAGTGACACTTCCCTATAAACTGGGATCATCAATACTCAGAGTCATTCTTTTTAATATCCAACATGACTTTCAATTTCTGGCATACCATTCCTGGGCTTAGTCTAATATCCTGGGCATCATCACAACATAAACCATATCAATCCATTGCACATCACAAGCGCACTAACCAGCAAGGCACATGATAGTGCACCTGCCGATACAAACCACATAAGCAGTGTACTTGCCGCAGTAAGCCACATAACTCTGCCCAGTCTCATAGAACACAACCCACTGGAATCCAATGCCAAGTCCAGGATCTTACATCCCATTGATTTCACACTCTCATTACTCAAGAGAACTATTTCCCACTTTCATCGTTCACACCAAGGAATCAGTTGGCAATTAGAGAGAATTCCTTTCATATTAGCACTTCACTTTAGACAACCCTTACCAATGAAAGTTTGAGGTCACCTACAGTAACCAAACAGCAACCATACAGTGGCCGCAGCCCACTGCATCTACATATCCACTGCGTCCACCTCTCCCTTTCATGGTAAGAAACTATCCTCACTTCAGATACCATACGTCAGGATCCTCATCCATTATCAACTTATCCTTCTCTTAACATTAATCCACACTTTGATCCAACTGCATCAATCATGCGCATATCACAGTACACCACTAAGGTCAAGGCACATAAGAAGTGCATTTGTCAAAACAAATCCTCTAGTCCTGTCCATTTTTGTGAACTACATTCCATTGGCATTTAGTGCCAAGATTAGGGTTTTACATGCCCTTAACTTCATAATCTCATTTCCTAAGAATGAATATGACTTACTCGTCCATTAATCCTAACGGACGTTTTCGACTTCCCGGGTATTTATCCATTCCTTTCCAGCATCTCACTTGACACCCCAAGATCCTGACTGCTTCGTCTGGAATCCCACAAATCTTTTCATGCATCACTATAATCCCAGTACCCCAATACCACCAATATCCTTAGTCAATTAACTGACCTCTAGTCCTCAATAATCGTGCGAGAGTGCAACGCAAATCTGGATTACCAAACTCTCAGTCTAGAAAGTCCTAAGGCAAATTATGCCCTTCTTCATCCACACCAGACTCTCATTCCAAAGTCTATCAGAACATATCTATTTCAACATCACAGTTCGTTCAACTCTAAACCTCTACCTAGGTTTGCCAATTCTCAAGACTGAAATTTCTAGGTGACTACATGTCACTACTAGCCACGTGACGCCAAATGTAACACAAAAGGGTAATGCACAGTCACATGAATCACGTATAGCACATAGCATATAACATACAACATGTTAATCAAATAAACACATACCATGCATGACATGAAATATGATGCATAACCAATACCCTAGCCCTCGGGCTAAAACTAGGAAAATACCCCTGACCATACACGGTCTCAGTACTTCTTCTACTTGAGCAAGTGTGGAACATGGCCCAGTCCCCCTACTACACACATACTAGAACACAAAATCTAGAGTGGTTCAAACCAACCTACTCTCATCCTCTATACTCATTGGTAAACACCTACCAATCTATCTACATCTGTAGTCTAAGGTAGCAACCTTGACTATCAGTTCCAATCACTTTCAGTGACGTATCCCTACTATTGGGAATTCTTTATCTATCGTCATCCAGATGAAATAACTCAACATCCACAAGAGCCGGCGTATTGTAAGAGGAACGCTAATCCAAGAAAAATGTTTGATCAGGCCATTTTTCCCAGTTAGCCCAACTCCGGCAATATGCCTTCCTTGTATCCCATCTCAATCCCAATTGCCAACCTCGGCAAAACACTCATCAATCTCATAAGTCCCTAAGTATCTTTAAGGACTTAAACACTCGTAAACTTCCTTGCAGTATCTCTTCATTGCTCACTAATGAGACTTAATCACCAAATCAAAGGTCTAAACTCAACCATTTCTGGGAGTTATTACCAATCAAAACCAGTTTCACACACCAACACTTTGATCTTTCTTTAGGATTGCTCACACCGAGCAAGTCATTCCACTATCATCCATAGGTAATCAAACCTATCATCTAGACAACTATCAACCATTGCCTATCTCCAAATCAACACGTGATTTGACCCCCCGTCTTTAGGTGTTCGAACCTACGACTTTGATACCCTAGGTTTTTCAAACCTAATGCTTTAACAGCAATCCTGTAGAGATCGTGACCAATTTTGGCCGATTTTGCATTTTTTGCATTATAATTGCCGTAAATGCATTTTGAGTGGTGTTTAACATGTTTTGAGTGTAAGAAACATGTTTGGAAAGTTTTTTTAAGGTTTTGGGAAGTTTTCAGGAGATTTGGAGAAGTTTGACTTTTTGGTCAAATCGGGGCCCAGGATGCGACTTAAGTGGGCCCGGTAATCCGGAAAATTTTCAAAAATATTTATTTTGGGGAATGGCTTTGATGAAATGTTTAGAGAGTAGAGGAAGTGATTTCGAGACCGTAGGAGTTTTCGAAATCGAAAAAGGAGTCCGGGAGGGTACGTTAAGTGGCCGGGGGCATTTTAGTCTTTTTGTGAGCCCTAGATATTTTAAATATCAGTGGCTGAGAGTCCCAGCCATATCTCACACCTCTTTCTCTCTCTAAAGCTCTCCATCTTCATAGCTCTCCCTTCTCTCTACATTTCAGACCCGTTCGGCTTGGATTCAAGACTCGCCGAAGGAGGGAGATACGTAGGGGACGGCTAGGGCTTCCATTTAAACCGATCAAAGTGGTGATTCGGCAAGGTAGACTCTGCTGGAAAATTGGTGAAGTGCTTGGAAGACCTTCATTTTCGAGGTAGGGGTTCTTCTTCTCTTCTAATTGTCAATTCTAGGGTTTCGGGTGAAGAAGAGAGGTGTAGGTTATGTTTCACATGCTTTAGGATGGTGAGAGGTGTGGAAAGTTATATTTTCTTCTTCTCTAGAGTCTTATCTTTTCACAATTATGTATATTGTGTTGGTGGTAGCATGTGGGTTTGAAGTATGTGAGTATAAGAAATTGATACATATGCATTATGTGCTCAATTTGATATATATGTGGGAAAATATGTACCAAGTGTCATATATGTGATTATATGTGGGAATGTGGTTGTTGAATGCATGTTTAGTTCTATGTGCTAAAATTATGCATTGAGTGTAGCATGAGTAAAATATGCTAATTTTGAAGTTGCATGCATATGAGATGATATATGCATGTGTTATACATATATGTGCTATATGTGGTATGTGGTGATGGAAAATATGCTTGTTACTTCTTTTTAGTATCAATGAGCATGATTTGTGCATGAAAATAAAATGCCATGTGTTTATGCATTCATATTGCATATGTGGGACGTTACGGGATAAATGGCGCAAATGAGGTGCACGGAGCTTCGGAGTAGTCCAACCGTGTTGTGAGATGTGGTAAAATTATCCACTATGTATGGCCCTCGAAGTGGACTCGCCATACCAAGGCTTAATGCCTAGGATTGGAGTATGTCCAATACTAATGACCCCTCGGAGTTGTCCCGGTCATTGGATGATTATCGGAGAATGTCCAAGATTTGTGAGCCTCGGATTTGCCCCCTCACTCTATGGCAATCATATATATTGCTATGGTAGAATGACCTTTCGGAGTTGTCCCGGTCATTGGATGGTTATCGGAGGTGTCCAAGGTTACATGATCCTCGGAGCGGACCAATCATGTAGGGTATCGGATGAGGACCGAGAGAGAGAGCATTTACTTTCTTTAATGCTTTTATGTTTGAACATGTTATACATGATTCATGATATGTGCAATTCTCTTAAATTGCTATTATTGAAGTGCTTGTGAAATTGTGGATGTGGCATGTAGTGTATTCATATGCATTCCATGTAGGTCGTGTCGGGTCGGCACTTAGAAGGGTTGGGGAACCTTTACTGAGCCGCAGTGGTGCTCACCCCTTTATTATAAACTCTTTTACAGATAAAGCGCCGATGATGGATGGGACATGAGTGTCCAAGTGGATTCTAGTAGTGGTTTTGCTATCTTTTGGATGTTGCACATTTTGTGGCTATCCATGCCTGCTTGTGGCATGTGACTTCCTTTTTAGTCGTGGTTGTACCTTGGACATATATACTTTTGATGTATGTATTGGATTATAAACTTGTTGGGTGTGAAAAGACAACGGTTTAATTTATGTAATGCCCATGGCGGCACTTGATTCATTTGATGATGTTTCCCTTATGAATGAATGGTGTTTATGAAAGACAATGATTCATTTTGGTGTATGGATTCAATTATGGATGTGATCTTGAGAGTGAAATTGATGTTGGAACCTTTCATTTATGTTATTAATCTTGTTTGAGGGGTTCTAGGATGATAGGATATTGATTGGGCTTCAAATGAACCATGTATAGGGTTGTTGGAGGTCCCGGGTAGTGCATTTCGATCAATCGAGATGCCTATTTCGATCAATCGAAACCCCCATTTCAATTGATCAAAAGGGTGATGATTTATGGTGATTTTTAGAGTCCAGGAAAGAGGAATTTCGATCAATCGAGACCCCCATCTCGATCAATCGGGATATTGCAGGTTTGGGGTCTCGAAAGGGTGAAAATCTCGCTTGAATTTCGATTAATCGAGATTCCATCTCGATCAATCGAGATTACTATTCACAGCTTTTTTCCAAAACTTCATTTCAACGTAATTTCTTCGTTCTAGATCGGAATTGAGCGTGGTTTTTTTTGAACTTAAGTATTTTTGGATTCTCTATCCAATGGTGTAAGTCTCAGATCCATATTCCAAACACAGAAAGTTTTGAGGCTCAAAAATGAGTGATTTTTAAAAAGTGTGGGCAAGCAAATGTTCATTAAGGTGTGTGAATTGATGTAGGGCCCATGAGGATTAGCTAAGATGGATTTGTGTGCATTCATATGCAAGAATTGGGTTAAGCTTCCGCGGTGAATGAGGGTAATGAGGGTCCATTGGGACTAATGGACGGGTTAACCTCCGGTTGCCCGGGAGACGGGAAATTCGGGGCGTTATAGCATGGTATCAAACCTTGATACTAATGCATTGGGTGTAATTGAGATTGTTCACGGGGTTAAGTGAACAGGTTCACACTCGGGATTCGGGGTCGGTCCGGGGGAGTCCCGGCGGTCCGGGTTCTGGGGGCGTGACAAATCCAGAGTTTCTCAAATCCTCAACCTTTACCCGTCGCCCCTAGGTATTCCAACCTAGTGCTCTGATAGACACCATTCTGGCATCAGGTACATAATCCAATATTCTCAAACCATACACGTGATATGTCCATTCCCGTCATCCCTAGGTATTCCAACCTAGAGCTCTGACACAATGTTGTCACGCCCCAGAATCTGGACCGCCGGGACTCCCTGGACCGACTCGAACCCCGAGTTGTGAACCCGTTTACTCAACCTCACGCTATAACCACCACCTGATCATATAATCTCAATTTTCTATTATTTTCACAAAAATTGGGCATGACCCATTCTAAATAATCAGCTCCTGGCATGTTACACCTACTTTACAATTCATATGGACACTTCGAGGCACGTGTCCCCCCAACATTTATATCTAACAATAAAAATGGACACTTCTGGGCACGTGTCCCCCCCAGCATTTCTACAACATGCATAATAGAATAAAAAATATACATGTCTCAGTCCCTGAATGTCCGTATTATATACCTACATCACATGAATGAAATACATCTGAAGGGATTGACTCAACATAATCACTTCATACAATTAATCCAAATGTACAACATTCATCTCCTATCTTGAACATAAATTAGATTCTAAGGAATCTAACTACTACCTCTACAACTGGTGCTATCAGTTTCCCCAACTGACTCCATAATCGACAATACCTGCAAAACCTGGGAGGGGGTGAGCTCAAAGGCCCAACAAGGTATGTAAAACCATACTATCATCGCAGCAGCTGGTCGATCCTCACATATTCTCAAAAATATACATGCACTTAAATATATCACAATATTTAAAGTCATGCCCCTCCAGCATACATGAACCAACAATGCACATGGCAGTTCTAGTACTTATGAACATTTAATCTACTACACATGACTTATGAAAATCATTCACAACATGTTCAAAAGTAATACACATCCAACATCATTATGTATAGAAAACATATATGAACAGAAGCATTTACATGACCAATGTAAATCAAATACCACATCCTCTACTCAATAAAATCCATGGAATCATGCATAAATGCACATGAAATCTCTACATGTCTACATGATAGATATTCATGTGTTTTACCCATAAACAATCACGTTTTTCAAATCATGCGTGTGCTTTCCATCTCAATGCGTATACATATATATATATATATATTTATGTATATCAACTTGACAGTCACATTTCGTATATATAACTCACGTCACAAATTTTCGGAAATCAATTTAACTGAGGACTTCGCTTGTCACAATCCGTAGTAAGGGTCGCTTTGGGACCACATACTCTGCTCACGCTTTTCGGGCTACTAACCCGACGGAAGCGACACCCGCTTGGCCAAGTTTTGGGTCTTGCACCCTAGAGTTCAATACTCTATTAATTCTCACACATGCCCCAAAAACCTCGCTTTTCACAAAGTGCACATAATCACATTAATGCACTTATACACACCATACAATGCATTTTTGTCAAATCAATGCATTTTCTTTTCTCCTCAAGATTGTCACAGTGTCATCACACTCACATCATGGAAATTATCATGCTTATGCATTTTTCATGCATAAATCTATAAATATCACATTTTCACGTTTTTCACCAATGAACACACTTTTCACCGAAATCATTCATAGTCACATTTGCACATACACAACATATATAAGTCACATCTTGCATATAATCACATATATACTAGTATATAAGCATGAATATAATCATGCTTTCACTCCAATCCTGTATTTACTACGAGCAACCAACATGCATTCTTACCACCATATGCAATCACGCCAATATATATATATGTACATCATGTCACTCATATAGGTAGTAAAAATATACATAATACTTCACATATTTCTTGCTTTCCAATGCCCTTCTATGCTATAATCAATTTAGCATGCATTTCTACTACTGCACCAAATATATAATCACATATATACTTACGTATACTCAACTCAAGCATAAAAATCATATATGCATGCAAGGCAACATCTAGCTAAATATACGTACATAATTTAGCATAATTTAACTGGCTCAATCTGTAACGCCCCGGTTCCCCGTCTCCCGGGCAACCGGAGGTTAACCCGTCCATTAGTCCCAATGGACCCTCATTACCCTTATTCCTTGCACAAGATTAACCTAATTCTTGCATATGAATGCACACAAATCCATCTTAACCAACCCCCATAGGCCCTACATCAAATCACACACCTTAGTGAACATTTACACGCCCACACTTTTAAGAATTACTCACTTTCGAGCCTCAAAACTTTTTTTGTTTGGAATATGGAACTGAGGCTTACACCATTGGATATAGAATCCAAAAATAGTCAAGTTCAAAAAAAACCACGCTCAATTCCGATCTAGAACGAAGAAATTACATCGAAATGAAGTTTTGGAAAAAGCAGTGAATAGTAATCTCGATCAATCGAGATTGGCATCTCGATCAATCGAGATGCATCTCGATTAATCGAGATTTTGACCCCATCAATCGAAGCAAACACCCTCTCGGTATCTTGAACCTGCATTATTTCGATTAATCGAAACTGGGACTTCGATTGATCGAAATAAGGCCTGAAAATACATAAAATCTCGCAACCATTTCGATCAATCGAGATGGGCATCTCGATTAATCGAAATGGGCATTTCGATTGATCAAAATGCACTACCCGGAAATTCCCAAACACCTATAAAAGATCAAATTGAACCCAAATCTCAACCAAACCACCTTAGATCATTCATATTTCATATAAATCATCTACCATTGAGATAAAATCATACTCACACATCAACCTATACATTTGAGTCTCAAATCTTGCATAATCATAGAAATTTCCCTAGGTTCACAATACACCCATAACTCAAGTATATGAACCAACCTTGATTTCCAAATTCATTTCCAAAACACCAATCTCACACTCAAATCACTTTCATAATTGAATTCATACACCAAAATGAATCATTTCTTTCACGCACACACAGCCATTCAAAATTAAAACATCATCAAAATGAATAAAATGCCACCATGGGCGCTACATATATTAAACCATTGTCTTTTCACACCCAACAAGTTTATAATCCAATACATACATCAAAAGTACATATGTCCAAAGTCCAACCACAACTCAAAACATAAGTCACATGCCACAAGCCGGCATGGATAGTGTAAGGACCGGAATTATTTTGATCGGTTCCGGGCGATTTTGGACCGGATTAAAATTTTTTCGGATTAAATAAATTCCGGAAAGGGCGTGGATATATTTCTAGACAAGTGGAAGGTGAGTATATGTATATATGTATATATATATATATATATACATAGTACCTATATTTATATTAAATTATAAATATAAGGGGGGGGGCTTATATGCAAATATGAAGAAGTGTGGGTGCCTATACATGATTGTAGGTATAAGTGAGATAAAATATATGGGTTATATTTTATTGTGTTGCATATATTATATATATATATATATGTAGGAAATGTGTGGCTATGAGTGGTGCACAAAACATGTGGTGCATGTGAGTGCAAGAAGATAATTCAAAATAAAAGGAGACCCATGTGGGTCGGCTGAGAGGAGGAGAAGAAAGAAAAAAAAAAGAAGAGAGAGAAAGGGAGAAGAAGGTGAAACTGAGAGAGAGAAGCCCACGGCTGGTGGCTGTCAGTGACTAAGGGAGGTCCATGGTGGGTCTTCTTAGAGCTTCGGATGCTGGGTTCGGTTAGAGGACTTCTCGGTTGCAGCTGGTGCTCCTCTGTTGCGTGGGGTTGAGCTTGAGGATAAGAACCATGAAGGTTCAAGGTGGTAGGTAGGCTGTTGCAGGTGGTTAGGTGGCCACCATTGTTGACGATAGTAGGAGTTTTGAGTGTTATAGAGGATATTCTAGCAGCGGAGTGGTCGGCGAAGAAGGCTGGGAAGCGACGGGTCAGGCGTCACAGTTTCGGCCGACCGATAGATTCCGTCGGTCGACCGAAAGTGTCATTTCGGCCGACCGAAACCATTCTTCGGTCGACCGATCGTATGGATGGTTTGGAAGCTCGCTATTGGTGCGGCCATGGCTGGTTCCGAGATGGTTTTGGCTTGCGATAGAGAAGGTGATAGGAATGGTCACAGTTTGGGTTTCGATTGGTACGTGGTGGGTTGCCATGGGTGGACATGATGTCGAGAAGGTGTTCACGGGTTCAAGTTTTAATTCCTTTTTGGCGACCGTTTTGGGGCTGATTTGTGGACTGTTTGGGGTGCTCGCTATTGGGTTTGGTAGCGGCTAGTTTGTGGGTTCCATTTGGTTCAGATAATAGTAGCTTGAGGTGGCAAATGGTGGCATTCTCATGGCTATTGGACAGCCTGTTTTGGTGGTCAGTTTCGATGGTGTTTGGTGGCGTTTGACTAGTGTTTGGCTCGACTGAGATAGGTTGTTGGTTGTGGTTGGTTGGTCTAAAAATGGTGGATTTGGTATTTGGTTTAAACTGGACTTTAGACTTGAAAGGGGTTGGATCCAACTTTGGGATCAACAAAGAGAAAATGGTTTGGTTGATGGATTGCATGGACCTTAGCACGGGACCGGACTGGACCGGGCTTGGCATGGACCGCTTTGCAAGCGCGGACTTGGCGAAAGCTGGACCTAAGGCAAGTTGATTCTTGCCTCTATCTCATACAGATATTTTATGTATGTTGAGTAATTTACATATGTCTCAATTTAATCATATGTGGTATGTGTATATACATATATATGTAGGCGTTTATATATATATGTGTATAGGGAATGTGGTACATACATGGGATGTGAGAGGAAATACATATGCGTGTGTGTATATATATGTATGTGCGGGTTTGGGAAGCGATAACAGGTTAGATTAATCGCCTAATTGCATTGTGATATGCATGTATGTATAGATTAAAATCTATGGAAAGCATGCTAAATAATACCCGTTTAGCTCTGTGTTGTCTTGTATGCTTATGTGGTTCTTATGCATGGTGTTCAGGAAGTATATATATGTATGTGATTATATATATATGGTTGCAGTGGTAGAAATGCATGCTAAGTTGAATATAACTTTTGGCCAGCATTTGAAAAGCATGAAATGTGCTATGTGTTTTATGTATTCTCGATACATATGTGGGTGACGTAATATATATGTGTATATATATATATTGTGATTGGAATGCATGTTAGCTACTTGTAGTGAATACATGCATTGAATGAGAGCATGGTCGTATTTATGCTAGTATACGTGCATATAGGACTGATATGCAGGATGTGATACATATACGTGTTTATATGTGAGAATGTGGGTATGAAATGCATGCTTAATGTTTTCATAACTTAATTATACTTTGTTTAGCATGACTCTTAGATGCTTGATCATTATATGTTTGAAATGCATATATGGGCCCGTTGTGAGGAGATGGGGAAGAGTGGTTGAATTGCCTAGAGTAGGTCAATACTCGGTGAGGGCGTTGGAGTGGTTGAGTCACCTTGGAGTAGAGAATACTCGGTGACAAAATTCTAAAATTTATCTAATCACCTCGGAGTAGAGCATACTCGGTGATGGTTCGATCACCTCGGAGTAGAGAATACTCGGTGACGAATTTGAAAATGATCTAATCACCTCGGAGTAGAGAATACTCGGTGACATATTTTGAAGCGGTCCGATCACCTCGGAGTAGAGAATACTCGGTGGCGGATTCGGCAGCGGTCCAATCACCTCGGAGTAGAGAATACTCGGTGATAGGTTCCGTAATTGTGTGGGAAGTGTCTCGGTCACATGGTTGGTTGAGAATCATGTTATGGTGTCGGGTGGGACCCGAGAGAGAGTTAGACAAGTTGATGGAACTGCTTGCATTTTCTATTGTGAAGCGTGCTTTATGTTTAACGCATTCTTATATATGCGTTGTGTGTGATAGAACATGATATATGTTTGATATTTATTGCCTTTGAGCATGTTGTACGGTTTAAATGCATCTTCGTTGCATTTGAGATTTCTACTTGTTGAGTAGGAGATGTGGTGATAGATTTACATTGTTTATGTAAATGCTTAGACATATATGTTCTATATACATATTGAGGCTGAATGTTTACTGTTTTCAAGCATGTTGAAAATGATTTCTAAAATCATATGTTGTGGATTCTGTATGTTCATATGTGCTAGAGTAGCCACATACATCATTGGTTCATGCATGCTAGGTGGGGCATGGTCTTAAATATCATGAAATATTTAAGTGCATATGTATATTTTTTGGGAATATTTGAGGATCGACCTGCTGCAGCGGTGATAGTATGGTTCTACATACCTTGTTGGGCCTTTGAGCTCACCCCCTCCCAGGTTTTGCAGGTATTGCTGAGTGCGGAGTTAGTTAGGGGACTAACAGCACCGGTCGCAGAGGTAGTAAGTAGATTCCATAGAATCTAATGTATGTACAGGATAGTGGGTAGATAGATGCTTTACATTTGGATGAAATGTATAAAGTGATTTATGTTGGTTCAGTTCCTTCCGTTGTATTATATTCATGTGATGTATGTATTTAATACAGACATTCAAGGACTGAGGCATGTATATTTATGACTGTATTATGCATGTGTAGAAATATTGGGGGGACACGGGCCCAGAAGTGTCCATTTTTATTGTTTAGATATAAATGCTGGGGGGACACGTGCCCAGAAGTGTCCATATAAATTGTGAAACAGGTGTATCATGCCAGGAGCTGATTATTTAGAATGGGTCATGCCCAATTTTCGTAAAAATGATAGGAAATTGAGGTTGTATGATCAGGTGGTGGTTAGAGCGTGAGGGTGACCTCACGGGGTTCACACCTCAGTTTTCGAGTCTCGGGAATCGGGGCGTGACAGGATGGTATCAGAGCATGGTACCTTATAGAGGGTGAAAAGGGTCCATTGGGATTAATGGACAGGTTAACCTCCGGTTTCCCGGGAGTCGGGGAATCGGGGCGTTACAGATAGCCACAAAAATGCTCCAAAACTCAAAAGATAGCAAAACCACCACTAGTGTTCCACTTGTACACTCACGTCCCATCCGTCATCGGCGCTTTACCTGTAAAATATTTAGAATAAAGGGGTGAGCACCACTGCGGCTCAGTAAAGGTTCCCCAACCCTTCTAAGTGCCGACCCGACACGACCTACATGGAATGCATATGAATACACTACATGCCACGTCCACAATTTCACAAACACATCAACAAATGCAATTAAAGAGGATTGCATATATCATGAATCATGTACAACATGTTCAAACATAAAAGCATTAAAGTGAGTAAATGCTCTCTCTCTCGGTCCTCATCTGATACCCTACATGATTGGTCCGCTCCGAAGATCATGTAACCTTGGACAACTCCGATAACCATCCTATGACCGGGACAACTCCGAAAGGTCATTCTACCATAGCAATATATGGGATTGCCATAGAGTGAGGGGGCAACTCCGAGGCTCACAAATCATGGACATTCTCCGATAACCATCTTATGACCGGGACAACTTCGAGGGGTCATTAGTATTGGACATACTCCGATCCTAGGCATTAAGCCTTGGTATGGGGGGTCCACTCTGAGGGCCATACATAGTGGATAATTTTACCACATTTCACAACACGGTTGGACTACTCCGAAGCCCCGTGTACCTCTTTTGCGTCATTTTTCCCTCAACTTCCCACATATGCAATATGAATGCATAAACACATGATATTTTGTTTTCATGCTCAACTCATGCTCATTGATACTAAAAAGAAGTAATAAGCATATTTTCCACCACCACACACCACATATAGCACATATATGTATAACACATGCATATATCATCTCATATGCATACCACTTCAAAATTAGCATATTTTACTCATGCTACACTCAATGCAAAATTTTAGCACATAGAACTAAACATGCATTCAACAACCACATTCTCACATATAATCACATATATGACACTTGGTACACATTTTTCCATATATACACCAAATTGAGCACATAATGCCTATGTATCAATTTCTTACACTCACATACTTCAAACCCACATGCTACCACCAACACAATATACACAATTGTGAAAAGATAGGACTCTAGAGAAGAAGAAAACACAACTTTCTACACCTCTCACCATCCTAAAGCATGTGAAACACAACCTACACCTCTCTTCTTCACCCGAAACCCTAGAATCGACAATTAGAAGAGAAGAAGAACCCCTACCTCGAAAATGAAGGCCTTCCAAGCACTTCACCAATTTTCCAGCGGAGTCTACCTTGCCGAATCACCACTTTGTTCGGTTCAAATGGAAACCCTAGCCGTCCCCTACGTATCTCCCTCCTTCGGCGAGTCTTGAATCCAAGCCGAACGGGTTTGAAATGTAGAGAGAAGGGAGAGCTATGAAGATGGAGAACTTTAGAGAGAGAAAGAGGCGTGAGATCTACTGAAATGTCCTTGCCACTGATATTTAAAATATCTAGGGCTTGCAAAAAGACTAAAATGCCCCCCAGCCACTTAACGTACCTTCCCGGACTCCTTTTTCGATTCTGAAAACTCCTACGGTCTCGAAATCACTTCCTCTACTCTCTAAACATTTCATCTCAGCCATTCTCAAAAATAAATATTTTCAAGAATTTTCCGGATTCCCGGGCCCACTTAAGTCACATCCCGGGCCCCGGTTTGACCAAAAAGTCAAACTTCTCCAATTTTCCCAAAAACTTCCCAAAACCTTAAAAACACTTCCCAAACATGTTTCCTACACTCAAAACATGTTAAACACCACTCAAAATGCATTTATGGCAATTAAAATGCGAAAAATGGAAAACCGACCAAAATTGGTCACGGTCTCTACAACCTCCCCCCCCTTAAGGGAATTTCGTCCCCGAAATTAGAAACGTACTTCAAGTAGAAAACAACTCAGGGTATTTCGAGCGGACTTCTTGTTCTCGCTCCCATGTAGCCTCCTCGACGCCGTGATGTCTCCAAAGGACTTTGACCAATGGAATAGTCTTGCCCCGAAGCACTTGCTCCCTAGCATCCAAAACTTGTACCGGTCTCTCCTCGTAAGACACATCCTCCTCCACCTCAAGATCTGTCCAATTTAATACATGTGAAGGATCCGGCTCATACTTTCTCAACATCGAAACGTGGAAAGTATTGTGCACACTTGACAATTGCGGTGGCAATGCCAAGCGGTATGCAACCTCACCCACACGATCCAATATCTCGAATGGACCGATAAACCGTGGGGCTAGCTTTCCGCTACGCCCAAACCTCATCAAACCCCGTCGTGGTGAGACCTTCAAGAAGACATGGTCCCCCACCTCAAATGCTAAAGGCCTCCGCCTTCTGTCAGCATAACTTTTCTGACGACTCTGAGCCGTAAGCAAACGCTGCCGTATAATCTTAATCTTTTCTGTAGTCTCTCTGACTATATCTGGCCCCAAAGCCACTGTCTCACCGACCTCTGTCCAACAAACTGGTGACCTACAAGGTCTACCATACAAGGCCTCAAATGGAGCCATCTCAATACTAGCTTGGTAGCTATTATTGTACGCAAACTCCACCAATGGAAGGTGATCCTCCCAACTGCCTCGAAAATCAAGTGCACATGCTCTAAGCATATCCTCCAAAATCTGTATAGTACGCTCCGACTGACCATCTGTCTGAGGATGGAAAGCTGTACTGAAATGGAGGTTCGTATCAAGTGCAGCCTGAAAACTCTGCCAAAACCGTGATGTGAATCTCGGATCTCTATTAGAAACAATGGAAACTGGCACTCCGTGCAGTCTCATAATCTGATCAATATACAACCGACTAAGAGCATCCACATCATCTGACACTCGAATAGGGAGGAAATGAGCCACCTTGGTCAATCTATCCACAATGACCCAAACTGCATCATGACTCTTCCTCGTCCTAGGTAACCCCGTCACAAAGTCCATAGTGACGTGTTCCCACTTCCACATAGCTACCGGTAAAGGCTGTAACAAACCTGCCGGTCTCTGATGCTCGGCCTTCACTTGTTGATAAGTGAGGCACCTCGCCACAAACCGTGCGACGTCCTTTTTCATGCCCTTCCACCAATACTGTCTACGAAGGTTGTGGTACATTTTGGTACCACCGGGATGTACTGCAAGTCTGGAGCTATGAAACTCCCTCAGGACCTCATCCCTACAAGCCAATGGAACAACCATTCTGCCTCTGAACCTCAGACCTCCGTCTGAATGGATAACCCAATCTTCCACTGCCTCGCCACCCGTAATCCGAGTGCGAATGCTCTCCAACTCTATGTCAAGCCTCTGCTCCTCAACCACCCTACTCACTAGAGTTGGTTGCGCTATGAGTGTGAACAAAGTGGCATGTCCATCACTCTCACTGAAGCACAATCCCATTTCTGAGATGTCTTCCATCATCTTCCATTCACGAATGGCGATGCTAGCCAAAGTACCATGTGATTTCCTGCTCAATGCATCGGCAACCACATTAGCTTTCCCCGAGTGATACTGAAGATCAAAGTTGTAATCTTCCATGTATTCAACCCATCTCCTCTGTCTCATATTCAAGTCATTTTATGTAAAAAGGTACTTCAAGCTCTTATGATCAGAGAAAACCTCAAACTTCTCTCCGTAGAGATAATGCCTCCACGTTTTCAAAGCAAAAATTACAGCCGCCAACTCCAAGTCATGAGTCGGGTAATTTTGCTCGTGGATCTTCAACTGTCGGGAACCATATGCAACAACCCTCTCGGTCTGCATCAATACACATCCCAAACCATCCCGTGAGGCATCACAGTAGATGACATAACCTAAACCGCGCTCGGGAATAATCAATATTGGAGCACTAGTCAATCTACGCTTCAATTCCATAAAGGAATGCTCGCAAGCCTCGTTCCACTCAAACTTAACTCCTTTACGAGTAAGTTTGGTCATCGGCGCCGCTAACTTCGAAAAGTCCTTCATGAAACATCGATATTACCCTGCCAACCCCAAGAAGCTACGTATCTCGAATACGCTCTTAGGCCTCTCCCAATCCATTACCGCTTCAATCTTAGAAGGGTCTACAGATACTCCTCCTTCCGACACCACGTGTCCTAGGAACTTTACCTCCGTTAGCCAAAATTCACATTTTTCGAATTTGGCATACAAACGGTGCTCTCTCAATGTCTGTAACATTGTCCTCAAATGGATCTCATGCTCTTCCATAGAAGAAGAATACACAAGAATGTCGTCCACGAAGACCACCACAAACCTATCCAAGTACACCCTGAATATTCAGTTCATCAAATCCATGAACGCTGCTGGTGCGTTCGTCAAACCAAATGGCATCACTAGAAACTCATAGTGGCCATATCTAGTCTGAAAAGCTGTCTTCGGAATGTCCTCTCCCCTTACCCTCAACTGGTAATACCCCGACCTCAAGTCGATCTTCGAAAAACAAGTCAAACCCTTAAGCTGATCAAACAAGTCATCTATCCTTGGCAAAGGATACTTGTTCTTAATCGTTGCTTGGTTCAACTTACGGTAGTCTATGCATAACCGTAAAGATCCGTCCTTCTTTTTAGCAAACAGGACCGGAGCTCCCCAAGGCAATGTACTAGGTCGTACAAATCCCTTGTCCAACAATTCCTGCAATTGATCTTTCAACTCCATCAACTCTGTCGGTGCCATCCGGTACGGTGCCATAGAGATAGGCGCGGTACCAGGAGCAAGATCAATGCTAAATACCACATCTCTCATCGGAGGCAACTCTGTCAAGTCCTCCGGGAACACATCTACAAACTCTCTAACCACCGGTGGAAATCCTCCACTAGTCACAATCTCATCCTCCTTGGCTAATAAGCTAGCTAAGAAATATCCAACCCCGTTCCTCACACAGGAACCAAGTAGAGACGGAACGTAGAAATCATCCCGTTCTCCCATAAAATAAAAGCAATCACCCTCGGGTGTGCACACTGTCACTCTCCTACGGAGACAATCAATCGTGGCTCTAAATGTAGATAGCCAATCCATACCTAGAATGACATCAAAAGTGGTCATGTCTAGTAACACAAAGTCGAACACTAGTCGACGCCCAGCAACCTCGATCTCGCAAGACCGACACACTCTATCCAGGGTAACCCTACCCCCAACTGGTGTATCAATGGACAATGGTGACTCCAGTGATGACACCCGCAGCCCCAAGGCACAAGCAAATGCAACAGATATGAATGAATGTGATGCACCTGAATCTATCAACACCCTAGCCCACGAGCTAGAAACCAGGAAAATACCTCTGACCACTGACGGTCCTGGTACATCCTCTGCCGGAGCAAGCGTGAACACACCGCCCCGTGACTGCTGACCAGTCCCCTGTAACCCTGACTGCTGACTAGAAGCAGGCGTGGAACCTCTCGCTACCCGAGATCCCTGTACAGAATGCGCTGGATGAGGTGGCGGTAATGTCTTAAAACCAGACTGTACCGTAGCTGTCTGCCCAGCCCTCTGCTGCGTCCCCATACCACTCGGTGTACTCTGTCTCTGTGGACAGTTGGCCCTAACATGGCCGGGTTGCTTGCAATAAAAACATACCCGTTCCCCCACTGAAGCCACAGGCACTGATGCCACTATTTGCCTCTGAGGGCACTTAGAACGAAAATGGCCAGACTGCTGGCAATGATAGCACACAACTGTGGATCGTGCAGATCCAGTAGGTAAGGACAATGAAGGTACTGGGCGA
The DNA here is from genome assembly GCA_026545225.1 of Cornus controversa. Taxonomy (NCBI): domain Eukaryota; kingdom Viridiplantae; phylum Streptophyta; class Magnoliopsida; order Cornales; family Cornaceae; genus Cornus; species Cornus controversa. The sequence goes on along the minus strand of CM048854.1, from coordinate 4,863,522 downwards.
GTCTGCTGTTGCCCCTGTGAACCTGATCTGCCCTCCCTATTTCTTTTCCTCCCATGACCACTCGAAGAGGTACCCGTACCCTTAGCTTGCTGTCAAGAGTCCCACAACCTCTGAGTGTCTCTGTCATCCTCCTCAGCCACCAAGGCTCTATCAACCACCTCACTGTAGGTCCTCAAACCCAAAATGGACACCCTCTTTCTGATAGAGGTTTTCAGTCCCTTCACAAACTTTTTCACCTTTAGCTCTTCATTAGCTACCATTTCCAGGGCAAAGCGAGCCAAAGATGTAAATTTGGTCTCGTACCCCATCACATCCAAGTCCCCTTGGACTAAGTCTATGAACTCTTGCCTCATCCGGTCTTTCACCGAAGCCGAAAAGAACTTGTCAAAGAATAAACCCTTAAAGGTCTCCCAGTCCATAGTCTCGGTATTGTGGACATTCCCGATGAATTGCCACCACCGATCTGCTTCCCCTTGTAAGTGAAGCGCCGCTACACCCACTTTCAAATCCTCATCGATTGCAAGAGCAACCATGAGTTTGTGAGTTTGGTCTATCCAACTCTCAGCCATAAGTGGATCACGCGCGCCATCAAAGGTAGGCGACTTAAATTTCACATATTCCTTCATTGCCACCATCTGACGGCTCAAGGCAACCCTAGGCAATGCCTGAACCTCCTCTTCCCTGGCTTCCCTAGCCATTCTTCTCATAGTATCAGCCATGTCACGCATAAACTGCGTTCCATCTGTTGGCTCCTGAGGAGCATCAGCGCCAATGTCTCGCGCTCTTCTTGGAGGCATTTCTTTCTATATGCACAACAAGAAAAATTTTAAGTCCAAGCATTTATACTTAGTCAAATTCCATCATGCTTACACATGCCATGTCTATTTAATCCACAAAAGCATGTTATGAAAACGTAAGCATGCATAAAGTTCCACATAAGCAATTTACAATATCAAGTTCAAATCCTTATGTTCAAATCCTTAACCTCAAGTGACTATAAAATCAAGTTTCACCCTTCGTCCCTAGGTATTCCAACCTAGTGCTCTGATACCACTCTGTAACGCCCCGGTTCCCCGTCTCCCGGGCAACCGGAGGTTAACCCGTCCATTAGTCCCAATGGACCCTCATTACCCTTATTCCCCGTGGAAGCTTAACCTAATTCTTGCATATGAATGCACACAAATCCATCTTAACCAACCCCCATGGGCCCTACATCAAATCACACACCTTAGTGAACATTTACACGCCCACACTTTTAAGAATTACTCACTTTCGAGCCTCAAAACTTTATGTGTTTGGAATATGGAACTGAGGCTTACACCATTTGATAGAGAATCCAAAAGTACTCAAGTTCAAAAAAAACCACGCTCAATTCCGATCTAGAACAAAGAAATTACATCGAAATGAAGTTTTTGAAAAAGCTGTGAATAGTAATCTCGATCAATCGAGATGCATCTCGATTAATCGAGATTTTGACCCCATCAATCGAAGCAAACACCCTCTCGGTATCTTGAACCTGCATTATTTCGATTAATCGAAACTGGGACTTCGATTGATCGAAATAAGGCCTGAAAATACATAAAATCTCGCAACCATTTCGATCAATCGAGATGGGCATCTCGATTAATCGAAATGGGCATTTCGATTGATCGAAATGCACTGCCCAGAAATTCCCAAACACCTATACAAGATCAAATTGAACCCAAATCTCAACCAAACCACCTTAGATCATTCATATTTCATATAAATCATCTACCATTGAGATAAAATCATACTCACACATCAACCTATACATTTGAGTCTCAAATCTTGCATAATCATAGAAATTTCCCTAGGTTCACAATACACCCATAACTCAAGTATATGAACCAACCTTGATTTCCAAATTCATTTCCAAAACACCAATCTCACACTCAAATCACTTTCATAATTGAATTCATACACCAAAATGAATCATTTCTTTCACGCACACACAACCCATTCAAAATGAAAACATCATCAAAATGAATAAAATGCCACCATGGGCGCTACATATATTAAACCATTGTCTTTTCACACCCAACAAGTTTATAATCCAATACATACATCAAAAGTACATATGTCCAAAGTCCAACCACAACTCAAAACATAAGTCACATGCCACAAGCCGGCATGGATAGCCACAAAAATGCTCCAAAACTCAAAAGATAGCAAAACCACCACTAGTGTTCCACTTGGACACTCACGTCCCATCTGTCATCGGCGCTTTACCTGTAAAATATTTAGAATAAAGGGGTGAGCACCACTGCGGCTCAGTAAAGGTTCCCCAACCCTTCTAAGTGCCGACCCGACACGACCTACATGGAATGCATATGAATACACTACATGCCACGTCCACAATTTCACAAACACATCAACAAATGCAATTAAAGAGGATTGCATATATCATGAATCATGTACAACATGTTCAAACATAAAAGCATTAAAGTGAGTAAATGCTCTCTCTCTCGGTCCTCATCCGATACCCTACATGATTGGTCCGCTCCGAAGATCATGTAACCTTGGACAACTCCGATAACCATCCTATGACCGGGACAACTCCGAAAGGTCATTCTACCATAGCAATATATGGGATTGCCATAGAGTGAGGGGGCAACTCCGAGGCTCACAAATCATGGACATTCTCCGATAACCATCTTATGACCAGGACAACTCCGAGGGGTCATTAGTATTGGACATACTCCGATCCTAGGCATTAAGCCTTGGTATGGCGGGTCCACTCCGAGGGCCATACATAATGGATAATTTTACCACATTTCACAACACGGTTGGACTACTCCGAAGCCCCGTGTACCTCTTTTGCGTCATTTTTCCCGCAACTTCCCACATATGCAATATGAATGCATAAACACATGATATTTTATTTTCATGCTCAACTCATGCTCATTGATACTAAAAAGAAGTAATAAGCATATTTTCATCACCACATACCACATATAGCACATATATGTATAACACATGCATATATCATCTCATATGCATACCACTTCAAAATTAGCATATTTTACTCATGCTACACTCAATGCAAAATTTTAGCACATAGAACTAAACATGCATTCAACAACCACATTCTCACATATAATCACATATATGACACTTGGTACACATTTTTCCACATATACATCAAATTGAGCACATAATGCCTATGTATCAATTTCTTACGCTCACATACTTCAAACCCACATGCTACCACCAACACAATATACACAATTGTGAAAAGATAGGACTCTAGAGAAGAAGAAAACACAACTTTCTACACCTCTCACCATCCTAAAGCATGTGAAACACAACCTACACCTCTCTTCTTCACCCGAAACCCTAGAATCGACAATTAGAAGAGAAGAAGAACCCCTACCTCGAAAATGAAGGCCTTCCAAGCACTTCACCAATTTTCCAGCGGAGTCTACCTTGCCGAATCACCACTTTGTTCGGTTCAAATGGAAGCCCTAGCCGTCCCCTACGTATCTCCCTCCTTCGGCGAGTCTTGAATCCAAGCCGAACGGGTCCGAAATGTAGAGAGAAGGGAGAGCTATGAAGATGGAGAACTTTAGAGAGAGAAAGAGGCGTGAGATCTGCTGAAATGTCCTTGCCACTGATATTTAAAATATCTAGGGCTTGCAAAAAGACTAAAATGCCCCCCGGCCACTTAACGTACCTTCCCGGACTCCTTTTTCGATTCTGAAAACTCCTACGGTCTCGAAATCACTTCCTCTACTCTCTAAACATTTCATCTCAGCCATTCTCAAAAATAAATATTTTCAAGAATTTTTCGGATTCCCGGACCCACTTAAGTCACATCCCGGGCCCCAGTTTGACCAAAAAGTCAAACTTCTCCAATTCTCCCGAAAACTTCCCAAAACCTTAAAAACACTTCCCAAACATGTTTCCTACACTCAAAACATGTTAAACACCACTCAAAATGCATTTATATAAATTAAAATACGAAAAATGCAAAACCGACCAAAATTGGTCACGGTCTCTACATATTGCCACGTATATGTCAAATCATGCATATAAATCACATATGCACCTACGCTAGCATAAATACAGTCATGCTCTCATTCAATGCATGTATTCACTACAAGTAGTTAACATGCATTCCAATCACAATATATATAACCACATATATATTCCATCACCATACATGTATTAAGAACATATAGAACAACTAGTATATCATAATCATGCTTCACAAATGCCCGCTAAAAGTTATATTCAACATAGCATGCATTTCTACCACTGCGACCATATACGTATATATAATCACATACATATATATATATATATATATATATCCTGAACACCATGCATAAGAACCACATATGCATACAAGACGACACCTAGCTAAACAGATATTATTTAGCATACTTTTCATAGACTTTGATCTATACATACACGTATATCACAATGCAAACAGGCGATGAATTTAATATGTTATCGCTTCCCAAACCCGTACATACATATATATACACACACGCATATATATATCCTCTCACATCCCATGTATGTATCACATTCCCTATACACATATATATATAAGCGCCTACATATATATGTATATACACATACCACATATGATTAAATTGAGACATATGTAAATTACTCAACGTACATAAAATATCTGTATGAGATAGAGGCAAGAATCAACTTGCCTTAGGTCCCGCTCTCAGCCGGTCCGTGCCTGCAAATCGGCCTCTACCAAGTCCGGTCCAGTCCCGTGTCCAAGTCACCCACGAACCCGCTTTCGTTCCTTCTCTTTTTGTTTCCATGCTTGGTCCAACCTATGGTCAAAGCCCATACGATCAATCCCACACTGTCCAACCACCGTGAACTACCATCTCCCTCACCAACCGTGAGCAAAGTCCAACCAAATCATAACCTGCTGTGAATCCCTCTCGTTCAGATAACCAAAACAACTCACAACCCAACCTACCGCCAAATAATTTCAAACCGGCAGTCAACGCCACCCGGTTCAACCATCAACCACCCAAACAAATCGGATGCATCATCCAAACGAGTAATCTTTATCCAAAACAATGGAACCCATAAACTAGCCCCATCCAGCTTTACAAACCCAAGTTAACCGTCCAACAACAATGCACAACCCACATAACAGCCCAAAAATGTGGCTGCCCAAGCAAAACCCATCAACTACAAACCTTATCCAAATTCACCACAGCCGTGAAGCCATAACTCCACAGACCCGTGAGCCACGCTCCTCCATTACCATGGCCGGACATCAATTTCTGACCACCATCCATGTCATTGTCCCAGCTGAACCTTGCACTGCCGGACCACCTCCCAATCAACAACTATGGAAGCGAACTCAGCCAAACCACGAACCCAATTATAAATTAGCCTCAGCCATCCCAGCCGAGAATCACCCAAAGCCGAACCAGCAACCACCTCAACACAGTTACCACCTGCACACCCAGCCATGAGAAATCCTTTGGTGCCCAATATAAATCAGCTAGCGACCGAACCCAGCCCCTCCATCAACCGTCGGACAGCCGTTACACTCAAACCGTGAGCATCAGCTACAAACAGCCGAGACCAACCCAGCTTCCATGAAAACCCACCAGGATCGGACCCAAAATTGAGCCAAACCCAAGCTGCAACACCCAAAACCCAGTTGACCCAACACAGATCCGTTTAAAAACCCGCAAGCTTCACCCGTGGAAATCCGAAACTCCCATTTGGATCTGCCCCACGAACAAAGGGTGTTCGAGCGAACACCACTCGAACCACCACCACAGCCACCATCAACCGTGGTCACCGGCCCGCCACCAGCGAACCCGACCCGCAAACCCCAGCCGCGAAACCCCCAGTCGTGGCCAGCCACCACCGCCTTCGGCCGCTGCCACCAACCGTGGCTGGCCGTCGAGAGGCCCTCGTTAGGGCCGCCGTCGGAGCACCGGAGCTCCTTCCCCTCTCTCGGTCTCCCCCGATCTCTCTCTCTCTTCTCGGTTTATCCCTCTCTTCTCTCTCCCCGATTCTCTTTCTTCTCTTCTTTTTCTTTTCTTCTTTTTCTTTTCTTTTCTTTTCTTTCTCTCCTTTTCTTTTTCTTTTCTTTCTCTTTTTCTTCCTTCTTTTCTTTTGGTCCACTTATCCTCCTCCACACATATATTATCCATATAAGATAATACATATGCATATATGTATCCAACTCTACATGTGTATTTTTTCTAAATACACTTACACACATAATACCATATGTATATATATATTCCCACATATATATATATATCCATATCCTCATCTTCATGTATATATATATATATATATATATATATAATTCCATATATATATATATATAACATCTTTTCGAAAATATTTAATTTATTCAAAAATAAATAAATTCGGTCAAAATTCATCCGGGACCGGTCAAAATAAATTCCGGTCCTTACATCTATAATCTCAAGTCCTTCTATATATATTGATAAAAGAGTCTCAAATCTTTGCACAAGTTGTTGATTAAAAGATGATACACATATACTTGTATAATCAACATACTTCCATGTATGATTTTGATGAAATGATTTATAACCAAAGTTATTTCAATCAAAATCATTGATCATAATATAATCACAAAATCTTCACAAACCAAAGGATTCGAGTTTTAGCTCAAGGTTTGGAATTTCATATCCTTTAAGTTTAGGTGATTATATAATATGATACTCATAGATATAAGAATGTAATCTCTATGATCTCTTGACACTTTGTCAAATCAAACATTCTTCAAATTTCTATGCATATCCAATGTGCAAAGATTTCTTTCAGGAACACTTTGATAATAATAAGCTTGCCACTAGCTTACTAACTATGCACATGTCTTATGAGTTATAAGTTTGCCACTACTTATAAGGGTCATCATAAGACATTTTCAAAGTGTTTCATATTATCCTATAGATGCTTTGAAGATAACAAGTTTGCCACTCGCTTATTAAGTATGAGCATGTTTTATGAAACGTAAGCTTGCCACTAGCTTATATGATTTTCATAAATCACTTTCAAAGCACATTTTTATCTTAAAGATTTTGGCCTAGAAAATATTCTTGCAAGATATTGGCACAATTCTTTAATTGTTGATTTGAGAATTTGACATATCTAGCATAATCAACAATTTCATCATAAATGAATTTGATATAAAAGATTACATCCCACTTAATCTCTTAATCAAAATCATTTTTTATAAGACAACCATAAGATTTGATGTAAAAGATTATTTTTCACCTAATCTTTTAATCAAAATATAGCACAAGAGATCAAAGACTTTTGAGCTCAAATGGTTGCATCAAATAAACATCACTCAAGTATAAGAATGCTATGTTTACATCAAAGATGTACATACACCAATTAAGCACAAGCAATTTTCTCATCACTTAAGTATTATATGGAATGTGCAAAAGTGAGTTGAAATTTTTTTTAAGGATATTCAATCTTAAAGGACCACTTTTCAAAAAAAATTTAAGAAGTTTATAAAAACCTTGCACAAGTTGTTGATTCAAATATAAGGTCATTAGCATATATTTGAAGAATCAACACTTCTTTTCTATGGTCTTGAAGATCAAGATGCTAAGTCTTGACTAAGACCAATTGTTCATGATATATTCACATAGACAAACCATCGGTTTGGATTTCCATCTTTAAATCCTTGAGTGATCATATATCATGATTTTATGGAGAGTGAGCAAACTTCGAAGTCTCCCCATTCCAATTCAATCCAAGTGTGCAAAGACTTGTTTAACCCTTTGAGATTCAAATTTAAACATTTGGATTCTCTTACAATTCATTGAATCTTTGGAGTTTTCTATTGAGGAAATATTTTCACTTAATCATATGCAATTTGCATAGACTCATGCTTTGCTATTCAAAAGAATAGTCTAGATAAACACCTATGCCACTTACGATGTTTTAATCATTTAGATCATAACATGTGTACCCAAGATAAACAACATTTAACATAGGGTGACAAGATTTATTTCCCCTCTTTCTTTTTAAAGCTTAAGTCTTTTAATCCTAAGAGATTGATGTTCTTTAAGATTCTTCTCAAAAAGGAATACTACAAAAAGAGAATTTCAATATGAATCATCCTCGCAATCTTATGAGTTATGAGCTTGCCACTTAACTTAATGGTTCTCATAGATTATTTCAAGATGTCCCATCTCTCCTAGTTGATATGCATTAGGAGAATTCATATGAATTAAATGCACAATAAAAGATGCTCATAGCCAAAGCATTGAGCTAAGATAATTTTGAATCATATGCATTTAATTTATAATCCTCTTTTGGGACATGTACTCCTTTTACAAATTTTGAGGTTCATTCCCAATGATTGGCCACATTCTATAATTTTTTTGGGTTGAATGAAAATCTTCATTCTTTGCTTCCAATGAATGTAAATATGCTCACAAAGCATTGAAAGTCTATTTCAGGATTGTCCTAGTTCGAATATGGGTTCTTCATCATTGTTTGCTATTGATCGACTCTAAGACGGTTGAGTCCTATTCTAGAGCCTAAGCTCTAATACCAATTGTTACCCAAGAATTGTCCTTAGAGGGGGGGGGGGGTGAATAGGGACAATAGGCAAATGATGAAACTTTTTCAGTTTAGCTCATTTTGACAAAAGTAGGATTCTTTGGGCTTTTGTCAAACACTTGATAAACTTATTTATTCAACAAGTGGGAGTGAGAATGCTCTATTTATAATGCACTTAAATGATCTAGTAGATACAACAAATGAAGTGTTTATGCAAGTGCAACATATTATGCTTGAAGTGTGTGGAAATGTTGGTTGAGCATTTTATCAAACACATGATATGTAAATTGATTTACAAAAGATAATCAAATAAATACTCAATCAATCTACAAAATAATCAATTCCACAACTCAACCAATATACTCCAAGCATACATCCCATCCTCCTCATATGAAGCATTTAAACAACATTCATTAAATAAACAATTATAAAATAAATGCTAGCAAAATAAAGGAGTAGACCTATCAAGCACTTGGAGTGCTACTCATTCATTCATAAGATTGTTCATTGGATAAGGAATGAAATGAGCTAATTGAATATATGTTTATCAATGCTAAAAAGGAATTAAAGCTCATACAGACATTTTATCAAACACATGGTGTGCAACTTACTCTAAGCATTCATCCCATCCTCCTCATATGAATTAAAGCATGTAAACTCATAGCATTCATATATAAAGCATTATGAAATTAAATATATAAAATGCTATTAAGTAAAGGAGTTAAGGGTTAGAGAAATGCAAACCAAGTAACACCACGATATTTACATAGTTCGGCAACTCCGGCCTACGTCCATGCCTCAAGAGCTCATCTTAAGGTATCCACTATGAAGCTTCCCTTAAAGGTGGAAAGCAAACCTTTACAATTGCCAAGTCCAACGCTTGGGCTTCCTTGCTCAATGAAAACCTCACCAAGACTTCTTTGCCAAGCTCATGACTTGGTCTTCCTTGCTCAATGACAACCTCACCAAGACTTCTTTGCCAAGCTCATGACTTGGGCTTCATCCCTCTTTTGACGGTTAAGAGATAACCATTGCTCACTCTTAAAGGTGGAGAGCGCTACCCAATCCTTCTCCTTTCAAGGTAGAGAATGAACCTTTCTCTTTTTTGGGCTTGGAGAAAAACCCTTACAAAGCTTCTTCAAGCTACCCATGCCAAGAGAACATCTTGGTTTTCTTCTCTCAAGAATAAGAAATTTGTGTACAATTAGTGTCTCTTAAATAGACAAGATATACAAATTCAAAGCTCTCTCAAATCTAGAGTTACAATTGATGAATCAATATGAAAGCTTAACTCTAGAATGATGAATAACCACAAGAATGAAGAATTAAGCTCATGTGTGGTTTCTACCTCTATAGAATAGGAAATCTAAGCATGGAGGTGAATTCTACCAACACAATATGATCATGAAGGGTTATGGTAGACTCTCATATCTGAAAAATACACATACAAGGTGTATTTATAGCCCCTTTAAGAGATATGGCCGTTTTAAAGTTGTTGGGGGTTGTTGGGAGCATTAAATGATCTAAACTAGCCGTTAGATTCAGATCCAGCATCTTTGAGGTGCCTCAAAATGAGTTTGAGACGTCTCATAAACTTTGAGGTGGCTCAAAGTGTAGTTTGAGGCACCTCAAAATTTTAAGGTTGCTCAAAGTGAGTTTGAGGCGCCTCAAAAGCCTTCTCAAATACTCTGATTCTTTCTGTAACTTTGAGGTGGCTCAAAGTGAGTTTGAGGTGGCTCAAAGTCAAGTTTGAGGTGCCTCAAAGTTCTCTAACCTTTAAAGAGTCAGATTTCAAAGCAAAGGTTAGGACTTATGAGCATATATGGTCTTAGGATGTCAATATGTAAAGATCAAGACCTTTTTCATGAATTTTAGTGACCAAGAAATGATATGAGTGTGAATACATGATCCTATCATAAAATTGAGTTCTTCAAAAGATATAAAACGTTTATACCAACTCAAGTCAAAAAATTTCTTATGAATCAATTTGATCCAAGTCTTATTGCTCTAATTCCTATAGACCATTCCAAATGATATGAGTGAAAAACATAGTCCTAGTTATGACTTAATAATTGAGTTATTCCAAAGCTTATGAAAGCTTGAACTAACTCAACCTTAGTAAAGGCCTCATGATGTTATAAATGAAGTTCATGGCCTATTGCTTATGCTATAAGGACCTACGAATTATATGAATGATATGCATTGGTCCTAGAGCTTTCAAGTGAGAACATCAAAGTAACTTTACAAAGATTACCTATACACTCACCAAGACTAAACTACCAAATCTTCAATATCTTCATTGATCTTGATGTGCATTGGGTGAAGTCTTTTTTCTTTGATATTATTGCCTCCATCCTTTTCTCATGTCCTTGATATAAGCTTTTAAACATAGATGGGCATGATCAATGTGAGCTTTGGGTACCTTTACAATGTGCCATTGATCTTCTTGTCTTACTTTGAGTCTTGTTACAACGTAACCTGTTTAAGCACAAACTCAAGTAGATATTAAATCCTAACACTCACAATGTTTTGTTATCATCAAAATAACTGAGATAACCTTGGTTCAAGAAAAACAACCCCAAGACAGCCATTAACCAGCTGCATCGCCAACCACCAAGTTCCACTACCACCGGGGTTAACCACCCTCGGCACAAACCACTGGGACCAACTACAGAACCCACTTGTTGAAGCAACACTAAAAGCCCCAAAATCGAACCCAAATTCAAGGTCAAAGCCCAATCTATAAGCCATCATCTACATAATGTATATAGATACATATATCATCACTATAAGGAGGTCCAGTCAATAAAGAAAGTTCAGCCCATAAACAAAATCATACACTAGCAGCCCAAATTCTGCCATGTACACCACCACCATCATCATCAAGCAACCACCAACCTGGCTGCCACCAAGACTAGCCAACATAATCAACCGAAGTCCAAACCGTGACCATCCTCATCACCAAAGTAAGCTATCCAAACAGCCATGAGAACCCAGCCCCCACTGCCAGAAAACACCAGCGACCACCATGTGCCGCTTAACCGAAACCAGCCAACACCACCTGCAAAGGCCCCTGAAACTTAGATGTGAGAACCCAGCCCATGGAATCACCATGGACTCCGGAACTGCGAGCAACCCAAGGAGAAAACCCACTCAGCCGAACCCAGTCTCCATGTTCCACCCATTGGAACCCACCGCTGAAGATGACCTCCATCGCCGCTGCTAGAGCCGCCGGAACCAATCAAAGAGAACTAGTCTCACACCTCCGGTCGTCTTCCCTGACCAACCATCACCTTTCCATGATCGGACCACCATGAACCAAACCCACATCAGAATCGTCTAAAAACTAAGGGACCACCAACCACCAACCACGGTCGAGTCAAACACCACCCGAACCACCCTTAGCCGCTGTTGGAGCACGGTCGGAGCATCACCGAAACAAACCCAACCGAGTAACCACCGAACCTAGCAACTCACCACCACGGACCCAATGATCCAAGCCCGCCGTCACTGTCGTTCGGCTGAAGCTCCATCGCAAGTAACCCAGCCGCCGCTGTCGCCAGGCCGAAGCTCCACCGTGAGTGGTCGGCCGCCACGGCCACCATCGGGGCTGGATCACCCCTCTCTCTCGGCTTCTCTCGGTCTCCCCCGATCTCTCTCTTTTTTTCCTTTTTCTTTTCTTTCTTCTTTTTCTTCTTTTCTCTTTTTCTTTTCTTTTCTTCTTTCAGCTGAGACCACCCATTTCTCTTATCTTCTCTTCTTATCTTTTTGGTCCACACATTATATTATATATATATATATATATATATAATACACTACACCATATATGCAACACATGTATTCCATGTATTTTATTCTACTTAAGTCCAATATACATACACAATACACATATGTATGTGCATACTCACACTCTCCCACATATATATAATTAATTATATATGTGCAACTCATTTATTGTATAATCACATACCGGCCCACTATATATATATATATACTCCATCCATATATATATATATATATTTTTGCACCTTTCAGAATTTTAATTAATCCAAATTTTTTTTAATCTGGTCCAAAATCCACCCAGAACCGGTCAAAATAATTTCGGTCCTTACAATGTATATATATATATGTATATATATATATGTGTGTGTGTGTGTGTGTGTGTAGAACACATCAAAACACCCTCTCCAGCAAGTGTACTTATGGAATCCCAATAGTTTAGATTCCAAAAGAGTGAACAGACCCACAACCGGCAACACTGTCAAACTGTCGTCACCTTGCCAGCTCCTTCGGCAGCTAATCATGAAACCCAAAATCACCAAACTAAACCACCAACCACTGCCACTGGGTATCACCACCATAAACCACCACCATGCACACCTAGAATTGAACCCATATCTGCCCAAGTGAACCCACCATCACGCCCCATGCCGAACCCAACTGAGACCCACCTTCGATAGCCTTCCACCGTTAACCACCACCATATACGGTAATAGCAGCCACGCCTAAGACCTTGTCACGCCCCGGTTTCCATCTCTCGAAAACTAGGGGTGACTTAAGCTAATCATCCACACCCTAATCACTGTCATTCCTTGATATCATATTCTAATCACAAGTTTTAGAACTCAACTCTATATGTGAGTGGAATTTGAACTTAAAACTTGCACCATTGGAAAGAGTGTTCAAAAAGAATCAATTTCAAAAAAAGAATCAATTGATTTGGGTTTGAAATGGCCAAGTTGTGCTTAATTCAAGAACTTGAATTTCTAGAGCAGTAAGATAGTCTTCTGTCTCACCCTCCCAGAAATGCCCAAAAACACATAGTCGACTGTCTTTCCCTCCCAGAAAGTGAAAAATCCTGATTTCCAAAAAATACGTTTCTAGAGTAGTAAGATAGTCTTCTGTCCCAAAAGAGAAAGTCGACTATCTTACCTTCCCAGAAAGCTCTAAAAGCTACTGGACAAAAAAGCCGACTTCTCTTGAAGAGAAAGTCGACTATTTTCACCTGGGAACTTCTTTTAGCCTCTTTCATCACAAAACTAACTCCAAAACTCAAACCTAAACATTTCCAATCATCTACAACTGCTATTTCATCATCCAAATAACATTCTAATCATTCACAATGATCATTATGCAAGTACTCCTAATAAAAACAATTGAATCTCTATCAACCATCCCATAAACCAACTTTATTACATAAATACATACAAGGTCCAATTCAATTGCAAGTTACATATAAAAGAGATGCTGCTATAACATCTACATAATTCCAAACAACCATAATCTCCAACTTTCATTCTCTCAATATCATACATAAAAGCTAAAAAAAATCCCTCATTCATTCCATTCCACAAGATAATACACAGATTTGGAGTCCAAACCACTTCCTTCCATTCATGCACCAAATATCACATGTGATCAACATAAAGTCATTACATGTGAACTAAAACATACCAACATACTTAAAATGTAATTACAACACCTTCCATCGAGTCCACGTGCCACAAACCGGCATGGACATCTATTTACATCTCAAAAATCAAAAGTCCAAAAATGGAACTCAACAAGGTTTCTTGAGCTATTCATGCTTCATCCACCAATGGGGCCTTATCTGGAAAAAAAAATTTATATAGGGGGTGAGCACCACTGCGGCTCAGTAGGAATGATCCACCCAACCCCACTCTAACTCAGGCGGCCATGCATGAATGCATATGAAATCCTTACAATCTATATGACAAATATCCATGCTTTTTACCCTCAAAACAAACAAGTTTTTGGAAATCATGCGTGATGCTTTACATTTCAAGGTATACATATATATATACATCAACTTGAACAAGTCACATTTCATATATATATAACTCACGCCACATAAATCCGGAAATCAATTCAATGGGGACTAGCTTATCAAACCACCTCGTAGTAAGGGTCTCTTCGGCACCCAAACTCTGCTTACGCTTCTCGGTTCACTATTCCGACGGATGCGCCATCCGCTTGGCCAAGTCTTGGGTCTTTCACCCTAGGGGTCATCCCCTTATCTTAATTTTCAATGTTGTCACGCCCCAAAAACCTCGCTTTTCACGTAGTGCACATAATCACATCAATGCACTCAATCAACACAATGCAATGCATTTTCTCAAAACAATGCATTTTCTTTCCACTTCAAGATTGTCACAATGTCATCACACTCACATCATGGAAATCATCATGGTTATGCATTTTTCAAGAAAATAATATCTTTCATGCATAAATCTATAAACACCCATGTTTTTATGTTTTCACCAAAGGAACACATTTTCATCAAAAAGCATTCATAGTCTCAACTTCACATATGCAACATAAATAAGTTCATGCTAACATGTTAGACATTTTTACATTCATAATTCACAATGGTATATATATATACACATATACATAACCCTAGGCTCAAGAAATCAAATCTATCTTTCATGTCACAACTATGTGACCTATAGAATCAAAGTAAAGATGAGTCTAGCACCCCTACCTCAAAATCCAAGCTTGGTTGAGCAAAGCCCTAAACCCTTCAAGCTACAAACTCCTCCAATGGAAACTTTCCACCTATCAAATCGAAGAGGAGAGTGAGGGGAGCAACTTTAACTCTTGGCTCCACCCTTAAATCTCACCTCTTGGTCCTCAAAACTTAGAGAGAAGGAGATAAGAGAAACTTGTAGAGAGAGAGAGTGAGATCCGAATGTAGAGAGAGAGAAAAGTGAAAAATCTGATTTTCCTCTCTTTTTACACATATATAAATCATATATTTCACCTTTTGCAACTAAACCCTCCACCTTTCCCTTATTTGCTCCTTGTTATGGGCCTTTTGCGCTTATTCGCAAACTAGCCTTTCCTCATTTTCTAAAACTTCATTGATGCCCTTAAAAATTCATCCATACCCCCAAGGCACTCTCTAAAGTCCGTAGTTATTTTCCCGGTTTACCCGAACCAATTCCGGTCTCACAGCCGTAACCGAAAACATAAAAAGATTATTTAAGTCCGCTAAGCATGTTTAAGTGACTAATCATGCTTAAAAAAATTCACTTAACCCTTAATTAAAAAAAAAATTTTGGGTCGTTACAACCTCCCCAGCTTAAAGGAATTTCGTCCTCGAAATTAAAAATATACCTCAAGTAGTAAACAACTCGGGGTACTTTGAGCGGACTTCCTGTTCGTGCTCCCATGTAGCTTCTTCCACCCCGTGATGCCTCCAAAGCACCTTAACCAAGGGAATGGTCTTGCCCCGAAGCACTTGCTCTCTAGTGTCCAAAATCTGAATTGGTCGTTCCTCGTATGACACATCCTCCTCCACCACAAGGTCTGCCCAATTAAGCACATGTGAAGGGTCTGGTTCATACTTCCTCAACATAGACACATGAAAAGTGTTGTGCACACTTGACAATTACGGTGGCAATGCCAAGCGGTAAGCAACCTCTCCAACCCGATCCAAAATCTCAAATGGTCCGATGAACCGTGGTGCTAGCTTGCCACTACGACCAAACCTCATCAAACCTCTCCGTGGTGAGACCTTCAAAAAGACATGATCCCCCACCTCAAATGCCAAAGGTCGCCGCCTTCTATCGGCATAGCTTTTCTGACGACTTTGGGCTGTAAGTAACCTCTGTCGAATTGCCTTGATCTTCTCTGTAGCTTCTCGAACTAAATCTGGTCCCAAAGAAACTGTCTCTCCTACCTCAGTCCAATAGATAGGTGACCTGCATGGTCTACCATACAAGGCCTCAAATGGAGCCATTTCAATGCTAGCTTGATAGCTATTATTGTATGCAAACTCCACCAAAGGAAGGTGATCCTCCCAACTACCCCGAAGATCAAGTACACATGCCCGCAACATATCCTCCAAAATTTGTATAGTACGCTCAGACTGTCCGTCCGTCTGTGGATGAAAAGCCGTACTAAAATGAAGGTCCGTATCAAGTGCTGCTTGGAAACTCTGCCAAAACCGAGATGTAAATCGTGGGTCTCTATCTGAAATAATAGAAACTGGCACGCCATGAAGTCTGAGGATCTGCTCAATGTACAACCTACTGAGAGTATCCACATCATCGGTCACTCTAATGGGAATAAAGTGAGCTACTTTTGTCAATCTGTCAACGACAACCCAAATTGCATCGTGACCCTTCCTCGACCTTGGAAGTCCCGTCACAAAGTCCATAGTGACATGCTCCCATTTCCACATAGCCATAGGTAATGGCTGTAACAACCCTGCCGGTCTCTGATGCTCGGCCTTCACTTGTTGACAAGTGAGGCACCTCGCTACACGCTGAGCTACATCCTTTTTCATACCCTTCCACCAATACTGTCGGCGTAGGTTATGATACATCTTGGTACCACCTGGATGTACTGCTAGCCTTGAGTTGTGAAACTCTCCCAGAATCTCTTCCCGACAAGCTAAGGGAACAAACATTTTCCCATTGAATCTCATGCTCTCATCCGAATGGACTGTCCATCCATCCACCACTTCACCACCCGAAATCCGTGTGCGAATAGTCTCAACCTCACTATCCTTCCTCTGCTCTTCAATCACTCTACTCACAAGAGTTGGTTGAGCGATAAGAGTAAATAACATTGCCGGTCCATTATCCTCACGAAAATATAATCCCATTTCTGAGATATCTTCCATCATCTCCCACTCCCGTATGGCTAAGCTCGCTAAGTTACCATGTGACTTTCTACTCAATGCATCCGCTACCACATTGGCCTTCCCCGGATGATATTGCAAGTCGAAGTCATAATCCTCCATGTACTCCATCCACCTCCGTTGCCTCATATTCAAATCCTTTTGTGAGAAAAGGTATTTGAGACTTTTGTGATCCGAGAACACTTCAAACTTCTCACCATACAAATAATATCTCCACACCTTAAGCGCAAAGATCACCGCTGCCAATTCCAAGTCGTGTGTCGGGTAGTTTTGTTCGTGCGTCTTCAACTGCCTTGAACCATACGCCACTACTCTTTCGGTTTGCATTAGCACACACCCCAAACCAAGTCGTGAGGCATCACAATAAATTGTATACCCCAACCCACGTTCTGGAATGATCAAAATTGGAGCCGAAGTCAACCGGCTCTTCAATTCCATGAATGCATGCTCACAAGCATCATCCCACACAAACTTCACTCCTTTTCGGGTAAGCTTAGTCATTGGTGCTGCTAACCTCGAAAAGTCTTTCACAAACCTCCTGTAGTATCCAGCCAGTCCCAAGAAACTACGTATCTCAAATACGCTCTTAGGTCTTTCCCAACTCATCACCGCCTCTACCTTGGATAGATCTACGGAAACTCCTCTTTCAGACACAACATGTCCAAGGAATTTCACCTCTGCTAGCCAAAACTCACATTTCTCGTACTTGGCATATAGTTGATGTTCTCTTAGAAGTTGCAACACGATCCTCAAGTGACCCTCGTGCTCCTCTTCCGAAGTCGAGTACACTAGGATATCATCAACAAACACCACTACAAACTTGTCCAGATAAGCATTGAACACTCGATTCATTAAGTCCATGAATGCTGCCGGTGCATTCGTCAAACCAAACGGCATCACCAAAAACTCATAGTGTCCGTATCGTGTGCGAAAAGCGGTTTTCTGAATGTCCGCCTCTCTAATCCCCAACTGATAGTAGCCTGACCTCAAGTCTATCTTTGAGAAACATCTAGAACCCTTAAGTTGGTCGAACAAGTCATCTATCCTTGGTAAAGGATACTTATTCTTGATTGTTGCCCGATTCAACTTTCGATAGTCAATGCAAAGCCGCAAAGACCCGTCCTTCTTCTTAGCAAAAAGAACCGGAGCTCCCCAAGGCGAAGTACTAGGACGTACAAATCCCTTGTCTAGTAGCTCTTGCAATTGGTCCTTTAGCTCTTTTAACTCAGCCGGTGCCATTCGATACGGTGCCATAGAAATGGGCGCGGTACCTGGAGCAAGATCTATCACGAACTCCACTTCCCGTTTCGGAGGCAATTGTGTCAAGTCCCCCGGAAATACATCCCTAAATTCACACACGACACGAGGAAGCTCTCCAAGTGTCTCATCATCATCATCAACTAGTAGGCTTGCTAAGAAATGTCTAAGTCCTCTCCGATCACTCAAACCATGTGAAGACGACAAATAGAAGTCATCCCGCTCCCCCACAAAACATATACTAATACCCGAGGGTGTATACAAAGTCACTCTACCTCGATAACAATCAATGTTGGCTCTATAGGTCGATAGCCAATCCATACCCAAGATCATATCAAAGCTAGACATCTCGAGAAGGATGAAATCGAACGCTAATCGATGTCCTGAAATCTCAATCTCGCAAGATCGGCACACATCACTCAAAACCACCCTACCACCAATTGGTGTATCAATGGATAAAACGGAGTCCAAAGATGACACCTCCAACCCCAAAGCACAAGCAAATGCATATGATATGAATGAATGTGATGCACCCGAATCTACTAAAACCCTAGCCCACGAGCTAGATACAAGAAATATACCTCGGACCACTGATGGTCCCGCCGAGGTCTCTGCTGGGACAAGAGTAAAGGCACGGCCCTGCACTCTCTGACCCTGCTGTCCTGCACCCTGATACCCAGACTGCTGACTGGGAGCACTAGACGTAACTCCCCTAGCTGGTGCCCGCGAACTCTGAATAGAAGGCACTGTCTGCGGTGGTGGTAATGCCCTATAACCTGACTGTGAAGTAGCAGGCTGTGTAGGACGCTGCTGAGTACCAACTCCACCTTGTGCACCCTTCTTCTGTGGGCAATCCCAACTAATGTGTCCCATCTGCTGACAGTGAAAGCACCTCTTGCCTGTCTCTGCAGTGGCCTGTCCTTGTGTGCACTCAGCCATCTTGTGTCTCGGCTTTTGACAGTTGAAGCAAACCACTCTAGATCGAACATATCCAGTAGATATAGGTACAGATGCTATCGATTGGCTCTGTTGTCCTTGTGAGAACGAGCCACCATCCCTTCGCCTCTTTCTAGCATGATTGTCCGGAAGGGAACCCATTCCCCTAGTTTGGTTCTTTGCTTCCTTTATTCTTTGGTTGTCATTGCCGAACCCCTCGGCTACTAATGCCCTTTCTACCACAGCTGCATAGTTGGTGAGACCCAGAATCCCAACTTTATCTCTCAAATAAGGTCGAAGACCCCAAACAAACTGTTTGATCTTCAACTCTTCTGTTGGGATCATCTCCTTTGCAAATCGAGCCAAAGATGTGAACTTTGTCTCGTACTCCATTACAGTCATCGTACCCTGAGTCAAGTTAAAGAACTCTCTCCTCATATTGTCCTTCACCGTTACCGGGAAGTACTTCTCAAGGAAGAGCACTTGAAACATGTCCCAATCCATCGCCTCGATGTCATGGTAGTCTCTGATAAACTTCCACCAACGACTGGCCTCATCTATAAGGTAATGAGCGGCCACTTTC
Source organism: Cornus controversa (assembly GCA_026545225.1). Classification (NCBI taxonomy): domain Eukaryota; kingdom Viridiplantae; phylum Streptophyta; class Magnoliopsida; order Cornales; family Cornaceae; genus Cornus; species Cornus controversa. The sequence goes on along the minus strand of CM048854.1, from coordinate 4,843,498 downwards.
ACCCTCAAGTCCCCATCTATTTCAAGCACGGTAAGGAGCTTGACAATCTGATCCAACCAATTCTCTGCCACCATTGGATCGGATCCCCCCGAATAGGTTGGCGGATTGTGCTTCTTAATGTGCCCCAACGCCGTTATCATTCGGCTAGGAGGAGCTGCTCTTGGTGGAGCTTGCGTCTCCTCTTGATTTTCCCTTTGTGTCTCCCTAGCAATTTGCCGCATGGTCATGACCATATCGCGCATAAATTGCTCTCCTCCGATGGGAGCCACTTCCGGTGTCCTCTCGCGAGCTCTTCTTGGTGGCATCCTTCTATATAGATGACAAGAAGATACTTAGAATTTGTGCATGAATGTATTGGACCAATTCACTTCATGCATACTCAACATGCTAAAGTACTTTACAAATAGCATGTTATGTAAGCAATTAAGCACATAAGAGTTTTCCATGTAATATGTACTTAGTCTTAGCTTACACTTAAAGACATCAAGTCTATGATCATAACCTCAAGTTCACAATCCTATAAATCATCAAGTCCCTTCAATCCAACATGTGGCTCAACCCTTCCCATCGTCCTAAGGTATTCAAACCCGGTTAAGCTCTGATACCATGTTGTCACGCCCCGGTTTCCATCTCTCGGAAACTAGGGATGACTTAAGCTAATCATCCACACCCTAATCACTGTCATTCCTTGATATCATATTCTAATCACAAGTTTTAGAACTCAACTCTATATGTGAGTGGAATTTGAACTTAAAACTTGCACCATTGGAAAGAGTGTTCAAAAAGAATCAATTTCAAAAAAAGAATCAATTGATTTGGGTTTGAAATGGCCAAGTTGTGCTTAATTCAAGAACTTGAATTTCTAGAGCAGTAAGATAGTCTTCTGTCTCACCCTCCCAGAAATGCCCAAAAACACATAGTCGACTGTCTTTCCCTCCCAGAAAGTGAAAAATCCTGATTTCCAAAAAATACGTTTCTAGAGTAGTAAGATAGTCTTCTGTCCCAAAAGAGAAAGTCGACTATCTTACCTTCCCAGAAAGCTCTAAAAGCTACTGGACAAAAAAGCCGACTTCTCTTGAAGAGAAAGTCGACTATTTTCACCTGGGAACTTCTTTTAGCCTCTTTCATCACAAAACTAACTCCAAAACTCAAACCTAAACATTTCCAATCATCTACAACTGCTATTTCATCATCCAAGTAACATTCTAATCATTCACAATGATCATTATGCAAGTACTCCTAATAAAAACAATTGAATCTCTATCAACCATCCCATAAACCAACTTTATTACATAAATACATACAAGGTCCAATTCAATTGCAAGTTACATATAAAAGAGATGCTGCTATAACATCTACATAATTCCAAACAACCATAATCTCCAACTTTCATTCTCTCAATATCATACATAAAAGCTAAAAAAAATCCCTCATTCATTCCATTCCACAAGATAATACACAGATTTGGAGTCCAAACCACTTCCTTCCATTCATGCACCAAATATCACATGTGATCAACATAAAGTCATTACATGTGAACTAAAACATACCAACATACTTAAAATGTAATTACAACACCTTCCATCGAGTCCACGTGCCACAAACCGGCATGGACATCTATTTACATCTCAAAAATCAAAAGTCCAAAAATGGAACTCAACAAGGTTTCTTGAGCTATTCATGCTTCATCCACCAATGGGGCCTTATCTGAAAAAAAAAATTTATATAGGGGGTGAGCACCACTGCGGCTCAGTAGGAATGATCCACCCAACCCCACTCTAACTCAGGCGGCCATGCATGAATGCATATGAAATCCTTACAATCTATATGACAAATATCCATGCTTTTTACCCTCAAAACAAACAAGTTTTTGGAAATCATGCGTGATGCTTTACATTTCAAGGTATACATATATATATACATCAACTTGAACAAGTCACATTTCATATATATATAACTCACGCCACATAAATCCGGAAATCAATTCAATGGGGACTAGCTTATCAAACCACCTCGTAGTAAGGGTCTCTTCGGCACCCAAACTCTGCTTACGCTTCTCGGTTCACTATTCCGACGGATGCGCCATCCGCTTGGCCAAGTCTTGGGTCTTTCACCCTGGGGTCATCCCCTTATCTTAATTTTCAATGTTGTCACGCCCCAAAAACCTCGCTTTTCACGTAGTGCACATAATCACATCAATGCACTCAATCAACACAATGCAATGCATTTTCTCAAAACAATGCATTTTCTTTCCACTTCAAGATTGTCACAATGTCATCACACTCACATCATGGAAATCATCATGGTTATGCATTTTTCAAGAAAATAATATCTTTCATGCATAAATCTATAAACACCCATGTTTTTATGTTTTCACCAAAGGAACACATTTTCATCAAAAAGCATTCATAGTCTCAACTTCACATATGCAACATAAATAAGTTCATGCTAACATGTTAGACATTTTTACATTCATAATTCACAATGGTATATATATATACACATATACATAACCCTAGGCTCAAGAAATCAAATCTATCTTTCATGTCACAACTATGTGACCTATAGAATCAAAGTAAAGATGAGTCTAGCACCCCTACCTCAAAATCCAAGCTTGGTTGAGCAAAGCCCTAAACCCTTCAAGCTACAAACTCCTCCAATGGAAACTTTCCACCTATCAAATCGAAGAGGAGAGTGAGGGGAGCAACTTTAATTCTTGGCTCCACCCTTAAATCTCACCTCTTGGTCCTCAAAACTTAGAGAGAAGGAGATAAGAGAAACTTGTAGAGAGAGAGAGTGAGATCCGAATGTAGAGAGAGAGAAAAGTGAAAAATCTGATTTTCCTCTCTTTTTACACATATATAAATCATATATTTCACCTTTTGCAACTAAACCCTCCACCTTTCCCTTATTTGCTCCTTGTTATGGGCCTTTTGCGCTTATTCGCAAACTAGCCTTTCCTCATTTTCTAAAACTTCATTGATGCCCTTAAAAATTCATCCATACCCCCAAGGCACTCTCTAAAGTCCGTAGTTATTTTCCCGGTTTACCCGAACCAATTCCGGTCTCACAGCCGTAACCGAAAACATAAAAAGATTATTTAAGTCCGCTAAGCATGTTTAAGCGACTAATCATGCTTAAAAAAATTCACTTAACCCTTAATTAAAAAAAAAATTTTGGGTCGTTACAGACCTAGTCCCGAAGCTGAGCCACCACCCAACTGTACCAAGTTGTCAACAAAATTGCCATGCCTCGTGGTCAACCGTCAAAGCTGCCGTGAGAGACCCATTTCTGGTAGCCTTGTTCTTCGCCATTAACTAAACCCAAAACTTTCCAACTTCCCTTGAAAAACCACCTCACGGCTTCACCATGCCCATGCACTGTCGAGTTCCATGGAGAATACCCACAGCCCCTGCAGCCATCTGAACCCACAAACTGAACCTCCATTGAAGACATCCCATCACAACACTACCACACCGCCATGACTGCCTCCATGCAGACCCACACGGCCAGCACCACTGTCGGCCTCCATAATCGCTGCTGGAAACCATGGCTAACCGCTATGACCCAAATAAGAGCCACTATGTTCAGCCATGAGACCCCCATGCCGAAACAGCCATAGCCGTGATCACCAACCACCACCGACCCACCATGGTCAGAGCCGCCATCATTGCCATATGAACTACAACAGACCCACCATGGGCCACCTTCCTTGGTTGATATAGCCGCACACAACCAGCTTGCACCACCAACTGATAGCCCCAAGCCACTAGACCACCCTCTCTCTCTCGGCTGCCCTTCTCTCTCTCTAAAACTTTCCCTTTAGTTGATGAAGTCCCCCTTCACAAAACCCTAAACTCAAACTGAGAGAGCAAATCCTACTTCTCTTCCTTCTATCTTGCGTCTACTGTTCTCTTTCTCTTTGTGCGTGAAAGTGATTGAAACCCTATTCCCTTTTCTCTCTTTTATTTATTTATTTTTAGAAAAACAAATAAAATCCTAAAAAAGAAAATAAAAGAGAAAAAAATAATAAATATGTACTTAGCCCAAACTTAAAAAAATTATTATACAACATAATCCAGCCCAACTCAATAATCTAACCCAAACTCAAACCCAAATTAAAATTAAATAACCTCAAAATTATGGGGTATTACACTAGTCCTCTTGGTCTCAAGTGTATCACTTTTTCTTTCAAATAAAAGCCGAGTCTTCAAGTCCTCTTAAAATATTAGGGTCAAACTGTTGATGTGTGTGTAAGTTGGGTGCAGTGAAGTTATGATGCACCAGTGTTATTTAATTACTATGAATGTTGGATTTTATGTTGCATTACAATTCTTGTAATCGATGTTGTAACATGTTTTTGTGCTATATTTGTTAGATATCAATTATATCTGGACGTTCCATCAATATCTTTTTATGATGTACGTGTATTGGAAATTTATTATGGACTCTCTCTCTCTCTCTCTCTCTCTCTCTCACACACACACACATACTTAAAACAGTTATTGATTATGACAGAGCGAAATTTATGAATGTTCCCATACGAATAGGGGCTGCTCAACATAATTTGAGGCCTTAGGCAAAAAATATAAGAGTGGTCTTTTAACATGTAATATTTTAATATCAAATATTAGTTAATAATCACTACAAGAAAAGTGGTCTTTTACGACATAGTATTTACGAGGTTCCTTTATTTTGTGCCTTAAAAAATGTTTTTTTATGGGATTCACTAGAGGTTCCTCATCAGAGTCTACTACATGGTTGAGCAATCACAAGATTCTAATAGATCATTGTAAAATAATATTTTCATGGGGCATTAATAGCTCGTTAATATTTATATATATTAGGCCTGAGCCCGCACGATTTTGCTCTTGGGTTTTACCCCAAAAGGCCTCATACCATTTGAAGAGAACATACTACATATAAGCATATTTCCTTTTCTACACCCAGGTGATGTGGGATTGAGCACCCTGTACCCTATCAGTGTGGTAGCTCAGCCCCGTGTCTGTCTTTGCACCTGCCCACTCACACCCGCCCACAAGGTTTACTATAATCCACCCCCCTATGAGGCCCGACGTCCTAGTCGGCACACTTTCGACTAGGTTTAGGCTCTGATACCAACTGTAATACCTCACTCCAACACATGGTATGATATTATCCGCTTTGGGCTTGAGCCCACACGATTTTGCTCTTGGGTTTTACCCCGAAAGGCCTTATACCATTTGAAGAGAACATACTACATATAAGCACATCCCCTTTTCCACACCCAGGTGATGTGGGATTGAGCACCCTATACCCTGTCAGTGTGGTAGCTCAGCCCAGTGTCTGTATTCACACCTGCTCACTCATACCCGTCCACAAGGGTTACTACAATCCACTCCCCTATGAGGCCCGACATCCTCGTTGGCACACTTTTGGCTGGGTTCAAGTTCTGATACCAACTGTAATACCCTGCTCCAACACATGGTATGATATTGTCTGCTTTGGGCTTGAGCCCGCACACTCGCCCACAAGGGTTACTACATCTAGTCCCCATGAATAAATAATAAAATTTCCCCTACTAATTTTCCACTCCCGCCCCCCTCATCACTCCCAATTTTTCAGCACTGCAAAACCCACTCTCACTAAGCTAACCCTATACTCTCTCGTTCATTTACTAATTTCCTTTATCTCCACAAAAGTCCTCCAAAACGTACTCTATATTACACCCATTTACGATTTCTACTTCACCAAATCCCTAATCACATTGTTCTAATACCTAATCATGTCCCATCGATCTTTGCATTTTCTCTCACTTAGGTTAAGCGATGATCGGTTTCAGGGTCCTTTTTATAGAGGCAGTCAAATCCTAATCAGTTTAAATGCCTCTTTAATGGAGGCAACCATACCCTAATCTATTTTAAGGTAAGTTATGGTTGAAATTTTGGATTTGCGTTCATTTTGTGATTTAGTATTCTAGGGTTTTGTTTTATCTTGTATAACTAAGAATCAATATTTGCATCGTGAGTTTTGTTTTCTATAACCATTACTCAACTATCTTCACTATTAGGCGACACCAAAACATAGCATAGATTCAAACAATTATTATCTTTTCATGCATATACTATTTTTTTACATGTTTTGGGAATCCCATTTGGATCGATTGATTTGATTTTTTTTTTATATAAGTGGTTGATTAATTTGAGTTTGCAATTGAATTAGGGTTTTAGTGTTAGAAATGAATTATATGCAAATATTTATCTATCATTTTGAAAGGAAATAAATATGTTATTATTTCATAAATTTAATGCATATAAGCTTATGCTTCCCTGATATGAAGGATCATCACTTTGTTAATTTTGTTCCACAACGTAAAATGTGTGTTAGTTATTTGAGTTAATTTGAATGGGTTAGCTGTAACGCCCCGATTTCCAAACTCTTGGGAAACCGGAGGTTAACCCATCCATTAATCCCAATGGACCCTAAATTTTCTCTATAATTACCATGAAAGCTTAAATTTATCTTTCATAAAGATATACAACATTTAACCTTAATCAACCACCATGGGCCCCAATCCATGCCTCGGTTGTATAACCAACTAGTTGTGACCTACATATTTTCACACATGTGAACCTGTGTGATCATAACTTGAGGCTAAAACCCACACCATTAGTTAGAGGATTTAAAAACACCCAATTTAAAAAAAAATGGCACTCAATTTCGATCTAAAACGAAGAATTTACACCCGTTTGAAGTTCGGATGCAAATAGAGCTGCCCAGGTTCCTTTTGGTCGGCTGATGGGTAAATTCGTCGACTGAAAGAGGACTTTCAGTCGACCAAGACACTGTTTAGTTGACTGAAACCTGTTCCCGACCATTTCAACTCTCGGGATCTTGCACTTTCGGTCGACCGATGCAGATGGCACTCGACAGAAAGTGTAAAAATGCCTCAAAACCTGTTTTTCCAAGCCTCAAAGTATCCTATCACCTCACCAAACCATAATCCAACTTAAATCTTGACTTAAACCATGATTAAAACCCCACCAAAAACAATATAAACTCTCATGATCACTCAATTGTTCCAAGTTGAACACCTTTGGGCATGTACTTTCCCCAATGACTACTCCAATCCCTCAATTGGCATCAAAGCATTCACACTACTTATAACATGTGAATGAAGAAATAATTTTATAATCTTTGCATTCCAAATCATCCATTCCATCCAAATCATACTTCAACCATAATTATACAAAACCACAATTAAGGTCTATCCATTCAAACCACATATCCTTTCCATTCATTCCCAACTCTTATACTTGAGAAAATTCCAAACATAAAGTTATAATATAAGAGGAAACCATAACTTTACAATCTATAATTGAGTTTAGTCTAAGAAATAACCACAATACATCAAGATTCCAAGTTCATAGTCATTACAAGGATTTCAAGCATAAGGTCCAGAATTGCTAAAAATCCAACCATGACTACAACTACATAGACAACGTGCCATAAGCCGGCACGGATAGCCAAATATATAATATCCAAAATGTATCAAAAATGCTACCATGTCCCACTTTGACATTCAAGTCCCATCGGTCATCGGTGTTTTATCTGTAAAAGAGTTTAGAATAAAGGTGTAACACCCTGATTTCCAAACTCCCGGGAGACCGGAGATTAACCCATCCATTAGTCCCAATGGACCCTTTTTACCCTCTATAAGGTACCATGCTTTGATACCATTCTGTCAAGCCCCAAAATTCGGGCCGGCGGGGGGTCCCTCGGACCGACCCGAATCCGGAGTGTGAACACGTTCATTTGCCCCTAATGAACCATTAATTACCGTAGAAACTTAATCATGTTCATGCACTTATATATATATGTATACATATATATATATACAACTCAGTATCAACCAATCCCAGTGGGTCTCCACCATACACGCTTCGAATGATTTCGTCACACAAACATGAGTATGTAACTCCTTGTACGTCTATCATCATAGTCTAAAAATGAAAATTGGAAAGAGGGTTTCAAAATACTTAATTTCAAAAAAAGAATCACTTGATTTGGGTTTGAAACGAAGAAGTTATGACCCATCAAAGTTAAGAGAAAAACTTACTGTAAGTGGGACGGGTCCCCAAAAAGTAGGATCGGTGGGACTTTCTGTAGGTCCAAAATACCGAGAGAAGTTGGACCGGTGCCCAAAAAGTAGGACCAATGGGACTTCCCTGATACTTGATTTTTTTGTGAAAGACTTTGTAACCTAAAATCCCACTTCACCAAGCCTCAATCCACACACACATGAACTTTAAGGCACAAAATCCAAGCCAAATCTAATATTCCAAGTTCTCCAAAACCTAACTAAGATCATCCATCGCATAAACAATTTAAAATCAACTATGCAATCTTATAATCATCCACAAATACAATCTCATCATCCAAATCATGCTTCAAGCATAATTACTCAAAAACACAATTAAAGTCCATCCTTTCAAACCACATATCTTTTCCATTCATTTCCAACTCTTATACTTGGAAAAAGTCCAAACATAAAGTTATAATATGAGAGAAAATCATAACTTTATAATCTATAATTGAATTTAGTCTAAGAAATAACCACAATACATCAAAATTCCAAGTTTATAGTCGTTACAAGGATTTCATGCATGAAGTCCAAAAATGCAAAAAAATCCAATCATGACTACAACTACATGGACAAAATGCCACAAGCCGGCACGGATAGCCAAATATACATTTCCAAAATATATCAAAAATGCTACCAAAGTCCCGCTTAAACATTTAAGTCCCATCCGTCATCGGTGCCTTATCTGTAAAAGAGTTTAGAATGAAGGGGTGAGCACCACTGTGGCTCAGTAGAGGTACCCTAACCCTCCTAAGTGCCGACTCGACACTGACCTACATGGAATGCATGCAAATACACTACATGTCATGTCAATGATCATACAACCAAATTAACGGATGCAATGAAAAGGATTGCATATTTCACGAATCATGTTTAACATGCTCAACATAAAAGCATTAAGAAAGTAAATGCTCTCTCTCTTAGTCCACATCCGATACCCCACATGATTGGTCCGCTCCTAAGATCATGTGACCTAGGATGACTCCGATAACCATCCTATGACCTGGACCACTCCGAAAGGTCATTCTACCATGGCAATATATATGATTGCCATTTTGTGAGGGGACAACTCCGAGGCTCACATTTCTTGGACATACTCAAATCCCAGGCATTAAGCCTGAGCATGGCGGGTCCACTCTGAGGGCCATACTTCTTGGACATACTCTGATTCCAGGCATTAAGCCTAAGCAGGGCGGGTCCACTCCGAGGGCCATACTTCTTTTGTGTCATTTTCCCGCAACCTCCCACATATGCATTACGGATGCATAAACACATGGCATATTAGTCGGGGAAAGAGAGAGAGAGAGGCCGAAGGTGAGATCGGCTGGGTGGAGCTCTGGTAGCGGCTGGGCTGACGTTGGTGGTTCGACTTGGCTGCGTGGTGGCTGAACATGGCTGGGTTCGATCGCCGATGGGTTCGCTGGTTCGGTGGAGGATCCGAACGGCGATGGTGCCGACGGCGGTTCTCAGCTGGCTATTGGACAGCTATGGTGGCTAACGGTCATGGACTGGGTCGCGTTTGGTTTGACACATGGTGGAGCTTGTTGGTTCCGGTGAATGTTGGTGACGGTGTGGGTTCAACTATGGTGGTTGTTCACAGTGCCTGGACGACGTGGTGGTTGGGTTCAGCTGGGTTTGTTCGGCTATTTCAATTGGGGTTGTTTGTTGATGGCTTGGGGTGGTTTCGGCGAGAAGCTCGTGACCCATTTGGCTTGGTTAGTGACTGATCGTTCTGATGAATTTTGATTAGACGTCAGAAACTTTTAGTTTGTTCTGTAGAGGGGCTCACGGTGGTGGGCTGGTGATGAGGAGTTGGGTTCCTTATGGTTGGGACTCCACGGAATGGTGGGGTTGGGTTTGGCTGTGGTTGTGATGTTACAGCTGGGTTTGGTCGGCGATGGCATCAGCTTTGTGCATGGATTGTGTGAGTAGTTTAGATGGTTCCACGGGCTGAGTTCACGGCTGAGTTGTAGGTGGGGATGGTAGCCATTTGGGATGGTAATGGTGTACGGTTTTGTAAACCCTTGATGCTCAATGGGTTGGCTACTTAGGCATGGTAAGGGCTGTTTAGTAGTCATGAATTTTGTTTATGCATTGGGACCTCATTGATGGTGGGTTTGGGCCTTAGAATTGGATTGAATTTGAATTTGGCAGTTGGGTTGATCGTGACTGATGTTAGGCTGCCATGAAATTTAGTTCTTGTTTGGGCAACTACGTTTTGAGGCTTGGACTTGTCAAATTCATTGGGTCGAGCATAGAGATAAAAAGTAAAGAAAACGGGTTCGTATGTGACTTGGACACGGGATTGGACTAGGCTTGGTATGGACAGCTTGGCAGGCACGGGCTTAGAAAAAGCGGGACCTAAGTCAAGTTGATTCTTGCCTCTATCTCCTATGTATATTTTAATTATGTTGATTAATTTTACGTATGTTCTTAATTTGATCATATATGGCGTTTGTATATATATATATGTGCATATATATATAAAGATGGATTATATATATATATATACGTGGGAGGTGAGGATATATACATATGTGGGTATATACATATATGTTTGGGCTTGGTGGGTAAGAGCATTGTTAAGTTCAGTTACTGATTTGCATTATCATATGCATATTTAGGGATTGAGCCATGTAAAGTATGCTAAATTATATATATATATATTTAGCTAGATGTTGCCTTGCATGCATATATGATTCTTATGCATGAGTTGAGTATACGTAAGTATATATGTGATTATATATCTGGTGCAGTAGTAGAAATGCATGCTAAATTGAATATGTCATAGAAGGGCTTTGAAAAAGCATGAAGTATGTGAAGTGTTATGTATGTTTTCACTACCTATATGGGTGACATGATGTATATATATATATTTGCGTGATTGCATATGGTTGTAAGAATGCATGTTGGTTGCTCATAGTAAATGCATGATTGGAATGAAAGCATGATTATATTTATGCTAATATACGTATATGTGTGATTTTACGTAGGATGTGACATATATATGTTGTGTATGTGCAAATGTGACTATGAATGATTTCGGTGAAAAGTGTGTTTATTGGTGAAAACGTAAAAATGTGATGTTTATAGATTTATGCATGAAAGATATGACTTTCTTGAAAAATGCATAAGCATGATAATTTCCATGATGTGAGTGTGATGACACTGTGACAATCTTGAGGAGAAAGGAAAATGCATTGATTTGAGAAAAATGCAATATATGGTGTGGATAAGTGCATTGATGTGATTATGTGCACTATGTGAAAAGTGAGGTTTTTGGGGCATGTGTGAGAATTAATAGGGTATTGAACTCTAGGGTGCAAGACCCAAAACTTGGCCAAGCGGGTGTCACTTCCGTCGGGTTAGTAGTCCGAAAAGCGTGAGCAGAGTATGTGGTCCCAAAGCGACTCTTACTACGGATTGTGACAAGCGAAGTCCTCAGTTGAATTGATTTCCTGAAATTTGTGGCGTGAGTTATATATACGAAATGTGACTGTCAAGTTGATATACATATATATATATATATATCTATATATATGCATTGAGGTGGAAAGCATCACGCATGATTTGAAAAACGTGATTGTTTATGGGTAAAAAGCATGTATACATATCATGTAGACATGTAGCGATTTAATGTGCATTTATGCATGACTCAATGGATCTTGTTGAGTAGGTGATGTGGTATTTGATTTACATTGTTCATGTAAATGCTTCTATTCATATATATTTTCTATACATAATGATGTTGGATGTGTATTGCTTTTGAACATGTTATGAATGATTTTCACAAGTCATGTGTAGTAGATTTAAATGTTCATAAGTGTTAGAACCGCCATGTGCATTGTTGGTTCATGTATGCTAGGAGGGGCATGACTTTAAATATTGTGATATATGATTCGTGTGTGAGTGTGACTCAAAAAGTATATCAATTAAAAATTTTCACACTTCGCAATAGAACGAATTCCTTGCAGAATAGGGCTATCGAAAGGAAGGGGTATCGTACCTCAGGGATTATGGTCTGATGAGTTGGAATACGGAATTAACTTTAATTAAATTTATAAGAAAAGAATTCTGATTTTTAAACTAATTAAAAAGATAAAATAAAATAAATCAAAGTAAACAAGAAAATGAAGAGAATATGAGAGAAATCAAGGGTGTTTGACTTCACCACTAACTCCACAATCAATGGTCAATTGAATCAATTATAGGGGAATTACATCATGCATAAGTGGTGTCGATGGCTACAAGCTCACCTTCATCCGTCAAGAAGATAACATATGATTAAGGCTAAGCCATGGACTATCTTCGATTGGCATGGGTCATCTGCCTAACTACTCTAATCTAGGGTGCAGTATGGTTCATCTTCTCTAGGCATAATCCATCAAAGCTCTTAACAATATTTTCAGTGATTACCATTGTGTAATAATCGCTCTCATGATCACAGAAAATAAGAGAGATTGAGTTCAATAACAACAACTAAATATCTAAGACAAGATAAGAAATCATTGAAACTGAATTTACAAGACTTTTATTGCTCAATTCTATAATAAGAATCCTCTGAATTATACAATCTATGCATGTATATAAAGGTCCCCAATAATTAAAACAATCAAACCATTGATGCTTTGTTAGGGCTACATCAAAACCCTAGTGGATGAACTAGCCGCTCATGGTAGAAGAAGAAGCTTCAACTGTTGAGGAAGAAGACATCATCTTTCTGAATTATGCGTATGACTTCGTTCTCCAATGGCTCTGCAAATATGTTTCTGTTCTCTTCTCAGCCCTCTCAGACTCTCCAAGCTCTGTTCTCTCTGTCTAAGGTCTCTGTAAGCTCTCTGTAAGCTCCCTGTAAGCTCTCTGTCAGCTCCTCAATTCAGCCTCCAAGTCTTTACTTTATTCCGCAAGAGAATACACCAAAGTCCTAATCCAATTAGGAATAAATTAGGGTTTCCCGCAGCACTAATCAGGTGGGTTTTTCCTGCTGACTTCAGCCCAACTTATGACCCACTAGAAGTCCGATTCACGGAATTTTCGTGAAATACAAAAGTGTGCAGAATCAAATTTCGTTCAACTCTAAGTGAAAATATTGTCGATTTGAGGCTTGAAAATAAGATTTCTGGTCCGTTTTCCAAAATGGGATTAAGACTGTATTATGCACAGATTTGGGCTTCAGGCCCGAAACCTTCTTAAGCAGTTGTAATTCTCTTGGACCTCTTCCTTGGGCTGATTTGAGTTGAAATAAATGGTTGAGTGAATCTCCTTGATGTAGGCTTCATCTCACCATCTTGGATGTCTTCTATAAAAGCCCAAAAAGCTTGGTTTTAACTGAAATAATCATTAAGGCCCTAAAAATACAGAAAACACTAAAACAAAGTAAAATCACAAAATAATCTATCACTAAGAGAATAAAATACATAAGTTAAGAGGCTAGAATGTGTAATATTCAACGCCTATCACACCCCCAAACTTACATATTGCTAGTCCCTTAGCAATAGAATAAAAGAAAACTAAAACAAAAGAAACTACTAAATACTAACTAAACTACCCAACTCCACTTTCGTGGGAGAAACGATTGCATTTAGCATATGCAACAAGCCTTTAAACCCCTAGGTTTCCCCTAGTGGACGAGTATAGTCTCGTGAGGGTTTCCAGAAATGTTACCCACAAACATTCAAAATTCTGTTTCAACATTAATTCAAGGAGAAGATTACAATATATAGTTACAAACTTGCATTCAAGAATAATTTCAAACTTTCAAATTCTATAATTCAAATCAATGGTCCCAATGTATAATTCACATCAACATATCTCAAAATAATCAACTCTAGCTCACTTGTGTAAAGTGAACTAGCAATCATCTTATGTAGCATAACCAAGCTCTGAATATATTAAAGCACATACCCCTTCAACTCACTAGCTCCCCTTATTGAACTTATACTTCCAAACATGAATACATGACTTTTTCATCATTTTTTTCAATTCTCTTTTTTTTTTCTCAATGCTTTATTGATTGTGCAATGTCTTGATTTATTAAGCCTTCTGAAAGATCCATGTAGCAAGCTTTCAGTCAGTGGTTCCCAAACCAGATGGCTTTAGGGCACTAGGCTTTGAGATACCCTGAAGACCTAATTACTCGAATCAGTCAGGCTACAAATCAAGACAACCAATGCTCATCTTTTCTCACCCTTTCACTTTTGACGCGAACACTCCGTGCTTCCTGAGGCATAGAGGCCCGGTTACTCATGAAAAAGATCAAATTGATTTGCTTATTCAACACTTTTTTTTCTTCTTTTTTTCTTTTTCATTAAGTCAAGTAAAACACGTCATTGGTACTCATTCTCAAGAGATACTAATTAATATCAAGCATATGTAACTTAATAACTCAAACCCACAGTTTATACCCCATAAGACTATGCTAGTGTGTTTGTGCATGTAAGGAAACTAAAATCAATCACTCCAAAACATGTTATTGCAAACCATGATTAAAACCACTTAATTTAAACCATAGTTTCTAAGAATTTAAAACATACTCAAAAATTGCAAGTTATGCACCTACATAAGATATTAATCCCTTGAATCATGTAAAAACATTCTATCTAAAAATAAAAAAAAATAAACTAAGAAAATAAAATAAAATAAAATCCTAATACAAGAAGAATTTCACACAAATTTCCCCCATATGCAATAAAGCACAAAAATAGGCATCGCCTCACCCCAAACTTAAACTGTACATTGTCCTCAATGTACACCCAATTAAAGCATAGAGAAGTGTAAGAACGATGTTACCAGAAATCCGGAGTAGTGGAAAGAAAATAGAGTACACCATCAGCATGAAGGCAATGCAAGCACACCCCCAAACTTGGATGTTAGAACCTGTCAAAACAAACCACTATACCCCAAAGATCAAGTGAAATAGTATGGGTGAAAATAAATATGAAAGAGAAATTTCCTAAAAAAAATATATTTTTTTTCATTTATTTATTTATTTTTTTTAAAAAATAAAAAATAAAAACTAAAAATAAAAGAAAATACAAAAGATGGTTACCTTCCTGTCAAGGGTGTGGTGGTGACTGAGCATCTGGATCCAAGTTTGCTTGGCGCATCAGTGCACGCATCATCCTCCTCATCTCTAGTTGCTCTTGGCGAGTGTCACGAAAGTGATCCGCCATCTCTGTTCTCATTACTCCAAACTGTGTGGATACCTCTGTCTGTAGGGTGCCAAACTGAGCTGTCAACCCTGCAATCTGCCCCTCTAAATATTGATAATCATGGCCACTAGCCTGTGCATGCACCTCCTCTTCCTCAGCCTCCATCTCCTCTGGATCTTCCATCGGTGGTGGTATATCTATATTATCTCCTCCCTGGGCCAACCGAGATACCTCACCAGGCACCGCGATGACTCTCTGATGCATATGTGATCGGCTCAAATTCCAGTCATGCGTGCCATAATGAAGATCACGTGGAAAGGCAAGCTCGTCCTCATGGACTGCATACCCCTGTGTCACAAGCAACTGGTGAATAATAGTAGGGAATGGAAACTCCCAGTCACTTGCACTGTCTGGTGCCTTGGCCACAACTTTGGAATAGAATTTCTCCATCAGGCCCCAGACAATCTGTGGGAATGACAGCCAATGCCCAAAATGTATAGCATATAAGGCTCTGAGGAACTCTTGACGTCTTTTGGTTTTATGTCCAATTGGACATACATTCTTGAGTAGAACAACGTCAATGAACCATAAATGATTCGACATTGAAGACTTTGAAGCTGTATTACTTTTCGGCCCGAAAAATTAGTTGGCACACAAACGTGCAACCACATTACCCACTGACAACTCGTCGGGTAGAGGAGTATAGATATGAGATAAATCATCTGGGCACTCATGAGCACAACCCATGGCAATGGCAATGGATGACATGTCCACTCGAACTATTGTTCCATCTATGGAAGAAGTAAGCACATCCCGCTCATCAGGTGTCGGCATTAAGTTCTGATAAAATACCTTGACAAGCCTCGGGTAAATAGTAGATGAGAGTGGAACAAAAATGGATGCCGACCGACGACGACGGATGTCGGAAATCCCCCATCGTGTCTCGGGAAACATACCATAAAGTTCGGCTATGTCAAACGTGGTTTCAAAGTTCAACGCCCTTGGATGCCATCTCTCTTGAATACCTTCTCGGCGAGATTGTGAAGAACCTGGGGTCGGATCATGCCTCGTTCGGTGAGGATTACGGGAACTTGAAGCACCTTGGTGACTTGCTCTCTTTGGTGCCATAGAAGTAGAAAAAGTGTGGTTGAGGAATTAAATCGAATACTTGGTGTGCACAATTCTTTTGTAAGCTTTAACCTCCTTTTTTCGGCAATTTTTCCACCCAAATCGAACAAGTGAATGCACCAAATTGATCCCCCAAACTTGGTCTTCAAAAGCCCTCAAAAAGATTTGAACAATTTCTTCAAAGAAAAACTTCACTTACTTTGATGTTGAACTTGAAAAAGTGAGAGCTTCCTTTGAGAACTAGTGATTTTTGATCCAATTTGATGTTGAAGTTGATGATGATCAATGTTGAATTCTTGTTTACTACTCACTAATTGAAGAACTTAATTTTCCGGATGATGTAGGACTTGAATTGGAGTTCAAAGAGGTCTAGGATGCAAGTGGTAGCAACGAAGGATGAGAGGTGGCCTTTATAGGCCTTAAAATTTTGGGCAGCCCTTCCATGGGCCTGGGCGATCGATCCCCCCTTGGATGGGCGATCGATCGCCCACCTGCTGGTGGGTGATCACTCGAAAAACCATGGGGCGATCGATCCCGCTCCTTTGGGGCGATCGATCCCCCTCCTGGATGCCTGTTGGACCTCTATCACCCAAGGTCGACCGAGACTTGATATTTTTGATTCTCCATCGCCCAAGGTCGACCGAGAGCAGTATTTTTCACCCGTCTTGAGTTCGAATACCTCGGTACACCTCTTGGCATCCTCCGGAAGCAACTTATACATCAAAAACTCAAAGAAAAAACATTAAAACACTACTAGAATTGAAGAAAAACTTAAGAAAACTAAAACTAAAAATTAAAATTAAAGAAAACTAAAGGAAATAAAGTATAGAAATACATACAGAACCTACAATTTAACGTTCGTAGGAGATGATTGACTCTTCGAAGGGATTAAGTCGGATAGACGGGATCCGTCAAGTCGACGAACTCAACGTCTCTTTTTGGCACACATCCTTCCACACAATGCTTCAACCTTTGGCCATTAACTTTCATCAAAGCAATTTCAAACAATGAGTCTCGAATAGGTAATGCATCGATCACCGGCTCAAACTCAATCCGAGATAAATGATCCGCAACCACATTTTCCGTCCCCTTTTTGTCTTTTATCTCAAAATCAAATTCTTGCAGCAATAAAATCCACCAAATAAGATGTGGTTTGGTTTCTTTCTTTGCCAATAAGTGTCTCAATGCTGCATGATCAGAGTAAACAACCACCTTGGACCCCAATAAATAAGAACGAAACTTGTCCAAGGCAAATACTACAGCTAGAAGCTCTTTCTCTGTGGTTGTATAATTGAGTTGGGCATGAGAGAGAGTCTTACTAGCGTAATAGATGACATGTGGTCGTTTCTTTTCTCTCTGTCCCAACACGGCTCCCACTGCATAATCAGAGGCATCACACATGATTTCAAAAGGTAAAGCCCATTTTGGAGACTGCATAATTGGTGCAGAGGATAACAGAGACCGAAGCTTTTCAAAAGCTTTCACACAATCTTCATCAAAGATAAAGGGAACATCTTTAGATAACAATTGGCACAATGGTCGAGCAACTTTACTAAAATCCTTGATGAATCTTCTATAGAACCCGGCATGGCCTAAGAAAGATCAAACTTGCCTTACCGATGTTGGATGAGGTAGAGTTGCAATTAGGTTGATCTTTGCTTTATCAACTTCAATGCCCCTCTCTGAAACAATATGGCCCAATATAATACCTTCTTTCACCATAAAATGGCTCTTCTCCCAACTAATTACCAAATTCCGTTCTCGGCACCTTTGAAGTACAAGTGATAAATTGCTCAAACAGTGGTCAAAGGATGATCCAAAAATAGAGAAGTCATCCATGAACACCTCCAAGAATTTTTCCACCATGTCAGAAAAGATGGCCATCATACACCTCTGGAATGTAGCCGGAGCATTACATAATCCAAAAGGCATACGATGATAAGCAAAAGTACCAAAGGGACAAGTGAAAGTGGTCTTCTCTTGATCTTCTGGATCCATAGCTACTTGGTTATAACCAGAGTAGCCATCCAGAAAGCAATAATAGCTCTGACCAGCTAACCTTTCAAGTATTTGATCAATGAATGGAAGAGGGAAGTGATCCTTCCTTGTCATAGAATTGAGCTTTCTGTAATCAATGCAAACACGCCAACCTGTGGCAGTACGTTGTGGAACAAGCAACACTCCATCCAATTGTAAGACCAGACTTCTTTGGAACCACTTGTGTCGGACTCACCCATGTGCTGTCAGAAATTGGATAAATGATGCTTGCATCAAGTAATTTGACAACCTCTTTCTTTACCACCTCCTTCATGTTGGGGTTTAGTCGCCTCTGTGCCTCTCTAGTTGGCTTACATCCTTCTTCTAAATGGATTTTGTGCATGCAGACTGAGGGATCAATGCCCTTAAGATCAGCAACACTCCATCCAATTGCTTCACGATGTTGTTATAAAACCTCTACTAAGTCTTTCTCTTGAATTTCTGTCAGATCAGAGGCAATTATAACAGGAAGGGTTTTCTGTGCCCCCAAGAATACATACTTTAATTTATCAGGCAAAGGCTTCAATTCTAATTCTGGAGGGGACTCCAATGAAGGCACTAAGGGAGTGCTAGAGAGAAAAGGTAGTGGCTCAATTGGAATTCTCCATGGTGGAGTATTCTGAATAGCATCCACTTCCAGCATAGAATGCACTTCTTCACACAACCCTTCATCATTAATGTTCTCAAAGTCATAAAGCGACTTACATACCTCCAGGGAGTTTCGAGATATAGAGGATGAAACAATTTCCTCTACACATTCATCAATATCATCCATGCAGAACACATCACTCTAATCTGGAGGGTGTTGGATAGCATTGAACACATTAAGCTTGACATTCATGTTGCCAAATGAAATATCCATGATCCCTGACCTACAATTTATGCAAGCGTCAGCAGTAGCTAAGAAAGGTCGACCAAGGATCACTGGAATGTGCCTCTTCGGATTGTGAACCGGCTCAATGTCAAGTACAATAAAATCAATAGAAAAGTAGAACTTGTCCACTTTAATGAGCACATCTTCTATGATTCCTCGGGGTTGCTTTGTTGATCTATCTGCAAATTGCAATACCACCGAGGTAGGCTTCAATTCTCCCAAGCCCAATTGTAAGTAAACTGAATAAGGTAGCAAATTCACACTTGCACCCAAATCAAGAAGAGCTTTATCCACATGGTGCTCCCTAATGATACATGAGATAGTTGGAGCACCAGGATCTTTGTACTTGGGAGGAGTACACTGCTGGATTATTGAACTTACTTGTTGTGGCAGCATCACTTTCTTTGGCACATGACTTTTAGAACGCCTTTTCTGAGTGCACAAGTCCTTCAAGAATTTAGCATAAGGAGGAATTTGCTTGATGGCATCAAGGAGTGGCAAATTAATCTTCACTTATCGAAACACCTCCATCATGTCATGCAGCTTGTCCCCTTGCTTCCCCAATTTAGATGCTTCTAGGAAATGTTGTGGGAAAGGAGCCTTGGGCTCATAAGGAATTTCAGCACTTGGACTTGTGATCACTTTTTCTTCTTCTTTCTTCTCACCCACTTTATTGTCAATTATTTTCCCACTTCTCAAAGTGGTAATAGCTTGGACTTGCTCATGGTGTGGGTTGCTTGTGGAAGCTTGCATCCCTCTTGGATTAGCAATTGGTTGACTAGGGAGCTTCCCTTCTTCTCTTCTACTTAATGAAGTAGCAAGCTATCCAAACTGAGATTCCAGTTTGGCAATGGATTGAGAATGCGAGTGCACTAGCTGAACTGTAGATTGTACTGTTGCTGCAGTAGCTTGCACTATCTCTATAAGAGAATCAAGTTTGTCAAATTTAGACAAGGTAAGTGTCAGCTTGCTTCAATAGCAAAAATTCTTTGGGTCATAGGACTTTGTGTTTGATATTGCTGTTGAGGCACAAAAGTCCTAGGTTGATGTGATGGTTGCATTGCTGCCCCTTGATTACTGTAAGAAAATCCAGGATGATTCCTCCATGTAGGATTGTAAGTATTACCTCATGGAGGATTCATTGGTCCAGTGAAAGTAGCTTGGACTTGCTCATGTTGAATATCAGAAAATTGCCCCACCGAAGGACAATTGCTCACATTATGCATAGGACTAGAGCAAAATTCACAAGGGCCTAGCAATGAAGAATTTGAAGCAGAAGGAGTTTGATTGGCAGCCATAATTGCTGCTACCTTCTGTGCAATTAAATCAATATCAGTTGGCTTAGCTTCTGAAGCACCAACCTCAAAAATCCCATCAATTTTCCTTGTAGTGGCAGGTCTGCTAGAACGAGTAGAGGACACATGTCACTTCCAGATTCCTGAGGCCCGAAAACCGAGGTGTGAACCCCGTGAGATCACCCTCACGACATAACCTCCACCTGATCATACAATTCAATTTCCTATTATTTTTACGAAAATCGGGCATGACCCATTCTAAATAATCAGCTCCTGGCATATTACACCTGCTTTACAATTCATATGGACACTTCTGGGCACGTGTCCCCCCCAGCATTTATATCTAACAATAAATATGGACACTTCTGGGCCCGTGTCCCCCCAATATTTCTACAACATGCATAAACAATCATAAATATACATGCCTCAGTCCTTGAATATCCGTATTAAATACATACATCACATGAATAAATACAATTGAAGGAACTGAATCAATATAAATCACTTTATACATTTAATCCAAATGTAAAGCATCTATCTATCCAATATCCTGGATATACACTAGATTCTAAGGAATCTAGATACTACCTCTGCAACCGGTGCTGTCAGTCCCCTAACTAACTCCAAAACCAACAATACCTGCAAAACCTGGGAGGGGGTGAGCTCAAAGGCCCAACAAGGTATGTAGAACCATACTATCACCGCTACAGCAGGTCGATCCTCATATATTCTCAAAAATATACATGCACTCAAATATATCACAATATTTAAGACCATGCCCCACCTAGCATGCATGAACCAATGATGTATATGACTACTCTAGCACATATGAATATACAAAATCCACAACACATGATTTTTGAAATCATTTGCAACATGCTTGAAAGCAGTAAACATTCCGCACCAATATGTATAAAGAACATATATGTCAACACATTTACATAAACGATGTGAATCAACTACTACATCTCCTACTCGTCAAGTAGCACATCTCGAATGCAATATAGATGCATTTAAACAGAAACACATGCTTAACAGATAAACACATAAGCATAAAGATATACATCTTCCCTCGTGTCTCACCCGATATCCTAACATGATTTTTACCAACCATGTGACCTGGGACGCCTCCCACAACCATCTCACGACCTTGGCCTACTCCGCCAACATCATACTTTCGGGGCAATATTTTGGTTTGCCCATTGGTGATTAGACCATATCAGCACCGTCACCAATTATTTGTCTACTCAAGGTGATTAGACCATATCAGCACCGTCACCGAGTATTAGGTGGCTCAAAGTGGTTAGACCATATCAGCACCGCCACTGAGCTTATTTTGACTCAAGATGATTAGACCATATCAGCACCGTCACCGAGTCTTAGATGGTTCAAGGTGGTTAGACCATTTCAGCACCGCCACTGAGTATCTACCTACTCCAAGGTGGATAGACCACTGTCACCGAGTATTTACCTACTCCAAGGTGACGTAACCGCTCCAACGCTCTCACCGTGACCGAGTATTGACCTACTCTGGGTGATTTGCTCACTTCATGACCACAACCATAACCGAGTATTGACCTACTCTAGGTAATTCAACCACACTTCCCCGTTTCCTCACAACGGCACCATATATGCATTTCGAACATATAAATACTAAACATTTCAATGTTCACGCCTCACAATGCCTAAGCTAGTTAAAAGTACATAGCATGCATTCCATCTCCACATAAACTCACATATAGCCATATACGTGTCATTTCCCTCCCATATATGTAATATGGATGCATATATACATAGCATAATATTTTCATGCATCAACCCTTGCTTATGAATACTAAAAAGAAGTATTTAGCATACTTTTCATCACATTCCAACACACATAGCACATATATGTTCAAATACTTGCATAACACCTTACATATGCAAATAATTCCAACTTAGCATATTTTTATCATGCTAGGACCAATGCATACATTCGCTATATATATGAAGCTAGCATGCATCTCATATTCACGTTCCCACATATAAACACGTATATGTCACATCCAGCATATAGTCACATATGCATGTATACTAGCATAAATATAATCATGCTCTCACTCAAGACACGCATTTACTACAAGTAACTAGCATGCTTTCCATTCACAACATATATATATCCACATATATATTCCGTCACCATATATGTATCAAGAACATATAAAACACCTAGCATATCATAATCATGCTTTGCAAATGCCCACTAAAAGTTATATTCAACTTAGCATGTATTTCTACCACTGCAACCATATATATATATATAATCACATACATATATATATATATATATATCTTGAACACCATGCATAAGAACCACATATGCATACAAGACGACACCTAGCGAAACAGATATTATTTAGCCTACTTTTCATAGACTTTAATCTATACATGCATGCATATCACCATGCAAACAGGCAATATATTTAACATGTTATCGCTCCCCAACCCACATATATATATATATCCTCACATACCACGTATACTCAATATCTACTTGTGCACACACATATATAAGCACATATGTATAGGTATACACATACTACATATGATCAAATTAATAACATATGTGAATTACTCAACGTAAGAAAAATATATGTATGAGATAGAGGCAAGAATCAACTTGCCTTAGGTCCAGCTCTCAACCGTTCTGTGCCTGCAAATCGGCCTGGCTCCAAGTCCCGGTCCAATCCAGCGTCAAAGCCCACACGAACAAATCCATTGGACCACCTCTTTACAACCACGGAACACTATAGGCCCGCTATAACTGAACCCTCAGCAAGCATCCACAAACCAGCCACCATGGCCGTCAAGCCCAATCTCAAACACCGTCAAACCGGCAGCAACCGAAGACCCCAAAATCCAGCCCAGCCGTGTGGCCCGAACTCAACTAAACCTCCCATGGCTGCCACGACAGTTCACCGCCGGAATAGTCAACCGAAAAACCCAAGCACCACGGAAGAAACCCAACCGAACTCGTGATCAAATGTAAGCCAAACAGCCCCTAACCGGGCCATCATCTCATTGCCAAATAACCCCTCCGGTGCCACCATGTGCATCCTCAAATAATAACAAAACAGCCGCTACTCAACCCAATAGCGAGCACCCCAAACAGTCCACAAATCAGCCCCAAAATGGCCGCCAATAAATCCCAGAAATTTGACCCAATTAACTCACCTCAACCGTGAAGACTCAGCCGGAGCCACCGTCGGCACCAGCCACAGCCAAACCCACCATCGTGACCTCCATGACCACCACCATCCGGCCGCCACAACCGGAACCTCCCGAAAACCCACCGTGATCGGACCCCCATCGAACCAGCAGAAGCTCCCCTTCGCGAACGGCCCAGCTGTGAAACCCCCCACTCGCGGCCAGTAACTCGCAACTAGTCACCGTCAGCCGCTGCCGGAGCACAGCCTTCGCCGGAACCAACAAGTTCCAGCTGCGAAACCCCCCCATCCGCGAACCGCTCCGCCTCACCGAGCCGCCTCGCGTCACCGGCACACCTTCTCAACCCCTTCGGCCACCGCAAACCACCGACAGCCAAGCCACCGCCGGCGCTGAGATCGGCGGCCCCTCCTTCCCCGGGTTTCTCTCTCCCCGATCTCACTCGATCTCTCCTTCTCTCTCTCCCCGACTTCTCCTTCTCTCTCCTCTTTTCTTTTTCTTTCTTTTTCCCTTTTCTCTTTTCTTTCTTCTTTTCTTTTTCCTTTTCTTTCTCTTCTCTTTCTTCTTTTTCTCCTTCAGCTGACCCACTCATGTGGTCCTCTCTATTTTGGTCCACTCATTATCTTATTCTCCCAGCCACATGTTCCACATATATATATATTATACATATATATGTATATATATATCTATTTAATACCACATCAAATAACAAAACCTGACTGTATCCACGTACCATATACACACTTACACCCATACTCCTATACGTATTTATACATATACATATACATATATCTATACCACCACATGTACACGCCATTACATGCTCAACAACACACGTATATATAATTCCATTTATATATATTTTCTCGCATTCTTCCGGAATTAATTTATTCGAAAAGAAAAAAAAATGAATCCGGTCCAAAAATAATCCGGACCGGTCAAAATTCATCCTGGGCCGGTCAAAATAATTTGGGTCGTTACAACCTCCCCTCCTTAAGGGAATTTCGTCCCCGAAATTAGCTTAGTCATGGTCTTTCCAAAACCAATCCTTACCAGACGTCATTCTCTCCAATGATCGTCACTTTCCCTTCCCACATACTCCAGGCGTTACACCTGCAACACCTAACTGATAACTCTCAAGTCTTGCACAACAGTGCATCTCGACTTGTTTCCTAGAGTCCACAGTCTCTACCTCAAGACCTATCCAGTCCATCTCTATCTCTAGTCTAAGGCAACACCTTTGACTAATCATACCAATCACTCACAGTGATACATCCCCTATAATCCGGGATCATCAATACTCAAAGTCATTCTTTTATTATCAGACATGACTTTCAATCTCTAGCATATCATTCCCGGGCTTAGTCTAATATCCTGGGCATCATCACAACGCAACCCACATCAATCCAGTGCACATCACAAGCGCACTCGCCAGCAAGGCACATGACAGTGCACCCGCCGATCAAAACCATATAACAATGTACTCGCCGCAGCAAGCCACATAATCCTGCCCAGTCTCCTAGACTACAATCCACTGGAATCTAATGCCAAGTCTAGGATCTCACATCCCACTAGTTTCACAATCTCATTATTCAAGAGGAGAAACATTTACCCTTTTTCATCCTTCACACCAAGGAGCCAGTTGACAATTAGAGAGGATTCCTTTCATATCAGCACTTCACTTTAGACAACCCTTACCAATGAAATTTTGAAGTCACCTACAGTAGCCAAACAGCAGCCATACAGTGGCCGCAGCCCACTGCGTCTACACGTCCACTGCGTCCACCTCTCCCCTTCACGGCAAGAAATTATCCTCACTTCAGATACCATATGTCAGGATCCTCATCCACTATCAACCCATCCTTCTCTTAACATCACATCCACATTGTGATCTAACTGCATCTATCATGCGCATATCACAGTACACCACTGAGGTCAAGGCACATAAGGAGTGCACTTGTCAAAACAAATCATCCAGTCCTGTCCATTGTTGTGGACTACATTCCATTCCTTTCCAGCATCTCACTTGAGACCCCAAGATCCTGACTGCTTCGTCTAGGACCCTACAATTCCAGACTTACTTTCAAAGCCTATCACTACATGTCTATTTCAACATCACAGTCCACTCGGGTTCAAACCTCTACCTAGGTTTACCAATTCTCAAAACCTAAACTCTCTAGGTTACTACATGTCACTACTAACCATGTGACACAAAATGCAACACTAAAGTGCAATGCTCAGTCACATGAATCATATATACCACATAGCATATAATACACAACATGCTAATCAACAAACACATACCATGCATGATATGAAATATGATGCATAAATCAATACCCTAGCCCTCGGGCTAATACTAGAAAAATACCCCTGACCATACACGGTCCTGGTACCTCCTCTGCCTGAGTAAGCGTGCAAAACACGGCCCAGTCCCCCTAGTATACACACATACTAGAACACAAAATCTAGATTGGTTCAAACCAACCTACTCTCATCCTCTGTACGCATTGGTAAACACCTACCAATCTATCCACATTTATTGTCTAAGGTAGTATCCTTGACTATCTACACCAATCACTTTCAGTGACCTATCCCTACTATTGGGAATTCTTTATCTGTCGTCATCCCGACGAAACAACTCAACATCCATAAGAGCCGGCGTATTGTAAGAGAAACGCTAATCCAAGAGAAATGTCTAGCTAGGCCACTTTTCTCAGTTAGCCCAACTCCGGTAACATGCCTTCCTTGTATCCCATCTCAATCCCAATTGTCAACCTCGGCAATACACTTACCAATCTCATAAGTCCCTAAGTATCTCTAAGGACTTAAATACTCGCAACTTCCTTGCGGCATCTCCTCATTGCTCACTAATGAGACTTAATCACCAAATCAAAATCTAAACTCAACCAACTCTGGGAGTTATCACCAATCGAAACCAGTTTCACACACCAACACTTTGATCTTTCATTAGGATTGCTCAAACCGAGCAAATCATTCCACTATCATCCATAGGTAATCAAACCTATCATCTAGACAACTATCAACCATTGCCTATCTCCAAATCAACACGTGATTTGACCATCCGTCTTTAGGTATTCGAACCTACGACTTTGATACCCTAGGTTTTCAAACCTAATGCTTTAACAGCACTCCAGAGTCCCTCAAATCTTACCCGTCGCCCCTAGGTATTCCAACCTAGTGCTCTCATAGCATTCTGGTACTAGGTACATAATCCAACCTTCTTAACCATACACATGATATGTCCATCACCCGTCGTCCCTAGGTATTCCAACCTAGTGCTCTAATACCATTCTGTCACGCCCCAATTCTGGAGGCCCAAAAACCGAGGTGTGAACCCCGTGAGATCACCCTCACGACATAACCTCCTCCTGATCATACAATTCAATTTCTTATTATTTTTACAAAAATCGGGCATGACCCATTCTAAATAATCAGCTCCTGGCATATTACACCTGCTTTACAATTCATATGGACACTTCTGGGCACGTGTCCCCCCCAGCATTTATATCTAACAATAAATATGGACACTTCTGGGCCCGTGTCCCCCCAATATTTCTACAACATGCATAAACAATCATAAATATACATGCCTCAGTCCTTGAATATCCGTATTAAATACATACATCACATGAATAAATACAATTGAAGGAACTGAATCAATATAAATCGCTTTATACATTTAATCCAAATGTAAAGCATCTATCTATCCAATATCCTGGATATACACTAGATTCTAAGGAATCTAGATACTACCTCTGCAACCGGTGCTGTCAGTCCCCTAACTAACTCCAAAACCAGCAATACCTGCAAAACCTGGGAGGGGGTGAGCTCAAAGGCCCAACAAGGTATGTAGAACCATACTATCACCGCTGCAGCAGGTCGATCCTCACATATTCTCAAAAATATACATGCACTCAAATATATCACAATATTTAAGACCATGCCCCACCTAGCATGCATGAACCAATGATGTATATGACTACTCTAGCACATATGAACATACAAAATCCACAACACATGATTTTTGAAATCATTTGCAACATGCTTGAAAGCAGTAAACATTCCGCACCAATATGTATAAAGAACATATATGTCAACACATTTACATAAACGATGTGAATCAACTACTACATCTCCTACTCGTCAAGTAGCACATCTCGAATGCAATATAGATGCATTTAAACAGAAACACATGCTTAATAGATAAACACATAAGCATAAAGATATACATCTTCCCTCGGGTCTCACCCGATACCCTAACATGATTTTTACCAACCATGTGACCTGGGACGCCTCCCACAACCATCTCACGACCTTGGCCTACTCCGCCAACATCATACTTCCGGGGCAATATTTTGGTTTTTCTGTTGGTGATTAGACCATATCAGCACCGTCACCAATTATTTGTCTGCTCAAGGTGATTAGACCATATCAGCACCGTCACCGAGTATTAGGTGGCTCAAAGTGGTTCGACCATATCAGCACCGCCACTG
The DNA here is from genome assembly GCA_026545225.1 of Cornus controversa. Taxonomy (NCBI): domain Eukaryota; kingdom Viridiplantae; phylum Streptophyta; class Magnoliopsida; order Cornales; family Cornaceae; genus Cornus; species Cornus controversa. The sequence goes on along the minus strand of CM048854.1, from coordinate 4,815,170 downwards.
AGCTTATTTTGACTCAAGATGATTAGACCATATCAGCACCGTCACCGAGTCTTAGATGGTTCAAGGTGGTTAGACCATTTCAGCACCGCCACTGAGTATCTACTTACTCCAAGGTGGATAGACCACTGTCACCGAGTATTTACCTACTCCAAGGTGACGTAACCGCTCCAACGCCCTCACCGTGACCGAGTATTGACCTACTCTGGGTGATTTGCTCACTTCATGACTACAACCATAACCGAGTATTGACCTACTCTAGGTAATTCAACCACACTTCCCCGTTTCCTCACAACGGCACCATATATGCATTTTGAACATATAAATACTAAACATTTCAATGTTCACGCCTCACAATGCCTAAGCTAGTTAAAATTACATAGCATGCATTCCATCTCCACATAAACTCACATATAGCCATATACGTGTCATTTCCCTCCCATATATGTAATATGGATGCATATATACATAGCGTAATATTTTCATGCATCAACCCTTGCTTATGAATACTAAAAAGAAGTATTTAGCATGCTTTTCATCACATTCCAACACACATAGCACATATATGTTCAAATACTTGCATAACACCTTACATATGCAAATAATTCCAACTTCGCATATTTTTATCATGCTAGGACCAATGCATACATTCGCTATATATATGAAGCTAGCATGCATCTCATATTCACGTTCCCACATATAAACACGTATATGTCACATCCAGCATATAGTCACATACGCATGTATACTAGCATAAATATAATCATGCTCTCACTCAAGACACGCGTTTACTACAAGTAACTAGCATGCTTTCCATTCACAACATATATATATCCACATATATATTCCGTCACCATATATGTATCAAGAACATATAAAACACCTAGCATATCATAATCATGCTTTGCAAATGCCCGCTAAAAGTTATATTCAACTTAGCATGTATTTCTACCACTGCAACCATATATATATATATATATATAATCACATACATATATATATATATATATCCTGAACACCATGCATAAGAACCACATATGCATACAAGACGACACCTAGCGAAATAGATATTATTTAGCCTACTTTTCATAGACTTTAATCTATACATGCATGCATATCACCATGCAAACAGACGATATATTTAACATGTTATCGCTCCCCAACCCACATATATATATATATATACATACTCACATATATATATATATCCTCACATACCACGTATACTCAATATCTACCTGTGCACACACATGTATAAGCACATATGTATAGGTATACACATACTGCATATGATCAAATTAATAACATATGTGAATTACTCAACGTAAGAAAAATATATGTACGAGATAGAGGCAAGAATCAACTTGCCTTAGGTCCAGCTCTCAACCGTTCTGTGCCTGCAAATCGGCCTGGCTCCAAGTCCCGGTCCAATCCAGCGTCAAAGCCCACACGAACAAATCCATTGGACCACCTCTTTACAACCACGGAACACCATAGGCCCGCTATAACCGAACCCTCAGCAAGCATCCACAAACCAGCCACCATGGCTGTCAAGCCCAATCTCAAACACCATCAAACCGGCAGCAACCGAAGATCCCAAAATCCAGCCTAGCCGTGTGGCCCGAACTCAACTAAACCTCCCATGGCTGCCACGACAGTTCACCGTCGGAATAGTCAACCGAAAAACCCAAGCACCACGAAAGAAACCCAACCGAACTCGTGATCAAATGTAAGCCAAACAGCCCCTAACCGGGCCATCATCTCATTGCCAAATAACCCCTCTGGTGCCACCATGTGCATCCTCAAATAATAACAAAACAGCCGCTACTCAACCCAATAGCGAGCACCCCAAATAGTCCACAAATCAGCCCCAAAATGGCCGCCAATAAATCCCAAAAATTTGACCCAATCAACTCACCTCAACCGTGAAGACTCAGTCGAAGCCACCGTCGGCACCAGTCACGGCCAAACCCACCACCGTGACCTCCATGACCACCACCATCCGGCCGCCACAACCGGAACCACCCGAAAACCCACCGTGATCGGATCCCCATCGAACCAGTCGAAGCTCCCCTTCGCGAACGGCCCAGCTGTGAAACCCCCCACTCGCGGCCAGTAACTCGCAACTAGTCACCGTCAGCCGCTGCCGGAGCACAGCCTTCACCGTCGCCAGCACTCGCCGGAACCAACAAGTTCCAGCCGCGAAACCCCCCCATCCGCGAACTGCTCCACCTCACCGAGCCGCCTCGCATCGCCGTTACACCTTCTCAACCCCTTCGGCCACCGCAAACCACCGATAGCCAAGTCACCACCGGTGCCGAGATCGGCGGCCCCTCCTTCCCCGGGTTTCTCTCTCCCCGATCTCACTCGATCTCTCCTTCTCTCTCTCCCCGACTTCTCCATCTCTCTCCTCTTTTCTTTTTCTTTCTTTTTCCCTTTTCTCTTTTCTTTCTTCTTTTCTTTTTCCTTTTCTTTCTCTTCTTTTTCTTCTTTTTCTCCTTCAGCCGACCCACTCATGTGGTCCTCTCTATTTTGGTCCACTCATTATCTTATTCTCCCAGCCACATGTTCCACATATATATATATTATACATATATATGTATATATATATCTATTTAATACCACATCAAATAACAAAACCTAACTGTATCCACGTACCATATACACACTTACACCCATACTCCTATACGTATTTCTACATATACATATACATATATATATACCACCACATGTACACGCCATTACATGCTTAACAACACACGTATATATAATTCCATTTATATATATGTTCTCGCATTCTTCCGGAATTAATTTATTCGAAAAGAAAAAAAAAATGAATCCGGTCCAAAAATAATCTGGGCCGGTCAAAATTCATCCTGGGCCGGTAAAAATAATTTGGGTCGTTACAACCTCCCCTCCTTAAGGGAATTTCGTCCCCGAAATTAGCTTAGTCATGGTCTTTCCAAAACCAATCCTTACCAGACGTCATTCTCTCCAATGATCGTCACTTTCCCTTCCCACATACTCCAGGCGTTACACCTGCAACACCTAATTGATAACTCTCAAGTCTTGCACAACAGTGCATCTCGACTTGTTTCCTAGAGTCCACAGTCTCTACCTCAAGACCTATCCAGTCCATCTCTATCTCTAGTCTAAGGCAACACCTTTGACTAATCATACCAATCACTCACAGTGATACATCCCCTATAATCCGGGATCATCAATACTCAAAGTCATTCTTTTATTATCAGACATGACTTTCAATCTCTAGCATATCATTCCCGGGCTTAGTCTAATATCCTGGGCATCATCACAATGCAACCCACATCAATCCAGTGCACATCACAAGCGCACTCGCCAGCAAGGCACATGACAGTGCACCCGCCGATCAAAACCATATAACAATGTACTCGCCGCAGCAAGCCACATAATCCTGCCCAGTCTCCTAGACTATAATCCACTGGAATCTAATGCCAAGTCCAGGATCTCACATCCCACTAGTTTCACAATCTCATTATTTAAGAGGAGAAACATTTACCCTTTTTCATCCTTCACACCAAGGAGCCAGTTGACAATTAGAGAGGATTCCTTTCATATCAGCACTCACTTTAGACAACCCTTACCAATGAAAGTTTGAGGTCACCTACAGTAGCCAAACAGCAGCCATACAATGGCCGCAGCCCACTGCGTCTACACGTCCACTGCGTCCACCTCTCCCCTTCACGGCAAGAAATTATCCTCACTTCAGATACCATATGTCAGGATCCTCATCCACTATCAACCCATCCTTCTCTTAACATCACATCCACATTGTGATCTAACTGCATCTATCATGCGCATATCACAGTACACCACTGAGGTCAAGGCACATAAGGAGTGCACTTGTCAAAGCAAATCATCCAGTCCTGTCCATTGTTATGGACTACATTCCATTCCTTTCCAGCATCTCACTTGAGACCCCAAGATCCTGACTGCTTCGTCTAGGACCCTACAATTCCAGACTTACTTTCAAAGCCTATCACTACATGTCTATTTCAACATCATAGTCCACTCGGGTTCAAACCTCTACCTAGGTTTACCAATTCTCAAAACCTAAACTCTCTAGGTGACGACATCTCACTACTAACCATGTGACACAAAATGCAACACTAAAGTGCAATGCTTAGTCACATGAATCATATATACCATATAGCATATAATACACAACATGCTAATCAACAAACACATACCATGCATGATATAAAATATGATGCATAAATCAATACCCTGGCCCTCAGGCTAATACTAGAAAAATATCCCTGACCATACACGGTCCTGGTACCTCCTCTGCTTGAGTAAGCGTGCAAAACACGGCCCAGTCCCCCTAGTATACACACATACTAGTACACAAAATCTAGAGTGGTTCAAACCAACCTACTCTCATCCTCTGTACTCATTGGTAAACACCTACCAATCTATCCACATTTATAGTCTAAGGTAGTATCCTTGACCATCTACACCAATCACTTTCAGTGACCTATCCCTACTATTGGAAATTCTTTATCTGTCGTCATCCCGACGAAACAACTCAACATCCATAAGAGCTGGCGTATTGTAAGAGAAACGCTAATCCAAGAGAAATGTCTAGCTAGGCCACTTTTCTCAGTTAGCCCAACTCTGGCAACATGCCTTCCTTGTATCCCATCTCAATCCCAATTGTCAACCTCGGCAATACACTTACCAATCTCATAAGTCCCTAAGTATCTCTAAGGACTTAAATACTCGCAACTTCCTCGCGGCATCTCCTCATTGCTCACTAATGAGATATAACACATGTGATGTATGTATTTATTACGGACATTGGAGGACTGAGACATGTATATTTATGATTGTATTATGCATGTTGTAGAAATACTGGGGAGACACATGCCCAGAAGTGTCAATTTTGATTGTTAGATATAAATGCTGGGGGACACGTGCCCAGAAGTGTCCATTTGAATTGAAAGCAGGTATAACATGCCAGGATTTGAATTATTAGAATGGGTCATGCCCGATTTTTGTGAAAATAATGTGAGATTGAGATGGTATGATCAGGCGGTGGTTATAGCGTGAGGTTGAGTAAACGGGTTCACGACTCGGGGTTCGGGTCGATCCGGGGGAGTCCCGGTGGTCTGGATTTTGGGGTGTGACACCATGGTATCAGACCCCTAGGTTGGAATACCTAGGGACAAAGGGAATGGACATATCACGTGTATGGTTTAAGAATATTCGATTATGTAGCTGATACCAGAATGGTATCTATCGGAGCACTAGGTTGGAATACCTAGGGGCGACGGGTAAGGGTTGAGGATTTGAGGAACTCTGGATTGCTGTTAAAGCATTAGGTTTGAAAACCTAGGGTATCAAAGTCATGGGTTCGAATACCTAAGGACGTAGAGAAATGGCCAAACGAATAAGTAGTTTGGAGATAGGCAATGGTTGATAGTTGTCTAGGCAATAAGTTTGATTACTTATGGACGATAATGGAATGACTTGCTCGGTGTGAGCAATCCAAATGAAAGATCAAAGTGTTGGTGTGTGAAACTGGTTTCCATTTGGTAATACTCCCAGAATTGGTTGAGTTGAAACTCTTGACTTGATGTCAAGTCTTGTTTATGAGCAATTGAGAGATAATGCAAAGAAGGTTGTGAGTGTTTGAATCCTTACAGATACTTGGGGGCTTATGTTACGTGGTTGATAAGTGTTATGCTAGGGCTGACCATTGAGACTGAGATATGAGACGAGAGAGGCATGTTGTCGGAGTTGGGTTAGCTAGGAAAAATGGACTGATCAACCAATTTTTCTTAGATTAGTACTCCTCTTACAATCCACCGACTCTCGTGGCTGTTGAGTTGTTTCGTTTGGATGACGACAGATAAAGAATTCCCAATAGTAAGGATACATCACTGAAAGTGATTGGTACTGATAGTCAAGGTTGCTACCTGAGACTACAGATGTGGATGGATTGATAGGTGTTTACCAATGAGTACAGAGGATGAGAGTAGGTTGGTTTGAACCACTCTAGATTTTGTGTTCTAGTATGTGTGTAGTAGGGGGACTGGGCCGTGTTTCACACTTGCTCAGGTAGAGGATGTTCTGAGACTGTGTATGGTCAGGGGTATTTTCCTAGTTTTAGCCCGAGGGCTAGGGTATTGGTTATGCATCATATTTCATGTCATGCATGGTATGTGTTTATTTGACTAGCATGTTGTGTGTTATATGCTATGTGCTATACGTGATTCATGTGACTGTGCATTACCCTTTTGTGTTACATTTGGCGTCACATGCCTAGTAGTGACATGTAGTCACCTACAAGTTTTGGTTTTGAAAATATGTAAACCTAGGTAAAGGTTTGGAGTTGAATGGACTGTGATGTTGAAATAGACATCTTGTGATAGACCTTGAGGGTAGGAGTCTAGTGTTGATGAAGAGGGGCATGATTTGCCTTGGGACTTTCCAAACTGAGAGTTTGGTAGTCCAGATTTACGTTGCACTCTTGCACGATTATTGAGGACTAGAGGTTAGTTAATTGACTAAGGATATTGGTGGTATCGGGGTACCAGGATTATAGTGATGCATGGAAAGATTTGTGGTGTTCTAGGCGAAGCAGTCAGGATATTGGGGTGACAAGTGAGATGCTGGAAAGGAATGGATAAATACCCGAGCAGTCGAAAACGTCCGTTAGGATTAATGGACAAGTAAGTCAGATTCATTCCTTAGGGAATGAGATTGTGAAGTTAAAGACATGTAAAACCCTAATCTTAGCACTAAATGCCAATGGAATGTAGTCCACAAAAATGGATAGGACTGGATGAATTGTTTTGACAAGTGCACTCCTTATGTGCCTTGACCTTAGTGGTGTACTGTGATATGCGCATGATTGAGGCTGTTGGATCAAAGTGTGGATATGATGTTAAGAGAAGGATAAGTTGATAATGGATGAGGATCCTGACATATAGTATCTGAAGTGAGGAAAGTTTCTTACCATGAAGGGGAGAGGTGGACGCAGTGGATATATAGATGCAGTGGGCTGCGGCCACTGTATGTATGCTGTTTGGTTACTGTAGGTGACCTCAAACTTTCATTGGTAAGGGTTGTCTAAAGTGAAGTGCTAATATGAAAGGAATTCTCTCTAATTGTCAACTGATTCCTTGGTGTGAACGATGAAAATGAGAAATAGTTCTCTTGAGTAATGAAAGTGTGAAATCAGTGGGATGTAAGATCCTAGACTTGGCATTGGATTCCAGTGGATTGTAGTCTATGAGACTGGGCAGGATTATGTGGCTTGCTGCGGCAAGTATGCTGCTTATATGGTTTGTATTGGCAGGTGCACTGTCATATGCCTCGCTGGTGAGTGCGCTTGTGATGAGCACTGGAATGATATGGCTTGTGTTGTGATGATGCCCAGGATATTGGACTAAGCGCGGGAATGGTGTGCCAGAAATTGAAAGTCATGCTTGATAATAAAAGAATGACTTTGAGTATTGATGATCCCGGATTATAGGGAAGTATCACTGTGAGTGATTGGAATGATTAGTCAAAGGTGTTGCCCTAGACTAGAAATAGAGATGGGCTTGATAGGTCTCGAGATGGAGACTGTGGACTCTACGAAGCAAGTGCTTCGGAGGATTTTGTGAGTGAACTGTATAGGGGCTTAGGAGTCACTCAGCCATGTCACGGAAGTGGTTATATTGCCTTACGGTAGTTGAGACGCACTGATTGTGCCAGACTTGAGTGTTATGAGTTAGGTGTTACAAGTATAGCGCCTAAGGTATGTGGAGAGAGAAGGTGACGATTTTTGGCGAGAATAACGTCATATACGGATTGGTTTTGGAGAAACCATGACTATGCTAATTTTGAGGATGAAATTCCTTGAAGGAGGGGAGGTTGTAAGGACCGGAATTTTTTTGACCGGTTCCGGGTGGATTTTGATCGGACTTATTTTTTTCGAATAAATTAAATTAGAAAAATATGGGGATATATATATATAAGTGGAATTATATATGTATATATAGAAGTGGATGTTCATATATATGGGATTACATATATAGATGGACGATGTGATTATATATATATATGAGGATATATATATGGTCATGGTGTATTTTATTTAATTATATATATATATGGGTCTACATATGTGATTATGGATAAATTGAGAGGGACCTTTGTATTATATAGGTAAGTGTGAGGAAATACATGTGAATACATGTATTGTGTGGTGTTATATATATATTAGATATATAATATGATTTTATGTGGAGGAGATTAGTAGTAGGAGTATGTGGACCAAAAGATAAGGAGAGGGGATAAGGAGAATTGGCTGAAGGGAAAGAGAAAAGAAGAAAAGAAAGAAAAGAAAAGAAAAAGGAAAAAGAAGAAGAAAAAGAAAAAGAAAAAGAAGAGAGAGAAGGAGAAATCGGGAAGAGAGAGAAAGAGAAAACCGAGAAGAGAAGTCGGGGAAAGAGAGAGAGAGAGGCCGAAGGTGAGATCGGCTGGGTGGAGCTCCGGCAGCGGCTGGGCTGACGTTGGTGGTTCGACTTGGCTGCGTGGTGGCCAAAAATGGCTGGGTTCGGTCGCCGATGGGTTCGCTGGTTCGGTGGAGGATCCGAACGGCGATGGTGTTGACGGTGATTCTCAATTGGCTATCGGACAGCTATGGTGGCCGACGGTCATGGACTGGGTCGCGTTTGGTTTGACACATGGTGGAGCTTGTTGGTTCCGGTGAATGTTGGTGATGGTGTGTGTTCGACTATGGTGGCTGCTCACAGTGGCTAGACGACGTGGTGGTTGGGTTCAGCTAGGTCTGTTCGACTATTTCAATTGGGGTTGTTTGTTGATGGCTTGGGGTGGTTTCGGCGAGAAGCTCGTGGCCCATTTGGCTTGGTTTGTGACTGATCGTTCTGATGAATTTTGATTAGACGTCAGAAACTTTCAGGTTATTCTTTAGAGGGGCTCACGGTGGTGGGCTGGTGATGAGGAGTTGGGTTCCTCACGGTTGGGACTCCACGGAATGGTGGGCTTGGGTCTAGCTGTGGTTGTGATGTTACAGCTGGGTTTGGTCGGCGATGGCATCAGGTTTGTGCATGGATTGTGTGAGTAGTTTAGATGGTTCCACGAGCTGAGTTCACGGCTGAGTTGTAGGTGGGGATGGCAGCCATTTGGGATGGTAATGGTGCACAGTTTTGTAAACCCTTGATGCTCAATAGGTTGACTACTTAGGCATGGTAAGGGATGTTTAGTAGCCATGAATTTTGTTTATGCATTGGGACCTCATTGATGGTGGGCTTTGGCCTTAGAATTGGATTGAATTTGAATTTGGCAGTTGGGTTGATCGTGACTAATGTTGGGTTGCCATGAAATTTAGTTCTTGTTTGGGCAACTACGTTTTGAGGCTTGGACTCGTCAAATTCATTGGGTCGAGCATAAAGATAAAAAGTAAAGAAAGCGGGTTCGTATGTGACTTGGACACGGGATTGGACTAGGCTTGGTATGGACAGCTTGGCAGGCGCAGGCTTAGAAAAAGCGGGACCTAAGTCAAGTTGTGATAGGCGTTGAATGTTACGCATTCTAGCCTCTTAACTTATGTATTTTATTCTCTTAGTGATAGATTATTTTGTGATTTTACTTTGTTTTAGTGTTTTCTGTATTTTCAGGGCCTTAATGATTATTTCAGTTAAAACCGTGATTTTGGGTTTTTAAAGAAGACATCCAAGATGGTGAGATGAAGCCTACATCAAGGAGATTCACTCAACCATTTATTTCAACTCAAATCAGCCCAAGAAAGAGGTCCAAGAGAATTACAGCTGCTTAAGAAGGTTTCGGGCCTGAAGCCCAAATCTGCGCATAATGCAGTCCTAATCCCGTTTTGGAAAACGGACCAGAAGTCTTATTTCCGAGCCTCCAATCGACATTATTTTCGCGAAAGGTTGAATGAAATTTGATTCTGCACACTTTTGTATTTCACAAAAATTCCGTAAAACGGACTTCTAGTGGGTCAAAAGTCGGGCCGAAGTCAGCAGGAAAAACCCATCTGATTAGTGCTGCGGGAAACCCTAATTTATTCCTAATTGGATTAGGACTTTGGTGTATTCTCTTGGGGAATAAAGTGAAGACTTGGAGGCTGAGTTGGGAGAGATTTTTTGGAGAGAACACAGAGAGAGTCTTAGAGGGCTGAAGAGAACAGAAACATATTGCAGAGCCATTGGAGAACGAAGTCATACGCGTAATTCAAAAAGATGATGTCTTCTTCCTCGACAGTTGAAGCTTCTTCTTCTACCATGAGCGGCTAGTTCATCTACTAGGGTTTTGATGTAGCCCTAACAAAGCATCAATGGTTTGATTGTTTTAATTATTGGGGACCTTTATATACATGCATAGATTGTGTAATTGTGAGGATTCTTATTAAGGAATTGAGCAATAAAAGTCTTGTAAATTCAATCTCAATGATTTCTTATCTTGTCTTAGATATTTAGTTGTTGTTATTGAACTCAATCTCTTTTGTTTTCTGTGATCATGAGAGAGATTATGACACAATGGTAATCACTGAATATATTGTTATGAGCTTTGATGGATTATGACTAGAGAAGATGAACCATACTGCACCCTAGATTAGAGTAGTTAGGCAGATGGCCCATGCCAATCGAAGATAGTCCATGGCTTAGCCTTAATCATATGTTATCTTCTTGACGGATGAAGGTGAGCTTGTAGCCACCGACACCACTTATGCATGATGTAATTCCCCTATAGTTGATTCAATTGACCATTGATTGTGGAGTTAGTGGTGAAGTCAAACACCCTAGATTTCTCTCCTATTATCTTCACTATCTTGTTTACTTTGATTTATTTTATTTTATATTTTTAATTAGTTTAAAAATCAGAATTCTTTTCTTATAAATTTAATTAGAATTAGTTCCGTATTCCAACTCGTCAGAACATAATCCCTGAGGTACGATACCCATTCCTTTCGATAGCCCTATTCTGCAAGGAATTCGTTCTATTGCGAAGTGTGGAAATTTTTAATTGGTATACTTTTTGAGTCACACTCACACACGAATCAATTTTTGGCGCCGTTGCCGGGGATTATCTATTTGATTGATTGGATTTTACAGAATTAGTTTTAATTGGATTTTTAGTTTAGAAAATTTTTATATTTTATTTTTAATTTTGTTTTTGTTTTCTTTTCAGGTGCTTTCGGTAAATATATGCAAGGTCGTCGTTCTGTGGCTGATCCTTTGATACCTCTTGATCCGGAGCCTGAACGTACTCTTAGACAACAGAGGAACATCCCTGTTGATACAATTGTGCAAGAGGAAGAATTAATTGAAGACATGGCGGAAGAAAGGAATAACAACCTTGTTCCTAATGCTGATGGAGAAAGAGCTAGATTGCTTAGGGACTACTATGTTCCTGAGACATATACCTCGCCAGCAGGTTTTCAACTGCCCAATGTCACAGCACAGAATTATGAGATCAAGTCCAGCATTATTCAGATGCTACCATCTTATTTTGGGCTGACTCAAGAAGACCCTTACAAGCATCTGGATGACTTCATTGAAGTGTGCTCAACTACAAAAATTCACAACTTCTCTGAAGATGCTTTCAGAATGAGACTTTTTCCATTCTCTCTGAAAGACAAAGCAAAGTATTGGTTCAACTCTCTACCGGTTGGTTCTATCACGACTTGGACTCAGATGCAACATGAGTTTCTCAAGAAGTATTTTCCGATAGGGAAGACCAATCAGTTCAGACGTGCTATTACTGGTTTCTCCCAACATGAGGGGGAACAATTTTATGAGACATGGGAAAGATTCAAGGACCTTCTTAGGAAGTGTCCCCATCATCAAGTTCCTAAGTGGCAACTAGTGCAGAGTTTTCATGAAGGGCTCACAGAAGCCAACAGACAGATGGTTGATGCGTCATGTGGAGGTACTTTCATGTTGAAGAGTGAAGAGGAGGCATGGACCTTATTTGAAAATCTTAGTGACAACTCTCTACAACATGTGTCCTCTACTCGTTCTAGTAGACCTACCACTACCAGGAAGACTGATGGGATTTTTGAGGTTGGTGCTTCAGAAGCTATGCCAACTGATATTGATTTAATTGCACAGAAGGTAGCAGCAATTATGGCTGCCAATCAAACTCCTTCTGCTTGAAATTCTTCATTGCTAGGCCCTTGTGAATTTTGCTCTAGTCCTATGCATAATGTGAGCAATTGTCCTTCAATGGGGCAATTTTCTGATATTCAACATGAGCAAGTTCAAGCTACTTTCACTGGACCAATGAATCCTCCACGAGGTAATACTTACAATCCCACATGGAGGAATCATCCTGGTTTTTCTTACAGTAACCAAGGGGCAGCAATGCAACCATCATATCAACCTAGGATTTTTGTGCCTCAACAGCAATATCAAACACAAAGTCCTATGGCCCAAAGAATTTTTGCTATTGAAGACAAGCTGACTCTTACCTTGTCTAAATTTGACAAGCTTGATTCTCTTATAGAGACAGTGCAAGCTACTGCAGCAACAGTACAATCTACAGTTCAGCTAGTGCACTCGCATTCTCAATCCATTGCCAAACTGGAATCTCAGTTTGGACAACTTGCTACTTCATTGAGTAGAAGAGAAGAAGGGAAGCTCCCTAGTCAACCAATTGCTAATCCAAGAGGGATGTAAGCTTCCACAAGCAACCCACACCATGAGCAAGTTCAAGCCATTACCACTTTGAGAAGTGGGAAAATAATTGATAATAAGGTGGGTGAAAAGAAAGAAGAAGAAAAAGTGATCACAAGTCCAAGTGCTAAAATTCCTTATGAGCCCAAGGCTCCTTTCCCACAATGTTTTCTAGAAGCATCTAAGTTGGGGAAGCAAGGGGACAAGCTGCATGACATGATGGAGGTGTTTCGCCAAGTGAAGATTAATTTGCCACTCCTTGATGCCATCAAGCAAATTCCTCCTTATGCAAATTTTTTGAAGGACTTGTGCACTCAGAAAAGGCGTTCTAAAAGCCATGTGCCAAAGAAAGTAATGCTGCCACAACAAGTAAGTTCAATAATTCAGCAGTGTACTCCTCCCAAGTACAAAGATCCTGGTGCTCCAACTATCTCATGCATTATTGGGGAGCACCATGTGGATAAAGCTCTTCTTGATTTGGGTGCAAGTGTGAATTTGCTACCTTATTCAGTTTACCTACAGTTGGGTTTAGGAGAATTGAAGCCTACCTCGGTGGTATTACAATTTGCAGACAGATCAACAAAGCAACCCCGAGGAATCATAGAAGATGTGCTCATTAAAGTGGACAAGTTCTACTTTCCTGTTGATTTCATTGTACTTGACACTGAGCCAGTTCACAATCCGAAGAGGCACATTCCTGTGATCCTTGGTCGACCTTTCTTAGCTACAGCTGATGCTTGCATAAATTGTAGGTCGGGGATCATGGATATTTCCTTTGGCAACATGAATGTCAAGCTCAATGTGTTCAATGCTATCCAACACCCCCCAGATCAGAGTGATGTGTTCTGCATGGATGATATTGATGAATGTGTGGAGGAATTTATTTCATCCTCTACATCTCGAAACTCCCTGGAGGTATGTAAGTCTGTTTATGACTTTGAGAACATTAATGATGAAGGGTTGTGTGAAGAAGTGCATGCTATGCTAGAAGTGGATGCTATTCAGAATACTCCACCATGGAGAATTCCAATTGAGCCACTACCCTTTCTCTCTAGCACTCCCTTAGTGCCTTCATTAGAGTCCCCTCCAGAATTAGAGTTGAAGCCTTTGCCTGACAAATTGAAGTATGTATTCTTAGGGGCACAGAAAACTCTTCCTGTTATAATTGCCTCTGATCTGACAGAAATTCAAGAAAAGAGCTTAGTAGAGGTTTTTTACCAACATCGTGAAGCAATTGGATGGAGTGTTGCTGATCTTAAGGGCATTGATCCCTCAGTTTGCATGCACAAAATTCATTTGGAAGAAGGATGTAAGCCAACTAGAGAGGCACAGAGGCGATTGAACCCCAACATGAAGGAGGTGGTAAAGAAAGAGGTTGTCAAGTTACTTGATGCAGGAATCATTTATCCAATTTCTGACAGCACATGGGTGAGTCCGACACAAGTGGTTCCAAAGAAATCTGGTCTTACCATTGTCCCTAACTCCATGGGAGAGCTTGTTCCACAACGTACTGCCACAGGTTGGCGTGTTTGCATTGATTACAGAAAGCTCAATTCTATGACAAGGAAGGATCACTTCCCTCTTCCATTCATTGATCAAATACTTGAAAGGTTAGCTGGTCAGAGCTATTATTGCTTTCTGGATGGCTACTCTGGTTATAACCAAGTAGCTATGGATCCAGAAGATCAAGAGAAGACCACTTTCACTTGTCCCTTTGGTACTTTTGCGTATCGTCGTATGCCTTTTGGATTATGTAATGCTCCGGCTACATTCCAAAGGTGTATGATGGCCATCTTTTCTGACATGGTGGAAAAATTCTTGGAGGTGTTTATGGATGACTTCTCTATTTTTGGATCATCTTTTGAACATTGTTTGAGCAATTTATCACTTGTGCTTCAAAGATGCCGAGAACGGAATCTGGTACTTAGTTGGGAGAAGAGCCACTTTATGGTGAAAGAAGGTATTGTATTGGGCCATATTGTTTCAGAGAGGGGCGTTGAAGTTGATAAAGCAAAGATCGATCTAATTGCAACTCTGCCTCATCCAACTTCGGTAAGGCAAGTTCGATCTTTCTTAGGTCATGCCGGGTTCTATAGAAGATTCATCAAGGATTTCAGTAAAGTGGCTCGACCATTATGCCATTTGTTATCTAAAGATGTTCCCTTTATCTTTGATGAAGATTGTGTGAAAGCTTTTGAAAAGCTTCGATCTCTGTTATCCTCTGCACCAATTATGCAGTCTCCAAAATGGGCTATACCTTTTGAAATCATGTGTGATGCCTCTGATTATGCAGTAGGAGCCGTGTTGGGACAGAGAGAAGAGAAACGACCACATGTCATCTACTATGCTAGTAAGACTCTCTCTGATGCCCAACTCAATTATACAACCACAGAGAAAGAGCTTCTAGCTGTAGTGTTTGCCTTAGACAAATTTCGTTCTTATTTATTGGGGTCCAAGGTGGTTGTCTACTCTGATCATGCAGCATTGAGACACTTATTGGCAAAGAAAGAAACCAAACCGCGTCTTATTCGGTGGATTTTATTGCTGCAAGAATTTGATTTGGAAATAAAAGACAAAAAGGGGACGGAGAATGTGGTAGCGGATCATTTATCTCGAATCGAGTCTGAGCCGGTATTCGGTGCATTACCTATTCGAGACTCATTCCCGGATGAGTAATTGTTTGAAACTACTTTGATGAAGGTTAATGGCCAAAGGTTGAAACATTGTGTGGAAGGATGTGTGCCAAGAAGAGACGTGGAGTCCGTCGACTTGACGGATCCCGTCTATCTGACTTAATCCCTTCGGAGAGTCAATCGTCTCCTACGGACGTTAAATAGTAGGTTTTGTATGTATTTCTATACTTTATTTCTTTTAGTTTCTTTAATTTTAATTTTTAGTTTTAGTTTTCTTAGGTTTTTCTTCAATTCTAGTTGCGTTTTAATGTTTTTTCTTTGAGTTTTTGATGTATAAGTTTCTTTCGGCGGATGCGAAGAGGTGTACCGAGGTATTTGGACTCAAGACGGGTGAAAAATCGTGCTCTCGGTCGACCTTGGGCGATGGAGACTCAAAATTATCAAGTTTCGGTCGACCTTGGGCGATGGAGGGTCCAAAAGGCATCCAGGAGGGGGATCGATCGCCCCATTTGAGGGGGATCGATCGCCCTATGATTTTCCATGAGGAGCAGCACCTTCAGGTGGGCGATCGATCGCCCATCCTTGGGGGGATCGATCGCCCAAGGCTAAAATGTGGGCTGCCCGAATTTTCTTGGTATTTAAAGCTTCCTTATCCTCCTATGTTGCTACTACTTGCATCCTAAGCCTCTTTGAACTCCAATTCAAGTCCTACATCATCCGGAAAACTAATTTCTTCAATTAGTGATTATTATACAAGAATTCAACATTGATCAACATCAACTTCAACATCAAATTGGATAAAAAATCACTAGTTCTCAAAGGAAGCTCACACTTTTTCAAGTTAAACATCAAAGTAAGTGAAGTTTTTCCTTGAAGAAATTGTTCAAATATTTTTGAGGGCTTTTGAAGACCAAGTTTGGGGGATCAATTTGGTGCAATTACTTGTTCGATTTGGGTGGAAAAATTGTCGAAAAAAGGAGGTTGAAGGATACAAAAGAATTGTGCACACCAAGTGTTCGATTTAATTCCTCAACCACACTTTTTCTATTTCTATGGCACCAAAGAGAGCAAGTCACCAAGATGCTTCAAGTTCACGTAATCCTCGCCGAGCGAGGCATGATCCGACCACAGGTTCTTCACGATCTCGCCGAGACGGTATTCAAGAGAGATGGCATCCAAGGGCGTTGAATTTCGAAACAATGTTTGACATAGCCGAGCTTTATGGTATGTTTCCCGAGACACGGTGGGGGATTTCTGACATCCGTCGTCGTCGGTCGGCATCCATTTTTGTTCCACTCTCATCTACCATTTACTCGAGGCTTGTCAAGGTATTTTATCAGAACTTAATGCCGAAACCTGATGAGCGGGATGTGCTTACTTCTTCCGTAGATGGAACAATAGTTTGAGTGGACATGTCATCCATTGCCATTGCCATGGGTTGTCCTCATGAATGCCCAGCTGATTTATCTCATATCTATACTCCTTTACCCGACGAGTTGTCGGTGGGCAATGTGGTTGCACGATTGTGTGCCAACCAATTTTTCGGGCCGAAAAGGAATGCAGCTTCAAAGTCTTCAATGCCAAATCATTTATGGTTCCTTGACGCTGTGCTACTCAAGAATGTATGTCCAATTGGACATAAAACCGAAAGACGTCAAGAGTTCCTCAGAGCCTTATATGCTATACATTTTGGGCATTGGCTGTCATTCCCACAGATTGTCTGGGGCCAGATGGAGAAATTCTATTCCAAAGTTGTGGCCAAGGCACCAGACAGTGCAAGTGACTGGGAGTTTCCATTCCCTACCATTATTCATCAGTTGCTTGTGTCACAGGGGTATGCAGTCCATGAGGACGAGCTTGCCTTTCCACGTGATCTTCATTATGGCACACATGACTGGAACCTGAGTCGATCTCATATGCACCAGAGAGTCATAGCGGCACCTGGTGAGGTATCTCGGTTGGCCCAGGGAGGAGAGCATGTAGATATACCACCACCGGTGGACGGTCCAGAAGAGATGGAGGCAGAGGAAGAGGAAGTGCATGCACAGGCTGGTGGCCATGATTATCAATATTTAGAAGGGCAGATTGCTGGGTTGACAGCCCAGTTTGGCACCTTACAGACAGAGGTCTCCACACAGTTTGGTGCAATGAGAGCAGAGATGGCGGATCACTTTCGTGACACTCGCCAAGAGCAACTAGAGATGAGGAGGATGATGCGTGCACTGATGCGCCAAGCAAACTTGGATCCAGATGCTCAGTCACCACCACATCCTTGACAGGAAGGTAACCATCTTTTGTATTTTATTTTATTTTTAGCTTTTATTTTTCTCTTTATTTTTCTTTTTGTAGTTAGATTTTTTTTTTTTAAAAAAAAAATGGAAAAATGAAAAAATATTTTTTTTAGGATTTTTCTCTTTCATATTTATTTTCACCCATACTATTTTCACTTGATCTTTGGGGTATAGTGGTTTGTTTTGACAGGTTTTCACATCCAAGTTTGGGGGTGTGCTTGCATTGCCTTCGTCCTCGTGATGTACTCTATTTTCTTTCCACTATTCTTCGGATTCTTGGTAATATCGTTCTTACTCTTCTCTTTGCTTTGATTGATAGTCCATTGAGGACAATGTACAGTTTAAGTTTGGGGGTGAGGCGATGCCTATTTATGTGCTTTATTGCATATGGGGAAAATTTGTGTGAAATTCTTTTGTATTAGGATTTTATTTTATTTTATTTTCTTAGTTTGTTTCTTTATTTTATTTTGTTTTATTTTTAGATAGAATGTTTTGACATCATTCAAAGGATTAATACTTTATGTAGGTGCTTAACTTGCAATTTTTGAGTAGGTTTTAAATCTTTGGAAACGGTGGTTTAAATTAAGTGGTTTTAATCATAGTTTGCAATAACATGTTTTGAAGTGATTAATTTTAGTTTCCTTACATGCACAAACACACTAGCATAGTCTTGTGGGGTATAAACTTTGGTTTTGAGTTATTGAGTTACATATGCTTGATATTAATTAGTATCTCTTGAGAATGAGTACCGATAATGTGTTTTACTTGACTTCAATGAAAAAAAAAGAAAGAAAGAAAAAAGTGATGAATAAGCAAATCAATTTGATCTTTTTCATGAGTAACCAGGCCTCTATGCCTCAGGAAGCACGGAGTGTTCACGTCAAAAGTGAAAGGGTGAGAAAAGATGAGCATTGGTTGTCTTGATTTGTAGCCTGACTGATTCGAGTAATTAGGTCTTCGGGGTATCTTAAAGCCTAGTGCCCTAAAGCCATCTGGTTTGGGAGTCACTGACTGAAAGCTTGCTACATGGATCTTTCAGAAAGCTTAATAGATCAAGACATTGCACAACCAATAAAGCAATGAGGAAAAAAAAGAATGATGAAAAAAAATTTGAAAAAGTCATGTATGCATGTTGGGAAGTATGAGTTCAATAAGGGGAGCTAGTGAGTTGAAAGGGTATGTGCCTTAATATATTCAGAGCTGAGTTATGCTACATGAGATGATTGCTAGTTCACTTTACACGAGGGAGCTAGAGTTGGTTATTTTGAGATATGTTGATGTGAATTATGCATGGGGACCATTGGTTTGAATTATAAAATTTGAAAGTTTGAAATTATTCTTGAATGCAAGTTTGTACCTATGTATTGTAATCTTCGTCTTGAATTAATGTTGAAACAGAATTTTGAATGTTTGTGGGTAACATTTCTGGAAACCTTCACGAGACTATACTCGTCCACTAGGGGGAACCTAGGGGTTTAAAGGCTTGTTGCATATGCTAAATGCAATCGTTTCTCCCACGAAAGTGGAGTTAGGTAGTTTAGTTAGTGTTTAGTAGTTTCTTTGTTTTAGTTTTGTTTTATTCTATTGCTAAGGGACTAGCAATATGTAAGTTTGGGGGTGTGATAGGCGTTGAATGTTACGCATTCTAGCCTCTTAACTTATGTATTTTATTCTCTTAGTGATAGATTATTTTGTGATTTTACTTTGTTTTAGTGTTTTCTGTATTTTCAGGGCCTTAATGATTATTTCAGTTAAAACCGTGATTTTGGGTTTTTAAAGAAGACATCCAAGATGGTGAGATGAAGCCTACATCAAGGAGATTCACTCAACCATTTATTTCAACTCAAATCAGCCCAAGAAAGAGGTCCAAGAGAATTACAGCTGCTTAAGAAGGTTTCGGGCCTGAAGCCCAAATCTGCGCATAATGCAGTCCTAATCCCGTTTTGGAAAACGGACCAGAAGTCTTATTTCCGAGCCTCCAATCGACATTATTTTCGCGTTGGTTGAACGAAATTTGATTCTGCACACTTTTGTATTTCACGAAAATTCCGTAAAACGGACTTCTAGTGGGTCAAAAGTCAGGCCGAAGTCGTGGCCGATTTGGCTTGGTTTGTGACTGATCGTTCTGATGAATTTCGATTAGACGTCAGAAACTTTCAGGTTGTTCTTTAGAGGGGCTCACGGTGGTGGGCTGGTGATGAGGAGTTGGGTTCCTCACGGTTGGGACTCCACGGAATGGTGGGCTTGGGTCTGGCTGTGGTTGTGATGTTACAGCTGGGTTTGGTCGGCGATGGCATCAGGTTTGTGCATGGATTGTGTGAGTAGTTTAGATGGTTCCACGAGCTGAGTTCACGGCTGAGTTGTAGGTGGGGATGGCAGCCATTTGGGATGGTAATGGTGCACAGTTTTGTAAACCCTTGATGCTCAATAGGTTGACTACTTAGGCATGGTAAGGGATGTTTAGTAGCCATGAATTTTGTTTATGCATTGGGACCTCATTGATGATGGGCTTTGGCCTTAGAATTGGATTGAATTTGAATTTGGCAGTTGGGTTGATTGTGACTGATGTTGGGTTGCCATGAAATTTAGTTCTTGTTTGGGCAACTACGTTTTGAGGCTTGGACTCGTCAAATTCATTGGGTCGAGCATAAAGATAAAAAGTAAAGAAAGCGGGTTCGTATGTGACTTGGACACGGGATTGGACTAGGCTTGGTATGGACAGCTTGGCAGGCGCAGGCTTAGAAAAAGCGGGACCTAAGTCAAGTTGTGATAGGCGTTGAATGTTACGCATTCTAGCCTCTTAACTTATGTATTTTATTCTCTTAGTGATAGATTATTTTGTGATTTTACTTTATTTTAGTGTTTTCTGTATTTTCAAGGCCTTAATGATTATTTCAGTTAAAACCGTGATTTTGGGTTTTTAAAGAAGACATCCAAGATGGTGAGATGAAGCCTACATCAAGGAGATTCACTCAACCATTTATTTCAACTCAAATCAGCCCAAGAAAGAGGTCCAAGAGAATTACAGCTGCTTAAGAAGGTTTCGGGCCTGAAGCCCAAATCTGCGCATAATGCAGTCCTAATCCCGTTTTGGAAAACGGACCAGAAGTCTTATTTCCGAGCCTCCAATCGACATTATTTTCGCGAAAGGTTGAACGAAATTTGATTCTGCACACTTTTGTATTTCACAAAAATTCCGTAAAACGGACTTCTAGTGGGTCAAAAGTCGGGCCGAAGTCAGCAGGAAAAACCCATCTGATTAGTGCTGCGGGAAACCCTAATTTATTCCTAATTGGATTAGGACTTTGGTGTATTCTCTTGGGGAATAAAGTGAAGACTTGGAGGCTGAGTTGGGAGAGATTTTTTGGAGAGAACACAAAGAGAGTCTGAGAGGGCTGAAGAGAACAGAAACACATTGCAGAGCCATTGGAGAACGAAGTCATACGCGTAATTCAGAAAGATGATGTCTTCTTCCTCGACAGTTGAAGCTTCTTCTTCTACCATGAGCGGCTAGTTCATCCACTAGGGTTTTGATGTAGCCCTAACAAAGCATCAATGGTTTGATTATTTTAATTATTGGGGACCTTTATATACATGCATAGATTGTGTAATTGTGAGGATTCTTATTAAGGAATTGAGCAATAAAAGTCTTGTAAATTCAATCTCAATGATTTCTTATCTTGTCTTAGATATTTAGTTGTTGTTATTGAACTCAATCTCTTTTGTTTTCTGTGATCATGAGAGAGATTATTACACAATGGTAATCACTGAATATATTGTTATGAGCTTTGATGGATTATGCCTAGAGAAGATGAACCATACTGCACCCTAGATTAGAGTAGTTAGGCAGATGGCCCATGCCAATCGAAGATAGTCCATGGCTTAGCCTTAATCATATGTTATCTTCTTGACGGATGAAGGTGAGCTTGTAGCCACCGACACCACTTATGCATGATGTAATTCCCCTATAGTTGATTCAATTGACCATTGATTGTGGAGTTAGTGGTGAAGTCAAACACCCTAGATTTCTCTCCTATTATCTTCACTATCTTGTTTACTTTGATTTATTTTATTTTATCTTTTTAATTAGTTTAAAAATCAGAATTCTTTTCTTATAAATTTAATTAGAATTAGTTCCGTATTCCAACTCGTCAGAACATAATCCCTGAGGTACGATACCCATTCCTTTCGATAGCCCTATTCTGCAAGGAATTCGTTCTATTGCGAAGTGTGGAAATTTTTAATTGGTATACTTTTTGAGTCACACTTTGCGAAGTGTGGAAAGTATCACGCATGATTTGAAAAACGTGATTGTTTATGGATAAAAAGCATGTATACATATCATGTAGACATGTAGCGATTTAATGTGCATTTATGCATGAATCAATGGATATTGTTGAGTAGGTGATGTGGTATTTGATTTACATTGTTCATGTAAATGCTTCTGTTCATATATGTTTTCTATACATAATGATGTTGGATGTGTATTGCTTTTGAACATGTTGTGAATGATTTTCATAAGTTATGTGTAGTAGATTTAAATGTTCATAAGTGTTAGAACCGCCATGTGCATTGTTGGTTCATGTATGCTAGGAGGGGCATGACTTTAAATATTGTGATATATTTAAGTGCATGTATATTTTTGAGAATATGTGAGGATCGACCTGCTGCTGTGATGATAGTATGGTTCTACATATCTTGTTGGGTGATGTGGTTGAAACTAAATTATATTGTAAGCTTAATTTTTCCCTTTTTATCAAAATATAATTTAACCACTCGCAAGAGCACGAATCTTTGTAGATAAGGTTCTATATAGAGGGTATCGATCCCACGAGGACTAGTCGCGATTGTCTTGAAGGAAGATTAATTCTACTTTAATTCGGAAAACAGATTTTTGAATTTATGTTTAGACACTATTGCATGAATGAAATGACAAGAAAAGTAAAGAGTTTAAAGTTGGGAGAGAGAACTAGGGTTGGTTTCCACCACTAGCCATTCACATGTTCATAAGTGTAGCAAGCATGGGATTTATTAATTAAATGCCTAACAATGTCATTAGGCTTGTGACCTCAATGGCATATCAAAAGATCAATGTGTGTGCTAACCTATCATACTCCATCTTCAACAAGCATAGCTCTTCAACCTAACTAACTACCTAATTACTCTACTCTCTAAGTGAACACTACATGCATCCAAACTACCTTGTCTTGGCATGGTCTATACAAATTAACATCACACATTCATTTAAACACCATTATCTAGTCATCATTTGCACTTCTTGTGGAATATGCAAATGTTGTGCATTCAAGTGACAAAATCCACTCTAAGACAAGAATAAATTCCATATCAAATGAATATATATAAGAGATGTATTTGTGTACATAATCACTAGGCTAAATAATCAATATTTAATTACAAATCCCAAGAGCTACAAAGATGAACAAGTTTACATGGCTAGGGGTTGAAACCAACACCCTAGTAGAAGAGTTAGTTGCTCATGGTTGCCTTGCACCCTTCCATTGATGAAGAGAATGAAGCTTCTTGGTCTGGTTCAGCTCTTCCTCCTCCTCTCCCGAAGGTCTCTCCTCTGCCTATTGCTGTGTGTTGAGAGATATATGAGATATGTGTGGCTTTTTGTGCTTTTAGGCTTCTTTTCTTCCTTTGGGGCCCACCATATATATATATATATATCATTATATATATCTCTTGTATCAAGAAGGCCCCCAAAAGTCTTGTTCAAGTCAGATAATCCCCCTAAGTCATGCAAAAAGGGGGATTTTGTTGCAAGTGGGAGAGCAGGTGAGCAAGTGGCCAAGTGGGTTCTGCAACATCTCGATTGATCGAGATTGAATCTCGATTGATCGAGATTTCGATCAATCGAAATGAGATCTCGATCAATCGAGATTTCGATTAATCGAGATCAACATCTCGATTGATCGAGATGCCTTGGGCTGCATTTTCTGATTTCTTCTCTTGACTGCAGGAAGTTTCTAACTTTGCTCCATTTGCTCCAATACCGTAAATATATCTCGGTAAAAGCAAAAACGGAACTAACATATGAAATAAGGAGGGTTCAAATGCATAGAATTGAACACTTATCACACCCCCAAACTTACATATTGCTAGTCCCTTAGCAATACGATATTTACAAAAATAAAATTAACTATCTTATACAAAAGTTTAATCGTGCTCAGTCATCAACTAGATAAAGGGCGATCATCCGTTCATTTCACATTTGGCAAATGCAACAAGTATTATAGAACTATGTGGTCATTAGCAAAATGGACTTTCACAAGCTATAAATAAACGACAGTCCCCACATAATGGCCAGCCTTCCTCTTTGAAAAGTGAACATGCATTCTAACGTGTGGCTTTTGTCATATTTGGAGAAGAAAACGAACAAATCTATTTTTAAGGGAAAAACTCATTGAAACTGCTCGACACAGCCGTTCATGATCACAAAACATTCATGATTGCTCATGCGCGGATGACCGTGCAATGCTTAGCTCTTTTTGCTTTCTTGTAAGCCCATGTAGCAGCGTTGGGCCAATGACTCCCAAACCAATTGATTTTAGGGCATTAGGTGAAGAAGCACCCCTCGGACTTAATGACCGAGCTTACAAGGCGATGAGCGTAAGCAAGCCACCCGCTTATTATTGCTCAACCTTACACACTTTTACACGAATATTCCCTGCTTTGAGTCATAGAAATCTGGTTTATTGAGTGAGAAGGCTTATTGCATATTTTTCTCTTTTTCTTTCTTTTTTTTTTTTTTTTTTACAACAACTGGAAGAACTTATTCTTTAAGTTGTTCAGATAAAAATAGAAATTTTCAAAATTCTCCCTCAGACTTATACCCCACAATTTAAAATGCATGTGTGCGAATTTGTGCGGTTAAGGACAAATTTAGGACAAGAATTGTACGTGCTCGAATTTAGACAAAAATGTAGACCGTTCTAGCCTACTATAAAGCTTGCAAAAGTGCGGGTATTTACAATGTTAAAATTCTTAACTACCTGCTGCATTTACCTCGGACATTTATTCGAATGATCTTCCTTTAAAAAGCAAGACATCATAGCAAGCATGCAAAAATCTCCAGAAAAAGAAAACTGCTCTACAATGACACTCAATATAACGACTGAACATTGCATGCATATGCAAGTGGTATAGCATACCGCACCCCCAAACTTATATGCAACATTGTCCTCAATGTTTGGACAAGAAGAACAAGGAAAGGAGTTACCGGGATGGCAGAATGCGAGAAAAATGGTATTCCACAGCAGCGGTCATCTTGTAAATAAGGAAAACCTGCACAGAACACCCACTGGATACCACGAGCATTAAAAGGAACAAAAAGTAGATAAATAGAACATAATGAAATAGTCATGCACAAACTGACAATACCAATATCACTGTATATCTAAGGGTCTGATCTGGTGTTTCCCAATTGGCTAAGAGGTCTATGCGACAAGATATTGACTATCCAGGCACGCTAACGTATAGCACGCAAAGGGGCTGCCTTTCTTTATTACCGCGATACTGTGTTGAAGCAATCTCAACAGTATTGGGAATCGAAACCAGGCGGTAATAAACGGAAATCATCAACTGAATCGCATATAACAAGTAGACAAGTGGTACTACATACATAGTCAAAGTATAGAGAACAGATATATTGACAGAAAGCAAAAATAAAGATAGTAAAGATAACACATGGTATAAAAGAAAATATAAATGTATTCCATATAGATGAAAATGAGTTTGAGTACAAAGTGTACATGTAGGTGGAATACTCAGAAAGAAACTAAACATGGCCAACATGGCCTATCAAAAATAAAGAAAGAAAAATATAGAAAGTAAAGCATAAAAGAGGAATAAAATGCAGCTACTCGAGGGTGGGTGGTGGTGGTGGTGGCTCGGTGGGAGTAGAAGTGGAGGTGGAGGCTCGACCTGTGAACAGGAACTGCAGGTCCTGCCGGAAGGCTCGAAACTCGTCTAGAATCGCTCTCTGGTCTTGGGCCAGAGAAGAAATGTCCGTCCGAATGCCTGCCAGCTGACTCTGCGTCACCTGGACATGCTCGTCAAAACCCTGCTGGAGCCGCTCTACGTCAGCCGCCAGGCAGGAGTAGCCTGTCGCTAAGATATCATGCCGCTCTGCGGCGACATCCATCTCCTCCTCCTCCATCTCCTCGTCATCGGACTCCCCCTCTGCTGGCTCGCCCTCATCTGCCTCCACCGGGCCATCCATATCTACATCGTCTGGTGGATCACCCTGGTGGTCCTGTCGCTCTAAGTGTCGCCTCACCCGCTCCCACTGAGTAGATGTGAAGCGGGTGGGCGGTGCCAACTGGATGTCAGTCTGACTGACCGGTATACTGGCACTGCTGAGAAAAGCGGCGATCAGGCCATCCCAGACCTTGAACATCTGCCCCCAGATCAGCGATGGGACAGAAAACCAAGTACCCGTGTGGAAAGCATAGAGGCAACGGAGAAGGTCGCCCCTGCGCTCTACCACGTGCTGCAGCGGACACGCGTTCTTGATGAGAACGGTGTCCAGGAACCAGAGTCAGCTCGGGCACATCGATTTGGACGTGCAGTTGTGACTGGGCGTGGTAAACACCCCGCAACACATGTCCATCACGATCGAGAACAGCGTCGTGTCTGCTGGGAGTGCGGCACTGTAAAGTGGCTGACCGTCAGGGCCAACCATGTCCGGTGGCTGCTGGTGAGGGATGCCGAGCATATGCGCAATCCGGCTCGGCGTAATCGTAATCGTGACGGTGCCCACGACCATCTCTAGTGTATCCGGCGCTGTGTAGGAGTAGGTCATGCGCTCATAGAAGACCTGCACTAAGCGCTCGTGTGCCACGTCGGTGGGAGGCACACATAGCCGGTCGAGGCGACGCCTCCTGAGCTCGGCAACCGTCCACGCGGTGTCGGGACGCCTCTCAAACTCAGCCAAGTCAAAAATCTACTCCGGGTGGAACTTCCGAGACCGGAAGACTCGCCCGGGCACGTCTCGAACAGAACCGGCGGCGTTCTTCACCCTCGCCATAGTCTCGGAACAGTCTGCACTTGATTCCAAAAATTACGTAAATAAAAGATAAATAAGAAGAAAGCTAAACTACGATTAAACTAAAAGAATAGAAACAAAAATGCAATCCTTGTCCATGTCGCTGACAAGAATTTAAAAAGTCGCTCTTAAAGAAGCAGTGTGAACGGATGCAACCGAAACGAAGGTGTGGCGGTTACGCACCCTACACTAAGCATTTTAAACAAAAAGAATGCCAAATCTCACTCCTACATATACTCCTACCCCCCCCCCCCGAAACTTGCAAAATCTCATTACAAACACCGCAAATGCACCCATCCAACCCAATATCATCTAACTATGTTTATTACGCCGCAAAACTATCAAAAATGGTGAAAAATTGTACAAAAAGTAGCCATGCATCACTTACCTCAAGAGGAAGAAGATGAACGGCTCAACCGAAGAAGATCCACTCGCAGCCGCGAAGAGGAGATCGCGCAAGTGCTAGCGGCGGCTTCAGACTGCGTCGGATGGCGGCGGGTGATCGGGAATGGCAGATCGAGTGCTCGGGAGTGCTTGGAGAAGGCTTGGATCGCACGGAGGGAGAGAAGAATTCGGATGGTCTTTTAAAATGGGAGGGAAGCCCAATGGTTTAAATAGACTTTTGGCTCACGTGCAGGCCCCGCGTGCATCTCGATTGATCGAGATGTGCATTTCGATCAATCGAGATTTCGATTGATCGAGATTTCACTTCGATCAATCGAAATCACCTTCGATCGATCGAGATTGTCTCATCGATCAATCGAAAATTCCTTCACTGAATCACACTTTTACTTCGATCAATCGAACATTTAATTCATTCAATCAAAATTTTCTTTCGATCAATCGAAATTTTCGATCGATCGAAGACCTATCGAAGTGCAATCGAAGAATACTACCCCTCGGGACTTTAGACTTGGCAAATCTCTGCAATTTTTCGATCAATCGAGATTGAAATCTCGATTGATCGAAATCTCGATTGATCGAGATCCTGGTTTCGATCAATCGAGATGCTCAAAAACAGTCAGCTTCAAGTATGCTACAGGGACTTGGATATTTGGGAATTAGATACTCCATTGCTTAGATACAAACCTACTTTGGATAAAAGGGACATCATGGAAGCATGACAGCTACCATGGCTTCGCCACCTTATACGTCTATGGCACGACGTCCGGATCGGCTCACGAGTCAGAATACACGGGATCCGTCAAAGTGACGACATCCACGTATTCGGTGGTGACTTGGTCATCCACGCACACTTTTAAGCGCTACCCGTTCACTTTGAACAACGAGCCGTCTTTCAAGTCCTTCAATTCCACCGCTCCGTGGGGAGCGACGGAATTAATCAAAAATGGACCATCCCAACGGGAGCGAAGTTTTTCGGGAAACAAATGGAGGCGTGAGTTGTACAACCATACTTTTTGGCCCGGCGAAAATGTTTTGACTCAAATATTACGATCATGAAAGGCTTTGGACTTTGCCTTATAGATTTTCGCATTCTCATATGCGTCATGTCGCAATTCTTCCAATTCATTTAATTGAAGCTTTCGATTAAAGCCGGCCTTTTGCATGTCAAAATTAAAAGTTTTGGTGGCCCACATAGCTTTATGCTCCAATTCAACCAGAAGATGGCACGCTTTGCCATAAACCAACCGATAAGGTGACATTCCAATGGGAGTTTTATATGCGGTTCGGTATGCCCATAATGCATCGTTTAGTCGTAATGACCAATCCTTCAGGTCAGGCCAAACAGTTTTCTGAAGAATGTTCTTAATCTCCCTATTGGATACTTCTACTTGGCCACTCGTTTGAGGATGGTAGGGGGTGGATACTTTGTGTGTGACGGAGTATTTGAGAAGCAAGGTTCGAAGGAACCGGTTACAGAAATGCTTACCTCCGTCACTGATGATGGCCCGAGGCGTACCAAACCGGCTAAAAATGTTAGCTTGAATGAATTTAACCACGACTGCGTGATCATTGGTTTTGGTAGCAACGGCCTCTATCCACTTAGATACGTAGTCCACCGCCACAAGTATGTACTCATGACCAGTAGAGGGTGGAAATGGTCCCATGAAGTCAATGCCCCACACATCAAATATTTCAATGACAAGAATAGGGTTAAGAGGCATCATGTCCTTCCGAGACATCGCGCCGAGGCGCTGACATCGCTCACAAGAGCGGCAGAATGAATATGCATCCCGATGAAGTGTCGGCCAGAAAAATCCGCATTGGAGAATTTTCGCTGCGGTTTTCTTAGCACTAAAGTGTCCCCCACAAGCGAGTGTATGACAAAACTTGAGAATGTTTTAGAATTCACTGTCGGGCACACACCTTCGAATTATTTGATCGGGGCAATATTTGAACAATTGAGGATCGTCCCAATAATATGATCGTGATTGGGAGAGAAAACGATCCCTCTCTTGCTTGGTCCAAGAAGATGGTATTTTACCGGTTGCCAAGTAATTAACCACATCTGCATACCAAGGGATACTCTCTTGAGAGATGACAAAGAGTTGTTCATCCGGGAAGGATTCACAAACTGGAATGGAATTATGGAGGGATTCAACAAGAATTCTAGACAGGTGGTCAGCTACCACATTTTTAGTTCCCTTTTTGTCTCTAATTTCAAAATTGAACTCTTGCAATAAGAGTATCCATCGGATCAACCTAGGCTTGGTGTCCTTTTTGGCCAAAAGATGCCGGAGGGCAGCATGGTCCGAATAGACAATGACCTTTGAACCCAATAAATAAGCTCAAAATTTATCTAATGCAAATACAACCGCAAGCAATTCTTTTTCCGTTGTGGTATAATTGATTTGAGCCTCGGAAAGGGTTTTACTTGCGTAGTAGATGACATGAGGCAGTTTGTCTATTCGTTGCCCTAAGACAGCACCCATGGCATAATCGGATGCATCACACATAATCTCAAATGGGAGAGCCCAATTTGGAGGGATTAGAATTGGAGCGGTTGTAAGTATGGTGCGGAGTTTTTCAAAAGCGTTAAGGCACCCTTCATCAAAGGTAAAGCAAGATTCTTTTTCAAGAAGGTGACACAAAGGCTGAGAGATCTTGCTAAAGTCTTTGATGAAACGGCGATAAAAGCCCGCATGCCCAAGGAATGAACGAATCTCTCTCACCGTTGATGGTGGAGGAAGTTTAGAAATGAGATCAACCTTGGCTTTATCAACCTCTATTCCTCTCTTAGACACAATGTGCCCTAGGACAATACCCTTTTGAACCATAAAATGGCTCTTTTCCCAACTAAGAATTAGGTTGGTCTCTTGACATCGTTTGAGAACACAAGCTAGATTTTGGAGGCATGATTCAAACGAAGGCCCAAAAATGGAAAAATCATCCATGAACACTTCCAAGAATTTTTCCACCATGTCTGAGAAGATAGACATCATACACCGTTGAAAAGTCGCCGGTGCATTGCACAACCCAAAGGGCATGCGTCTATAAGCAAATGTGCCGAAGGGACATGTAAAGGTGGTTTTCTCTTGGTCCCTCGGGTCTATAGCAACCTGATTATAGCCGGAATATCCATCCAAAAAGCAATAAAAACTTTACCCGGCTAATCTCTCTAATATCTGATCAATGAATGGGAGGGGGAAGTGATCTTTCCGAGTGGCTGAATTTAATTTCCTATAGTCTATGCACACTCTCCAACCCGTGGCGGTGCGTTGGGGAACTAATTCACCCTTGTCATTTGGTTGCACCGTAATACCTGACTTCTTTGGAACCACTTGAGTGGGACTAACCCACTTGCTATCAGAGATGGGGTATATGATTCCCGCATCTAGTAACTTCACCACCTCCTTCATGACAACGTCCTTCATATTTGGATTTAATCGACGTTGTGCCTCCCTTGAGGTCTTAGCATCCTCTTCCAAGTGTATGCGGTGCATACAAATAGAAGGATCTATTCCCTTGAGATCTGCCACACTCCAGCCTATTGCTTCTTTGTGCTCTTTGAGCACCTTTATGAGTTCCAACTCTTGGTCGTTTGTGAGATTGGAAGCGATAATGACTAGAAGGGTCTCATTTGCACCCAAGAAAACGTACTTGAGTGTAGCCGGTAGGGGCTTAAGCTCAAGTTTTGGTGGGGAAATTAAAGAAGGAGTTTGGGAAGTTTTGGACAAAGGGGGCAAGGGTTCTCTCGGAACTCTCCATTTAGGCAAATCCATGACAGTATTAACATCGAGCATGGAATTGACTTCACATATGGCTTGCTCAATGTCAAAATCATCACAGTTGAAGTGATTTAGGCATGCCTCTAAAGGATCCTTGGAAAGAATCAAAGGAAGTGCTTCTTGAACAAGGTCTTCCACAACATCAACACCAAAGCACTCACTTTCGTCGTCGGATGTGTTGTGGGAAGCATTGAAGATGTTCAAGCGGACTTTCATATTCCCAAAAGATATGTCCATCACTCCGGTGCGGCAATTAACGCAAGCGTTTGCCGTGGCCAAGAATGGACGACCTAGAATGATAGGAATATGACGCTTTGGATTTTGGACCGGTTCCGTGTCAAGGACTATGAAGTCCACCGAAAAATAGAATTTGTCCACTTGAATGATGACATCCTCAATGATGCCACGTGGTTGCTTCACCAAACGGTCGGCAAGTTGCAACACAACCGTGGTATGTTTGAGTTCCCCCAAACCTAGTTGTTGGTAAACTGAGAATGGAAGCAAATTGACACTAGCCCCTAGATCAAGAAGTGCTTTTTCAAAGGATTGATTTCCGATGGTGCACGAAATGGTCGGAGCACCCAGATCTTTGAATTTAGGAGGGGTTTGGTGTTGGAAAATGGAGCTTATGTGCTCAATTAAGAGGACTTTCTTAGGAACATTATTCCTAGATTTGCGCTTTTGAGTGCACAAGTCCTTCAAGAATTTCGCATAGGAGGGAATTTATCGAATAGCATCAAGGAGAGGGAGATTGATCTTTACTTGTTTGAAGATCTCCATCATGTCTTGGATTTTCTCTCCTTGCTTCCCGAAATGAGAAGGTTCCTTCAATCTTTGAGGAAAAGGAACCGGAGGTTCATAAGAGGTGTCAAGATTTGGAATCGATGACGACCCAACTTCACTTGCCTTTCCTTTTGGATTTGAAGGGGTATTTTGCAAATTTGGATTTAACGGAAACAATTTTGGATTTAATTGGGATCCTTTTGGATTTTTAGGTTGCTCTTGGAATTCCTTTCTCTCTTCCTCTCTTACCTTGGAATTAATGATTTTACCACTCCTTAAGGTTGTGATTGATTGAACTTGCTCCGGAGGAGCATTACAAGTTGAAGATGATGGGTCTTCAATCATATGGACACCTTTGGGGTTCGCCACTGGTTGACTCGGCAACTTACCTTCCTCCCTTCTATTTAAGGCATTAGCTAGTTGCCCGATTTGAGCTTCTAACCTAGCCATAGATTGAGCATTGGCTTCAAGCTTAGAGATTGATTGAGAGTGAGTTTGCAATAAGCGGGTGTTGGCCTCAAGATTGCTTATCACTCTTTCTTCAAAGCTTTGGCTTCTCGGAGGAGGTGGTGGTTGTTGGTAATTAGATCTTTGATTGTAAGGTTGAGGATTTGGCCTATAATGAGGCTGCTGAGAGGGGGAATTGAAAGAGTTTTGCCCTTGGAAAGAGGGACTTAATTCTTGAGGTTTCCATGAGAAAGCCGGATGGTTCTTGTAACCAGGATTGTACGTGTTTGAATATGGATCATTCATTTGTTTAGAGTACAGGGCATTCGCTTGCTCTTGAGCATAATCGACGAAATGTGAAGTACTATAGCAAAACGAACAACCTTCCTGATTTTGGACAGATTGGTTTGGAGTAGGCAGCCCATTTTTCATGATTAACTCCATTTTTTGGGATAGGGCTTCTACTTGCATGGCAACCTCATCTACCCGTGAAATCTCATGCACTCCTTTACAAGGTTGGGTGGCCTTCCCTTTCCTAGTGGAGGAGCGTTGAGCTGAATTGCTGCTTAGGGTTTGAAAAAGTTTTCATGCCTCATCGGGGCTTTTCAAAAGATATCCACCCCCACACGCGGAGTATATCATTTGTCTATGTTGCTCACTCACCCCATCATAAAAACTTTGCACTAGCTGCCATTTTGGGACAGCATGATGCGGACAAGATTTTAAAAGATCCTTTAACCTCTCCCACGTCTCATGGAATTGTTCTTGGTCAATTTGGGTGAATCCGGTGATTGCTCGCCGAATATCACTTGTCTTACCCATTGGGAAGTATTTTTTTAAGAACTCTATTTGCATCTCCGTCCAAGAATGGATTGAGTTCGGTTCTAAGGAGTTGAACCAACTTCTAGCTTTATCTTTTAGGGAGAAGGGGAACATACGCAGCTTTAGATCATCCTCCATAAAGTGTGGTACACGAATAGTGGAACACACGGAAAGGAAGTAATCTAAGTGCCAGTACGGATCCTCATTAGGGAGACCGTGGAAGCTATTAAGAAGATTGATGGTGGAGGACTTTATTTCGAATTGAGTTGCCGCTATATCCAGAAATTGGATACATGAAGGTACTTCAAATGTAGTCGGAAGGTAAAAGTCCATAAGCAACTCTCCTTGAGGAGGTGGTGGTGGAGGTGGTTGTTCATGATTAAAAGGAGGTAGTCCAGGAGGTTGTCTCTCATTTGGATCCATGTTTTCAGTCCTAGGCAATATAGGGTCCCTAGAGGTTCCTCTACGTTGTCTAAGTGTTCGTTCAAGTTCAATGTTACACGGAAGCAAAGGAAGTGACAAGGACCGTCTACCTAGCATGCATTAACAATCGAACAACACCTCAATACACAAAGTAAAAATAATCTTTACAAAAAGAATGAATGAATTCAAACCACTAATTTTAGGTGTTATACTCACAAAGGGTTCCAAGTTTGCTTCTCTTTGATGCCCGCTATGTGGTATACCTAAAATCAAGAAGTTTGAGAAATAAGAACAAAATATATACAAAAAGAATGAAAGAATTTATAGCCTAAGAATTAAACCAGATTTAATCTTCCAATGGTGACAATAAAACCGTAGTCCCTAGCAACGGCGCCAAAATTTTGATGTGGTTGAAACTAAATTATATTGTAAGCTTAATTTTTCCCTTTTTATCAAAATATAATTTAAGCACTCGCAAGAGCACGAATCTTTGTAGATAAGGTTCTATATAGAGTGTATCGATCCCACGAGGACTAGTTGCAATTGTCTTGAAGGAAGATTAATTCTACTTTAATTCGGAAAATAGATTTTTGAATTTATGTTTAGACACTATTGCATGAATGAAATGACAAGAAAAGTAAAGAGTTTAAAGTTGGGAGAGAGAACTAGGGTTGGTTTCCACCACTAGCCATTCACATGTTCATAAGTGTAGCAAGCATGGGATTTATTAATTAAATGCCTAACAATGTCATTAGGCTTGTGACCTCAATGGCATATCAAAAGATCAATGTGTGTGCTAACCTATCATACTCCATCTTCAACAAGCATAGCTCTTCAACCTAACTAACTACCTAATTACTCTACTCTCTAAGTGAACACTACATGCATCCAAACTACCTTGTCTTGGCATGGTCTATACAAATTAACATCACACATTCATTTAAACACCATTATCTAGCCATCATTTGCACTTCTTGTGGAATATGCAAATGTTGTGCATTCAAGTGACAAAATCCACTCTAAGACAAGAATAAATTCCATATCAAATGAATATATATAAGAGATGTATTTGTGTACATAATCACTAGGCTAAATAATCAATATTTAATTACAAATCCCAAGAGCTACAAAGATGAACAAGTTTACATGGCTAGGGGTTGAAACCAACACCCTAGTAGAAGAGTTAGTTGCTCATGGTTGCCTTGCACCCTTCCATTGATGAAGAGAATGAAGCTTCTTGGTCTGGTTCAGCTCTTCCTCCTCCTCTCCCGAAGGTCTCTCCTCTGCCTATTGCTGTGTGTTGAGAGATATATGAGATATGTGTGGCTTTTTGTGCTTTTAGGCTTCTTTTCTTCCTTTGGGGCCCACCATATATATATATATATCATTATATATATCTCTTGTATCAAGAAGGCCCCCAAAAGTCTTGTTCAAGTCAGATAATCCCCCTAAGTCGTGCAAAAAGGGGGATTTTGTTGCAAGTGGGAGAGCAGGTGAGCAAGTGGCCAAGTGGGTTCTGCAACATCTCGATTGATCGAGATTGAATCTCGATTGATCGAGATTTCGATCAATCGAAATGAGATCTCGATCAATCGAGATTTCGATTAATCGAGATCAACATCTCGATTGATCGAGATGCCTTGGGCTGCATTTTCTGATTTCTTCTCTTGACTGCAGGAAGTTTCTAACTTTGCTCCATTTGCTCCAATACCTGCAAAACATCAAAAACACAAAAATACCGTAAACATATCTCGGTAAACGCAAAAACAGAACTAACATATGCAATAAAGAGGGTTCAAATGCATAGAATTGAACACTTATCATTGGGCCTTTGAGCTCACCCCCTCCCAGGTTTTGCAGGTGTTGTTAGTTTTGGAGTCAATTGGGGGATTGAAAGCACCAGTTGATGAGGTACTGATTAGTCTCCTTAGAATCTGACTTATGTTCAGGATTTTAGATAGACGCATTATATTTGGATTAAATGTATGAAGCGATTATGTTGATTCAGTTGTATCTTATTCATGTGATGTATGTATTTATTACGGACATTCGAGGACTGAGACATGTATATTTATGATTGTATTATGCATGTTGTAGAAATGCTGGGGGGACACGTGCCCAGAAGTGTCCATTTTGATTGTTAGATATAAATGCTGGGGGGACACATGCTCAGAAGTGTCCATTTGAATTGAAAGCGGGTATAACATGCCAGGATTTGAATTATTAGAATGGGTCATGCCCGATTTTTGTAAAAATAATATGAGATTGAGATGGTATGATCAGGCGGTGGTTATAGCGTGAGGTT
Source organism: Cornus controversa (assembly GCA_026545225.1). Classification (NCBI taxonomy): domain Eukaryota; kingdom Viridiplantae; phylum Streptophyta; class Magnoliopsida; order Cornales; family Cornaceae; genus Cornus; species Cornus controversa. The sequence goes on along the minus strand of CM048854.1, from coordinate 4,779,517 downwards.
GAGTAAACGGGTTCGCGACTCGGGGTTCGGGTCGGTCCGGGGGAGTCCCGGTGGTCTGGATTTTGGGGCGTGACAGCATGGTATCAGAGCCCTAGGTTAGAATACCTAGGGATGAAGGGAATGGACATATCACGTGTATGGTTTAAGAATATTGGATTATGTAGCTGATACCAGAATGGTATCTATCGGAGCACTAGGTTGGAATACCTAGGGGCGACGGGTAAGGGTTGAGGATTTGAGGAACTCTGGATTGCTGTTAAAGCATTAGGTTTGAAAACCTAGGGTATCAAAGTCGTAGGTTCGAATACCTAAGGACGTAGAGAAATGGCCAAACGAACAAGTAGTTTGGAGATAGGCAATGGTTGATAGTTGTCTAGGCAATAGGTTTGATTACCTATGGACGATAGTGGAATGACTTGCTCGGTGTGAACAATCCAAATGAAAGATCAAAGTGTTGGTGTGTGAAACTGGTTTCCATTTGGTAATACTCCCATAATTGGTTGAGTTGAAACTCTTGACTTGATGTTAAGTCTTGTTTGTGAGCAATTGAGAGATAATGCAAAGAAGGTTGTGAGTGTTTGAATCCTTACAGATACTTGGGGGCTTATGTTACGTGGTTGATAAGTGTTATGCTAGGGCTGACCATTGAGACTGAGATAGGAGACGAGAGAGGCATGTTGTCGGAGTTGGGTTAGCTAGGAAAAATGGACTGATCAACCAATTTTTCTTAGATTAGTACTCCTCTTACAATCCGCCGACTCTCGTGGCTGTTGAGTTATTTTGTTTGGATGACGACAGATAAAGAATTCCCAATAGTAGGGATACATCACTGAAAGTGATTGGTACTGATAGTCAAGGTTGCTACCTGAGACTACAGATGTGGATGGATTGATAGGTGTTTACCAATGAGTACAGAGGATGAGAGTAGGTTGGTTTGAACCACTCTAGATTTTGTGTTCTAATATGTGTGTAGTAGGGGGACTGGGCCGTGTTTCACACTTGCTCAGGTAGAGGATGTACTGAGACTGTGTATGGTCAGGGGTATTTTCCTAGTTTTAGCCCGAGGGCTAGGGTATTGGTTATGCATCATATTTCATGTCATGCATGGTATGTGTTTATTTGACTAGCATGTTGTGTGTTATATGCTATGTGCTATACGTGATTCATGTGACTGTGCATTACCCTTTTGTGTTACATTTGGCGTCACATGCCTAGTAGTGACATGTAGTCACCTACAAGTTCTGGTTTTGAGTTTGTAAACCTAGGTAGAGGTTTAGAGTTGAATGGACTGTGATGTTGAAATAGACGTCTTGTGATAGACCTTGAGGGTAGGAGTCTAGTGTTGATGAAGAGGGGCATGATTTGCCTTGGGACTTTCCAAACTAAGAGTTTGGTAGTCCAGATTTACGTTGCACTCTTGCACGATTATTGAGGACTAGAGGTCAGTTAATTGACTAAGGATATTGGTGGTATTGGGGTACCAGGATTATAGTGATGCATGAAAGATTTGTGGGGTTCTAGGCAAAGCAGTCAGGATCTTGGGGTGACAAGTGAGATGCTGGAAAGGAATGGATAAATACCTGAGCAGTCGAAAACGTCCGTTAGGATTAATGGACGGGTAAGTCAGATTCATTCCTTAGGGAATGAGATTGTGAAGTTAAGGATATGTAAAACCCTAATCTTGGCACTAAATGCCAATGGAATGTAGTCCACAAAAATGGATAGGACTGGATGAATTGTTTTGACAAGTGCACTCCTTATGTGCCTTGACTTTAGTGGTGTATTGTGATATGCGCATGATTGAGGCTGTTGGATCAAAGTGTGGATATGATGTTAAGAGAAGGATAAGTTGCTAATGGATGAGGATCCTGACATATAGTATCTGAAGTGAGGATAGTTTCTTACCATGAAGGGGATAGGTGGACGCAGTGGATATGTAGATGCAGTGGGCTGCGACCACTGTATGGTTGCTGTTTGGTTACTATAGGTGACCTCAAACTTTCATTGGTAAGGGTTGTCTAAAGTGAAGTGCTAATATGAAAGGAATCCTCTCTAATTGTCAACTGATTCCTTGGTGTGAACGCTGAAAATGAGAAATAGTTCTCTTGAGTAATGAGAGTGTGAAATCAGTGAGATGTAAGATCCTAGACATGGCATTGGATTCCAGTGGATTGTAGTCTATGAGACTGGGCAGGATTATGTGGCTTGCTGCGGCAAGTATGCTGCTTATATGGTTTGTATTGGCAGGTGCACTGTCATGTGCCTTGCTGGTGAGTGCGCTTGTGATGTGCACTGGAATGATATGGCTTGTGTTGTGATGATGCCCAGGATATTGGACTAAGCCCGAGAATGGTGTGCTAGAAATTGAAAGTCATGCTTGATAATAAAAGAATGACTTTGAGTATTGATGATCCCGGATTATAGGGAAGTATCACTGTGAGTGATTGGAATGATTAGTCAAAGGTGTTGCCCTAGACTAGAAATAGAGATGGGCTTGATAGGTCTCGGGATGGAGACTGTGGACTCTACGAAGCAAGTGCTTCGGAGGATTTCGTGAGTGAACCGTATAGGGGCTTGGGAGTCACTCAGCCATGTCACGGAAGTGGTTATATTGCCTTACGGCAGTTGAGACGCACTGATTGTGCCAGACTTGAGTGTTATGAGTTAGGTGTTACAAGTATAACGCCTAGGGTATGTGGAGAGAGAAGGTGACGATTTTTGGCGAGAATAACGTCATATACGGATTGGTTTTGGAGAAACCATGACTATGCTAATTTTGAGGATGAAATTCCTTGAAGGAGGGGAGGTTGTAAGGACCGGAATTTTTTTGATCGGTTCCGGGTGGATTTTGACCAGACTTATTTTTTTCGAATAAATTAAATTCAAAAAATATGGGGATATATATATATATGTGGAATTATATATATATATATAGAAGTGGATGTTCATATATGTAGGATTACATATATAGATGGACGATGTGATTATATATATATATGAGGATATATATATGGTCATGGTGTATTTTTATTTAATTATATATATATATGGGTCTATATATGTGATTATGGATAAATTGAGAGGGACCTTTGTATTATATAGGTAAGTGTGAGGAAATACATGTGAATACATGTATTGTGTGGTGTTATATATATATTAGATATATAATATGATTTTATGTGGAGGAGATTAGTAGTAGGAGTATGTGGACCAAAAGATAAGGAGAGGGGATAAGGAGAATCGGCTGAAGGGAAAGAGAAAAGAAGAAAAGAAAGAAAAGAAAAGAAAAAGGGAAAAGAAGAAGAAAAAGAAAAAGAAGAGAGAGAAGGAGAAATCGGGAAGAGAGAGAAAGAGAAAACCGAGAAGAGAAGTCAGGGAAAGAGAGAGAGAGAGGCCGAAGGTGAGATCGGCTGGGTGGAGCTCCGGCAGCGGTTGGGCTGACGTTGGTGGTTCGACTTGGCTTCGTGGTGGCCGAAAATGGCTGGGTTCAGTCGCCGATGGGTTCGCTGGTTCGGTGGAGGATCCGAACGGCGATGTTGCCGACGGCGGTTCTCAGCTGGCTATCAAACAGCTATGGTGGCCGACGGTCATGAACTGGGTCGCATTTGGTTTGACCGGGGTGTTGACAGGGTTTCGATTGGCTGAGTTTTGGGTTCCTTCTCGGCGGCCGTGGCTGGTAGCGACGGTGGTGGAGCTTGTGGGTTGGTTCAGTTTGGGTTTTCTTGTTCTTGGTTGTTCGTGACACATGGTGGAGCTTGTTGGTTCCAGTGAATGTTGGTGTCGGTGTGGGTTCGACTATGGTGGCTGTTCATAGTGGCTGGACGACGTGGTGGTTGGGTTTGGCTGGGGTCTGTTCGGCTACTTCAATTGGGGTTGTTTGTTGATGGCTTGGGGTGGTTTCGGTGAGAAACTCAAGACCCATTTGGCTTGGTTAGTGACTGATCGTTCTGATGAATTTCGGTTAGACGTCGGAAAGTTTCGATTTGTTCTATAGAGGGGCTCACGGTGGTGGGCTGGTGATGAGGAGTTGGGTTCCTCACGATTGGGACTCCACGGAATGGTGGGGCTGGGTTTGGCTATGGTTGTGATGATACAACTGGGTTTGGTCGGCGATGGCATCAGGTTTATGCATGGATTATGTGACTAGTTTAGATGGTTCCACGGGCTGAGTTCACGGCTGAGTTGTAGGTGGGGATGGCAGCCATTTGGGATGGTAATGGTGTACAGTTTTGTAAACCCTTGATGCTCAATGGGTTGACTACTTAGGTATGGTAAGGGCTGTTTAGTAGCCATGAATTTTGTTTATGCATTGGTCCCTCATTGATGGTGGGCTTGGGCCTTGGAATTGGATTGAATTTGAATTTGGCAGTTGGGTTGATCGTGACTGATGTTGGGCAGCCATGAAATTTAGTTCTTGTTTGGGCAACTACGTTTTGAGGCTTGGACTCGTCAAATTCATTGGGTCGAGCATAGAGATAAAAAGTACAGAAAGCGGGTTCGTATGTGACTTGGACACGGGATTAGACTAGGCTTGGTATGGACAGCTTGGCAGGCAAGGGCTTAGAAAAAGCGGGACCTAAGGCAAGTTGATTCTTGCCTCTATCTCCTATGTATATTTTAATTATGTTGATTAATTTTACGTATGTTCTTAATTTGATCATATGTGGCATTTGTATATATATATGTGCATATATATATAAAGGTGGATTATATATATATATATATATATATATATATATACGTGGGAGGTGAGGATATATACATGTGTGGGTATATACATATATATGTGGGCTTGGTGGGTAAGAGCATTGTTAAGTTCAGTTACTGATTTGCATTGTCATATGCATATTTAGGGATTGAGCCATGTAAAGTATGGTAAATTATATATATATATATTTAGCTAGATGTTGCCTTGCATGGATATATGATTTTTATGCATGAGTTGAGTATACGTAAGTATATATGTGATTATATATCTAGTGCAGTAGTAGAAATGCATGCTAAATTGAATATGGCATAGAAGGGCATTGGAAAAGCATGAAGTATGTGAAGTGTTATGTATGTTTTCAGTACCTATATGGGTGACATGATGTATATATATATATATATATTTGTGTGATTGCATATGGTTGTAAGAATGCATGTTGGTTGCTCGTAGTAAATGAATGATTGGAATGAAAGCATGATTATATTTATGCTAATATACGTATATGTGTGATTTTACGCAGGATGTGACATATATATGTTGTGTATGTGCAAATGTGACTATGAATGATTTCGGTGAAAAGTGTGTTCATTGGTGAAAACGTGAAAATGTGATGTTTATAGATTTATGCTTAAAAGATATCACTTTCTTGAAAAATGCATAAGTATGATAATTTTCATGATGTGAGTGTGATGACACTGTGACAATCTTGAGGAGAAAGGAAAATGCATTGTATGGTGTGGATAAGTGCATTGATGTGATTATGTGCACTATGTGAAAAGTGAGGTTTTTGGGGCATGTGTGAGAATTAATAGGGTATTGAACTCTAGGGTGCAAGACCCAAAACTTGGCCAAGCGGGTATCGCTTCCGTCGGGTTAGTAGCCCGAAAAGCGTGACCAGAGTATGTGGTCCCAAAGCGACCCTTACTACGGATTGTGACAAGCGAAGTCCTCAGTTGAATTGATTTTCGAAAATTTGTGACGTGAGTTATATATGCGAAATGTGACTGTCAAGTTGATATAGATATATACATATATATATCTATGTATATGCATTGAGGTGGAAAGCATCACGCATGATTTGAAAAATGTGATTGTTTATGGGTAAAAAGCATGTATACATATCATGTAGACATGTAGCGATTTAATGTGCATTTATGCATGACTCAATATATCTTGTTGAGTAGGTGATGTGGTATTTGATTTACATTGTTCATGTAAATGCTTCTGTTCATATATGTTTTCTATACATAATGATGTTGGATGCGTATTGCTTTTGAACATGTTGTGAATGATTTTCATAAGTCATGTGTAGTAGATTTAAATGTTCATAAGTGTTAGAACCGCCACGTGCATTGTTGGTTCATGTATACTAGGAGGGGCATGACTTTAAATATTGTGATATATTTAAGTGCATGTATATTTTTGAGAATATGTGAGGATCGACTGGCTGCTGCGATGATAGTATGGTTCTACATACCTTGTTGGGCCTTTGAGCTCACCCCCTCCCAGGTTTTGCAGGTGTTGCTAGTTTTGGAGTCAGTTGGGGGATTGATAGCACCAGTTGTTGAGGTAGTGATTAGTCGCCTTAGAATCTGACTTATATTCAGAATTTTAGATAGACGCATTACATTTGGATTAAAAGTATGAAGTGATTATGTTGATTCAGTTCATTCAGTTGTATGTTATTCATGTGATGTATGTATTTATTACTGGCATTCGAGGACTGAGATATGTATATTTATGATTGTATTATGCATGTTGTAGAAATGCTGGGGGGACACGTGCCCAGAAGTGTCCATTTTGATTGTTAGATATAAATGCTGGGGGGACACGTGCCCAGAAGTGTCCATTTTGATTGTTAGATATAAATGCTGGGGGGACACGTGCCCAGAAGTGTCCATTTGAATTGAAAGCAGGTATAACATACTAGGATCTGAATTATTAGAATGGGTCATGCCCGATTTTCTTGAAAATAATAGGAGATTGAGATGGTATGATCAGGTGGTGGTTATAGCGTGAGGTTGAGTAAACGGGTTCGCGACTCGGGGTTCGGGTCGGTCTGGGGGAGTCCCGGTGGTCCGGATTTCGGGGCGTGACACCTACCTCAATATCCGGACTCAAATTTTACCAAGCTTCAAACTCCTCCAATGACAACTTTCCACCAATCAAAACGAAGAGGAGAGTGAGGGGAACAACTTTTGGTCTTGGCTTTACCCTCAAATCTTACTTCTTGGCCCTCAAAACTTAGAGAGAAGGAGAGAAGAGAAACTTGGAGAGAGAGAGAGAGTAGGAGCGAGCCAAGAGACAGACAGAGAAGTCAAAATCTAATTTTTTCCCCTCTTTACACATATATATTTCTATATAATACATATATTTGCTCCTTTGCAACTAAACCCTCTATCTTTCCCTCATTTGCTCCTTGTTATGGGCCATTTGCACTTATTCGCAAACTAGCCTTCCCTCATTTTCCAAAACTTCACTCATACCCTTAAACTTACATCAGTACCCCTACGCCACTCTCAAGTGACCTTAGTTATTTCCCTCGGTTACCCGAACTCATTCTGGTCCCACACCCATAACCGAAAACACAAAAAGATCATTTAAGTCTACTAAGCATGTCATTAAACAATTAATCATGCTTAAAAATTCACTTAACTTTTAGTCATAATTCAAAAAAAATTCGGGTCGTTACAACCTCCCCACCTTAAAGGAATTTTGTCCTCGAAATTAGGGACATACCTCAAGTAGTAAACAACTCGGGGTATTTTGAGCGGACTTCTTGTTCTCGCTCCCACGTAGCCTCCTCGACTCCGTGATGTCTCTAAAGAACTTTGACCAATGGAATGGTCTTGCCTTGAAGTACTTGTTCCTTAGTATTCGAAACCTGTACCGGTCTCTCCTCGTAAGATACGTCCTCCTCCACCTTAAGATCTGTCCAATCTAACACATGTGAAGGATCCGGTTCATACTTTCTCAACATCAAAACGTGGAAAGTATTGTGTACGCTTGACAACTGCGGAGGCAATGCCAAGCGGTATGCAACCTCACCCACACGATCCAATTTCTCGAATGGACCGATAAACCGTGGGGTTAGCTTCCCGCTATGCCCAAACCTGATCAAGCCCCGTCGTGGTGAGACCTTCAAGAAGACATGGTCCCCCACCTCAAATGCTAAAGGCCTCCGCCTTCTGTCGACATAGCTTTTCTGACGACTCTGAGCCGTAAGCAACCGCTGCCGTATGATCTTTATCTTTTCAGTAGTCTCTCTGACTAAATCTGGCCCCAAGGCTACTGTTTCACCAACCTTTGTCCAATAAACCAGCGACCTACAAGGTCTACTGTACAGAGCCTCAAATGGAGCCATCTCAATACTAGCCTGGTAGCTATTATTGTAAGCAAACTCCACCAATGGAAGGTGATTCTCCTAACTGCCTCAAAAATCAAGTGCACATGCTCTAAGCATATCCTCCAAAATCCTTATAGTACGCTCTGACTAACCATCTATTTGAGGATGGAAAGCCGTACTGAAATGGAGATCCGTATCAAGTGCAGCCGAAAAACTCTGCCAAAATCGTGACGTAAATCTTGGATCTCTATCGGACACAATGGAAACTGGCACTCCATGCAGTCTCACAATTTGGTCAATATACCATGTTGTAACACCCCAATTTCTAAACTCTCGGGAGACCGGAGGTTAACCCGTCCATTAATCCCAATGGACCCTTTTTACCCTCTATAAGGTACCATGCTTTGATACCATTCTATCACGCCCCATAATTCGGACCGCCGGGACTCCCCCGGACCGACCCGAATCCCGAGTGTGAACCCGTTCATTTGCCCCTAATGAACCATTAATTACCGTAGAAACTTAATCATGTTCATGCACTTATATATATATATGTATACATATATATATATATATATATATATACAACTCAGTATCAACCAATCCCAGTGGGCCTCCACCATACACACTTCGAATGATTTCCTCACACAAACATGGGTATGTAACTCCTTGTACATCCATCATCATAGTCTAAAAATGAAACCATTAGAAAGAGGGTTTCAAAAAAGGAATCATTTGATTTGGGTTTCAATCGAAGAAGTTATGACCCATCAAAGTTAAGAGAAAAACTTACTATAAGTGGGACGAGTCCCCAAAAAGTAGGACCGATGGGACTTTCTGCAGGTCCAAAATATCGAGAGAAGTTGGACCGGTGCCCAAAAAGTAGGACCGGTGGGACTTCCCTGATACTTGATTTTTTTGTGAAAGACTTTGCAACCTAAAATCCCACTACACCAAGCCTCAATTCACACACACATGAACTTTAAGGCACAAAATCCAAGCCAAATCTAATATTCCAAGTTCTCGAAAACCTAACTAAGATCATCCATCGCATAAACAATTTAAAATCAACTATGCAATCTTATAATCATCCACAAATACAATCTCATCATCCAAATCATGCTTCAAGCATAATTACTCAAAAACACAATTAAAGTCAATCCTTTCAAACCACATATCTTTTCCATTCATTCCCAACTCTTATACTTGAGAAAAGTCCAAACATAAAGTTATAATATGAGAGGAAACCATAACTTTACAATCCATAATTGAATTTAGTCTAAGAAATAACCACAATACATCAAAATTCCAAGTTTATAGTCATTACAAGGATTTCATGCATGAAGTCCAAAAATGAAAAAAAATTCAACCATGACTACAACTACATAGACAACGTGCCACAAGCCGGCACGGATAGCCAAATATACATCTCCAAAATATATCAAAAATGCTACCAAAGTCCCGCTTATACATTTAAGTCTCATCCGTCATCGGCCCCTTATCTGTAAAAGAGTTTAGAATAAAGGGGTGAGCACCACTGCGGCTCAGTAGAGGTACCCCAACCCTCCTAAGTGCCGACTCGACATTGACCTACATGGAATGCATGCAAATACACTACATGTCATGTTAATGATCATACAACCAAATTAACGGATGCAATTAAAAGGATTGCATATTTCACGAATCATATTTAACACGCTCAACATAAAAGCATTAAGAAAGTAAATGCTCTCTCTCTCGGTCCTCATCCGATACCCCACATGATTGAGCCACTCCGAAGATCATGTGACCTAGGATGACTCCGATAACCATCCTATGACTTGGACCACTCTGAAAGGTCATTCTACCATGGCAATATATATGATTGCCATTTTGTGAGGGGATAACTCCGAGGCTCACATTTCTTGGACATACTCCGATTCCAGACATTAAGCCTGAGCATAGCGGGTCCACTCCGAGGGCCATACTTCTTGGACATACTCTGATTCCAGGCATTAAGCCTAAGCATAGCGGGTCCACTCCGAGGGCCATACTTCTTGGACATACTCTAATTCCAGGCATTAAACCTAAGCATGGCGGGTCCACTCTGAGGGCCATACTTCTTTTGTGTCATTTTCCCGCAACCTCCCACACATGCATTACGGATGCATAAACACATGGCATATTAGTTTTCATACTCTACCCATGCTCATTGATACTAGAATGAAGTAAAAAGCATGCTCCTCATCACCACATACCACATATAGTACACATATGTATAACACATACATAAGACTTCTCATATGCATACAACTTCAAAATTAGCACACATTACTCATGCTACACTCAATGCATAAATTTTAGCACGTAGAGCTTAACATGTATTCAACCACCATATATCGCACATATAATCACATAAATATCATACATTTCACAGTTATCAAATATATCCCCAAATCAAGCACATGATCATGCATACTCACAATTTCTCCAATCTATATGAAAAGATAGGATTCAAGAGAAGGATAACATCTAACTTTCCACCCCTCTCACCTTCCTAAAACATGCAATACACAACCTACACCTCTCCTCTTCACCCAACCTCGTAGAATCGACAATTAGAAGAGAAGAAGAACCCCTACCTCAATATCCAAGCTTAGAAGTGGAAGACCCAAATTTCATCAAGCTTCAGACTCCTCCAATGGCAACTTTCCACTGATCAAAATGAAGAGGAGAGTGAGGGGAACAACTTTTGGTCTTGGCTTTACCTTCAAATCTCACTTCTTGGCCCTCAAAACTTAGATAGAAGGAGAGAAAAGAAACTTGTAGAGAGAGACAGAGTAGGAGCCGACCAAGAGAGAGACAGAGAAGTCAAAATCTGATTTTTTCCCCTCTTTACACATATATATATCTATATAATACATATATTTTCTCCTTTGCAACTAAACCCTCTATCTTTCCCTCATTTGTTCCTTGTTATGGGCCATTTGCAATTAATCGCAAACTAGCCTTTCCTCATTTTCCAAAACTTCACTTATACCCTTAAACTTACATCAATACCCCTACACCACTCTCAAGTGTCCGTAGTTATTTCCCTCGGTTACCCAAACTCATTCCGGTCCCACACCCATAACCGAAAACACAAAAATATCATTTAAGTCTACTAAGCATGTCATTAAACAATTAATCATGCTTAAAAATTCACTTAACTTTTAGTCATAATTCAAAAAAAATTTGGGTCATTACAAAAGGGGTGAGCACAACGGCGGGTCAGTAGAGATATCCCAACCCACCTAAGTGCCGACCCGACACGACCTACATGGATGCATGTCACAACATTTCACATATTATTCAACACACATCATGTCCATTTACAACAATGCATATATATATATATATAGATGCATTAAACACATATCATGCTTCATAATTCAAAATGAAAACAATAATCATACGTTCGTCTCTCTCTCTCGGACTCAACCCTATATCCTAACATGATTCTTGACCAAATCATGCAACCGAGACACTTCCCACACCATTCCAACTCTACCATCGAGTATTTACCTACTCCAAGGTGGGTAGACCACCGTCATCGAGTATTTACCTACTCCGAGGTGACTTGGCCCATTCTCTTTTTATAGGTTCTCATCGAGTATTTACCTACTCCAAGGTGAGTAAACCACAATTACCGAGTATTTACCTACTCCAAGGAAATTGAGCATCCTTTTGGAATTCCCACCGAGTATTTACCTACTCCAAGGTGAGTAGACCACCATCACCGAGTATTTACCTACTCCAAGGCAACTTAAACACTCCAACACCCTCACCGAGTATTGACTTACTCTAGGCAATTCAACCACACTTCCCCGTTTCCTCACAATGGCCCCAACATATGCATTTTAAACATATAACGACCTAGCATTCAATTTCATGCTTCATAATGCACATGCCAATTAATAAAACACATAACATGATTTTCATCTTCACAATGCCACATATATATTTACCTATACATGCGAGGCCTAGCATATCCACATATGCTCACACAACATCACCTAAGCACATTTTAGTCATGCTTTATAAATGCACACATTTTTTATTTAAAGATAACAAGCATTTGACTCACTCAACAACACATAATACATACATGTTCAATATAACACATTTCCACATATATGGACAAAAGCTAGCATGTAAGCATGCATACTAATATCTCTCACACATTCACTTCTTTCATTATGTATAGTACCATATAAATATCTATTGCACCATAGAGACTAAAGAGAGTAGAAAAACACCACATCTCACCCCTCTTACCACTCTAAATCATGCAATACACACCCTTAACTCTCATCGTTCCACCCAAAACCCTAGAATCGACAAAGAGATGAGAAAGAGAACCCCTACCTCAAAATCCAAGCTTAGAAGTGGAAGACCCAAATTTCACCAAGCTTCAAACTCCTCCAATGGCAACTTTCCACCAATCAAAATGAAGAGGAGAGTGAGGGGAACAAATTTTGGTCTTGGCTTTACCCTCAAATCTCACTTCTTGGCCCTCAAAACTTAGAGAGAAGGAGAGAAGAGAAACTTGTAGAGAGAAAGAGTAGGAGCCAGATGTAGAGAGAGAGAGAGAAGTGAAAATCTAATTTTTCTCCCCCTCTTTACACATATATATCATATATTTCACCTTTTGCAACTAAACCCTCCACCTTTTTCTTATTTGCTCCTTGTTATGGCCCTTTTTCACTTATTCGCAAACTAGCCTTTCCTCATTTTTCAAAACTTCACTTATACCCCTAAAATTACATCCATACCCCCACACTATTCCCTAGAGTCCGTAGTTATTTCCCTCGGTTACCTGAACTCATCCCGGTCCCACACCCATAATCGAAAACACAAAAAGATGATTCAAGTCCACTAAGCATGTCATTAAACAATTAATCATGCTTAAAAATTCACTTAACTTTTAGTCATAATTCGAAAAAAAATTTGGGTTGTTACATTAGGGTTCTGTGGTTGTAAACGAATTCTGTTATTTCTTGGATTTTATTTTTGGTTTTTGGGTCTGAAAATTCTTTTTTCTATAAATTGAAGTTAATGTGAAAATCCTTTCTCTGGTGGTCTCTATATCCTTCTCATGTAATATATGATAACAATTGAGTAGTGGAAACATGATTTTGTTTTAATTTTTTTTTCTTTGAGATGATAACTACTTTTCTTTTCCTTTTCACTTTCTGTTCTAGTTTGCTATTCCCATTGCAGAAACCACCTCTCTCTTTTCACCTCTTTGGGTTTTGTCTTCACCAACAGTAATAAAGTAATCCGAGCTTCAAATTAGATATTCAAATAATTTAGAATTTTTTGTAATTTAGTTTTAAATATAATGAAACTTTACAAGAAATTAACACTACAAGAAATTTGATTATTTACAACCTATAATTGACAACATGCATAAAAAGCAAGTCTTGTTAAGTAATTTTTAAGGGTCATGTTTCGGGCTTCTTTTTAAATGTTAAAAATACGGTTAAATTGACAACTTGCAATTAGTTTCTCATTTATTTATCTTTTATCATGTAAGGACCGGAATTATTTTGACTGGTTCCGGGGGAATTTTGACCGGAATTAAATTTTTTTGGATTAATTAAAATTCTGGAAATGGTGTGGATATATTTCCATACAAGTGGAAGGTGTATGTATATGAATATATATATCTAAATATATATATACATAGTACCTATATTTGTATTTAATTATAAATATATGGTGGGCTTTTACGCAAATATGAGGAAATGTGGGTGCCTATGCATGATTACATGTATTGTGTAGCATATATTATATATATATTTATATATGAATAATATGTGGACCAAAATAAAGAGAAGGAAGAGACCAAGTGTGGTCTCGACTGGGACAGAAGAAAAGAGAAAAAGAAAGAAAAGAAAAGAAGAAAGAAAGAAAAAGAAAAGAAAGAGAAAAAGAAAAGAAAAAGGAAAGAGAGAGAGAAGGAGAAGTCGGGGAGAGAGAGAGAGGAAACTGAGGAGAGAGAGAGAGATAGGGGAGACTGAGATGCACCGAGAGAGGAGGAGCTCGACGGTGCTCCGGCGGTGCTCTGACGGTGGCTGTTCACAGTGGCGCTGCTGGTGACGGTGGCTGAAGGTGGTCGTCGTGGTGGCTTAGGTGGATAGCAGCGACGAGGGTTGTTTGGCCGGGGTTTCTAGATCCGTTGGTGATGGACTTGGTTCACGGCGGTGGTGGTAGTTCCCGGTAGGGGTTTTGGCTCACGGTGGTGGGCTGCTGGTGAGGAGATGGGCTCAGTTCACGGCAGCGGCTGGGCTGACGTGGTGGTTCGACTTGGCTGAGTGGTGGCCAAAAATGGCTGGGTTTTTGGGTGGTTCCACGGACTGGGTCTCGTTTGGCTTGACCGGGGTGTTGACGGGGTTTCAATTGGCTGAGTTTGGGTTTCTTCTCGGTGACTGTGGCTGGTAGCGACGGTGGTGGTGACAACCTGTTCCGATGTTCAGAGGTGAGTCGATGGGGTTAAATTTGGGCTTCGCTTGGTTCGATTTTAGGTTGACCTCGCAGGGGTTCGACTCATGGCTGGGTTCGGTTTCGCTGAAGAGGGCCGACGACAGGTGGTGGTTGTGAGGTGATTGTGGCCGGTTGTGGGTCTTTGGGTTCGAATGGGTCTTCCATGTTGGGTGACCGAATGGTGGTTGGCTGTGGGTTCAGTCTTTGTAGTTCTTGGTTCCGGCGGAGTTTTGGAATTGGGTTTTGAGTTGTGGCTGGTTATTAGTTCAGTTTGGTGGCTCGGTTAGGGGCTGTTCGGCTCACATTTGATCATGATTTGGTTGGAACTCCATGGGTGTAGTTCGTGATTGGGATTCGGGGTAAGGTTCGGCTGCTTATAGTGGTGCCGAAAAGGGGCTAAAAATGGTGGCTTTGTGTTGATAGAGTCACAGTTTGGTTCAGCCAGGGTGCGTTGATGGATTATTGGACTACCATATTTAAAAAAGGGTCCAAGCATGGAAATAAAAAGAGAAGGAAAGAGAACGGGTTCACATGTGACTTGGGCACGAGATTAGACCGGGCTTGGTATGGACTGCTTCGCAGACGCGGATCCATTGGAGAGCGGGACCTAAAGCAAGTTGATTCTTGCCTCTATCTCTTACGTATATTTTATTTACGTTGAGTAATTTACATATGTCTTAATTTGATTATATGTGGTATGTGTATATGCATGTATATATAGGTGCGTATATATATGTGGGTATAGGTGGATGTTGTACATACATGGGATGTGAGAGGATATATATATGCGTGTGTATATATATATGTATGTGTGGTTTGGGAGCGATAACATGTTAAATTTATCGCCTATTTGCATTGTGATATGCATGTATGTATAGATTAAAGTCTATGAAAAGCATGCTAAATAATACATGTTTAGCTATGTTTTGTCTTGTATGCATATGTGGCTCTTATGCATGATGTTCAGTATATAGATATGTGATTATATATATGGTTGCAGTGGTAAAAATGCATGATAAGTTGAATATATCTTTTGGCGAGCATTTGAAAAGCATAAAATGTGCTAAGTGTTTTATATGTTCTTGATACATGTGTGGGTGATGTAATATATATATGTGTATATATATATTGTGATTGGAATGCATGTTAGCTACTTGTAGTGAATACACGCATTAAATGAGAACATGACTGTGCTAGCGTAGGTGCATATGTGATTTATATGCATGATTTGACATATACGGGATTATATGTGGGAATGTGGATATGAGATGCATGCTAACTTTATTTACATACATCGAATGTGTGCATTAGTTATAGCATGATAAAAATGTGCTAAGAGTGAAGTGTTTTGCATATGTGAGGTGTTATGCAGGTTTTGAACATATATGTCCTATATGTGTTAGAATGTGATGAAAAATATGCTAAATACTTCTTTTTAGTATTTATAAGCATGGGTTGAAGCATGAAAGTATTATGCTATGTATATATGCATTCATATTGCATGTATAGGTGGGAAATGACACATACGTGGTTATATGTGGGTTTAGGTAGAAAGAAATGCATGTTATGTACTTATATACTAGCTAGTGCATTGGGATAGCATAAAATAAAATGCTGGATTACGTATGCGTCCACATTGCATATAGGGGAGGTTGCGGGAAAACTAACGCAAAAAGAGGTGGACGGGACTTCGGAGTGGTCCAACCGTGTCACGAGAAATGGTATAATCATCCACTACGTATGGCCCTCGGAGTGGACCCACCATACAACGGCTTTATGCCTGGAATCGGAGTGTGTCCAACATTAGTGAGTTTTGGAGTTGCCCCCTCACAATTCGACAAACCAATATATTGCCATCGGAGTGTGTCCAACAAGTATGGCCCTCGGAGTGGACCCACCATGCTCAGGCTTAATGCCTGGAATTCGGAGTATGTCCAACGAATGTGAGCCTCAGAGTTGTCCCCTCACATAATGGCAATCCTATACATTACCAGGGTAGAATGACCTTTCGGAGTGGTCCAGGTCATAGGATGGTTATCGGAGTTGTCCTAGGTCACATGATCCTCGGAGCGGGCCAATCATGTGTTGTTGGTATCGGATGAGGACCGAGGGTGAGAGTATATACAAGCCTTGATGCTTGTATTATGTATCGGATTATGTCCATAGAGGGTGAAAATACCTTTATGCTTATGTGTTCATCTGTTAAGCATGTTTTTCTGTTTAAATGCATCTATATTGCATTTGAGACGTGCTACTTGCTGAGTAGGAGACGTAGTAGTTGATTTACATCATTTATGTAAATGTGTTGTTATATATGTTCTACGTACATATCGGTGCTGAATGTTTACTGCTTTCAAGCATGTTGAAAATGATTTTTAAAATCATGTATAGTGAATTTTGTATGTTCATATGTGCTAGAGTAGCCATATGCATCATTGGTTCATGCATGCTAGGTGGGGCATGGTCTTAAATATTGTGATATATTTAAGTGCATGTATATTTTTGAGAATATGTGAGGATCGACCTGCTGCAGCGGTGATAGTATGGTTCTACATACCTTGTTGGGCCTTTGAGCTCACCCCCTCCCAGGTTTTGCAGGTATTGCTGATTTTAGAGTTAGTTAGGGGACTGGCAGCACCGGTTGCAAAGGTAGTAAGTAGATTCCTTAGAATCTAATGTATGTCCAGGATAGTGGATAGATAGAAGCTTTACATTTGGATTAAATGTATAAAGTGATTGTGTAGATTCAGTTCCTTCAGTTGTATTTTATTCATGTGATGTATGTATATAATACGGACATTCAAGGACTGAGACATGTATATTTATGATTATATTATGCATGTTGTAGAAATGCTGGGGGGACACGTGCCCAGAAGTGTCCATTTTTATTGTTTAGATATAAATGCTGGGGGGACACGTGCCCAGAAGTGTCCATATGAATTGTAAAGCAGGTGTAACATTCCAGGAGCTGATTATTTAGAATGAGTCATGCCCGATTTTCGTGAAAATAATAGGAATTTGAAGTTGCATGATCAGGTGATGGTATTACCGTGAGGGTGATCTCACGGGGTTCACACCTCGGTTTTTGGGCCTCGGGAACCGGGGCGTGATAGGATGGTATCAGAGCTCTAGGTTGGACTACCTAGGGACGACGGGTGATGGACGTATCATGTATATGGTTGAGAAGGTTGGATTATGTACCTAATACTGGAATGCTATGAGAGCACTAGGTTGGTATGCCTAGGAGCGACGGGTAAGGGTTGAGGATTTGTGGATTGCTGTTAAAGCATTAGGTTCGAAAGCCTAGGGTATCAAAGTCATAGGTTCGAATACCTAAGGATGGATGGCCAAATCACGTGGTGGTTTGGAGATAGGCAATGGTTGATAGTTGTCTAGATGATAGGTTTGATTCCCTATGGATGATAGTGGAATGACTTGCTCGATGTGAGCAATCCTAATGAAAGATCAAAGTGTTGAAGTGTGAAACAGATTTCATTTGGTAAAACTCCCAGAATTGGTTGAGTTTAGACCTTTGATTTGGTGATTAAGTCTCACTAGTGAGCAATGAAGAGATACCGCAAGGGATGTTGCGAGTGTTTAAGTCCTTTGAGATACTTAGGGACTTATGAGATTGATGAGTGTCTTAACAAGGTTGGCAAGTGTATTGCCGAGGAGGGCAATTGAGATTGAGACGGGATACAAGGAAGGCATGTTGCCAGAGTTGGGCTAACTGGGGAAAATGGCTTGATCAGACATTTTTCTTGGATTAGCGTTTCTCTTACAATACGCCGGCTCTTGTGGATGTTGAGTTGTTTCGTCTGGATGACGACAGATAAAGAATTCCCAATAGTAGGGATATGTCACTGAAAGTGATTTGTATTGATAGTCAGGGTTGCTACCTGAGACTACAGGGTGGATAGATTGGTAGGTGTTTACCAATGGGTACAGAGGATGAGTGTCACGCCCCGATTCCAGGGGCCCGGAAACCGAGGTGTGAACCCCGTGAGACCACCCTCACGCTCTAACCACCACCTGATCATGCAACCTCAATTTTCTATCATTTTTATGAAAATTGGGCATGACCTATTCTAAATAATCAGCTCCTGGCATGATATACCTGTTTCATAATTTATATGGACACTTCTGGGCACGTCTCCCCCCAGCATTTATATCTAAACAATAAAAATGGACACTTCTGGGCCCGTGTCCCCCCAATATTTCTACAACATGCATAATACAATCACAAGTATACATGTCTTAGTCCTTGAATGTTCGTATTATATACATACATCACATGAATAAAATACGACAGAAGGAGCTGAATCTACATAATCGCTCCATACATTTAATCCAAATGTAAAACATCTATCTATCCATTATACAGGACATACATTAAATCCTAAGGGATTCAATTACCACCTCTGTAACTGGTACTATCAGTCAGCAACACCTGCAAAACCTGGGAGGGGGTGAGCTCAAAGGCCCAACAAGGTATGCCAAACCATACTATCACTGCTGCAGCAGGTCGATCCTCACATATTCTCAAAAATATACATGCACTTAAATATATCACCATATTTAAGACCATGCTCTACCTAGCATGCATGAACCAACAATGTATATGGCTACTCTAGCACATATGAACATACAAAATCCATAACACATGATTTTAAAACTCATTCTCGACATGCTTGAGAGCAGTAAACATCAGGCATCAATATGTATATAGAACATATATGTCAACACATTTACATAACCGATATAAATCAACCACTACATCTCCTACTCGTCAAGTAGCACATCTCAAATGCAATACAGATGCATTTAAACAGAAACACATGCTTAACAGATAAACACATAAGCATAAAAGTATTTTCACCTTCCACGGTCATAATCCGATGCATATTACAAACATCTAGGCTTGCATACGCTCTCACTCTCGGCCCTCATCCGATACCCCACATGATTGGCCCGCTCCGAGGATCATGTGACCTAGGACAACTCCGATAACCATCCTATGACCGAGACCACTTCGAAAGGTCATTCTACCCTGGCAATGTATAGGATTGCCATTATGTGAGGGGACAGCTCCGAGGCTCACATTCATTGGATATACTCCGAATTCCAAGCACTACGCCTGAGTATGGCTGGTCCACTCCGAGGGCCATACTTGTGGATGCATACGTAACCAAGCATTCAATTTTATGCTATCCCAATGCACCAGCTAGTATAGAATTACATAGCATGCATTTCTTTCCACCTAAACCCACATATAACCACGTATGTGTCATTTCCCTCCTATACATGCAATATGGATGCATATATACACAGCATAATACTCTCATGCTTCAACCCATGCTTATGAATACTAAAAAGAAGTATTTAGCATGATTCTCACCACATCCCAACACATATAGCACATACATGTTCCAAAACTTGCATATCACCTCACATGTGCAAAACGCCTCAACCTTAGCACGTTTTTATCATGCTACAACCAACGCACACATTCAACATATAAATATAGTATGTATTTAACTCACATAAGCCCACATATAATCACGTATATGTCACATCCTGCATATAGTCACATATGCATGTATACTAGCATAAATACGATCATGCTCTCATTCAATGCATATACTCACTACAAGTAGCTAACATGCATTCCAATCACAATATATAAACACATATATATTACGTCACCCACATATGTAATGAGAACATATAGCACACCTAGCATATCACAATCGTGCTTTACAAATGCCCGCCAAAAGTTATATTCATACTTAGCATGCATTTCTACCACTGCACCCATATATAAAGTCACATATATATTGAACATCATGCATAAGAGCCACATATGCATACAAGACAATACATAGCTAAACATGTATTATTTAGCATACTTTTCACATGATTTCAGTCAATACTGTACATGTATATCACGATGCAAATAGGCGATAAATCTAACATGTTACCACTTCCCAAACCCACACATACATAAATATATACACACGCATATATATATATCATCTCACATCCCATGGTAGTCCCACCATGGCTGCCACCGTGGGGAAAGTCTGGCAAAATCATAACCAGTTATGAATCCCTTTCATTCAGCTACCTAAAACAAACCACAACCTGATTTGCCAACCGAACCCCATGTGCCACCCACACACGACTCACTACTAAGCCGAAACCACTAGCAACCAAATCAATCCGCTACCATAGCAACCAACTATGCACTAACCGAAACCCATAGTTAGCCGACCAAGCCGAAACCCAACAAGTCTCACCAGAATTCATCCAAAAACCCAGCCTAAACCATCTTCGGCAGCCACTTCCAGCATCCAAAAACCCATTTGAATATCAAACCCAAACCGAGTTGCAATCGAACCCAGTTATCATCAAACCGTCGGACTGCCACCCGCCGTGTCACGGCCACCGCCAGCCATGAAAAACCCAACAAGAACCCACGGAAGCCACACCCAAGCCGAGACCAAACACTACAAACCAGCCACCGAAACCCACCATCGGCAACCACTTCCACAGTTGCCCAAAAACCCACTGTTAACCCAACCTGGCCCAACAACTGTGAGCCATCACCTCTAGTCACCGCCGGAGCTCACCGGAATGGACCCAACATGGTCCGAGCACCAGCCGAAGCCACATCGGAGAGTCCAACCGAGAGAGAGAGACAAGTTGTCACCAAACACGACTCAGCCCATGACCGTCGGCTACCATGGTTGTCCGACAGCCAGCCGAGAACCACCGTCAGCGCCATCGCCGTTGAATCCTCCACCGAACCAAAAACCCCAGCCGCGAAACCCCCTTCACGAACGGCCCAGCCAGCTCCGAGTCACCCCGCCTTCAGCCACCGCGAACAGCCGGTAGCCACTGCCACCACCGGCGCTGGGATCGGCTCTCTCTCTCTCTCTCCTTCTCTCGGTCTCCCCCGATCTCTCTCTCTTCTCGGTTCTCTCTCTCTCCCCGACTTCTCCTTCTCTCTCTTCTTTTTCTTTTCTTTTCTTTTTCCTTTTCTTTTTCCTTTCTTCTTTTTCTTTTTCTTTTCTTTTCTTCTTTTCTCTTTTCTTTCCTCTTAACCGAACCACAAATGTGGTCTTCCTTTTGGTTGACCACTTTTGGTCCACACATTATAAATATATATATATATATATAATACACAATACATGTATTCACATGTATTTTCCCACATCTATACCTACAATCATGTATAGGCACCCACACTTCTTCATATTTGCATATAAGCCCCCCATATATTTATAATTAAATATAAATATAGGCACTATGTATATATATATATATTTAGATATATATACATATACATACAACTTCCACTCGTATGAAAATATATCCACACCCTTTCTGGAATTTAATTAATCCAAAAAAAATCAATCCAGTCCAAAATCGCCCGGAACCGATCAAAATAATTCCGGTCCTTACAATGAGAGTAGGTTGGTTTGAACCACTCTAGATTTTGTGTTCTAGTATGTGTGTATACTAGGAGAACTGGGCCGTGTTTTACACGCTTGCTCAGGCAAAGGAGGTACTAGGATTGTGTATGGTCAAGGGTATTTTCCTAGTTTTAGCCCGAGGGCTAGGGTATTGATTTATGCATCATATGTCATATCATGCATGGTGTGTGTTTAATTGATTAGCATGTTATGTGTTATATGCTATGTGGTATATATGATTCATGTAACTGAGCATTGCACTTTAGTGTTCCATTTTACGTTGCATAGTTAGTAGTGACATGTAGTCACCTAGAAGTTTTGGTTTTGAGAATTGGTAAACCTGGGTAGAGGTTTGAAACCGAGTGGACTGTGATGTTGAAATAGACATGTAGTGGTAGACTTTGAAAGTATGAGTCTGGAATTGTTGAGAAAGGTGTGATTTACCTTGTGGTTTTCCAAACCAAGAGTTTGGTGATTCAGATTTGCGTTGTAATCATTGCACAACGATTGAGGACTCAGGATTGATTTAATTCTTGGAGTCAGCTGACATGTGATGACTTTGACGATGCATTGGCAATGCATCGTAATGTCTAGATGCTGATTAGTGCAATAGTGATGCATGAAAAGAATTGTGGGGTCCTAGACGAAGCAGTCAGGATCTTGGAGTCTCAAATGAGATGCTGGAAAGGAATGGATAAATACCCGGGAAGCCAGAAACGTCCGTTAGGATTAATGGACGAGTAAGTCAGATTCATTCCTTAGGAATGAGATTGTGAAGTTAAGGGCATGTAAAACCCTAATCTTGGCACTAAATGCCAATGGAATGTAGTCCACAAAAATGGACAGGACTGGATGATTTGTTTTGACAAGTGCACTCCTTATGTGCCTTGACCTCAGTGGTGTACTGTGATATGCGCATGATAGATGCAGTTGGATCATAGTGTGGATATGGTGTTAAGAGAAGGATGGGTTGATAGTGGACGAGGATCCTAACATATGGTATCTGAAGTGAGGATAATTTCTTACCCCGAAGGGGAGAGGTGGACGCAGTGGACGTGTAGGCGCAGTGGACTGCGGCCACTATATGGTTGCTGTTTGGCTACTGTAGGTGACCTCAAACTTTCATTGGTAAGGGTTGTCTAAAGTCAAGTGCTGATATGAAAGGATTCTCTCTAATTGTCAACTGGCTCCTTGGTGTGAAGGGTTAAAATGGGAAATATTTCTCCTCTTGAATAATGAGATCGTGAAATCAGTGGGATGTGAGATCCTGGACTTGGCATTGGATTCCAGTGGGTTGTAGTCTATGAGACTGGGCAGGATTATGTGGCTTACTGCGGCGAGAACATTGTTATGTGGTTTGTATCGGTGAGTACACTGTCATGTGCCTTGTTGGTGAGTGCGCTTGTGATGTGCACTGGATTGATATGGTTTGTGTTGTGACGATGCCCATGATATTGGACTAAGCCCGGGAATGATATGCCAGAGATTGAAAGTCATGTTTGATAATAAAAGAATGACTTTGGGTATTAATGATCCCGGATGATAGGGAAGTATCACGGTGAGTGATTGGAATGATTAGTCAAAGGTGTTGCCTTAGACTAGAGATAGAGATGGATTGGATAGGTCTTGAGATAGAGACTGTGGACTCTAGGAAGCAAGTGCTTCGGAGGAAAGTGAAAGTGAACCGTACATGGGGTTCGGAGTTGCCCAACCATGTCACGGAAGTGGTTAATTATCCACTAGGTTTGATTATTCGGAATCGTCTATGCAACTTGTGATTGTCTCGGAGTTGTCGACTCACATTAGCTAGACCATCCCGTGGTTATATTGCCTTACGGCAGTTGAGACGCACTGATTGTGCAAGACTTGAGTGTTATGAGTTAGGTGTTGCAAGTGTAGCGCCTAGGGTACGTGAAAAGGGAAAGTGACGATCATTGGCGAGAATGACGTCTGGTAAGGATTGGTTTTGGAAGGACCATGACTATACTAGTTTCGAGGATGAAATTCCTTGAAGGAGGGGAGGTTGTAAGGACCGGAATTATTTTCATTGGTTCCGGGGGAATTTTGACCGGAATTAAATTTTTTCGGATTAATTAAAATTCTGGAAAGGGTGTGGATATATTTCCATACAAGTGGAAGGTGTATGTATATGAATATAAATATATCTAAATATATATATATACATAGTACCTATATTTGTATTTAATTAAAAATATATGGTGGGCTTTTACGCAAATATGAGGAAATGTGGGTGCCTATGCATGATTACATGTATTGTGTAGCATATATTATATATATATATTTATATATGAATAATATGTGGACCAAAATAAAGAGAAGGAAGCGACCAAGTGTGGTCTCGACTAGGAAAGAAGAAAAGAGAAAAAGAAAGAAAAGAAAAGAAGAAAGAAAGAAAAAGAAAAGAAAGGGAAAAAGAAAAGGAAAAAGAAAGGAAAAGAAAAGAAAAAGGAAAGAGAGAGAGAAGGAGAAGTCGGGGAGAGAGAGAGAGGAAACTGAGGAGAGAGAGAGAGATCGGGGGAGACCGAGAGGCGCCGAGAGAGGAGGACCTCGACGGCGCTCCGGCGGGGCTCCGACGGTGGTTGTTCACAGTGGCGCTGCTGGTGGGCTGGTGACGACGGCTGAAGGTGGTCGTCGTGGTGGCTCGGGTGGATAGCAGCGACGAGGGTTGTTTGGCTGGGGTTTCTAGATCCGTCGGTGATGGACTCGGTTCACGGCGGCGGTGGTAGTTCCCGGTAGGGGTTTTGGCTCACGGTGGTGGGCTGGTGGTGAGGAAATGGGCTCGGTTCACGACAGCGGCTGGGCTGACGTGGTGGTTTGACTTGGCTGAGTGGTGGCCAAAAATGGCTGGGTTTTCGGTAGTTCCATGGACTGGGTCGCGTTTGGCTTGACCGAGGTGTTGACGGGGTTTCGATTGGCTGAGTTTGGGTTTCTTCTCGGCGGCCGTGGCTGGTAGCGATGGTGGTGGTGACAACCTGTTATGATGTTCAGAGGTGAGTCGATGGGGTTAAATTTGGGCTTCGCTTGGTTCAATTTTAGGTCGAGCTCGGAGGGGTTCGGCTCATGGCTGGGTTCGGTTCCGCTGAAGAGGGCCGACGGTAGGTGGTGGTTGTGGCCGGTTGTGGGTCTTTGGGTTCGAATGGGTCTTCCATGTTGGGTGACCAAATGGTGGTTGGCTATGGGTTCGGTCCTTGTAATTGTTGGTTTCGGCAGAGTTTCAGAATTGGGTTTTGAGTTGTGGCTGGTTATTAGTTCAGTTTGGTGGCTCGGTTAGGGGCTGTTCGGCTCACATTTGATCATGATTTGGTTGGGACTCCATGGGTGTAGTTCGTGATTGGGATTCGGGGTAAGGTTCGGCTGCTTATAGTGGTGCCAAAAAGGGGCTAAAAATGGTGGCTTTGTGTTGATAGAGTCACAGTTTGGTTCAGCCAGGGTGCGTTGATGGATTATTGGACTACCATATCTAAAAAAGGGTCCAAGCATGGAAACAAAAACAGAAGGAAAGAGAACGGGTTCACATGTGACTTGGGCACGAGATTGGACCGGGCTTGGTATGGACTGCTTCGCAGACGCGGATCCATTGGAGAGCGGGACCTAAAGCAAGTTGATTCTTGCCTCTATCTCTTACGTATATTTTATTTACGTTGAATAATTTACATATGTCTTAATTTGGTCATATGTGGTATGTGTATATACATGTATATATAGGTGCGTATATATATGTGGGTATAGGTGGATGTTATACATACATTGGATGTGAGAGGATATATATATGCATGTGTATATATATATGTATGTGTGGTTTGGGAGCGATAACATGTTAAATTTATCGCCTATTTGCATTGTGATATGCATGTATGTATAGATTAAAGTCTATGAAAGGTATGCTAAATAATACATGTTTAGCTATGTTTTGTCTTGTATGCATATGTGGCTCTTATGCATGATGTTCAGTATATAGATATGTGATTATATATATAGTTGTAGTGGTAAAAATGCATGATAAGTTGAATATATCTTTTGGCGAGCATTAGAAAAGCATGAAATGTGCTAAGTGTTTTATATGTTCTTGATACATATGTGGGTGATGTAATATATATATGTGTATATATATATTGTGATTGGAATGCATGTTAGCTACTTGTAGTGAATACATGCATTAAATGAGAACATGACTGTATTTATGCTAGCGTAGGTGCATATGTGATTTATATGCATGATTTGACATATACGGGATTATATGTGGGAATGTGGATATGAGATGCATGCTAACTTTATTTACATACATCGAATGTGTGCATTGGTTATAGCATGATAAAAATGTGCTAAGAGTGAAGTGTTTTGCATATGTGAGGTGTTATGCAGGTTTTGAACATATATGTGCTATATGTGTTAGAATGTGATGAAAAACATGCTAAATACTTCTTTTTAGTATTCATAAGCATGGGTTGAAGCATGAAAGTATTATGCTGTGTATATATGCATTCATATTGCATGTATAGGTGGGAAATGACACATACGTGGTTATATGTGGGTTTAGGTAGAAAGAAATGCATGCTATGTACTTATATACTAGTTGGTGCATTGGGATAACATAAAATAAAATGCTGGATTACGTATGCATCCACATTGCATATAGGGGAGGTTGCGGGAAAACTAACGCAAAAGAGGTGCACGGGACTTTGGAGTGGTCCAACCGTGTCACGAGAAGTGGTATAATCATCCACTACGTATGGCCCTCGGAGTGGACCCACCATACAAAGGCTTTATGCCTAGAATCGGAGTGTGTCCAACATTAGTGAGTTTCGGAGTTGCCCCCTCACAATTAGGCAAACCAATATATTGCCATCGGAGTGTGTCCAACAAGTATGGCCCTCGGAGTGGACCCGCCATGCTCAGGCTTAATGCCTGGAATTCAGAGTATGTCCAACGAATGTGAGCCTCGGAGCTGTCCCCTCACATAATGGCAATCCTATACATTGCCAGGGTAGAATGACCTTTCGGAGTGGTCCAGGTCATAGGATGGTTATCAGAGTTGTCCTAGGTCACATGATCCTCGGAGAGAGCCAATCATGTGGGGTATCGGATGAGGATCGAGGGTGAGAGTATATACAAGCCTTGATTGTCACGCCCCGATTCCTGAGGCCCAGAAATCGAGGTGTGAACCCCGTGAGATCACCCTCACGCTATTACCATCACCTGATCATGCAACCTCAATTTCCTACTATTTTTACAAAAATTGGGCATGACCCATTCTAAATAATCAGCTCCTGGCATGATATACCTGCTTTACAATTTATATGGACACTTCTGGGCACGTGTCCCCCCAGCATTTATATCTAAACAATAAAAATGGACACTTCTGGGCCCGTGTCCCCCCAATATTTATACAACATGCATAATTCAATCATAAATATACATGCCTCAGTTCTTGAATGTCCGTATTAAATACATACATCACATGAATAAAATACAACTGAAGGAACTGAATCTACACAATCGCTTTATACATTTAATCCAAATGTAAAGCATCTATCTATCCACTATCCTGGACATACATTAGATTCTAAGGAATCTACTTACTACCTCTGCAACCGGTGCTGTCAGTCCCCTAACTAACTCCGTAATCAGCAATACCTGCAAAACCTGGGAGGGGGTGAGCTCAAAGGCTCAACAAGGTATGTAGAACCATACTATCACCGCTGCAGCAGGTCGATCCTCACATATTCTCAAAAATATACATGCACTTAAATATATCACAATATTTAAGACCATGCTCTACCTAGCATGCATAAACCAACAATGTATATGGCTACTCTAGCACATATGAACATACAAAATCCACCACACATGATTTTAGAAATCATTTTCAACATGCTTGAAAGCAGTAAACATCAGGCATCAATATGTATATAGAACATATATGTATATCAACACATTTACATAACCAATGTAAATCCATCACCACGTCTCCTACTCAACAAGTAGCACAACTCAAATGCAATATAAATGCATTTAAACAGAAAAACATGCTTAACAGATAAACACATAAGCATAAAGGTATTTTTCACCTTCCACGGTCATAATCCAATACATAAGACAAGCATCAAAGCTTGCACATACTCTCACTCTCGGTCCTCATCCGATACCCCATATGATTGGCCCGCTCCGAGGACCATGTGACCTAGGACAACTTCGATAACCATCCTTTGACCTGGACCACTCCGAAAGTTCATTCTACCCTGGCAATGTATAGGATTGCCATTATGTGAGGGGACAGCTCCGAGGCTCACATTCATTGGACATACTCCGATTTCTAGGCATTAAGCCTGAGCATGGCGGGTCCACTCCAAGGGCCATACTTGTTGGACATACTCCGATGGCAATATATTTTGGTTTGCCAAACTGTGAGGGGGCAACTCCGAAGCTCACAAACGTTGGACATACTCTGATTCTAGGCATAAAGCCTTCGTATGGCGGGTTCACTCCGAGGGCCATACGCAGTGGATAGTTATACCACTTCTCGTGACACGGTTGGACCACTCCGAAGTCCCGTGCACCTCTTTTTGCGTTAATTTTCCCGCAACCTCCCATATATGCAACATGGATGTATACGTAACTAAGCATTCTATTTTATACTATCCCAATGCACCAGCTAGTGTATAAGTACATAGCATGCATTTCCCTCTACATAAACCCACATATAACCACGTATGTGTCATTTCCCTCCTATACATGCAATATGGATGCATATATATATACAGCATAGTACATTCATGCTTCAACCCATGCTTATGAATACTAAAAAAAAGTATTTAGCATGTTCTTCATCACATTCCAACACATATAGCACATATATGTTCAAATACTTACATAACACCTCACATGTGCGAACAATTCCAACTTAGCATATTTTTATCATGCTATAACCAATGCATACATTTTCTATAAATAGATAGCATGCATTTCATTCACGTAACCCTACATGTAAACACGTACATGTCAAATTATGCATATAAATCACATATGCACTTACGCTAGCATAAATATAGTCATGTTCTCATTCAATGCATGTATTCATTACAAGTAGCTAACATGCATTCCAATCACAATATATATACACATATATATATATTACATCACCCACATATGTATCAAGAACATATCAAACACTTAGCACATTTCATGCTTTTCAAATGCTCGCCAAAAGTTATATTCAACTTAGCATGCATTTCTACCACTGCAACCATATACATATATAATCACATACATATATATACATCCTGAACACCATGCATAAGAACCACATATGCATACAAGACAACAAAGAGCTAAACAGGTATTATTTAGCATACATTTTACATGATTTTAAATCAATACGATACATGCAGGTCACGATGCAAATAGGCGATAAATCTAACATGTTATAGCTTCCCAAACCCGCACATACATATATATACACACACACATATGTATATCCTCTCATATCCCATGTATGTACTACATTCCCTATACACACATATATATAAGCGCCTACATATATATGTATATACACATACCACATATGATTAAATTGAGACATATGTAAATTACTCAACATACATAAAATATCTGTATGAGATAGAGGCAAGAATCAACTTGCCTTAGGTCCCGCTTTCGCCAAGTCCGCGCTTGCAAAGCGGTCCATGCCAAGCCCGGTCCAGTCCCTCGTCAAAGCCCACATAACCGACCCAACTCAATCCTTCTATGGTAGTCCCACCATGGCTGCCACCGTGAGCAAAGTCCAGCCAAATCATAACCAGCTGTGAATCCCTCTCATTCGGTTACCCAAAACAACCCACAACCCGAGTCGCCAACGAACCCCATATGCAACCCACACATAACTCACTGCTAAGCCGAAACCACTAGCAACCAATTCAAACCGCTACCATGGCCGAAACGGCCTTCACCCAAGGCCACAAGATCGAACACCATCAGTCGAGCCAAACAAAATCCACAGCCACGGTTGTCACCACGTCCGACCATACCGTGATCAACGATGAACCAAACAGCCCCTAACCGAGCCCCCAAACTGAACTCATCGCCAGCCACAACTAAAAACTCAATTCCGAAACTCCATCGGAACCAACAACCACAAGGACCAAATCCACAGCCAACCATTGCCCAAACTGAACCCATTCTCATCTTCAACTTGTAACAACCAAAATCGTCCCCACTTTGAGCCCAGCCAAACAGCCCCTCCAGCACCAATATGTGCTCTGTAACCATGGACAACCCGAGAAGAAAACTCCACCATCAACCGAGCCTCCACCACAGACCCATCCAAACACAACCCAACCGTGGCAGCCACTACTGCTGCTATCCCGAACCCGTGAACACCCAAACCTCACCGAAAACAACCAAGGAAAATCCCCCCTGGAACAACCCATCAGCCGGCTTGAGCCAAGCCCAAGAAGGACCTCAGCCGAACCCAATTGCAACAGCCGAGAACCCCCACTGCCTATGGGCCACCGTGAGCCGCCGTCACCGGCCCACCGCCAGCGAACCCACACCGTCCCAGCACTCGCCGGAATCAACAAGCCCCAGCCGCGAAACCCCCTTCGTGAATGGCTCAGCTGCGAAGAACCCCCACTCGCGGCCAGCAACCTGCAACCAGCCACCGCCGTCGCCGTCAGCCGCTGCCGCCCAGGCGAAGCTGGTCGGCCATCGCCGTCGGCGCCTCTTCTCCCGATCTCGGCCTCTCTTTCTCTCCCCGATCTCGGTTCCTCTCTCTCCCCGATCTCTTTCTTCTCTTCTTCCTTCTTTTTCTTTTTCTTTTCTTCTTTTCTTTTCTTCTTTTTATTTTGGTCCACATACTTTCTCAACTAATCCTCCTCCACATATATATATATACATTATTTATATATATATACATAACATCATACAATACATGTATTCACATGTATTTTCCCACACTTACTTATATAATTACCAAGATCCCTCTCTATTTATCTATAATTACAAATAGACCCACCATGTGCATATATATATATATTCCCATATATATATATATATCTATATCCTCCAACTTCATATATATATATATATAATTCCATATATATATATATATAACATATTTCCAAATTTTATTTGTTCAAAAAAAAAAACCAATCCGGTCCAAAAATCATCCGGGACCGGTCAAAATAATTCTGGTCCTTACATTGATGCTTGTATTATGTATCGGATTATGACCGTAGAGGGTGAAAATACCTTTATGCTTATGTGTTCATCTGTTAAGCATATTTTTCTGTTTAAATGCATCTATATTGCATTTGAGACGTGCTACTTGATGAGTAGGAGACGTAGTAGTTGATTTACATCGTTTATGTAAATGTGTTGTTATATATGTTCTACATACATATCGGTGCTGAATGTTTACTGCTTTCAAGCATGTTGAAAATGATTTCTAAAATCATGTATAGTGGATTTTGTATGTTCATATGTGCTAGAGTAGCCATATACATCATTGGTTCATGCATGCTAGGTGGGGTATGGTCTTAAATATTGTGATATATTTAAGTGCATGTATATTTTTGAGAATATGTGAGGATCGACCTGCTGCAGCGGTGATAGTATGGTTCTACATACCTTGTTGGGCCTTTGAGCTCACCCCCTCCCAGGTTTTGCAGGTATTGCTGATTTCAGAGTTAGTTAGGGGACTGACAGCACCGGTTGCAAAGGTAGTAAGTAGATTCTTTAGAATCTAATGTATGTCCAGGATAGTGGATAGATAGATGTTTTACATTTGGATTAAATGTATAAAGCGATTGTGTAGATTCAGTTCCTTCAGTTGTATTTTATTCATGTGATGTATGTATATAATACGGACATTTAAGGACTGAGACATGTATATTTATGATTATATTATGCATGTTGTAGAAATACTGGGGGGACACATGCCCAGAAGTGTCCATTTTTATTGTTTAGATATAAATGCTGGGGGGACACGTGCCCAGAAGTGTCCATATGAATTGTAAAGCAGGTGTAACATGCCAGGAGCTGATTATTTAGAATGGGTCATGCCCGATTTTCGTGAAAATAATAGGAAATTGAGGTTGCATGATCAGGTGATGGTAATACCGTGAGGGTGATCTCACGGGGTTCACACCTCGATTTTCGGGCCTCGGGAACCGGGGCGTGACATATCGACTTACATTTTTTTAGTATAACAACGTGTTTGATGTATGGTCAATATTCGGCAAAAAATTCACCAATTCCCTTAAAAAAATCCCTCCCTTGCACTAATACACAATTTTTTCCTCTTCCACAGTTTGATTGTTTCCTCTACCCTATTTTAAACCTTGGGTTTTAGCTATTTTGTACTTCGACTAATATGAACTATGATTTCCTTTCGTTCCAACCTTTGTCTCTCTCTCTCTCTCCAAAACCCTAAACTTGATCTCTCGCAGAAAGTAAACTTCATTATTTCAATTTTGAATTGCTAGAGAAGATGAAGATTAGGGCTCTTCAACTAATGGTCATGGATTGCTATATTGATGAGACTGTGAGGGCCTTTTGAGTCTATCTTCAAAGGATGCAAATAAATTTTTGATTCTCCTTCGACCATCAATAAAACACTCAATTTTCCATCCTACGATTCTTTTCTCTACAAATGAGGTCACTAACCCTATCTTTTTTTATTCATCTGATGCAATTTACCATTTTTTTTGGTGTAAAATTATCAAATTGGAGTTTTTGGTTTTTGAAATGTTCCCATAATATACAATGACCATATCAATTTTCTGGTCACCCTTGTTTGATTAGTGTCAAACTTACATATCTGTAGAGATTTTTTTTTTCTTTTATTCATTATAAAACTGATTATGCTTATTTTTTTTTTTTTTTATGTGTTAGTTATCAATCAATATGTGCGTGTGTATATATAGTTTAAAATCATATTTGGTTGTCGAGGAAATAGAAAAAAAGTATTTTTTTGAATCATTTGTTATAATTTCCATTACACACCAGTTATTTGAAGAAATGCCTCCTTATATCTACATGCACATATGTATACCTCTCTATCTGTACTGTATAATCTATATTTAGTCATACATGTACAGTTGTTGGTGGCACATGACTCACCTAAAATAGCAAAAATTATCGGTTGATATTGAACTTGCTTTCCTATTTTTTGTAAAATATTGTATTTTCAAAGCTGTACAATATATACTAGTGGTTTGGTGCAAAACCAATGAACCCCACTATACACTGTTTGGGTGATGTGGGAATGTTTGAGAGGTAATCATAATTAATGTCTCATAAAATTCATTTTTGTACCCAGAGAGAGAAATAACTATATGAATCACAATCTAAAAAACAAGGAGGTAAAATAAGAAAGTACTATAGACTGAGAGTTTAATCTTTTAAATATAATTTGATCTAACTCAGTATATGAGTGCTCTTTTCGAACTCATACTTGGATAATAGACACTAAACCTAAATGTTTCACCATCCTTGGCTTTCTCAGTGATTGTAGTTATTTCAATTATAACAATAATGCACAAATCTAATATAATTGTTTAATTATATTCTTCTGTAATTTTACATAGGTCTAGCTTTTGTACATTGATTTTGAAATTTGAAGTTATATACTTTGTAATGTCTGGCTTAATTAAAAGGCATGAGGACTTTTTGAACCATTTGACTTGCAATTTTGTTAGATGGTTCTAAATGATAAAAGCTGAGATTTCTGAAGATAGTGCTGTGTAAAGGCACACAATTGTATCCCTTGCCTAAATCATGATGTTAATTATGTGATTTTTGGCATTCTAATCTTCAAGTTCCATGATATTTGTCTTTTTTTTTTCAAATAGAATCAGCATATACCGGTGAAATATCTTAGCTCATATATTTATGTTGCTAAATTTTATCATATAAAAATGACATCATATAATTTGTCAGAATACTTTTATGTTTGTGATCTATAATATGCAATCAGAATTACTTCAATGGTTATTCGTTGGGTTATGCAATAAGTACTGTTATTCCCAATGTTATGTTTTGGGTTATTCTGGTTTATATTATTGTGTCCTCTATTACAGATTGGCATATATAATTACTGGGTTTACTATTAGATGATATGGTTCATTTGGCTGAGGTAGAAGGATGGCATAGCATCTCTTCAATCCCACACTCAACTTGGGGGTAATATTGAAATCTGTTTAATATATTTGTGGTATTTATTTCATCTTGGCAACATTGTTCTCTTATTAACAGAAACTCCAGAGACTGTGATCTTACAATCATGATACTCATGGCTTATTTGTCCTACATGCTTGCTGAGGTACCAAAATATAACATTCCAAAATTTCTTTTAGTAGTGCATAATGTAAATACTTTATTTAGATATGAATTTGGTAATATCAAATCAAGATAATTTTTTTAGTAAGTAGTAAGTACTATAACACAACATAAACACCTTCCTACAATAAGGGACTACAATTTGTTCTTTTTTATAAGACAAAATCCTTTGGTTTGGTCTTGCACAGGCAACATAAATACTTTTTCTATTTAATCTTAGATTATACTTTTGAAATACCCCCACAAAATTTCGCGCATGAGGTTGTTAGTCTCATACACAAAACCTGAGAGTTATTTACAACTGATAGCAACAAGCATATAATACAAAAGACATAATGAAATTTTTTTTAAGCGGAATAGAAAGTCTATCTGAATTATAATAAAATGTTGCATAAATAAAGTACGTGTCTGGTAGTACAACTTGGAAGTCCCGTAATCCAAGGACCCCATAACTGTTGCGAAAATTAACAGGAAAGAAGATCAAACACACAAGCAAAGACACACAGATTTAGAAGGTTCACCCAAAATCTAGGGCTACGTGCTTGGTGTTGCAGGGCTTTCACTATAATGAGAAAAATTGAATACAATTACAGAGAGTTTAGATTGTATATATAGGCACCTCCTAAGGCTACATAACAAAGTGTGAAATTACCAAAATTCCCCTCTAAAAAATTCGGGTCGGGGGTAAGCCACAAAGTTGGATCCGCAAAGTTGGGCCAAGGTGTACAGTATAATCAGGTTCCAAACTTCCTAACAATCTCCCACAATATTAATCTACAAACTCCCTCACGCTCAGGCCCCAAACCATAGCAAAACACCGCAACAACTATCTTCTCTGTCCTCAAGCTCGAACACCAACTGAAGCTAAGCACAACTTTAGTTTCTCAGTAGTCACTGCCTTGGTTAACATATCTATTGGATTCTAACTTCCATGGATCTTCTCAAGTGTAACACCATGTCATCCAAAAGCGAACGAATGAAGGGGTACCTCAACTGTATATGTTTCATTCTGGAATGATACGCCGGATTCTTAGCAAGATGAATAGCACTCTGACTATCACTGTATAGAATATTGTTCTCTTGCTCCTTACCCAACTCTTTCAAGAACCTCTGTAGCTAAACCATCTCCTTGCTCACTTCTGTAACGGCAACATATTCATCTTTTGTGGTCGAGAGAGCCACAATCTTCTGCAACTGAGAGACCCAACTCACTGCCATAGCACCCAAAGTATGCACATATCCAGTAGTACTCTTTCTATTATCCATATCACCAGCCAAGTCTGAATTAACATAACCCTGCAACGCAATACCCGACCCAGTGAAACATAATGATGTATCTGTGGTACCCTTCAAGTATCTAAGGATCCATTTTGTTGCATCCCAATGTTGTTTGCCTATATTACTCATGTACCTGCTCACAACTCCCACTGCATGTGCTATTTCTGACCTAGTACAAACCATGACATACATCAAACTACTGATAGCTAAAGCATATGGAACCTTTTTCATGTGTGCTCGTTCCTCTTCTATCTTAGGTGACTGCTCCTTAGTTAGTCTAAAATAACTAGCAAATGGGGTGCTCAATGGTTTTGCATCATGCATGCTAAACCGGTTAAGAACCTTTGTAACATACTCTGCTTGTGACAACTTTAGAGTACCACCCACTCTGTCAGTAGAGACCATGACCAATTTTGGCCCCGTTTTTTTTAATTTTTGTCATTTATTACTTTAAACGCATTTTTAATGATATTTAATATGTTTTGAATGCGGGGAACATGTTTAGAAGATTGGAATATAGTTTTGGAAAGTTTTAAAAAAGTTTGACTTTTTGGTCAAACCGGGGCCCGTAATGCGACTTAAGTGGGCCCGGAAATTCGAAAAATTTTCAAAAATATTTTTTTTTGAGGAATGACTTAAATGAAATGTTTAGAGTGTTGAGGAAGTGATTTTGAGTCCAACAGAGTTTTCGAGAATTAATTCGGAGGTCGGGAGGGTACGTTAAGTGGCCCCGGGGCCAAACGGTATTTTCGCACCCCTAGGAGTGAAATAAATATCCCAAGGTCTGGGATATTTCATATTTACAGATTTCACTCTCTCTCTAAAAGTCACCACTTCATCTCTCTCCCTTCTCTCTAGATTCTAGGTCACTTGGGGTATGATTTGTAAGATCCCGAAGAAGGAAAGTGTGTATAGGGCGTTGAGGGCTTCAGTTTGAACCGATCAAAGTTCGTGTTTCATAAAGTTGGAATGGTTGAGATTTTCAAAAGGGGGATTCAAAGTTTGGGAATTGTCACACCCCGATTTCTGACACCCGGTTAAGAACGAGAGAAATGGGGGTGAACGGTGAAATCTAATTAAGACCATCGTTTTGAAAAATCTAACATCCAACCCAATTCTCTTAACCGCGGAAGTAACTCAAAATGCATATAATTAAGTGAATATGCATAACTAACCATGGTCCTCATTGTTGGAATAATTTAGAACAATTTCAAAATAAAAGTGATTTTTGGCCCTCGTGAATAGTAACTTTTTGTAAAAAGTTCCAGAAATTTTTTTGGACCATTGTCTCATCCTACTATAGTCCCAAGGTGCTTAAAAACATAATTTAGACATTTTGAAGAGGTTCAGAATCCTGATTTCTCATCACCAAGCAGTAGCTAAAAAGTTACAGTAACTCCAAAGTGAACAGTGCACTGCTAGAGTGCAATCTGCGCGACAGTTATAAAAAAATTCGTAGAAAATTCATTTCAACTCGAAATGAGGCAAACTAAAATTCTATAGAAACTAAACTAAATATAGAAGAATCTTGAGCCAACCTTAATGGCTAGATGTTAGCTAAATGAAACAGTTTTGACAACCAAGTTGGTGCCCAACAGAAATTGTAAAATCTGGTGGCAGAACATTCACGGATTTTTCTAAAATTATGTGGTCGTCGAAAATTCACCAAATTAATTCTGGGAATACTATACATCTAGGGAAAGATGTTGTAAAAATGTCAGATCATTTGGAGTTATGTAGACCCTTCAAAATAATTTACCAAAATTTGGGCAGAATGTATTCATTTGACCGGCAATACTTTCATTTCCAAAACAAAATATTACACCCAACATTCTAAGGATGTACAAATGGTACATCTCCATACACACACCCTAATTCACACATTCATATCACCATAATCTAACAAATCCTCATACATTTCTATTGAAATCATACAAATCATTTCATATGTCATTCACACCTTAAATTCAAAATGGACACTTTTGGGCACGTGTCCCCCCCTAATGGCCATACAATTATGTTCAAAGTCTTCCATACATGTCCAACATGACTTATACATATGAAATTCAAGTATAAATATGTTATCCAACTTGAAGAATAACATTTACCAAAAGAGTCCATAAGCCACAAAATGGCACAGACATTTATCTACATTCCAAAAGATCAAAATCCAACAAGGAATCCAACAAGGTCTATTGAGCTAATCATGCTTCGTCCTCGATCGACGCCTTATCTGAAAAAGTTTATGTAAGTAGGGGGTGAGCACCACTGCGGCTCAGTAGGAATGATCCACCCAACTCCACTCTAACTCAGGCGGCCATGCATGGATGCATATGAAATCATTACAATCTATGTGACAAATATCCATGCCTTTTACCCTCAAAACAAACAAGTTTTAGAAATCATGCGTGATGCTTTACATTTCAAGGTATACATATATATAAACATCAACTTAAACAAGTCACATTTCATATGTATAACTCACGCCACATAAATTCGGAAAATCAATTCAACTGAGGACTTCGCTTATCAGAATCCGTAGTAAGGGTCCCTTTGGGACCACATACTCTGTTCACGCTTTTCGGGCTACTAACCCGACGGAAGCGACACCCGCTTGGCCAAGTTTTGGGTCTTGCACCCTAGAGTTCAATACCCTTATTAATTCTCACACATGTCCCAAAAATCTAGCTTTTCATATAATGTACACTTATCAAATAAATGCACAAAATTCACACAATGCAATGCTTTTATCAAAACAATGCACTTTTCTTTCTCATCTCAAGCTTGTCACAATGTCAACACACTCATACCATGGAAATCATCATGCTTATGCATTTTTCAAGAAAATTATATATTTGATGCACAATTCTAAATAAAAACTCAGATTTTCAGTGTTTCCACCAAATGCATACAATTTCATCAAAAACATTCATAGTCTCAACTTCACATATGCAACATACATAAGCCCTAACTAACATGTTAGACATATCCATGTGCATAAATCACATTTTCCTATATATATACATATATACAAAACCCTAAACTCAAGAAATCTCAACCTATATTTCATGTCACAATTATGTGACCTATAGAATCAAAGTAAAGATGAGTCTAGCACCCCTACCTCAAATCCTATGCTTTGAATCCAACTTTGAGAAATCCCAACTTTCTTAACTTCACGAAATGTAGACTTTGATCGGTTCAAACCGAAGCCCTCAACGCCCTCTACGCACTTTCCTTCTACGAGATCTTCCAAATCACACCTCAAGTGACCTAGAATCTAGAGAGAAGGGAGAGAGAGATCTATAAAATGAAATATCTCAGACCCTTTTTGATATTTATCTCAACCCTAGGGGCGCGAAATGACCATTTTACCCCGGCCACTTAATGTACCTTCCCAACCTCGAAATTAATTTCTGAAAACTCCGTTGGACTCGAAATCACTTCCTTAACACTCTAAACATTTCATTTAAGCCCATTCCCCAAAATAAATATTTTTTGAGAATTTTTTGAATTCCCGGGCCCCAGTTTGACCAAAAAGTCAAACTTTTTCAAAAGTTCCCAATACTTCCCAAAACCATATTCCAACCTTCTAAACATGTTCCCCGCATTCAAAACATGTTAAATATCATTTAAAATACATTTAAAGTAATAAATGATGAAAATTTTAAAAACTAGCCAAAATTGGGCACGGTCTCTACAACCTCCCACCGTTATAGGAATTTCATCCTCGAAATTAGAATGTACCTCAAGTGATGAACAACTCGGGATACTTTGCGCGAACTTCTTGTTCTCACTCTCATGTAACTTCTTCCACCCCATGATGCCTCCAAAGCACTTTAACCAATGGAATGCTTTTGCCTCGAATCACTTGCTCTCTAGTGTCTAGAATCTGTATTGACCTCTTCTCGTATGACACGTCCTCCTCCACCTCAAGGTCTGCCCAATAAAAAACATGTGAAGGGTCTGGTTCATACTTCCTCAGCATAGACACATGGAAAGTGTTGTGCACACTTGACAATTGCGGTGGTAATGCCAAGCGGTAAGTAACCTCTCCTACCTGATCCAAAATCTCAAATGGTCTGACGAATCATGGCGCTAGCTTGCCACTATGACCGAACCTCATCAACCCTCTCTGTGGTGAGACCTTCAGAAAGACATAGTCCCCCACCCCAAATGCCAAAAGTAGCCGCCTTCTATTTGCATAGCTTTTCTGACGACTCTGAGCTGTAAGCAATCTCTACCGAATTACCTTGATCTTCTCCGTAGTTTCCTAAACTAAATCCGGTCCCAAAGAAACTGTCTCTCCTACCTCAGTCTAACAGATAGGTGACCTACACAGCCTACCATACAAAGTCTCAAATGGAGCCATCTCAATACTAACTTGATAGCTATTATTGTATGTGAACTCCACCAATAGAAGGTGATCCTCCCAGCTACCCTGAAGATCTAGCACACATGCTCGCAGCATAT
Organism: Cornus controversa; assembly: GCA_026545225.1. Lineage (NCBI taxonomy): Eukaryota > Viridiplantae > Streptophyta > Magnoliopsida > Cornales > Cornaceae > Cornus > Cornus controversa. The sequence goes on along the minus strand of CM048854.1, from coordinate 4,739,370 downwards.
ACTCCAGAATCTGTATAGTACACTTGGACTGACCATCCGTTTGAGGATGAAAAGTAGTACTAAAGTGAAGGTCCGTATCAAGTGCTGCCTGGAAACTCTGCCAAAATTGAGATGTAAATCACCGGTCTCTATCTGAAACAGTAGAATCTGGCATGCCATGAAGTCTAAGGATCTGCTCAATGTACAATCTACTAAGAGTATCCACATCATCGGTCACTTTAATAGGAATAAAGTGAGCCACTTTGGTCAATCTGTCAACGACAACCCAAACTGCATCGTGACCCTTCCTTGACCTTGGAAGTCCCGTCACAAAGTCCATAGTGACACGTTCCCATTTCCACATAGCCACAGGCAATGGCTGCAATAATCTTGTCGGTCTCTGATGCTCGGCCTTCACTTGTTGACAAGTGAGACATCTCGCCACAAACTGAGCTTCATCCTTTTTCATACCCCTCCACCAATACTGTCGGCGTAAGTTATGATACATCTTGGTACCACCTGGATGTACTGCTAGTCTTGGGTGGTGAAACTCTTTCAGGATCTCATCTCGACAAGTTAAGGGAACAAACATCTTCCCTCAAAATTTTATGCTCTCATCTGAATGAACTGTCCATCCTTTCACTACCTCACCACCCAAAATCTGTGTACGGATGTCCTCAACCTCACTATCCTTCCTTTGGTCTTCAATCACTCTACTCACAAGAGTTGGTTGAGTGATAAGAGTAAATAACATCGCCGGTCCATCATCCTCACAAAAATGCAATCCCATTTTTGAGATATCTTCCATCATCTTCCACTCCCGTATGGCTAAGCTCGCTAAGCTGCCATGTGACTTCCTACTCAATGCATCTGCTACAACGTTAGCCTTCCCCGGATGATATTGTAAGTCAAAGTCATAATCTTGCATGTATTCCATCCACCTCCGTTGCCTCATATTCAAATCCTTTTGTGAGAAAAGGTATTCGAGACTTTTGTGATCTGAGAACACTTCAAACTTCTCACCATACAAATAATGTCTCCACACCTTAAGTGCAAAGATCACTACTACCAATTCTAAGTCGTGTGTTGGGTAATTCTGTTCGTGAGTCTTCAACTGCCTTGAACCATACGCCACTACTTATTCGGTTTGCATTAGCACACATCCTAATCCAAGTCGTGAGGCGTCACAATAAATAGTGTACCCCAACCCACGTTCTGGAATGATCAGAATTGGAGTCGAAGTCAACCGACTCTTCAATTCTAAAAATGCTTGCTCACAAGCATCATCCCACACAAACTTCACTCCTTTTTGGGTAAGCTTAGTCATTGGTACTGCTAACCTCGAAAAGTCTTTCACAAACCTCCTATAGTATCCGGCCAATCCCAAAAAATTACGTATCTCAAATACGCTCTTAGGTCTTTCCTAACTCATCACCGCCTCTACCTTGGATGGATCTACAGAAACTCCTCCTTCGGACACAACATGCCTAAGGAATTTTACCTCCGCTAGCCAAAACTCACATTTCTCATACTTGGCATACAATTGATGTTCTCTTAGAAGCTGCAACACAATCCTCAAGTGACCCTCGTGCTCCTCTTCTGAAGTCGAGTACACTAGGATATCATCAACGAACACCACTACAAACTTGTCCAGATAAGTATTGAACACTCGATTCATTAAGTCCATGAATGCTGCCGGTACATTCGTCAAACCAAATGGCATGACCAAAAACTCATAGTGTCCATATCGTGTGCAAAAAGTGGTTTTCTGAATGTCCGCCTCTCTAATCCCCAACTGGTAGTAGCCTGATCTAAAGTCTATTTTTGAGAAACATCTCGAACCCTTGAGTTGGTCGAACAAGTTATCTATCCTTAGCAAAGGATACTTATTTTTGATCATTGCCCGATTCAATTTCTGATAGTCAATGCAAAGCCACAAAGACCCGTCCTTCTTCTTAGCAAAAAGAACCGGAGCTCCCCAAGGCGAAGTACTAGGATGTACAAATCCCTTGTCTAGTAGCTCTTGTAATTGGTCCTTTAGCTCTTTCAACTTAGCCGATGCCATTCGATACGGTGCCATCGAAATGGGCATGGTACCCGGAGCAAGATCTATCACAAACTCCACTTCCCGTTTCGGAGGCAACTGTGTCAAGTCCCCCAAAAATACATCCACAAACTCACACACTACACAAGGAAGCTCTCTAAGTGTCTCATCATCACCATCAACTAGTAGGCTCGCTAAGAAATGTCCATGCCCTCTCCAATCACTCAAACCATGCGAAGACGACAAGTAGAAGTCATCTCGCTCCCCCACAAAACATATACTAATACCCTCTGGTGTATACAAAGTCACTCTACCTCGATAACAATCAATGTTGGCTCTATAGGTCGATAGCCAATCCATACCCAAGATCACATCAAAACTAGACATCTCAAGAAGAATGAAATCAAACACAAATCGATATCCTAAAATCTCAATCTCGCAAGATCGGCACACATCACTCAAAACCACACTACCACCGACTGGCGTATCAATGGATAAAATAGTGTCCAAAGATGACACCTCCAACCCCAAAGCACAAGCAAATGCATATGAAATGAATGAATGTGATGCACCCGAGTCCACGAAAACCCTAGCCCATGAGCTAGATACAAGAAATATACCTCAGACAACTTTCGGTGTCCTTTAACAAGCTCTTCTTGGTGACATCTTTCTATACAGATGACAAAAAGATAGTTAGAATTCATAACATGAATGTTATGTACAATTTACTTCATGCTCACTCAACATGACTATTTACTTCAAAGTAGCATGTCTCATCAACAAAGTAAGCACATAAAATTTTTCATGTAATATGTATTTAACCTTAGCTTACACTTAAAGACATCAAGTCTATGATCATAACCTCAAGTTCACAATCCTATAAATCATCAAGTCCCTTCAATCCAACATGTGGCTCAACCCTTCCCATCATCCTAAGGTATTCAGTCCCGGTTAAGCTCTGATACCATGTTGTTACGCCCCAATTTCTGACACCCGGTTAAGAGAATTGGGTTGGATGTTAGATTTTCCAAAATGATGGTTTTGATTAGATTTCACCGTTCACCCCCATTTCCCTCGCTCTTAATCGGGTGTCAGAAATTGGGCATGACAGGAATTGAGGTAGGGGTGCTAGAGTCATCTTTACTTTGATTCTATAGGTCACATATTTGTGACATGAAAGATAAGTTGAGATTTCTTGAGTTTAGGGTTTTATGTATATGTATGTATATATATATAAATGTGATTTATGCATATGTATATGTCTAACATGCTAGTTAGGGCTCATATGTGTTGTATATGTTATATTGAGGCTATATATGCTAATTGTTGAAATTGTGTTCATTGGTGAAAATATATAAATCTGAGTTTTTATATAGAATGATGCATGAAAGATATGATTTTTTTTGAAAATTGCATAAGCATGATAATTTTCATGAAATGAGTGATTGACGTTGTGACAAACTTGATTTAAGGAAGAAAATGCATTGATTTGATAAAATACATTTCATTGTGTGGGATGTGCGCATTGTTGTGATTATGTGCACTATGTGACGATTTTGGGGCAGGAGTGTGAATTAAGATGAGGGGATGGCCCCTAGGGTGAAAGACCCAAAACTTGGCCTAGAGGAGACGTTCCCTTCGGGATAGTAACCAGATAAAGCGTAAGCAGAGTTTGGCTGCCGAAGAGATCCTTACTATTGGCGTGATTTGATAGCCCCCCATGAATTGATTTCCGAATTTATGTGGCGTGAGTAATATATATATAAATTGTGACTTGCTTAATTTGATATATATATATATATATATATATATATATGTATGTCAATGCATTGAGATGTGAAGCATCATGCATGATTTATAAAATGTGATTGTTTATGCGTAAAAAGTATGGATATTTGTCATATAGATTGTAATAATTTCATATGCATCCATGCATGGCCGCCTGAGTTAGAGTAGAGTTGGGTGGATCATTTCTACTGAGCCGCAGTGGTGCTCACCCCCTAAATACAAATTTTTTTTTAGATAAGGCACCAATGGAAGATGAGGCATGATTGGCTAAGTGGACTCTTGAAGTTCTTTTGAGTTTTGACCTTTTGATGTGTATATGGTTGTCCATGCCGACTTGTGGCATATGGACTCTTCTGAAAAATGTTATTCTTAAAGTTGGACAACATATTTATATTTGAATTTCATATGTATAAGCCATGTTGGACGTGTATGGAAGACTTTGAACATAATTGTATGGCCATTAGGGGGGCACACGTGCCCAAAAGTGTCCATTTTGAATTTAAAATGTGAATGACATATGCAATGATTTGTATGATTTCAATAGAAATGTATGAGGATTTGTGAGATTATGGTGATATGAATGTGTGAATTAGGGTGTGTGTATGGAGATGTACCATTTGTAGATCCTTTGAATGTTGGGTATAAGATTTTGTTTTGGAAATGAAAGTATTGCCGGTCAAATGAATACATTCTGTCCAGATTTTGGCGAATTTGTTTGAGGGGTCTATACAACTTCAAATAATCTGAAATTTTTACCACATCTTCCCCTAGATGTCTAGTGTTACCATATTTAATTTGGTGAAATTTGGACAACCAAAAATTTTTATAAAAATTCGTGAATGTTCTGCCACCAGATTTTACAATTTTTGTTAGACACCAACTTGGTTGTCAAAACTGTTTCATTTGGCTAACATATAGACATTAAGGTTAGCTCAAGGTTCTTCTATATTTAGTATACTTTTTATAGAATTTTCGTTTGCCTCGTTTCGAGTTGAAATGAATTTTCTACGAATTTTTTTATGACTGTTGCGCAGATTGTACTCTAACAGTGCACTGTTCATTTTGGAGTTACTGTAACTTTATAGCTACTGCCCGGTGATGAGAAATCAGGGTTCCAGACCTCTTCAAATGGTCTAAATTATGTTTTTAAGCTTCTTGGGACTATAGTAGGATGAGACAATAGTCCGAAAAAAATTTTGGAACTTTTTACGAAAAGTTACTATTCACGAGGGCCAAAAATCACTTTTATTTTTAAATTGTTCTAAATGATTTCAATAATGAGGACCATGGTTAGTTATGCATATTCATGTAATTATATGCATATTGAGTTGCTTCCATAGTTAAGAGAATTGGGTTGGATGTTAGATTTTTCCAAAATGGTTGTTTTGATTAGATTTCACCATTCACCCCCATTTCCCTCGCTCTCAATCGGGTGTCAGAAATTGGGGCGTGACACTGTCCCTGCAAATCCTCATACCAAGAATCTACTTTGCATCACCCAGATATTTCATTACAAAGTGCTCAAATAATTGTCTCTTTAGATTATTAATCTTATCAAGGCTTGAACCTGTAATCAATATACCATCCACATACAAAAGAATAATAATATAACTGCTGTCAAAACTCTTCATATAACAATAGTGATCTGCCTGGCACCTTTTATAGCCACTACTACACATGAATCCATCGAACTTCTTGTACCATTGTCTCAGGTCTTGCTTCAAACCAAACAAGCTCTTTTTCAGCTTGCATACCAAACCCTCCTTACTAGTCACTATGAATCCCTGTGGTTGTCTCATGTAGATGTCCTCCTCTAAATCACCATGAAGGAAAGCAATTTTCACATCTAACTGCTCAAGATGCAAGTCTTCTGCAACCACGATTCCTAGTACCAATCTGATTGTAGTCAGCTGCACAACCGGAGAGAAAATCTTAGTGTAGTCAACACCTTCCTTCTGTTGAAATCCCTTCAAAACTAATCTAGCTTTGTAGCGTTTGTTGCCATCATGTTCTTCCTTAATCCGGTAAACCCACTTTTTATGTAAAGCCTTCTTGTCTTTTGGTAGCTCAGTTAGCTTCCACGTCTGATTTGACATCAGTGAGTCCATCTCATCTTGCATAGCTGACTCCCACTTGGTTGAATCATCAACCTGCACTATTTTATCATAACACTCTGACTCACCACCATCAGATAACAACAAGTAGTGTAAATAGGGTGAATATTGTTGTGTAAGTCTAGAGATTCTAGAGGATCGTCTCACCGCAGTCATAGGTGTGCCTTGTTCCACCTATGGAACTATATTTTCTAGATTATTCTAAACTCTCCTCTACACATCATCCTCAGTGATTTCCTCTACCTCAACAAACCCATCACTTTCAGCATGAGCATCTGCATCAATAGATTCTACTGTTGATCTATCCTTATACATTACTTTCTCATTAAATATGACATCTCTGCTTCTAATAATCTTCCGATTTCAATCATCCCAAAACCGATAACCAAACTCATTAGTGCCATACCCAATAAAAGTACATTTTTTGGGTTTTGAATCAAGCTTGCTTCTAACATCAGAACTTATGTGCACATACGAAACACAGCCAAACATTTTCAAGAGTGAAAGGTTTACCTCCTTTTCGCTCCAAGCCTCCTCTGGTAACTCTCCATCTAAAGGAACAGAAGTTCCCTGGTTGATCAAGTATGATGCAGTGTTAACTACGTCAACCCAAAACATCTTAGGCAACCCAGTGTGTATCCTCATATTCCGAGCACGCTCATTCAAGGTTCTATTTATGTGCTCTGCAACACCATTTTGCTGTGGTGTTCCAGGAACAGTCTTCTCCATTCTGATCCCACTAGTAATACAGAACTCTTTGAAGTCTTTTTCGTTATACTCACTGTCATGCCCCGATTTCCGTTCTCCAGAAACCAAGGGTGACTTGATTATCACGTCATCGTCTCATCTTTCAAATCTACCATGCTCTGATACCATGTTGTTGCGCCCTAATTTTCATTCCCCAGGAATCGAGGGTGAACAGTGTTTCCACATCACCATCACCTCACATCAAGACCTTACACTTGTGGAAGCTCAAATACCTACACACGTATGTCTACGTATGCCCCAACATCAACCCTAGCTAAGGCCCCATGCATGGCCACACTTGCACAACACTGGACATTAATTCCTATTTTTGCACAATCGAAAAGTGCATTTCGCACAATCGAAACTTCGATTGTGCAAAACCTGACTTTCGCACGATCAAAGTGCTTCGTATAATCCAGATGCTTGCGAAGTAGTATCAAAATATCGACCCTCTCTGGACTTTTCATCCTCAAAAACCTGCATTTTCTCGATTATGCGAAACAGCCATTTCGCACAATCGAAAACTTTGATCATGCGAAATGGTCATTTTGCACGATCAAAATACCCTCTGTATATATTCTTGTACCTTTACTCTTAGTCCGTCCTATGCACCACAATCTACTCTAGCAACTCAAATCATCCATATACATTTATACAACCTCTCAAACATCAAAATGGTGCTATAATTTCATTCATAAAGTCCAAGTCCTCACATTAGTACATTTATCAAGGGTTACCAACTACTAAACATGTAAACCACTCAATCCCGGGACTCAACTCCTATAAGTACTAAAAATTGAATCTGAGACCCATAACATTGGACAGAGAATCCATAGATAAACAAATTAAAAAAAAACCACACTCAATTCCGATCTAAAACGAGAAAGTTATGCCCAATTGAAGTTTGGGCACAACAGGAAATTTCGATTGTGCGAAATGGCAATTTCGAACAATTGAAATTGCACTCAGCAGAATTTCCTGCAACCTCATATTTTGTCCATTTTGGATCCAAATCTCATTCAAACCACCTAGGACCATTCCCTCAACATTAAAATCATCTATATATGATATATCATCACACACATACTCCAAATCACACATTTGGATCACTATAATCTCACCATCCTCATACATTTTTATCAAAATGCATATATCATTGCATACATTCACAATATCCAATAACCAACATCATTTGTTATACATACAAGGTCCAAATTAAAATACAATTTACATGTAACGTGAATATAACTATAACTCAATGTAACCCACATGCCACATGCTAGCAAGGATAGCCAAATACATATTTCACCCTCAAAACCTCAAAATACACCAAAATGCTCCAATGAGCTCCAAGTGACCAAGCAAGTCCTTTTTCATCCATCCATAATTGCCTTACCTATAAAAATGTTTGGGGGAGCGGGGTGAGCACCACTGCGGCTCAGTAGGAATCCCCAACCCTCCTAAGTGTCGACTCGACACTGACCTACACGGAATGCATGTTGTTACACTACATGCCACGTCAAAAACTCTACATTCATTGAACACAAGACACAAGCATAGATACTTATATACATAGAATGTTATTTTTATGCTTCATTCATGCTCATCAATGCTAAATAAATGTCTAGCGTGCCTCTCATCACCTTATACCACATACAACGCATATAGGTAAAAAACGTGCATATTATGTCACATATGCCTACAATCCCAACTTAGCATACTTTACTCATGCTCCACTCAATGCATATGCTTGCTACACATAAGTAGCATGAATTTAACATTTACACCTTAACACATAGCCACATACGTATTCATCATTTCACATAATTTCACATGTACACACATTTAGACATTCATGCTCTCAACTTCACACATTTACACATACTAGTTCCTCATGCTTCACAAAACACAAGCCACATCAATTTTGTATGGAAGAGACTCAAGAGAAGGAGAAAATAGTCAATCCCACCCCTCTCACCACACTTATATATGCAAAACACACCCTATACTTCACCTCCTCACCCGAAACCCTAGAATCGACAAATAGAAGAGAAGAAGAACCCCTACCTCGAAAATAAAGGCTATCCAAGCACCTTCCAAGATTTCTAGCGATGTCTACATTGCCGAAACATGAGTTTGTTCAGTTCAAATCGAAGCCCTAGCCGTCCCCTACACACTTTCCTTCTTCGGCGAATCACGAATCCAAGCCGAATGCACCCGAAATGTAGAGAGAAGGTGGAGGGATGAAGTGGGAGACATTTAGAGAGAGAGAGAGCCATGAGAAATGGCTGAGATATCTCAGCCCTAGCTATTTATAATATATGGGGTGCCAAATGACCAAAACGCCCCCAAGTCACTAAATGTACCTTCTCGGGCTCCTTTTTTGATTTTGAAAACTCCTACGACCTCGAAATTGCTTCCTTAACTCATTAAACATTTTGTTACACTCAAAATCAAAAATAATTATTTTCCAAAAATTTTTCAGATTTTCGGGCCGGCTTGGACAGCATCCCGGGCCCCCGTTTCACCAAAAAGTCAAACTTCTCCAAATTTTTTGAAAGCTTCCAAAAACTTCATAACATGTTTTCAAACATATTTCCCATGCTCAAAACATCCAAAACATCATTTGAAACACATTTATAGCAAAAATGATGAAAACTTTTTTTAAAAATCGGTCAAATTTGGTTTCGGTCTCTACAACCTCCCTACCTTTAAAGAATTCCGTCCCCAAAATTAGCATCATATTCTGAATCTCAAGAGTGTTGTCACTAAACCTTAAGTGACCTCCCCTATATTCCTTTTTTTTTTGCAGGAAATATTCATAACTCGCATGTATCCAACACGCGACTTCTACTCCATGACCAACAAGGTTCATGGTTATCACATCACACCACTTTGTGCCAAATTTCATATAATATCAAACTACTGGCACATCTCGAACGATGTCCAGACATCTCAAAAACTATAGTGCCATCATCATACTGTAACTAACACGCTATAAATTATCTCCCAAACTAAGTTTCAGAATATCAAAACTATAACCAATTTACTTTCCAACCTACCCACTTTCCAATTAGTAAAAGTATGCATAGTCATCCCTTTCCAGTGATTCACCCCCCTTGAATCATAATTTGTAAAGTTCTCACACCAGACAATATCATGTTCACAATCCAAACTGACGCATTTCATACGTGATTTGAGGCCAATGTTTGTTAGGGATTGATAACTCAATCTTGGGCTAGTTTGATCACCTTTCCCCCAAAACTCATGAAATCTTTACTCCCAAAGTCTCATAATGAATCCTTAGATCCTTTCAATTTCACTGGTACCACAAGGTACGATTCACAAGCAACAAAAGTATGCAAAAACCCTTATCTTTCACGCATCATATCTTTTCCTCGATTAACAACTAATCAAGACAAATCAATAATATAATCACTGTCATTCTCTCATGACATAACCCAGTCATGTCCCAAAACTAATCAAATCACATATGACAGTTGAAACTCAATCTCTCAGGGTCACACCACCCACAATGATACATCCATAGACTAAATTGTCTCTCATGATGAAAATCTCACATCAGCAAGTGTGTCAATAGACAAAGCTGCATCTCAATGACAACAATCACACCCTCGGGTGTATCAAATGGCTAAACTACCCCTCAATGAAAATCACAATATCCAAGGGTGGCGTCCACAGACAAAACTACGTCTATAGTGACGACAACCAATCAACAATAGATGGGCCAATAGACAAAGCTGCGTCCCCCACCACTGATGCGTCAATAGACAAAACTGCGTCTAAGTGACAACACCAACCACAATTGTGACAATGGACAAAACTGCACCCAGAGTCACCACCACTTCTCAATAGACAATACTAAGTCTAAGTGACAATGATACTTCCCTATAATTGAGATCATCAGTACTCAAAGTCATTTCGTCATTATGAACCATGATTTTCTAATTGGAATACATCTTAGACATAATCCAAAGTCACGTGTATCGTTACAATCCACATAACTCCTGTGCACTTAACATAACAAGTGCAGTAACTAGAATAAGGCACATAAAGGGTGCACTTACCTAAACAAGTCACATAGTTCAGCCCAATTTCATAGGCTACCACCCAATGGAATCTAATTCCAAATCTAGGATATTACATCCTACTAATCTAACAATCTCAAAGTTTATCACCACATGTCTATTTTAACATCACTATCAGCTTAATTTTTAAACCTCTACCTAGGTTTACCAAAATTTTTAAAATTTGAGACTTCTAAGTAGTGACTATATATCGCCACTAACCATGTGACGCATAATGAAACACTAAAATACAATGCTGAGTCACATGAATAACATATTCCACATAACACATAACATATAACATGTTAAATCAAATAGACAAATACAATGCATGATATGATATATGATGCATCTAAACAACCCAATATTCTAGCCCTCGGGCTACAACTAGGAAAACACCTACGACCACGGACAGTCCTGGAACATCCTCTGCCTAAGCAATCGTGAAGGCATGTCCTAGTTCCCTTAGTATACCAACACATACTCATGATATGCAACTTAATATACTTGCATAATCATCGTTATAACTCATAAGTTAGAGATCACGGATATACCTCAATCACTGTGGATGAGTCCTTTGATACTTGGACTGCTGTCCTGAACCACTAGGAAGGTTCCTCGTACTTGCTCGCAAAACCTAAGCAGACTGCACTAACGGGGGTGGCGGTATTGCCACCGAGTCAATCTGACTCGCTAAGAACTGATCGGTGTAGATAAGAGACTCTATCCTACCATGTGCACCTTGTCCTTGAGGATAATTCACTTTTATATGACTAGTCTGATGACAGAGGTAACAAATTTGTCCATCTACTGGTGCCAAATGTATGATGGGACACTCAGACCTATAGTGACCCAGTTGCTGACAATGATGACACACTCTCCTTGACTCGATCGACTGTACAGACATGGAAGTCGTAGGCACTGAATGTGTCATCTGCTGTCCCACTGATCTTTGAGATCAATAAGGACCACTTTTTTGCTTCTTCTTTGGCTGACTCTTAGGAGAATCACACCTTTTCTCATCTTATATCCTATGATTGTCATTACCAAGCTCTTCTGCTACTAGTGCTCTTTCCACCACTGTAGTATAGCTTGTCAATCCCAGAATTTTAACTTTATCTCATAAATAGGGTCGAAGACCTCTTATAAACTGTTTGACCTTCAACTCTTTCGTTGTAATCATCTTTTTCGCAAATTGAGCAAAAGAGGTAAATTTGGTCTCGTACTCCATAACTGTCATATCCCCTTGAAGTAAATCATAGAACTCTCACCTCAAGCTATCCTTCACTGTTACCAAAAAATACTTCTTGAAGAATAATGTTTCAAATGTATTCCAATCCATCACCTCAATTTCATGGCAATTCCCAATGGACTTCCACCAACGTTTGGCCTCACCTTTAAGATAATGGGCGGCCACTTTCACCTTCAAGCTGTCCTCTACCACAAGTGCGGTAAGGAGTTCAACCATCTCATATATCTAATTCTCAGCCACCATAGGGTCAGACCCTTCTATGTACGATGACGGATTATGCTTCCTAATGTGCCCCAATGTCAACATCATCCTACTAGGAGCTGCCCCAAGTCGAGCCTGAGTCTCCTCTTGTGTTTCCCTAGCAATTTGCTATATGGTCGCAACCATATCGTGCACAACTTGCTCTCCACTCATAGGGACTGTATCTTTCCTTTCACAAACTCTTTATAGTGGCATCTTGCTATATAGACAATAAGAAGACACTTAAATCCCAAGCCCAATCATCCAAAACAATATGCTCATTTTAAATATATAAGCGTCAAATCATATTTCACATGTCATTGCAAAAGTTGTATATCCAATACAAAATCTCAAGTGAAAATCCTTGACCTCAAATAAACACACTTTCAAATTCTCACTCCTTATCCTAGGTTATCAAGCCTATGGCTTTGACAAGCCCTATATCAATACAAAGTTCCAATCCAACACGTGAATGGACCTCACCCTTCATCTTTGGGTTTTTGAACCAAATGTTCAGATCATCAAACCCCTTTTAAACTTTAAAATGTACTTTAGCCTTTTCCTGTCGTCCCTAGGTATTCAAACCCGGTAAACTAAGGGTGACTGGATTATCACGTCATCGTCTCATCTTTCAAATCTCACTATGGTACCATGCTCTAATACCATGTTGTCGCGCTCCAATTTTTATTCCCAAGAATCGAGGGTAAACAGTGTTTCCACATCACCATCTCCTCACATCAAGACCTTACACTTGCGGAAGCTTAAATACCTACACACGTATGTCTACGTATGTCCCAACATCAACCCTAGCTAAGGCCCCACTTATGGCCACACTTTCACAACACTGGACATTAATTCCTATTTTTGCACAATCGAAGCTTCAATTGTGCGAAACCTAACTTTCGCACGATCAAAGTGCTTCGCACAATCGAGATGCTTGCGAAGTAGTATCGAAATACCAACCCTCTTTGGACTTTTCATCCTCTAAAACCTACATTTTCTTGATTGTGCAAAAGAGCCATTTCGCATAATCAAAAACTTCGATCATTCGAAATGGTAATTTTGCACGATCGAAATACCCTCTGTCTAGATTCTTACACCTTTTCTCTTAGTCCGTCTCATGCACCACAATCTACTCTAGCAACTCAAATTATCCACATACATTTATACAACCTCTCAAACATCAAAATGGTGTTATAACATCATTCATAAGGCCCAAGTCCTCATACTAGTACATTTATCAGGGGTTACCAACTACTAAACATGTAAACCACTCAATCCTGGGACTCAACTCCTATAATTACTGGACCTTAAATCTGAGACCACACCATTGGATAGAGAATCCAAAAATACACAAATTCAAAAAAAACTACACTCAATTTTGATATAAAACGAGAAAGTTATGCTCGATTGAAGTTTGGGCACAACCAAAAATTTCGACTGTTCGAAATGGCAATTTCGCACAATCAAAATTACACTCTGCAGAATTTCCTGCAACCTCATATTTTGTCTATTTTGAGTCCAAATATCATTCTAACCACCTAGGACCATTCACTCAAGATTAAGATCATCTATACATTATATATCATCGCACACATACTCCAAATCACACATTTGGATCATTATGATCTCACCATCCTCATACATTTTTATCAAAATGCATATTTCATTGCATACATTCACAATATCCATACACCAACATCATTTGTTATACATACAAGGTCCAAATGAATATAAAAGTTACATGTAATGTGAATATAACTATAACTCAACATAACCCACATGCCCCATGCTGGCATGGATAGCCAAATACATATTTCACCTTCAAAACCTCAAAATACACCAAAATGTTCCAATGAGCTCCAAGTGACAAAGCAAGTCTTTTTTCGTCCATCCATAATTGCCTTACCTGTAAAAATGTTTGGGGGAGCGGGGTGAGCACCACTATGGCTCAGTAGGAATCCCCAACCCTCCTAAGTGTCGACTCGACACTGACCTACATGGAATGTATGTTGTTACACTACATGCCATGTCAACAACTCCACATTCATTCAACACAAGACACAAGCAATGGTACTTATATATATAGAATGTTATTTTCATGTTTCATTCATGCTCATCAATGCTAAATAAATGTCTAGCGTGCCTCTCATCACCTTATACCACATATAACGCATATAGGTCAAAAATATGCATATTATGTCACATATGCCTACAATCCCAACTTAGCATACTTTACTCATCCTCCACTCAGTGCATATGCTTGCTACACATAACTAGAATGTATTTTACATTTACACCTCAACACATAGCCACATACATATTCATCATTTCACATAATTTTACATGTACACACATTTATACATTCATGCTCTCAACTTCACACATTTACACATACTAGTTCCTCATGCTTCACAAAACACAAGTGTAAGGACCGGAATAATTTTGACCGGTTCCAGGTGAATTTTGACAGGATTAAATTTTTTTTGGATTAATAAAATTTCGAAAGGGTGTGGATATTTATGTTTCCATATAAGTGGAAGGTGTGTATAAATATATATATATATACATATATAGTGCATATATTTATTTTTAATTATAAATATATGGGTGTACATGTGTGTACTTATAAGTAGATGGAGGAGAATGTTTTTGTACAAGTATATGTGTAGTATTATGTATATATATATAATATATACATATACATATATATGATATTTACATATACATATATATATGGACAAAAGAGGGGTTGGTGAAAATGTGTGGACCAAATAAAAGAGGGTTGAAAATTCAAAATAAATAGAAGACCGCATGTGTGGTCAGCCGAAGAGGAGAAAAAGAAAAAAAGAAGAAAAGGAAAAAAAGAAAAAAGAAGGAGAAAGGAGAAAAGTCGGGAGAGAAAGAGGGAGACCGAAGGAGAGAAGGAGGAGTCGCCGATTTTGGCGTCGGTGGGGGCTGTGGCTGCCGGCTGTTCGCGGTGGCTGAAGCGGCTGTTCTCGGTGGTGACGTGAGGTGGAGTTGCTCGGTGTCGCGTGGTGGCTTGATTCGGCTGGGTTGTTCACGAATGGGGGTTGCTTGCGGTGGAGGTTCACCTGGGCGACGGCGAAGGGGGTGCTCTGGCAGTGGCTGAAGGTGGTCGTTACGGCTGAAGAGGGCTGTGTTTGGTCCGATTTTGAGGTTAAGCTCGGCTGGGTTCGACCATGGTGCTGATGGGATTCAGTTTTTGAATCCTTTGTTCTCGGTTGTTAGTTGGTTGGGTCTATTTCGATGATGCTACGATAGCTCACACGCATGCTGCGTCTTGCCAGAAAGGATGGTTTTATGTGGTTTCGGTAGACCGTGATGGTGCTCTGGCAGAGGCGACAACCATGGGAGGTTTAGTTGAGTTCGGGCCACATGGTTGGGCTTGATTTTGGGTCTTCGGTTGCTGCCAGTTTGACAGTGTTTGAGATTGGGCTTGACAGCCGTGGTGGCTGGTTTATGGGTGCTTGCTGGGGGTTCGGTTATAGCGGGTCTATGGTGTCCCGTGGCTATAACGAGGTGGTGTAACATGGTGGTTCGTGTGGCGTGGACTGCTTGGGTTCTTGTTGGTGATTTGCTTGTGGATTCACGTGAGAATGGGCTACCACTAAACTATAATTGGGGTGGATTGCATTGACTACTTTTGAGTTTGGTTGATGTGAATCGGGCCTCAATTTGATTAGATTGGGCTTTGGAAAGTAGGCCTTGCGGTGTGGGCTGCGAAGAAGTGTATTTGGGCTTGCCTAATTAAATTGGGTCAAGCATGGAAACTAAAAAGGAGATGAAGTGGTCCATGGGATTGTTCATGTAGACTTGGACATGGGACTGGACCGAGCATGGAAATAGGACGCCTTACACGCATGGATTCCTTGAAGGCAGGACCTAAGGCAAGTTGATTCTTGCCTCTATATCCTACGTATATTTTACTTACGTTGGGTAATTTATATATGTCTTAATTTGATCATATGTGGTATGTGTATATCTATATATATGTACTTATATATATGTGTGCACAGGTGGATATTGTGTATACGTGGGATGTGAGGATATATATATGTGTGTATGTATATATATGTGTGGGTTTGGGGAGCGATGACATGTTAAATTTAATCGCTTATTTGCATCGTGATATGCATGTATGGTATTGATTGAAATCATGTAAAAAGTATGCTAAATTACGTATATGTTTAGCTTTGTGTTGTTTTATATGCATAGGTGGAATTTATGCATAGGTGAAATGTATATGCGAATATATATTGGTGTAGTTGTAGAAATGCATGATTTGAATATGGTATTGGCGAGCATTTGAAAAGCATGATTGTGATGTGCTAAATGTTTTATATGTTCTTAATACATATATGGTGATGGAATATATATGTGGTTGTATATATGGTGAATGAAAAGCATGCTAGTTACTTGTAGTAAATGCATGTCTTGAGTGGAAGCATGATTATATTTATGCTAGTATACATGCATATGTGACTATATGCAGGATGTGACATATATGTGGGAATGTGGATATGAGATGCATGCTGACTTTATATATATATCGAATGTATGCATTGGTTATAGCAAGATAAAAATGTGCTGAAGTTGAAGTGTTTTGCATATATAAGGTGTTATGCAAGTCTTGGAACATGTATGCGCTATATGTGTTGGAATGTGATGAGTAGCATGCCAAATACTTCTTTTTAGTATTCATAAGCATGGGTTGAAGCATGAAAGTATTATGCTATGTACCTTAATACTAGCTAGTGCATTGGGATAGCATAAAATAAAATACTCGATTATGTATGCATCCATATTGCATATATGAGAGGTTGCGGAAAAATTAACGCAAAAAGAGGTGCACGGGATTTCGGAGTGGTCCAACCGTGTCACGAGAAGTGGTATAATTATACACTACGTATGGCCCTCGGAGTGGACCCGCTATACAAAGGCTTTATGCCTAGAATCGGAGTGTGTCCAACATTAGTGAGCTTCGGAGTTACCCCCTCACAATTTGACATTCCAATATATTGTCATCAGAGTATGTCCAAGAGGTATGGCCCTCGGAGTGGACCCGCCATGCTCAGGCTTAATGCCTGGAATCGGAGTATGTCCAACGAATGTGAGCCTCGGAGTTGTCCCCTCACATAATGGAAATCCTATACATTGCCAGGGTAGAATGACCTTTCGGGGTGGTCCAGGTCATAGGATGGTTATCGGAGTTGTCCTAGGTCACATGATCCTCGGAGCGGGCCAATCATGTGGGGTATCGGATGAGGACCGAGAGTGAGAATATGTGCAAGCCTTGATGCTTGTATTATGTATCGGATTATGACCGTGGGAGGTGAAAATACCTTTATACTTATGTGTTTATCTGTTAAGCATGTTTTCTGTTTAAATGCATCTATATTGCATTTGAGGTGAGCTATTTGATGAGTAGAAGATGTGGTTGTTAATTTACATTGTTTATGTAAATGTTTTTGACATATATGTTCTTTATACATATTGATGTTGGATGTGTATTGCTTTTGAGCATGTTCTAAATGATTTTCAGAAGTCATGTGCAGTAAATTTTGTATGTTCATATGTGCTAGAGTAGGCATATACATTGTTGGTTCGTGCATGCTAGGAGGAGCATGGTCTTAAATATTGTGATATATTTAAGTACTTGTATATTTTTGAGAATATGTGAGGATCGACATGCTGCAGCGGTGATAGTATGGTTCTCTATACCTTGTTGGGCCTTTGAGGTCACCCCCTCCCAGGTTTTGCAGGTATTGCTGATTACGGAGTTAGTTAGGGGACTGACAGCATCGGTTGCAGAGGTAGTGTCTAGATTTCTTAGAATCTGATGTATGTCCAGGATAATGGATAGATAGGTGCATTACATTTGGATTAAATGTATGGAGCGATTATGTTGATTCAGTTCCTTCAGTTGTATTTTATTCATGTGATGTATGTATATAATACGAACATTCAAGGACTAAGACATGTATTTTTGATTGTATTATGCATGTTGTAGAAATGCTGGGGGGACACATGCCCAGAAGTGTCCATTTTGATTGTTAGTTATAAATGCTGGGGGGACACGTGCCCAAAAGTGTCCATATGAATTTAAGCAGGTATAACATGCCAGGATCTGATTTATTAGAATGGGTTATGCCCAATTTTTGTGAAAATAATAGGAAATTGAGGTTGTATGATCAGGTGATGATTATGTTGTGAGGGTGATCTCACGGAGTTTAGACCTCGGTTTCTGGGCCTCAGGAATCAGTGCGTGACAGAATGGTATCAGAGCTCTAGGTTGGAATACTTTGGGATGACAGGAATGGACATATCACGTGTATCATTGAGAATGTTGGATTTTGTTCCTGATACCAGAGTGGTATCTATCAGAGCAATAGGTTGGAATACCTAGGGGCGACGGTAAGGGTTGAGGATTTGAGGAACTCTGGATTGCTATGAAAGCATTAGGTTTGAAAACCTAGGGTATCAAAGTCGTAGGTTTGAATACCTAAGGACAGATGGTCAAATCACGTGATGGTTTGGAGATAGACAATGGTTGATAGTTGTCTAAATGATAGGTTTGATTACCTATGGACGGTAGTGGAGTGATTTGCTCGATTTGAGCAATCCAAATGAAAGATCAAAGTGTTGGTATGAAATTGAATTCAGTTGGTAAAACTCCCAGAGTTGGTTGAGTTTAGATTTTGGCTTAGTGATTAAGTCCTGTTAGTGAGCAATGAAGAGATACCGCACAGAAAATTGCGAGTGTTTAAGTCCTTACAGACGCTTAAGGACCTATGATGTGTTGTTGGTAAGTGTATTGCCGAGGTTGGCAATTGAGATTGAGATGGGATACAAGGAAGGCATATTGCCGGGGTTGGGCTAACTGGGAAAAATGGCCTAGCTAGACATTTTTCTTAGATTAGTGCTTCTCTTACAATACGCTGGCTCTTGTGGTTGTTGAATTATTTCATCCGGATGACGTTGAATAAAGGATTCCTAATGGAAGGGATATATCACTAAGAGTGATTGGTATTGATAGTCAAGGATACTACCTTCAACTACAGATATGGATAGATTGGTATGTGTTTATCAATGAGTACAGAGGATGAGAGTAGGTTGGTTTGAACCACTCTAGATTTTGTGTTCTAGTATGTGTGTGTGATGGAGGGACTGGGCGGTGTTTTCACACTTGCTCAAGCAGAGGAAGTACCGAGACCGTGTATGGTCAGGGGTATTTTCCTAGTTTTAGCCCGAGGGCTAGGGTATTGATTTATGCATTATATGTCATATCATGCATGGTACGTGTTTATTTGATTAGCATGTTGTGCGTTATATGCTATGTGGTATATATGATTCATGTAACTGAGCATTGCACTTTGGTGTTCCATTTTGCGTTGCATGGCTAGTAGTGACATGTAGTCACCTAGAAGTTCTGGTTTTGAGAATTGGTAAACCTGGGTAGAGGTTTGAACCGAGTAGACTGTGATGTTGAAATAGACATGTAGTGATAGACTTTGAAAGTATGAGTCTGGAATTGTTGAGAAAGGTGTGATTTACCTTGTAGTTTTCCAAACCAAGAGTTTGGTGATTCAGATTTGCGTTGTAGTCATTGCACAACAATTAAGGACTCAGAATTGACCTAATTCTTGAAGTCAGCGAACATGTGATGACTTTGCTGATGCATTGGCGATGCAATGCCTAGGTTTTGATTAATGCAATAGTGATGCATGGATGGATTTGTGGGGTCCTAAACGAAGCAGTCAGGATCTTGGGGTCTCAAGTGAGATGCTGGAAAGGAATGGATAAATACCCGGGAAGTTGAAAACGTCCGTTAGGATCAATGGATGGGTAAGTCGGATTCATTCCTTAGGAAATGAGATTGTGAAGTTAAGGGCATGTAAAACCCTAATCTTGGCACTAAATGCCAATGGAATGTAGTCCACAAAAATGGACAGGACTAGATGATTTGTTTTAACAACTGCACTCCTTATGTGCCTTGACCTTAGTGGTGTACTGTGATATGCGCATGATTGATGCAGTTGGATCATAGTGTGGATATGATGTTAAGAGAAGGATGGGTTGATAGTGGATGAGGATCCTAACACATGGTATCTGAAGTGAGGATAATTTCTTACCGTGAATGGGGAAAGGTGGACGTAGTGGACGTGTAGACGCAGTGGGCTGCAGCCACTGTATGGCTGCTGTTTGGCTACTGTAGGTGACCTCAAACTTTCATTGGTAGGGGTTGTCTAAAGTGAAGTGCTGATATGAAAGGAATTCTCTTTAATTGTCAACTGGCTCCTTGGTGTGAAGGATGAAAATGGGAAATGGTTTTCCTCTTGAGTAATGAGATTGTGAAATCAGTGGGATGTAAAATCCTGGACTTGGTATTGGATTCCAGTGGGTTGTAGTCTATGAGACTGGGCAGGATTATGTGGCTTGCTTCGGCAAGTACACCACTATGTGGTTTGTATCGGCGAGTACACTGTCATGTGCCTTGCTGGTGAGTGCACTTGTGATGTGCACTGGGTTGACGTGGTTTGTGTTGTGATGATGCCCAGGATATTGGACTAAGCCCAGGAATGGTATGCCAGAGACTGAAAGTCATGTTTGACAATGATAGAATGACTTTGAGTATTGATGATCCCATATTATAGGGATGTGTCACTGTGGTATGATTAGTCGAAGGTGTTGCCTTAGACTAGAGATAGTGATGGACTGGATAGGTTTTGAGGTAGAGACTGTGGACTCTAGGAAGCAAGTGCTTCGGAGGAAAGTGAAAGTGAACCGTACATGGGGTTCGGAGTTGCCCAACCATGTTACGAAAGTGGTTAATTATCCACTAGGTTTGATCATTCGGAATAGTCTATGCAACTTGTGATTGTCTCAGAGTTGTCCACTCACATTAGCTAGACCATCCGGTGGTTATACTACTTTAGAACAGTTGAGACGCACTGATTGTGCCAGACTTGAGTGTTATGAGTTAGGTGTTGCAAGTGTAGCGCCTAGGGTATGTGGAAAGAGATAGTGACGATCTATGGAGAGAATGACGTCCGGTATGGATTGGTTTTGGAAAGACCTTGAGTATGCTAATTTCGAGGACGAAATTCCTTGAAGGAGGGGAGGTTGTAAGGATCGAAATAATTTTGACCGATTTCGGGTGAATTTTGATCGGATTAAATTTTTTTCGGATTAATTAAATTTTGAAAGGGTGTGTATATTTATGTTTCCATATAAGTGGAAGTTGTGTGTATATATATATATATATATACACATATATAGTGCATATATTTATGTTTAATTATAAATATATGGGTGTACATATGTGTACTTATAAGTAGATGGAGGAGAATGTTTTTATACAAGTATATGTGTAGTATTATGTATATATATATAATATATACATATACATATATATGATATATACATATACATATATATGTGGACAAAAGAGGGGTTGGTGAGAATGTGTGGACCAAATAAAAGAGGGTTGAAAATTTAAAATAAAGAGAAGACCACATGTGTGGTCAGCCGAAGAGGAGAAAAAGAAGAAAAGAAAGAAAAGAGAAAAAGAAGAAAAGGAAAAAAAGAAAAGAGAAGGAGAAGGGAGAAAAGTCGGGAGAGAGAGAGGGAGACCGAAGGGGAGGAGGAGGAGCCGCTGATTCCGGTGCCGGCAGTGGCTGTGGCTGTCGACTGTTCGCGGTGGCTGAAGCGGCTATTCTCGGTGGTGACGTGAGGTGGAGTTGCCCGGTGTCGCGTGGTGGCTCAATTCGGCTGGGTTGTTCGCGAATGCGGGTTGCTCGCGGTGGGACTTCACCTGGGCGACGACGAAGGGGGTGCTCCTGCAATGGCTGAAGGTGGTCACGACGGCTGAAGAGGGTTGTGTTTGGTCCGATTTTGAGGTTGAGCTCGGCTGGGTTCGACCGTGGTGCTGATGGGATTCGGTTTTTGAATCCTTTGTTCTCGGTTGTTAGTTGGTTAGGTCTGTTCGGTGATGCTATGGTAGCTCATGCGCATGGTGGGTCTTGCCAGAAAGGATGGTTTTGTGTGGTTTCGGTAGACCGTGATGGTGCTCCGGCAGAGGCAACAACCATGGGAGGTTTAGTTGAGTTCGGGCCACACGGTTGGGCTTGATTTTGGGTCTTCGGTTGCTGCCGATTTGACGGTGTTTGAGATTGGGCTTGACAGCCATGGTGGCTGGTTTATGGGTGCTTGCTGGGGGTTCGGTTATAGCGGGTCTATGGTGTCCCGTGGCTATAACGAGGTGGTGTAACACGGTGGTTCGTGTGGCGTGGACTGGTTGGGTTCTTGTTGGTGATTTGCTTGTGGATTCACGTGAGAATGGGCTTAAAATGGGCTGCCACTAAACTATAATTGGGGTGGATTGCATTGACTACTTTTGAGTTTGGTTGATGTGAATCGGGCCTCAATTTGATTAGATTGGGCTTTGGAAAGTAGGCCTTGCTGTGTGGGCTGCAAAGAAGTGTATTTGGGCTTGCCTAATTAAATTGGGTCAAGCATGGAAACTAAAAAGGAGATGAAGTGGTCCATGGGATTGTTCGTGTGGACTTGGACATGGGACTGGACCGAGCATGGAAATAGGATGCCTTGCAGGCACAGATTCCTTGAAGGCGGGACCTAAGGCAAGTTGATTCTTGCCTCTATATCCTACGTATATTTTACTTACGTTGGGTAATTTACATATATCTTAATTTGATCATATGTGGTATGTGTATATCTATATATATGTACTTATATATATGTGTGCACAGGTGGATATTGTGTATACGTGGGATGTGAGGATATATATATGTGTGTATGTATATATATGTGTGGGTTTGGGGAGCGATGACATGTTAAATTTAATCATTTATTTGTATCGTGATATGCATGTATAGTATTGATTGAAATCATGTAAAAAGTATGCTAAATTACGTATATGTTTAGCTATGTGTTGTTTTATATGCATAGGTGGAATTTATGCATAGGTGAAATGTATATGCGAATATACATTGGTGTAGTAGTAGAAATGCATGCTTTATATTTGAATATGGTATTGGCGAGCATTTGAAAAGCATGATTGTGATGTGCTAAATGTTTTATATGTTCTTAATACATATATGGTGACGGAATATATATGTGGTTGTATATATGGTGAATGAAAAGCATGCTAGTTACTTGTAGTAAATGCATGTCTTGAGTGGAAGCATGATTATATTTATGCTAGTATACATGCATATGTGACTATATGCAGGATGTGACATATATGTGGAAATGTGGATATGAGATGTATGCTGACTTTATATATATATCGAATGTATGCATTGGTTATAGCAAGATAAAAATGTGCTGAAGTTGAAGTGTTTTGCATATATAAGGTGTTATGCAAGTCTTGGAACATGTATGCGCTATATGTGTTGGAATGTGATGAGTAGCATGCCAAATACTTCTTTTTAGTATTCATAAGCATGGGTTGAAGCATGAAAGTATTATGCTATGTATATATGCATCCATATTGCATATATGGGAGGGAAATGACACATACGTAGTTATATGTGGGTTTATGTAGAGAGAAATGTATGCTATGTACCTTAATACTAGCTAGTGCATTGGGATAGCATAAAATAAAATACTCGATTACGTATGCATCCATATTGCATATATGGGAGGTTGCGGGAAAATTAACGCAAAAAGAGGTGCACGGGACTTCGGAGTGGTCCAACCGTGTCACGAGAAGTGGTATAATTATACACTACGTATGGCCCTCGGAGTGGACCCACCATACAAAGGCTTTACGCCTAGAATCGGAGTGTGTCCAACATTAGTGAGCTTCAGAGTTGCCCCCTCACAATTTGGCAAACCAATATATTGTCATCGGAGTATGTAAGGACCGGAATTTTTTTTGACCGGTTCCGGGTGAATTTTGACCGAATTAAATTTTTTTTTCAGATTAATTAAATTCCGAAAAGGGTGTGGATATATTTTCATACAAGTGGAAGGTGTATGTATATGTATATATATATATATATATATATCTAAATATATATATACATAGTACCTATATTTATATTTAATTATAAATATATGGTGGGCTTTTACGCAATTATGAGGAAATGTGGGTGCCTATGCATGATTATACGTATAGGTAGATGAAAGGAGAATACCCATGTGGTATTTTATACATATAATAAAGATATGAGTATATGTATAATTATATAACCAAGTGGGTGAGGATTGTGTGGTGTATTATGTATATATTAATATGTGGCTGTGAGTGGTGCAAGAAAAAGGGGGTTTAAAATAAAAGGAGAGTGACCCACGTGGGTTGGCTGGAGAAGAGAAAAGAAAGAGAAAAGAAGAAAAGAAAAAGAAGAAAGAAAAAGGAAAAGGAGAAAAAGAAAAGAAAGAAAAGAAAAAGAAAAGGAAAAGAAGAGAAAGAGAATCGGGGAAAGAGAGAGAAGAGAGAGGGAGATCGAGAGAGAGACCGGGGGAAGGAGGGGCCGCCGATCCGGCGCCGACGGTGGCCATGGCTGCCGACCGCGCACGGCGGAGCTCCGGCCTGGGTGACGGTGGTGGCTGGCTCGCGAGAGGATGGCTGCGACTGAGGGTTCTCGGCTGGGGTTTGGTTGGCCGGGGTTTCTGGGCTGTGTTGGTTTCGGCTGAGTACGGCCGTTGAGGTGGCACTCCAGCGACGGCAGAGGCTTCAAAAATGGCTGGGTTCAGCTGTGGCGAGATGGAACCGTGGGTTTCGAGTTCGGTTCGGACGACCATTTTGGGTGGTCCGACCATGGGGGTTCGGCCGTGATGTTCTGACGGGTAGTCCGTGGTGGCGTGACCGAAGGAAGATGGTGGGTTTCGGTGGCTGGTTCGTGGGTTTGTGGTAGCGATTGGGGATATTTGGCTCACCGTTAATCACAGTTTGGTCGAGCATGGTGGCAGTCGCAGTTGTGGGTTCAGTTGTTGGTTCAAAATGACGATGAGGGTGCAGCTGGGCTGGTTTCATGGTGGCTCTCGGCTGGTACGGTGGTCGCATACGGTGGTGCTGAAGAGGCAACTATGTGGCCTCTCTTCGGTTTAGTTGAGGTGAGTTGTTGAGCTGAGTTTGGGTTCATGGTTTGGCTGGGTTTGCTTCCATAGTCGTTGATTAGGAGGTGGTCCGATAGTGTGTGGGTTCGGCCATGACGAGTTTTGTGTGGCTCTACATGTTTTGGAGTCGAGCTTGCGATGGTGTGACTTGATTTTGGAGTTTAAATTGTTGGTGGCCTCGGGCCTTCATTGGCCGAGTGCACAGCTTGGTTGCGGCAGTTATAACAGCTACATGATGTTTGTTGGGGTTGGATCTTATGCACGGTAGTTTGCTGGGGCATAATTCAAGGTAATTACAGGGGTTATGAGTTGTTAAGAGATGATGGTATATGTGGTTTTGAATTAAAGTGGGTTGTCATATTGGGTTTACTTGAGATCATTTGGGCTTAGATTATGAAGTTTGGATGCCTTACTAATCATTGAAATGGGGCTTTGTGGAATTGGGTTTGGTCTCCAATTGAATTAAAGATTGGGTTAAGCATGGAGATGGAAAAGGGAAGGAAAAATGGTTCAGTTGGGTCGGTGGTGTGGACTACGGCATTGGACTTGATGAGAATCGGGTCTGGACCGCTTTGTGGACGCGGACTTAGCGAAAATGGGACTTAAGGCAAGTTGATTCTTGCCTCTATCTCTTATAAATATTTTTGTTATGTTGATTAATTTTACATATGTTCTTAATTTAGTCATATGTGGCGTTTGCATATATATATGTGCATATATATATATAAAGGTGTTTATATATATATATATATACGTGGGATGTGAGGACACATATATATATGTGGGTAGATATATATATATATATATATATGTGTGTGTGGGCTTGGACGGTAAGAGCATTGTTAAATATAGAGGCCGATTTGCATTGTTATATGCATGTTTAGGGATTGAGCCATGTAAAGTATGCTAAATTATATATGTATATTTAGCTAGATGTTGCCTTGCATGCTTATATGATTCCTATGCATGAGTTGAGTATACATAAATATATACGTGTTTATATATTGGTGCAGTGGTAGAAATGCATGCTAAACCGGTTATAGTATAGAAGGGCATTGGAAAAGCATGAAGTATGTGAAATGTTATGTATGTTTTTGCTATCTATATGGGTGACATGATATATATATATATATACAGATATATATTTGCGTGATTGAATATGGTTGTAAGAATGCATGTTGGTTGCTCGTAGTAAATGCATGATTGGAATGAAAGCATGATTATATTTATGCTAATATACGTATATATATGTGACTATATGCAAGATGTGACATCTATATATATATGTTGTGTATGTGCAAATGTGATTATGAATGATTTTTGTAGAAAGTGTGTTCATTGGTGAAAAACGTGAAAATGTGATGTTTATAGATTTATGCATGAAAGATATGACTTTCTTGAAAAGTGCATAAGCATGATGATTTCCATGATATGAGTGTGATTACATTGTGACAATCTTGAGGTGAAAGGAAAATGCATTGATTTGACAAAAATGCATTCATGGTGTGGATAAGTGCATTGATGTGATTATGTGCACTATTTGAAAAGCGAGTTTTTGGGGCGTGACAACATTGAGAATTAAGAGGAGGGAATGGTCCCTAGGGTGAAAGACCCAAAACTTGGCCAAGAGGAGGTGCTCCCTTCGGGTTAGTAACCCGATAAAGCACAAGCAGAGTTTGGGTGCCGAAGAGACCCTTACTATGGATGGTGTGATAAGCTAGTCCCCATTGAAGTGATTTTCGGAAATTTGTGGCGTGAGTTATATATACGAAATGTGACTGTCAAGTTGATATACATATACATATACACATATATATATGTATGTGCATTGAGGTGGAAAGCATCACGCATGATTTGAAAAACGTGATTGTTTATGGGTAAAAAGCATGTATACATATCATGTAGACATGTAGTGATTTAATGTGCATTTATGCATGACTCTATGGATCTTGTTGAGTAGGCGATGTGGTATTTGATTTACATTGTTCATGTAAATGCTTTTGTTCATATATGTTTCTATACATATTGATGTTTGGTGGGTTTTGTTCTTGAACACGTTGTAAATGATTTACATAAGTCATGTGTATTAGATTTAAATGTGCATAAGTGCTAGAACTGCCATGTGCATTGTTGGTTCATGTATGCTAGGATGGGCATGACTTTAAATATCGTGATATATTTAAGTGCATGTATATTTTTGAGAATATGTGAGGATCGACCTGCTGCTGCGATGATAGTATGGTTCTACATACCTTGTTGGGCCTTTGAGCTCACCCCCTCCCAGGTTTTGCAGGTATTGCCGATTAAGGAGTCAGTTGGGAAAACTGATAGCACCAGTTGAAGAGGTAGTAGTTAGATTCCTTAGAATCTAATTTGTGTTTAGGATAGTAGATGAATGTTGTACATTTGGATTAAATGTATGAAGTAATTATGTTGAGCCAATTCCTTCAGATGTATTTCATTCATGTGATGTATGTATTTAATACGGACATTCGAGGACTGAGACATGTATTTTTTATTATATTATGCATGTTGTAGAAATGCTGGGGGGACACGAGCCCAGAAGTGTCCATTTTGATTGTTAGATATAAATGCTGGGGGGGACACGTACCCAGAAGTGTCCATGTGAATTGTAAAGTAGGTGTAATATGCTAGGAGCTGATTATTTAGAATGGGTCATGCCCGATTTTTGTAAAAATAATTGGAAATTGAGATTGTATGATCAGGTGGTGATTATAGCGTGAGGTTGAGTAAATGGGTTCGCGACTCGGGGTTCGGGTCGGTCCGGGGGAGTCCCAGCGGTCCGGATTTCGGGGCGTGACAGAGTATGTCCAAGAAGTATGGCCCTCGGAGTGGACCCTCCATGCTCAGGCTTAATGCCTGGAATCGGAGTATGTCCAACGAATGTGAGCCTCGGAGTTGTCCCCTCACATAATGGCAATTCTATACATTGCCAGGTGGAATGACCTTTCGGAGTGGTCTAGGTCATAGGATGGTTATCGGAGTTGTCCTAGTTCACATGATCCTCGGAGCGAGCCAATCATGTCGGGTATCGGATGAGGACCAAGAGTGAGAGTATGTGCAAGCCTTGATGCTTGTATTATGTATCGGATTATGACCGTGGGAGGTGAAAATACCTATATGCTTATGTGTTTATCTGCTAAGCATGTTTACTATTTAAATGCATCTATATTGCATTTGAGGTGAGCTACTTGATGAGTAGAAGATGTGGTTGTTAATTTACATTGTTTATGTAAATGTTTTTGGCATATATGTTCTGTATACATATTGATGTTGGATGTGTATTGTAGAGACCGTGACCAATTTTGGCCGGTTTTGCATTTTTCGTATTATAATTGCCATAAATGCATTTTGAATGGTGTTTAACATGTGTTTGAGTGTGGGAAACATGTTTGGGAAGTGTTTTTCAGGTTTTGGAAAGTTTTTGGGAGAATTGGAGAAGTTTGACTTTTTGGTCAAACCGAGGCCCGGGATGTGACTTAAGTGGACCCGGGAATCCGGAAAATTTCTAAAAATATTTATTTTTGGGAATGGCTTAGATGAAATGTTTAGAGAGTTAAGGAAGTGATTTCGAGACCGTAGGAGTTTTCGGAATCGAAAAAGGAGTCCGGGAAGGTGCGTTAAGTGGCCTTGGGGTATTTTGGTCTTTTCGTGACCTAGGGACCTTAAATGGTCAAAATCTGCAGAGATATTTCATATCTCACGGCTGCTTCTCTCTCTATATTGCTCCCACTTCTTCTCTCTTCCTTCTCTCTAGGTTTTGGAGGTCTTCGGGTGTGATTCAAATTCCGCCGAAGGAGGGAGATACGTAGGGGACGGCTAGGGCTTCCATTTGAACCGAACAAAGTGGTGATTCGGCAAGGTAGACTCCGCTGGAAAATTGGTGAAGTGCTTGGAAGGCCTTCATTTTCAAGGTAGGGGTGTTCTTTCTCATCTACTTGTCGATTCTAGGGTTTCGGGTGAAGTGGTGAGAGCTAAGGTTGTGTATTGCATGTTTTAGAGATGTAAGAGGGGTGGGATAAGGTGTTTTTATTCTTCTCTTGAGTCTCTTGTATGCAATAGATGTGTATCTCCTAGTATGCATGATGTGAGTGACAAATGCATGAGAATGTGGGAGAATGAGAGCATGTATGCTTATATGCTAGCTTTTGTGCATATATGTGGAAATGTGTTATATTGGGCATATATGTGTTGTATGTTGTAAGTGAGTTAAATGCATGCTATATTTGTATAAAAAATATGTGCATTTGTGAAGCATGATTAAAATGTGCTTAAGTGAAGTTTTGTGAGCATATGTGGATATTATGCTAGGTTTGCATGTATAGGTAAATATATGTGTGGTGTAGTGGGGATAAATGCATGCTACATGTTTTTATTAATTAGCATATGCATTTGTGAGGCATGAAATTAAATGCTTGATGTTTATATGTTCGAAATGCATATATTGGGGCCGTTGTGAGGAAACGGGGAAGTGTGGTTGAATTGCCTAGAGTAGGTCAATTCTCGGAGAGGGCATTGGAGTGGTTACGTCACCTTGGAGTAGGTAGATACTCGGTGACGGTGGTTTACTCACCTTGGAGTAGGTAAATACTCGGTAGAGATTCTAAAAAGGTTGCCCAATCGCCTTGGAGTAGGTAAATACTCGGTGATTGTGGTTGCTCACCTTGGAGTAGGTAAATACTCGGTGAGAATTCAAAGAAAGGGGGCCAAGTCACCTTAGAGTAGGTAAATACTCGGTGACGGTGGTCTATCCATCTTGGAGTAGGTAAATACTCGGTGGCGGAATTGGAATGGTGTGGAAAAGTGTCTCGGTTTCATGATTCGGTCAAGAATCATGTTAGGATGTCGATTTGAGTCCGAGAGAGAAACAAGTGTATGATTATTGCCTTCGTTTGAATTATGAAGCCTGAAATGTGTTTAATGCATCCCTATATATATATACATGCATTGTTGTGAGTGAACATGATGTATGTTGAATGATATGTGAAATGTTGTGACATGCATCCATGTAGGTCGTGTCGGGTCGGCACTTGGGTGGGTTGGGGTATCTCTACTGAGCCGCAGTGGTGCTCACCCCTTTATTCTAAATATTTTACAGATAAAGCGCCGATGACGGATGGGACATGAGTGTCCAAGTGGAACACTAGTGGTGGTTTTGCTATATTTTGGACAGTTGTGCATTTGGCTATCTGTGCCGGCTTGTGGCACGGTAATGATTTAGTTTTAGTCATGGTAGAATTTATGGCATTTTGAACCTTATGCGTGAATTCTTGTAATGACTATAAACTTGGAAAAAATCACATGAATGGTATGTATCTTTTGAGAAAAGTGTGTGTTGGAGATGTATGGCACCTTAGGACCATTTTCCTCTTTGGTTGTGATTTCTTGTATGGTTGCTCATGAGCAAATGGAGTATGGAAAGTATGTATGCATGAGTTCTTGAGTGAAGATGGTAAGAAAAAATTGATGGAATTACATTTCAAATGTGAAATGCATGTTATGTGAATATACTTGATGGCCATTGAGGCATTAGAGTAGCCATTGGGGGGACACATGCCCAAAAGTGTCCATTTTGAGTTCAAGGAGTGAATGGAATTTATGTATATAGTAAGAGAGTTATGTTAGCTTCATTTTGATAGGTTATGGACCTTGTTTGGATTTAAATTGAGAAAGATATGCATGTGTTAGTGCATGAGTGGACAATCTGACCCACGACCACTAAATTGAGTATAACTTGAGCTGTGGTTGGTATTTTTGAGTGATTCAAATTGGGTTAGAAACTAGACACGTTGAGGATGATCCATGTCAAATTTCAAGTCAAACGGACTTACGGATTGTGAGATATTAGCATTTGAAGACAGATTGAGGAATGCTGTCAAAAGTCCAAGCACAGGCACTTTCAGCCTGCTGAAAGTTCACTTTCAGGCGGCTGAAAGTGCCAGTTTGAAATTGCAAACCTACTGGAATTTTCAGGCCACTCAAACTTAATTTTCAGGCGACTGAAAGTCCTGTAACCCTTAAAAATGTGTTTTTTTGTGATTTTTTTGTGATCTAAGAGTGGAAATGAAATGTCATGCATACATAGACCGATGTGTGGCCCATTGGGACAGATAATGATGAGCATACGCATAGATAACTACATGCGCATGTTTAGCTTCCACGGTAATCGAGACATATGAGGAGGTTCATTGAGGTTTAATGAACCGGTTCACCTCCGATTTTCCGGGAGTCGGGAATTGGGGCGTGATAGAATGGTATCAGAGCACTAGGTTGGAATACCTAGGGACGAAGGGTGAGACTTGACTTAGTTATCAATTGGGTTAAGGAGCGGAACATAAGGATTTGACTTGATATTGTAAATTGCTTATGTGGAACTTGATGTGTGCTTACATTTTCTTAACATATTTTTGTGGATTAAATAGACATGGCATGTGTAAGCATGATGGAATTTGACTAAGTATGAATGCTTGGACTTAAAATTTTTCTTGTTGTGCATATAGAAAGAAATGCCTCCAAGAAGAGCGCGAGACATTGGCGCTGATGCTCCTCAGGAACCAACAGATGGAACGCAGTTTATGCGTGATATGGCTGATACTATGAGAAGAATGGCTAGGGAAGCCAGAGAAGAGGAGGTTCAGGCATTGCCTAGGGTTGCCTTGAGCCGACAAATGGTGGCTATGAAGGAATACGTGAAATTTAAGCCGCCTACCTTTGATGGCACACGTGATCCACTTGTGGCTGAGAGTTGGATTGACCAAACTCACAAACTCATGGTTGCTCTTGCAATCGATGAGGATTTGAAAGTGGGAGTAGCGGCGCTTCACTTACAAGGAGAAGCTGATCGGTGGTGGCAATTCATCGGGAATGTCCACAATACCGAGACTATGGACTGGGAAACCTTTAAGGGGTTATTTTTTGATAAATTCTTTTCGACTTCGATGAGAGACCGGATGAGGCAAGAGTTCATAGACTTAGTCCAAGGGGACTTGGATGTGATGGGGTACGAGACCAAATTCACATCATTGGCTCGTTTTGCCCCGGAGATGGTAATGAACGAGGAGCTAAAAGTGAAAAGGATCGTGAAGGGACTCAAAACCTCTCTCAGAAAGAGGGTATCCATTTTAGGTCTAAGGGCCTACAATGAAGTGGTTGACAGAGCCTTAGTGGCTGAGGAAGATGACAGAGACACCCAAAGAATATGGGAGTCTAAACAGCAAATGACGAGTGCGGGGGCATCTTCGGGTAGCCAGGGATGAAAGAGGCATAGGGAGGGCAGGTCAGGGTTTCAAGGGCACCAGCAAGTTCGCTCGACACCTTCAGTGACCTTGCCGACTGTGTCTTTACAACCATCTGTGGTGTGCTATAATTGCCATCAGATTGGCCATTTCAGCAGGGAGTGCCCACAGGGACATACAGTGGCACCAGTGCCAGCAGGGATAGTAGGGGAAAGGGTGTGTTTCTCTTGTAAACAACCCAGACATGTGAAAGCTAACTGCCCAAGGAGGCAGGTGATACGGAGTGGTACAAGGACTCAGTAGAGAGCTGGACAGATGACTACAGTTCAGTCTGGCTTCAGGGCATTACCGCCACCGCAGCCAGCATAGTCAGTACAGGGATCGCGAGTAGCGAGGGGTCCCACACCTGCTTCTAGTCAGCAGTCAGGCTTACAGGGGACTGGTCAGCAGTCAGGGGGCCGTGTGTTCACACTTGCTCCGGCAGAGGATGTACCGGGACCGTCTGTGGTCAGAGGTATTTTCCTGGTTTCTAGCTCGTGGGCTAGGGTGTTGATAGATTCAGGTGCATCACATTCATTCATATCTGTTGCATTTGCTTGTGCCTTGGGGTTGCGGGTGTCATCAGTGGAGTCACCATTATCCATGGATACACCAGTTGGGGGTAGGGTTACCCTGGATAGAGTGTGTCGGTCTAGTGAGATCGAGGTTGCTGGGCGTCGACTAGTGTTCGACTTTGTATTACTAGACATGACCACTTTTGATGTCATTCTAGGTATGGACTGGCTATCTACATTTAGAGCCACGATTGATTGTCTCCGTAGGAGAGTAACAGTGTGCACACCTGAGGGTGATTGCTTTTACTTTGTGGGAGAGCGGGATGATTTTTACATTCCGTCTTTGCTTAGTTCCGGTGTGTGGGATGGGGTTGGATACTTCCTAGTTAGCTTATTAGCCAAGGAAGATGAGATTGTGACTAGTGGAGGATTTCCACCGGTGGTTAGTGAGTTTGTGGATGTGTTTCTGGAGGACTTGACAGAGTTACCTCCGATGAGAGATGTTGTGTTTAGCATTGATCTTGCTCCTAGTACCACGCCTATCTCTATGGCACCGTACCAGATGGCACCGGCTGAGTTGAAGGAGTTGAAAGATCAGTTGCAAGAATTGTTGGATAGGGGATTTGTACGACCTAGTACATCGCCTTGGGGAGCTCCGATCCTATTTGCTAAAAAGAAGGACGGATCTTTACGGTTATGCATAGACTACCGTAAGTTGAACCAAACAACGATTAAGAACAAGTATCCTTTGCCAAGGATAGATGACTTGTTTGATCAGCTTAACGGTTCGACTTGTTTTTCGAAGATCGACTTCAGGTCGGGGTATTACCAGTTGAGGGTAAGGGAAGAGGACATTCCGAAGATAGCTTTTTGGACTAGATATGGCCACTATGAGTTCCTAGTGATGCCATTTGGATTGACGAATGCACCAGCAGCGTTCATGGATTTGATGAACCGGATATTCAGGGTGTACTTGGATAGGTTTGTGGTGGTCTTCGTGGATGATATTCTTGTGTATTCTTCTTCTATGGAGGAGCATGAGATCCATTTAAGGACAGTGTTACAGACATTGAGAGAGCACCGTTTGTATGCCAAGGTTGAAAATTGTGAATTTTGGCTAACGGAGGTGAAGTTCCTAGGACACGTGGTGTCGGAAGGAGGAGTATCGGTAGACCCTTCTAAGATTGAAGCGGTAATGGATTGGGAGAGGCCTAAGAACGTATTTGAGATACGTAGCTTCTTGGGATTGGCAGGATATTACCGGTGTTTCGTGAAGGACTTTTCGAAGTTAGCAGCGCCGATGACCAAACTTACTCGTAAAGGAGTTAAGTTTGAGTGGAACGAGGCTTGCGAGCATTCCTTTATGGAATTGAAGCGTAGTTTGACTAGTGCTCCAATATTGATTATTCCCGAGCGCAGTTTGGGTTATGTCATCTACTGTGATGCTTCACGGGATGGTTTGGGATGTGTATTGATGCAGACCAAGAGGGTTGTTGCATATGATTCCCGACAGTTGAAGATCCACGAGCAGAATTACCCGACTCATGACTTGGAGTTGGCAGCGGTAATTTTTGCTTTGAAAACGTGGAGGCATTATCTCTACGGAGAGAAATTTGAGGTTTTCTCCGATCATAAGAGTTTGAAGTACCTTTTTACACAAAAGGACTTGGATATGAGACAGAGAAGATGGGTGGAATACATGGAAGACTACAACTTTGATATTCAGTATCACACGGGGAAGGCTAATGTGGTTGCCGATGCATTGAGTAGGAAATCACATGGCACTTTGGCTAGTATTGCTATTCGTGAATGGAAGATGATGGAAGACATCTCAGAAATGGGATTGTGCTTTAGTGAGAGTGATGGACATGCCACTTTGTTCACACTCATAGCGCAACCAACTCTAGTGAGTAGGGTGGTTGAGGAGCAGAGGCATGACACAGAGTTGGAGAGCATTCACACTCGGATTACGGGTGGCGAGGCAGTGGAGGATTGGGTTATCCATTCAGACGGAGGTCTAAGGTTCAGAGGTAGAATGGTTGTTCCATTGGCTTGTAGGGATGAGGTCCTGGGGGAGTTTCATAGCTCCAGACATGCAGTACATCCCGGTGGTACCAAAATGTACCATAACCTTCATAGACAGTATTGGTGGAAGGGCATAAAAAAGGACGTCGCACGATTTGTGGCGAGGTGCCTCACTTGTCAACAAGTGAAGGTCAAGCATCAGAGACCGGCAGGTTTCTTACAGCCCTTACCGGTAGCTATGTGGAAGTGGGAACACGTCACTATGGACTTTGTGATGGGGTTACCTAGGACAAGGAAGAGTCATGATGCAATTTGGGTCATTATGGATAGGTTGACCAAGGTGGCTCATTTCCTTCCTATTTGAGTGACAGATGATGTGGATACCCTTAGTCGGTTGTATATTGATCAGATTTTGAGACTACACAGAGTGCCAGTTTCCATTGTGTCTGATAGAGATCCGAGATTCACGTCACAATTTTGGCAGAGTTTTCAGGTTGCACTTGATACGGACCCTCCATTTCGGTACAGCTTTCCATCCCCAGACAGATGGTCAGTCGGAGCGTACTATACAGATTTTGGAGGATATGCTTAGAGCATGTGCACTTGATTTTTGAGGCAGTTGGGAGGATCACCTTCCATTGGTGGAGTTTGCCTACAATAATAGTTACCAAGCTAGTATTGAGATGGCTCCATTTGAGGTCTTGTATGGTAGACCTTGTAGGTCACCAGTTTGTTGGACAGAGGTTGGTGAGACAGTGGCTTTGGGGCCAGATATAGTCAAAGAGACTACAGAAATGATTAAGATCATACGGCAGCGTTTGCTTACGGCTCAGAGTCGTCAGAAAAGCTATGCAGATAGAAAGCGGAGGCCTTTTGCATTTGAGGTGGGGGACCATGTCTTCTTGAAAGTCTCACAACGATGGGGTTTGATGAGATTTGGGCGTAGCGGAAAGCTAGCCCCACAGTTTATCGGTCCATTCGAGATATTGGATCGTGTGGGTGAGGTCGCATACCGCTTGGCATTGCCACCGCAATTGTCAAGTGTGCACAATACTTTCCACGTTTCGATGTTGAGAAAGTATGAGCCGGATCCGTCACATATGTTAGATTGGACAGATCTTGAGGTGGAGGAGGACGTGTCTTACGAGGAGAGACCGGTACAGGTTTTGGATGCTAGGGAGCAAGTGTTTCGGGGTAAGACTATTCCATAGGTTAAAGTCCTTTGGAGACATCATGGAGTCGAGGAGGCTACGTGGGAGTGAGAACAAGAAGTCTGCTCAAAATATCCGGAGTTGTTTTCTACTTGAGGTATGTTTATAATTTCAAGAACGAAATTCCCTTAACGGGGGGAGGTTGTAGAGACCGTGACCAATTTTGGCCAGTTTTGCATTTTTCGCATTATAATTGCCATAAATGCATTTTGAATGGTTTTTAACATGTTTTGAGTGTCGGAAACATGTTTGGGAAGTGTTTTTAAGGTTTTGGAAAGTTTTTGGGAGAATTGGAGAAGTTTGACTTTTTGGTCAAACCGGGGCCCGGGATGTGACTTAAGTGGGCCCAGGAATCCAGAAAATTTCTAAAAATATTTATTTTTGGGAATGGCTTAGATGAAATGTTTAGAGAGTTAAGGAAGTGATTTTGAGACCGTAGGAGTTTTCGGAATCGAAAAAGGAGTCCGGGAAGGTGCGTTAAGTGGCCTTGGGGTATTTTGGTCTTTTCGTGACCTAGGGACCTTAAATGGTCAAAATCTGCAGAGATATTTCATATCTCATGGCTGCTTCTCTCTCTATATTGCTCCCACTTCTTCTCTCTTCCTTCTCTCTAGGTTTTGGAGGTCTTCGGGTGTGATTCAAGTTCCGCCGAAGGAGGGAGATACGTAGGGGACGGCTAGGGCTTCCATTTGAACCGAACAAAGTGGTGATTCGGCAAGGTAGACTCCGCTGGAAAATTGGTGAAGTGCTTGGAAGGCCTTCATTTTCAAGGTAGGGGTGTTCTTTCTCATCTACTTGTCGATTCTAGGGTTTCGGGTGAAGTGGTGAGAGCTAAGGTTGTGTATTGCATGTTTTAGAGATGTAAGAGGGGTGGGATAAGGTATTTTTATTCTTCTCTTGAGTCTCTTGTATGCAATAGATGTGTATCTCCTAGTATGCATGATGTGAGTGACAAATGCATGAGAATGTGGGAGAATGAGAGCATGTATGCTTATATGCTAGCTTTTGTGCATATATGTGGAAATGTGTTATATTGGGCATATATGTGTTGTATGTTGTAAGTGAGTTAAATGCATGCTATATTTGTATAAAAAATATGTGCATTTGTGAAGCATGATTAAAATGTGCTTAAGTGAAGTTTTGTGAGCATATGTGGATATTATGCTAGGTTTGCATGTATAGGTAAATATATGTGTGGTGTAGTGGGGATAAATGCATGCTACATGTTTTTATTAATTAGCATATGCATTTGTGAGGCATGAAATTAAATGCTTGATGTTTATATGTTCGAAATGCATATATTGGGGCCGTTGTGAGGAAACGGGGAAGTGTGGTTGAATTGCCTAGAGTAGGTCAATACTCGGAGAGGGCATTGGAGTGGTTACGTCACCTTGGAGTAGGTAGATACTCGGTGACGGTGGTTTACTCACCTTGGAGTAGGTAAATACTCGGTAGAGATTCTAAAAAGGTTGCCCAATCGCCTTGGAGTAGGTAAATACTCGGTGATTGTGGTTGCTCACCTTGGAGTAGGTAAATACTCGGTGAGAATTCAAAGAAAGGGGGCCAAGTCACCTTAGAGTAGGTAAATACTCGGTGACGGTGGTCTATCCATCTTGGAGTAGGTAAATACTCGGTGGCGGAATTGGAATGGTGTGGAAAAGTGTCTCGGTTTCATGATTCGGTCAAGAATCATGTTAGGATGTCGATTTGAGTCCGAGAGAGAAACAAGTGTATGATTATTGCCTTCGTTTGAATTATGAAGCCTGAAATGTGTTTAATGCATCCCTATATATATATACATGCATTGTTGTGAGTGAACATGATGTATGTTGAATGATATGTGAAATGTTGTGACATGCATCCATGTAGGTCGTGTCGGGTCGGCACTTGGGTGGGTTGGGGTATCTCTACTGAGCCGCAGTGGTGCTCACCCCTTTATTCTAAATATTTTACAGATAAAGCGCCGATGACGGATGGGACATGAGTGTCCAAGTGGAACACTAGTGGTGGTTTTGCTATATTTTGGACAGTTGTGCATTTGGCTATCTGTGCCGGCTTGTGGCACGGTAATGATTTAGTTTTAGTCATGGTAGAATTTATGGCATTTTGAACCTTATGCGTGAATTCTTGTAATGACTATAAACTTGGAAAAAATCACATGAATGGTATGTATCTTTTGAGAAAAGTGTGTGTTGGAGATGTATGGCACCTTAGGACCATTTTCCTCTTTGGTTGTGATTTCTTGTATGGTTGCTCATGAGCAAATGGAGTATGGAAAGTATGTATGCATGAGTTCTTGAGTGAAGATGGTAAGAAAAAATTGATGGAATTACATTTCAAATGTGAAATGCATGTTATGTGAATATACTTGATGGCCATTGAGGCATTAGAGTAGCCATTGGGGGGACACATGCCCAAAAGTGTCCATTTTGAGTTCAAGGAGTGAATGGAATTTATGTATATAGTAAGAGAGTTATGTTAGCTTCATTTTGATAGGTTATGGACCTTGTTTGGATTTAAATTGAGAAAGATATGCATGTGTTAGTGCATGAGTGGACAATCTGACCCACGACCACTAAATTGAGTATAACTTGAGCTGTGGTTGGTATTTTTGAGTGATTCAAATTGGGTTAGAAACTAGACACGTTGAGGATGATCCATGTCAAATTTCAAGTCAAACGGACTTACGGATTGTGAGATATTAGCATTTGAAGACAGATTGAGGAATGCTGTCAAAAGTCCAAGCACAGGCACTTTCAGCCTGCTGAAAGTTCACTTTCAGGCGGCTGAAAGTGCCAGTTTGAAATTGCAAACCTACTGGAATTTTCAGGCCACTCAAACTTAATTTTCAGGCGACTGAAAGTCCTGTAACCCTTAAAAATGTGTTTTTTTGTGATTTTTTTGTGATCTAAGAGTGGAAATGAAATGTCATGCATACATAGACCGATGTGTGGCCCATTGGGACAGATAATGATGAGCATACGCATAGATAACTACATGCGCATGTTTAGCTTCCACGGTAATCGAGACATATGAGGAGGTTCATTGAGGTTTAATGAACCGGTTCACCTCCGATTTTCCGGGAGTCGGGAATTGGGGCGTGATAGAATGGTATCAGAGCACTAGGTTGGAATACCTAGGGACGAAGGGTGAGACTTGACTTAGTTATCAATTGGGTTAAGGAGCGGAACATAAGGATTTGACTTGATATTGTAAATTGCTTATGTGGAACTTGATGTGTGCTTACATTTTCTTAACATATTTTTGTGGATTAAATAGACATGGCATGTGTAAGCATGATGGAATTTGACTAAGTATGAATGCTTGGACTTAAAATTTTTCTTGTTGTGCATATAGAAAGAAATGCCTCCAAGAAGAGCGCGAGACATTGGCGCTGATGCTCCTCAGGAACCAACAGATGGAACGCAGTTTATGCGTGATATGGCTGATACTATGAGAAGAATGGCTAGGGAAGCCAGAGAAGAGGAGGTTCAGGCATTGCCTAGGGTTGCCTTGAGCCGACAAATGGTGGCTATGAAGGAATACGTGAAATTTAAGCCGCCTACCTTTGATGGCACACGTGATCCACTTGTGGCTGAGAGTTGGATTGACCAAACTCACAAACTCATGGTTGCTCTTGCAATCGATGAGGATTTGAAAGTGGGAGTAGCGGCGCTTCACTTACAAGGAGAAGCTGATCGGTGGTGGCAATTCATCGGGAATGTCCACAATACCGAGACTATGGACTGGGAAACCTTTAAGGGGTTATTTTTTGATAAATTCTTTTCGACTTCGATGAGAGACCGGATGAGGCAAGAGTTCATAGACTTAGTCCAAGGGGACTTGGATGTGATGGGGTACGAGACCAAATTCACATCATTGGCTCGTTTTGCCCCGGAGATGGTAATGAACGAGGAGCTAAAAGTGAAAAGGATCGTGAA
The DNA here is from genome assembly GCA_026545225.1 of Cornus controversa. Lineage (NCBI taxonomy): Eukaryota > Viridiplantae > Streptophyta > Magnoliopsida > Cornales > Cornaceae > Cornus > Cornus controversa. The sequence goes on along the minus strand of CM048854.1, from coordinate 4,699,024 downwards.
GGGACTCAAAACCTCTCTCAGAAAGAGGGTATCCATTTTAGGTCTAAGGGCCTACAATGAAGTGGTTGACAGAGCCTTAGTGGCTGAGGAAGATGACAGAGACACCCAAAGAATATGGGAGTCTAAACAGCAAATGACGAGTGCGGGGGCATCTTCGGGTAGCCAGGGATGAAAGAGGCATAGGGAGGGCAGGTCAGGGTTTCAAGGGCACCAGCAAGTTCGCTCGACACCTTCAGTGACCTTGCCGACTGTATCTTTACAACCATCTGTGGTGTGCTATAATTGCCATCAGATTGGCCATTTCAGCAGGGAGTGCCCACAGGGACATACAGTGGCACCAGTGCCAGCAGGGATAGTAGGGGAAAGGGTGTGTTTCTCTTGTAAACAACCCGGACATGTGAAAGCTAACTGCCCAAGGAGGCAGGTGATACGGAGTGGTACAAGGACTCAGTAGAGAGCTGGACAGATGACTACAGTTCAGTCTGGCTTCAGGGCATTACCGCCACCGCAGCCAGCATAGTCAGTACAGGGATCGCGAGTAGCGAGGGGTCCCACACCTGCTTCTAGTCAGCAGTCAGGCTTACAGGGGACTGGTCAGCAGTCAGGGGGCCGTGTGTTCACACTTGCTCCGGCAGAGGATGTACCGGGACCGTCTGTGGTCAGAGGTATTTTCCTGGTTTCTAGCTCGTGGGCTAGGGTGTTGATAGATTCAGGTGCATCACATTCATTCATATCTGTTGCATTTGCTTGTGCCTTGGGGTTGCGGGTGTCATCAGTGGAGTCACCATTATCCATGGATACACCACTTGGGGGTAGGGTTACCCTGGATAGAGTGTGTCGGTCTTGTGAGATCGAGGTTGCTGGGCGTCGACTAGTGTTCGACTTTGTATTACTAGACATGACCACTTTTGATGTCATTCTAGGTATGGACTGGCTATCTACATTTAGAGCCACGATTGATTGTCTCCGTAGGAGAGTAACAGTGTGCACACCTGAGGGTGATTGCTTTTACTTTGTGGGAGAGCGGGATGATTTTTACATTCCGTCTTTGCTTAGTTCCGGTGTGTGGGATGGGGTTGGATACTTCCTAGTTAGCTTATTAGCCAAGGAAGATGAGATTGTGACTAGTGGAGGATTTCCACCGGTGGTTAGTGAGTTTGTGGATGTGTTTCCGGAGGACTTGACAGAGTTACCTCCGATGAGAGATGTTGTGTTTAGCATTGATCTTTCTCCTGGTACCACGCCTATCTCTATGGCACCGTACCAGATGGCACCGGCTGAGTTGAAGGAGTTGAAAGATTAGTTGCAAGAATTGTTGGATAAGGGATTTGTACGACCTAGTACATCGCCTTGGGGAGCTCCGATCCTATTTGCTAAAAAGAAGGACGGATCTTTACGGTTATGCATAGACTACCGTAAGTTGAACCAAACAACGATTAAGAACAAGTATCCTTTGCCAAGGATAGATGACTTGTTTGATCAGCTTAAGGGTTCGACTTGTTTTTCGAAGATCGACTTCAGGTCGGGGTATTACCAGTTGAGGGTAAGGGAAGAGGACATTTCGAAGATAGCTTTTTGGACTAGATATGGCCACTATGAGTTCCTAGTGATGCCATTTGGATTGACGAATGCACCAGCAGCGTTCATGGATTTGATGAACCGAATATTCAGGGTGTACTTGGATAGGTTTGTGGTGGTCTTCGTGGATGATATTCTTGTGTATTCTTCTTCTATGGAGGAGCATGAGATCCATTTAAGGACAGTGTTACAGACATTGAGAGAGCACCGTTTGTATGCCAAGGTTGAAAATTGTGAATTTTGGCTAACGGAGGTGAAGTTCCTAGGACACGTGGTGTCGGAAAGAGGAGTATCGGTAGACCCTTCTAAGATTGAAGCGGTAATGGATTGGGAGAGGCCTAAGAACGTATTTGAGATACGTAGCTTCTTGGGATTGGCAGGATATTACCGGTGTTTCGTGAAGGACTTTTTGAAGTTAGCAGCGCCGATGACCAAACTTACTCGTAAAGGAGTTAAGTTTGAGTGGAACGAGGCTTGCGAGCATTCCTTTATGGAATTGAAGCGTAGTTTGACTAGTGCTCCAATATTGATTATTCCCGAGCGCAGTTTGGGTTATGTCATCTACTGTGATGCTTCACGGGATGGTTTGGGATGTGTATTGATGCAGACCAAGAGGGTTGTTGCATCTGATTCCCGACAGTTGAAGATCCACGAGCAGAATTACCCGACTCATGACTTGGAGTTGGCAGCGGTAATTTTTGCTTTGAAAACGTGGAGGCATTATCTCTACGGAGAGAAATTTGAGGTTTTCTCTGATCATAAGAGTTTGAAGTACCTTTTTACACAAAAGGACTTGGATATGAGACAGAGAAGATGGGTGGAATACATGGAAGACTACAACTTTGATCTTCAGTATCACACGGGGAAGGCTAATGTGGTTGCCGATGCATTGAGTAGGAAATCACATGGCACTTTGGCTAGTATTGCTATTCGTGAATGGAAGATGATGGAAGACATCTCAGAAATGGGATTGTGCTTTAGTGAGAGTGATGGACATGCCACTTAGTTCACACTCATAGCGCAACCAACTCTAGTGAGTAGGGTGGTTGAGGAGCAGAGGCATGACACAGAGTTGGAGAGCATTCACACTCGGATTACGGGTGGCGAGGTAGTGGAGGATTGGGTTATCCATTCAGACGGAGGTCTAAGGTTCAGAGGTAGAATGGTTGTTCCATTGGCTTGTAGGGATGAGGTCCTGGGGGAGTTTTATAGCTCCAGACTTGCAGTACATCCCGGTGGTACCAAAATGTACCATAACCTTCATAGACAGTATTGGTGGAAGGGCATGAAAAAGGACGTCGCACGATTTGTGGCGAGGTGCCTCACTTATCAACAAGTGAAGGTCAAGCATCAGAGACCGGCAGGTTTGTTACAGCCCTTACCGGTAGCTATGTGGAAGTGGGAACACGTCACTATGGACTTTGTGATGGGGTTACCTAGGACAAGGAAGAGTCATGATGCAATTTGGGTCATTATGGATAGGTTGACCAAGGTGGCTCATTTCCTTCCTATTTGAGTGACAGATGATGTGGATACCCTTAGTCGGTTGTATATTGATCAGATTATGAGACTGCACGGAGTGCCAGTTTCCATTGTGTCTGATAGAGATCCGAGATTCACGTCACAGTTTTGGCAGAGTTTTCAGGCTGCACTTGATACGGACCCTCCATTTCGGTACAGCTTTCCATCCCCAGACAGATGGTCAGTCGGAGCGTACTATACAGATTTTGGAGGATATGCTTAGAGCATGTGCACTTGATTTTTGAGGCAGTTGGGAGGATCACCTTCCATTGGTGGAGTTTGCGTACAATAATAGTTACCAAGCTAGTATTGAGATGGCTCCATTTGAGGTCTTGTATGGTAGACCTTGTAGGTCACCAGTTTGTTGGACAGAGGTTGGTGAGACAGTGGCTTTGGGGCCAGATATAGTCAAAGAGACTACAGAAATGATTAAGATCATACGGCAGCGTTTTCTTACGGCTCAGAGTCGTCAGAAAAGCTATGCAGATAGAAAGCAGAGGCCTTTTGCATTTGAGGTGGGGGACCATGTCTTCTTGAAAGTCTCACCACGATGGGGTTTGATGAGATTTGGGCGTAGCGGAAAGCTAGCCCCACAGTTTATCGGTCCATTCGAGATATTGGATCGTGTGGGTGAGGTCGCATACCGCTTGGCATTGCCACCGCAATTGTCAAGTGTGCACAATACTTTCCACGTTTCGATGTTGAGAAAGTATGAGCCGGATCCGTCACATATGTTAGATTGGACAGATCTTGAGGTGGAGGAGGACGTGTCTTACGAGGAGAGACCGGTACAGGTTTTGGATGCTAGGGAGCAAGTGCTTCGGGGTAAGACTATTCCATAGGTTAAAGTCCTTTGGAGACATCATGGAGTCGAGGAGGCTACGTGGGAGCGAGAACAAGAAGTCTGCTCAAAATATCCGGAGTTATTTTCTACTTGAGGTATGTTTATAATTTCAAGAACGAAATTCCCTTAACGGGGGGAGGTTGTAGAGACCGTGACCAATTTTGGCCAGTTTTGCATTTTTCGCATTATAATTGCCATAAATGCATTTTGAATGGTGTTTAACATGTTTTGAGTGTCGGAAACATGTTTGGGAAGTGTTTTTAAGGTTTTGGAAAGTTTTTGGGAGAATTGGAGAAGTTTGACTTTTTGGTCAAATCGGGGCCCGGGATGTGACTTAAGTGGGCCCAGGAATCCAGAAAATGTCTAAAAATATTTATTTTTGGGAATGGCTTAGATGAAATGTTTAGAGAGTTAAGGAAGTGATTTCGAGACCGTAGGAGTTTTCGGAATCGAAAAAGGAGTCCGGGAAGGTGCGTTAAGTGCCCTTGGGGTATTTTGGTCTTTTCGTGACCTAGGGTCCTTAAATGGTCAAAATCTGCAGAGATATTTCATATCTCATGGCTGCTTCTCTCTCTATATTGCTCCCACTTCTTCTCTCTTCCTTCTCTCTAGGTTTTGGAGGTCTTCGGGTGTGATTCAAGTTCCGCCGAAGGAGGGAGATACGTAGGGGACGGCTAGGGCTTCCATTTGAACCGAACAAAGTGGTGATTCGGCAAGGTAGACTCCGCTGGAAAATTGGTGAAGTGCTTGGAAGGCCTTCATTTTCAAGGTAGGGGTGTTCTTTCTCATCTACTTGTCGATTCTAGGGTTTCGGGTGAAGTGGTGAGAGCTAAGGTTGTGTATTGCATGTTTTAGAGATGTAAGAGGGGTGGGATAAGGTATTTTTATTCTTCTCTTGAGTCTCTTGTATGCAATAGATGTGTATCTCCTAGTATGCATGATGTGAGTGACAAATGCATGAGAATGTGGGAGAATGAGAGCATGTATGCTTATATGCTAGCTTTTGTGCATATATGTGGAAATGTGTTATATTGGGCATATATGTGTTGTATGTTGTAAGTGAGTTAAATGCATGCTATATTTGTATAAAAAATATGTGCATTTGTGAAGCATGATTAAAATGTGCTTAAGTGAAGTTTTGTGCGCATATGTGGATATTATGCTAGGTTTGCATGTATAGGTAAATATATGTGTGGTGTAGTGGGGATAAATGCATGCTACATGTTTTTATTAATTAGCATATGCATTTGTGAGGCATGAAATTAAATGCTTGTTGTTTATATGTTCGAAATGCATATATTGGGGCCGTTGTGAGGAAACGGGGAAGTGTGGTTGAATTGCCTAGAGTAGGTCAATACTCGGAGAGGGCATTGGAGTGGTTACGTCACCTTGGAGTAGGTAGATACTCGGTGACGGTGGTTTACTCACCTTGGAGTAGGTAAATACTCGGTAGAGATTCTAAAAAGGTTGCCCAATCGCCTTGGAGTAGGTAAATACTCGGTGATTGTGGTTGCTCACCTTGGAGTAGGTAAATACTCGGTGAGAATTCAAAGAAAGGGGGCCAAGTCACCTTAGAGTAGGTAAATACTCGGTGACGGTGGTCTATCCATCTTGGAGTAGGTAAATACTCGGTGGTGGAATTGGAATGGTGTGGAAAAGTGTCTCGGTTTCATGATTCGGTCAAGAATCATGTTAGGATGTCGATTTGAGTCCGAGAGAGAAACAAGTGTATGATTATTGCCTTCGTTTGAATTATGAAGTCTGAAATGTGTTTAATGCATCCCTATATATATATACATGCATTGTTGTGAGTGAACATGATGTATGTTGAATGATATGTGAAATGTTGTGACATGCATCCATGTAGGTCGTGTCGGGTCGGCACTTGGGTGGGTTGGGGTATCTCTACTGAGCCGCAGTGGTGCTCACCCCTTTATTCTAAATATTTTACCGATAAAGCGCCGATGACGGATGGGACATGAGTGTCCAAGTGGAACACTAGTGGTGGTTTTGCTATATTTTGGACAGTTGTGCATTTGGCTATCTGTGTCGGCTTGTGGCACGGTAATGATTTAGTTTTAGTCATGGTAGAATTTATGGCATTTTGAACCTTATGCGTGAATTCTTGTAATGACTATAAACTTGGAAAAAATCACATGAATGGTATGTATCTTTTGAGAAAAGTGTGTGTTGGAGATGTATGGCACCTTAGGACCATTTTCCTCTTTGGTTGTGATTTCTTGTATGGTTGCTCATGAGCAAATGGAGTATGGAAAGTATGTATGCATGAGTTCTTGAGTGAAGATGGTAAGAAAAAATTGATGGAATTACATTTCAAATGTGAAATGCATGTTATGTGAATATACTTGATGGCCATTGAGGCATTAGAGTAGCCATTGGGGGGACACATGCCCAAAAGTGTCCATTTTGAGTTCAAGGAGTGAATGGAATTTATGTATATAGTAAGAGAGTTATGTTAGCTTCATTTTGATAGGTTATGGACCTTGTTTGGATTTAAATTGAGAAAGATATGCATGTGTTAGTGCATGAGTGGACAATCTGACCCACGACCACTAAATTGAGTATAACTTGAGCTGTGGTTGGTATTTTTGAGTGATTCAAATTGGGTTAGAAACTAGACACGTTGAGGATGATCCATGTCAAATTTCAAGTCAAACGGACTTACGGATTGTGAGATATTAGCATTTGAAGACAGATTGAGGAATGCTGTCAAAAGTCCAAGCACAGGCACTTTCAGCCTGCTGAAAGTTCACTTTCAGGCGGCTGAAAGTGCCAGTTTGAAATTGCAAACCTACTGGAATTTTCAGGCCACTCAAACTTAATTTTCAGGCGACTGAAAGTCCTGTAACCCTTAAAAATGTGTTTTTTTGTGATTTTTTTGTGATCTAAGAGTGGAAATGAAATGTCATGCATACATAGACCGATGTGTGGCCCATTGGGACAGATAATGATGAGCATACGCATAGATAACTACATGCGCATGTTTAGCTTCCACGGTAATCGAGACATATGAGGAGGTTCATTGAGGTTTAATGAACCGGTTCACCTCCGATTTTCCGGGAGTCGGGAATTGGGGCGTGATAGAATGGTATCAGAGCACTAGGTTGGAATACCTAGGGACGAAGGGTGAGACTTGACTTAGTTATCAATTGGGTTAAGGAGCGGAACATAAGGATTTGACTTGATATTGTAAATTGCTTATGTGGAACTTGATGTGTGCTTACATTTTCTTAACATATTTTTGTGGATTAAATAGACATGGCATGTGTAAGCATGATGGAATTTGACTAAGTATGAATGCTTGGACTTAAAATTTTTCTTGTTGTGCATATAGAAAGAAATGCCTCCAAGAAGAGCGCGAGACATTGGCGCTGATGCTCCTCAGGAACCAACAGATGGAACGCAGTTTATGCGTGATATGGCTGATACTATGAGAAGAATGGCTAGGGAAGCCAGAGAAGAGGAGGTTCAGGCATTGCCTAGGGTTGCCTTGAGCCGACAAATGGTGGCTATGAAGGAATACGTGAAATTTAAGCCGCCTACCTTTGATGGCACACGTGATCCACTTGTGGCTGAGAGTTGGATTGACCAAACTCACAAACTCATGGTTGCTCTTGCAATCGATGAGGATTTGAAAGTGGGAGTAGCGGCGCTTCACTTACAAGGAGAAGCTGATCGGTGGTGGCAATTCATCGGGAATGTCCACAATACCGAGACTATGGACTGGGAAACCTTTAAGGGGTTATTTTTTGATAAATTCTTTTCGACTTCGGTGAGAGACCGGATGAGGCAAGAGTTCATAGACTTAGTCCAAGGGGACTTGGATGTGATGGGGTACGAGACCAAATTCACATCATTGGCTCATTTTGCCCCGGAGATGGTAATGAACGAGGAGCTAAAAGTGAAAAGGATCGTGAAGGGACTCAAAACCTCTCTCAGAAAGAGGGTATCCATTTTAGGTCTAAGGGCCTACAATGATGTGGTTGACAGAGCCTTAGTGGCTGAGGAAGATGACAGAGACACCCAAAGAATATGGGAGTCTAAACAGCAAATGACGAGTGCGGGGGCATCTTCGGGTAGCCAGGGATGAAAGAGGCATAGGGAGGGCAGGTCAGGGTTTCAAGGGCACCAGCAAGTTCGCTCGACACCTTCAGTGACCTTGTCGACTGTGTCTTTACAACCATCTGTGGTGTGCTATAATTGCCATCAGATTGGCCATTTCAGCAGGGAGTGCCCACAGGGACATACAGTGGCACCAGTGCCAGCAGGGATAGTAGGGGAAAGGGTGTGTTTCTCTTGTAAACAACCCGGACATGTGAAAGCTAACTGCCCAAGGAGGCAGGTGATACGGAATGGTACAAGGACTCAGTAGAGAGCTGGACAGATGACTACAGTTCAGTCTGGCTTCAGGGCATTACCGCCACCGCAGCCAGCATAGTCAGTACAGGGATCGCGAGTAGCGAGGGGTCCCACACCTGCTTCTAGTCAGCAGTCAGGCTTACAGGGGACTGGTCAGCAGTCAGGGGGCCGTGTGTTCACACTTGCTCCGGCAGAGGATGTACCGGGACCGTCTGTGGTCAGAGGTATTTTCCTGGTTTCTAGCTCGTGGGCTAGGGTGTTGATAGATTCAGGTGCATCACATTCATTCATATCTGTTGCATTTGCTTGTGCCTTGGGGTTGCGGGTGTCATCAGTGGAGTCACCATTATCCATGGATACACCAGTTGGGGGTAGGGTTACCCTGGATAGAGTGTGTCGGTCTAGTGAGATCGAGGTTGCTGGGCGTCGACTAGTGTTCGACTTTGTATTACTAGACATGACCACTTTTGATGTCATTCTAGGTATGGACTGGCTATCTACATTTAGAGCCACGATTGATTGTCTCCGTAGGAGAGTAACAGTGTGCACACCTGAGGGTGATTGCTTTTACTTTGTGGGAGAGCGGGATGATTTTTACATTCCGTCTTTGCTTAGTTCCGGTGTGTGGGATGGGGTTGGATACTTCCTAGTTAGCTTATTAGCCAAGGAAGATGAGATTGTGACTAGTGGAGGATTTCCACCGGTGGTTAGTGAGTTTGTGGATGTGTTTCCGGAGGACTTGACAGAGTTACCTCCGATGAGAGATGTTGTGTTTAGCATTGATCTTGCTCCTGGTACCACGCCTATCTCTATGGCACCGTACCAGATGGCACCGGCTGAGTTGAAGGAGTTGAAAGATCAGTTGCAAGAATTGTTGGATAAGGGATTTGTACGACCTAGTACATCGCCTTGGGGAGCTCCGATCCTATTTGCTAAAAAGAAGGATGGATCTTTACGGTTATGCATAGACTACCGTAAGTTGAACCAAACAACGATTAAGAACAAGTATCCTTTGCCAAGGATAGATGACTTGTTTGATCAGCTTAAGGGTTCGACTTGTTTTTCGAAGATCGACTTCAGGTCGGGGTATTACCAGTTGAGGGTAAGGGAAGAGGACATTCCGAAGATAGCTTTTTGGACTAGATATGGCCACTATGAGTTCCTAGTGATGCCATTTGGATTGACGAATGCACCAGCAGCGTTCATGGATTTGATGAACCGGATATTCAGGGTGTACTTGGATAGGTTTGTGGTGGTCTTCGTGGATGATATTCTTGTGTATTCTTCTTCTATGGAGGAGCATGAGATCCATTTAAGGACAGTGTTACAGACATTGAGAGAGCACCGTTTGTATGCCAAGGTTGAAAATTGTGAATTTTGGCTAACGGAGGTGAAGTTCCTAGGACACGTGGTGTCGGAAAGAGGAGTATCGGTAGACCCTTCTAAGATTGAAGCGGTAATGGATTGGGAGAGGCCTAAGAACGTATTTGAGATACGTAGTTTCTTGGGATTGGCAGGATATTACCGGTGTTTCGTGAAGGACTTTTCGAAGTTAGCAGCGCCGATGACCAAACTTACTCGTAAAGGAGTTAAGTTTGAGTGGAACGAGGCTTGCGAGCATTCCTTTATGGAATTGAAGCGTAGTTTGACTAGTGCTCCAATATTGATTATTCCCGAGCGCAGTTTGGGTTATGTCATCTACTGTGATGCTTCACGGGATGGTTTGGGATGTGTATTGATGCAGACCAAGAGGGTTGTTGCATATGATTCCCGACAGTTGAAGATCCACGAGCAGAATTACCCGACTCATGACTTGGAGTTGGCAGCGGTAATTTTTGCTTTGAAAACGTTGAGGCATTATCTCTACGGAGAGAAATTTGAGGTTTTCTCCGATCATAAGAGTTTGAAGTACCTTTTTACACAAAAGGACTTGGATATGAGACAGAGAAGATGGGTGGAATACATGGAAGACTACAACTTTGATCTTCAGTATCACACGGGGAAGGCTAATGTGGTTGCCGATGCATTGAGTAGGAAATCACATGGCACTTTGGCTAGTATTGCTATTCGTGAATGGAAGATGATGGAAGACATCTCAGAAATGGGATTGTGCTTTAGTGAGAGTGATGGACATGCCACTTAGTTCACACTCATAGCGCAACCAACTCTAGTGAGTAGGGTGGTTGAGGAGCAGAGGCATGACACAGAGTTGGAGAGCATTCACACTCGGATTACGGGTGGCGAGGTAGTGGAGGATTGGGTTATCCATTCAGACGGAGGTCTAAGGTTCAGAGGTAGAATGGTTGTTCCATTGGCTTGTAGGGATGAGGTCCTGGGGGAGTTTTATAGCTCCAGACTTGCAGTACATCCCGGTGGTACCAAAATGTACCATAACCTTCATAGACAGTATTGGTGGAAGGGCATGAAAAAGGACGTCGCACGATTTGTGGCGAGGTGCCTCACTTATCAACAAGTGAAGGTCAAGCATCAGAGACCGGCAGGTTTGTTACAGCCCTTACCGGTAGCTATGTGGAAGTGGGAACACGTCACTATGGACTTTGTGATGGGGTTACCTAGGACAAGGAAGAGTCATGATGCAATTTGGGTCATTATGGATAGGTTGACCAAGGTGGCTCATTTCCTTCCTATTTGAGTGACAGATGATGTGGATACCCTTAGTCGGTTGTATATTGATCAGATTATGAGACTGCACGGAGTGCCAGTTTCCATTGTGTCTGATAGAGATCCGAGATTCACGTCACAGTTTTGGCAGAGTTTTCAGGCTGCACTTGATACGGACCCTCCATTTCGGTACAGCTTTCCATCCCAGACAGATGGTCAGTCGGAGCGTACTATACAGATTTTGGAGGATATGCTTAGAGCATGTGCACTTGATTTTTGAGGCAGTTGGGAGGATCACCTTCCATTGGTGGAGTTTGCGTACAATAATAGTTACCAAGCTAGTATTGAGATGGCTCCATTTGAGGTCTTGTATGGTAGACCTTGTAGGTCACCAGTTTGTTGGACAGAGGTTGGTGAGACAGTGGCTTTGGGGCCAGATATAGTCAGAGAGACTACAGAAAAGATTAAGATCATACGGCAGCGTTTGCTTACGGCTCAGAGTCGTCAGAAAAGCTATGCAGATAGAAAGCGGAGGCCTTTTGCATTTGAGGTGGGGGACCATGTCTTCTTGAAAGTCTCACCACGATGGGGTTTGATGAGATTTGGGCGTAGCAGAAAGCTAGCCCCACAGTTTATCGGTCCATTCGAGATATTGGATCGTGTGGGTGAGGTCGCATACCGCTTGGCATTGCCACCGCAATTGTCAAGTGTGCACAATACTTTCCACGTTTCGATGTTGAGAAAGTATGAGCCAGATCCGTCACATATGTTAGATTGGACAGATCTTGAGGTGGAGGAGGACGTGTCTTACGAGGAGAGACCGGTACAGGTTTTGGATGCTAGGGAGCAAGTGCTTCGGGGTAAGACTATTCCATTGGTTAAAGTCCTTTGGAGACATCATGGAGTCGAGGAGGCTACGTGGGAGCGAGAACAAGAAGTCTGCTCAAAATATCCGGAGTTGTTTTCTACTTGAGGTATGTTTATAATTTCAAGAACAAAATTCCCTTAACGGGGGGAGGTTGTAGAGACCGTGACCAATTTTGGCCAGTTTTGCATTTTTCGCATTATAATTGCCATAAATGCATTTTGAATGGTGTTTAACATGTTTTGAGTGTCGGAAACATGTTTGGGAAGTGTTTTTAAAGTTTTGGAAAGTTTTTGGGAGAATTGGAGAAGTTTGACTTTTTGGTCAAACCGGGGCCCGGGATGTGACTTAAGTGGGCCCAGGAATCCAGAAAATTTCTAAAAATATTTATTTTTGGGAATGGCTTAGATGAAATGTTTAGAGAGTTAAGGAAGTGATTTTGAGACCGTAGGAGTTTTCGGAATCGAAAAAGGAGTCCGGGAAGGTGCGTTAAGTGGCCTTGGGGTATTTTGGTCTTTTCGTGACCTAGGGACCTTAAATGGTCAAAATCTGCAGAGATATTTCATATCTCATGGCTGCTTCTCTCTCTATATTGCTCCCACTTCTTCTCTCTTCCTTCTCTCTAGGTTTTGGAGGTCTTCGGGTGTGATTCAAGTTCCGCCGAAGGAGGGAGATACGTAGGGGACGGCTAGGGCTTCCATTTGAACCGAACAAAGTGGTGATTCGGCAAGGTAGACTCCGCTGGAAAATTGGTGAAGTGCTTGGAAGGCCTTCATTTTCAAGGTAGGGGTGTTCTTTCTCATCTACTTGTCGATTCTAGGGTTTCGGGTGAAGTGGTGAGAGCTAAGGTTGTGTATTGCATGTTTTAGAGATGTAAGAGGGGTGGGATAAGGTATTTTTATTCTTCTCTTGAGTCTCTTGTATGCAATAGATGTGTATCTCCTAGTATGCATGATGTGAGTGACAAATGCATGAGAATGTGGGAGAATGAGAGCATGTATGCTTATATGCTAGCTTTTGTGCATATATGTGGAAATGTGTTATATTGGGCATATATGTGTTGTATGTTGTAAGTGAGTTAAATGCATGCTATATTTGTATAAAAAATATGTGCATTTGTGAAGCATGATTAAAATGTGCTTAAGTGAAGTTTTGTGAGCATATGTGGATATTATGCTAGGTTTGCATGTATAGGTAAATATATGTGTGGTGTAGTGGGGATAAATGCATGCTACATGTTTTTATTAATTAGCATATGCATTTGTGAGGCATGAAATTAAATGCTTGATGTTTATATGTTCGAAATGCATATATTGGGGCCGTTGTGAGGAAACGGGGAAGTGTGGTTGAATTGCCTAGAGTAGGTCAACACTCGGAGAGGGCATTGGAGTGGTTACGTCACCTTGGAGTAGGTAGATACTCGGTGACGGTGGTTTACTCACCTTGGAGTAGGTAAATACTCGGTAGAGATTCTAAAAAGGTTGCCCAATCGCCTTGGAGTAGGTAAATACTCGGTGATTGTGGTTGCTCACCTTGGAGTAGGTAAATACTCGGTGAGAATTCAAAGAAAGGGGGCCAAGTCACCTTAGAGTAGGTAAATACTCGGTGACGGTGGTCTATCCATCTTGGAGTAGGTAAATACTCGGTGGCGGAATTGGAATGGTGTGGAAAAGTGTCTCGGTTTCATGATTCGGTCAAGAATCATGTTAGGATGTCGATTTGAGTCCGAGAGAGAAACAAGTGTATGATTATTGCCTTCGTTTGAATTATGAAGCCTGAAATGTGTTTAATGCATCCCTATATATATATACATGCATTGTTGTGAGTGAACATGATGTATGTTGAATGATATGTGAAATGTTGTGACATGCATCCATGTAGGTCGTGTCGGGTCGGCACTTGGGTGGGTTGGGGTATCTCTACTGAGCCGCAGTGGTGCTCACCCCTTTATTCTAAATATTTTACAGATAAAGCGCCGATGACGGATGGGACATGAGTGTCCAAGTGGAACACTAGTGGTGGTTTTGCTATATTTTGGACAGTTGTGCATTTGGCTATCTGTGCCGGCTTGTGGCACGGTAATGATTTAGTTTTAGTCATGGTAGAATTTATGGCATTTTGAACCTTATGCGTGAATTCTTGTAATGACTATAAACTTGGAAAAAATCACATGAATGGTATGTATCTTTTGAGAAAAGTGTGTGTTGGAGATGTATGGCACCTTAGGACCATTTTCCTCTTTGGTTGTGATTTCTTGTATGGTTGCTCATGAGCAAATGGAGTATGGAAAGTATGTATGCATGAGTTCTTGAGTGAAGATGGTAAGAAAAAATTGATGGAATTACATTTCAAATGTGAAATGCATGTTATGTGAATATACTTGATGGCCATTGAGGCATTAGAGTAGCCATTGGGGGGACACATGCCCAAAAGTGTCCATTTTGAGTTCAAGGAGTGAATGGAATTTATGTATATAGTAAGAGAGTTATGTTAGCTTCATTTTGATAGGTTATGGACCTTGTTTGGATTTAAATTGAGAAAGATATGCATGTGTTAGTGCATGAGTGGACAATCTGACCCACGACCACTAAATTGAGTATAACTTGAGCTGTGGTTGGTAGTTTTGAGTGATTCAAATTGGGTTAGAAACTAGACACGTTGAGGATGATCCATGTCAAATTTCAAGTCAAACGGACTTACGGATTGTGAGATATTAGCATTTGAAGACAGATTGAGGAATGCTGTCAAAAGTCCAAGCACAGGCACTTTCAGCCTGCTGAAAGTTCACTTTCAGGCGGCTGAAAGTGCCAGTTTGAAATTGCAAACCTACTGGAATTTTCAGGCCACTCAAACTTAATTTTCAGGCGACTGAAAGTCCTGTAACCCTTAAAAATGTGTTTTTTTGTGATTTTTTTGTGATCTAAGAGTGGAAATGAAATGTCATGCATACATAGACCGATGTGTGGCCCATTGGGACAGATAATGATGAGCATACGCATAGATAACTACATGCGCATGTTTAGCTTCCACGGTAATCGAGACATATGAGGAGGTTCATTGAGGTTTAATGAACCGGTTCACTTCCGATTTTCCGGGAGTCGGGAATTGGGGCGTGATAGAATGGTATCAGAGCACTAGGTTGGAATACCTAGGGACGAAGGGTGAGACTTGACTTAGTTATCAATTGGGTTAAGGAGCGGAACATAAGGATTTGACTTGATATTGTAAATTGCTTATGTGGAACTTGATGTGTGCTTACATTTTCTTAACATATTTTTGTGGATTAAATAGACATGGCATGTGTAAGCATGATGGAATTTGACTAAGTATGAATGCTTGGACTTAAAATTTTTCTTGTTGTGCATATAGAAAGAAATGCCTCCAAGAAGAGCACGAGACATTGGCGCTGATGCTCCTCAGGAACCAACAGATGGAACGCAGTTTATGCGTGATATGGCTGATACTATGAGAAGAATGGCTAGGGAAGCCAGAGAAGAGGAGGTTCAGGCATTGCCTAGGGTTGCCTTGAGCCGACAAATGGTGGCTATGAAGGAATACGTGAAATTTAAGCCGCCTACCTTTGATGGCACACGTGATCCACTTGTGGCTGAGAGTTGGATTGACCAAACTCACAAACTCATGGTTGCTCTTGCAATCGATGAGGATTTGAAAGTGGGAGTAGCGGCGCTTCACTTACAAGGAGAAGCTGATCGGTGGTGGCAATTCATCGGGAATGTCCACAATACCGAGACTATGGACTGGGAAACCTTTAAGGGGTTATTTTTTGATAAATTCTTTTCGACTTCGGTGAGAGACCGGATGAGGCAAGAGTTCATAGACTTAGTCCAAGGGGACTTGGATGTGATGGGGTACGAGACCAAATTCACATCATTGGCTCATTTTGCCCCGGAGATGGTAATGAACGAGGAGCTAAAAGTGAAAAGGATCGTGAAGGGACTCAAAACCTCTCTCAAAAAGAGGGTATCCATTTTAGGTCTAAGGGCCTACAATGAAGTGGTTGATAGAGCCTTAGTGGCTGAGGAAGATGACAGAGACACCCAAAGAATATGGGAGTCTAAACAGCAAATGACGAGTGCGGGGGCATCTTCGGGTAGCCAGGGATGAAAGAGGCATAGGGAGGGCAGGTCAGGGTTTCAAGGGCACCAGCAAGTTCGCTCGACACCTTCAGTGACCTTGCCGACTGTGTCTTTACAACCATCTGTGGTGTGCTATAATTGCCATCAGATTGGCCATTTCAGCAGGGAGTGCCCACAGGGACATACAGTGGCACCAGTGCCAGCAGGGATAGTAGGGGAAAGGGTGTGTTTCTCTTGTAAATAACCCAGACATGTGAAAGCTAACTGCCCAAGGAGGCAGGTGATACGGAGTGGTACAAGGACTCAGTAGAGTGCTGGACAGACGACTACAGTTCAGTCTGGCTTCAGGGCATTACCGCCACCACAGCCAGCATAGTCAGTACAGGGATCGCGAGTAGCGAGGGGTCCCACACCTGCTTCTAGTCAGCAGTCAGGCTTACAGGGGACTGGTCAGCAGTCAGGGGGCCGTGTGTTCACACTTGCTCCGGCAGAGGATGTACCGGGACCGTCTGTGGTCAGAGGTATTTTCCTGGTTTCTAGCTCGTGGGCTAGGGTGTTGATAGATTCAGGTGCATCACATTCATTCATATCTGTTGCATTTGCTTGTGCCTTGGGGTTGCGGGTGTCATCAATGGAGTCACCATTATCCATGGATACACCAGTTGGGGGTAGGGTTACCCTGGATAGAGTGTGTCGGTCTTGTGAGATCGAGGTTGCTGGGCGTCGACTAGTGTTCGACTTTGTATTACTAGACATGACCACTTTTGATGTCATTCTAGGTATGGACTGGCTATCTACATTTAGACCCACGATTGATTGTCTCCGTAGGAGAGTAACAGTGTGCACACCTGAGGGTGATTGCTTTTACTTTGTGGGAGAGCGGGATGATTTTTACATTCCGTCTTTGCTTAGTTCCGGTGTGTGGGATGGGGTTGGATACTTCCTAGTTAGCTTATTAGCCAAGGAAGATGAGATTGTGACTAGTGGAGGATTTCCACCGGTGGTTAGTGAGTTTGTGGATGTGTTTCCGGAGGACTTGACAGAGTTACCTCCGATGAGAGATGTTGTGTTTAGCATTGATCTTGCTCCTGGTACCACGCCTATCTCTATGGCACCGTACCAGATGGCACCGGCTGAGTTGAAGGAGTTGAAAGATCAGTTGCAAGAATTATTGGAGAGCTCCGATCCTATTTGCTAAAAAGAAGGACGGATCTTTACGGTTATGCATAGACTACCGTAAGTTGAACCAAACAACGATTAAGAACAAGTATCCTTTGCCAAGGATAGATGACTTGTTTGATCAGCTTAAGGGTTCGACTTGTTTTTCGAAGATCGACTTCAGGTCGGGGTATTACCAGTTGAGGGTAAGGGAAGAGGACATTCCGAAGATAGCTTTTTGGACTAGATATGGCCACTATGAGTTCCTAGTGATGCCATTTGGATTGACGAATGCACCAGCAGCGTTCATGGATTTGATGAACCGGATATTCAGGGTGTACTTGGATAGGTTCATGGTGGTCTTCGTGGATGATATTCTTGTGTATTCTTCTTCTATGGAGGAGCATGAGATCCATTTAAGGACAGTGTTACAGACATTGAGAGAGCACCGTTTGTATGCCAAGGTTGAAAAATGTGAATTTTGGCTAACGGAGGTGAAGTTCCTAGGACACGTGGTGTCGGAAGGAGGAGTATCGGTAGACCCTTTTAAGATTGAAGCGGTAATGGATTGGGAGAGGCCTAAGAACGTATTTGAGATACGTAGCTTCTTGGGATTGGCAGGATATTACCGGTGTTTCGTGAAGGACTTTTCGAAGTTAGCAGCGCCGATGACCAAACTTACTCGTAAAGGAGTTAAGTTTGAGTGGAACGAGGCTTGCGAGCATTCCTTTATGGAATTGAAGCGTAGTTTGACTAGTGCTCCAATATTGATTATTCCCGAGCGCAGTTTGGGTTATGTCATCTACTGTGATGCTTCACGGGATGGTTTGGGATGTGTATTGATGCAGACCAAGAGGGTTGTTGCATATGATTCCCGACAGTTGAAGATCCACGAGCAGAATTACCCGACTCATGACTTGGAGTTGGCAGCGGTAATTTTTGCTTTGAAAACGTGGAGGCATTATCTCTACGGAGAGAAATTTGAGGTTTTCTCCGATCATAAGAGTTTAAAGTACCTTTTTACACAAAAGGACTTGGATATGAGACAGAGAAGATGGGTGGAATACATGGAAGACTACAACTTTGATCTTTAGTATCACACGGGGAAGGCTAATGTGGTTGCCGATGCATTGAGTAGGAAATCACATGGCACTTTGGCTAGTATTGCTATTCGTGAATGGAAGATGATAGAAGACATCTCAGAAATGGGATTGTGCTTTAGTGAGAGTGATGGACATGCCACTTTGTTCACACTCATAGCGCAACCAACTCTAGTGACTAGGGTGGTTGAGGAGCAGAGGCATGACACAGAGTTGGAGAGCATTCACACTCGGATTACGGGTGGCGAGGCAGTGGAGGATTGGGTTATCCATTCAGACGGAGGTCTAAGGTTCAGAGGTAGAATGGTTGTTCCATTGGCTTGTAGGGATGAGATCCTGGGGGAGTTTCATAGCTCCAGACTTGCAGTACATCCCGGTGGTACCAAAATGTACCATAACCTTCATAGACAGTATTGGTGGAAGGGCATGAAAAAGGACGTCGCACGATTTGTGGCGAGGTGCCTCACTTGTCAACAAGTGAAGGTCAAGCATCAGAGACCGGCAGGTTTGTTACAGCCCTTACCGGTAGCTATGTGGAAGTGGGAACACGTCACTATGGACTTTGTGATGGGGTTACCTAGGACAAGGAAGAGTCATGATGCAATTTGGGTCATTATGGATAGGTTGACCAAGGTGGCTCATTTCCTTCCTATTTGAGTGACAGATGATGTGGATACCCTTAGTCGGTTGTATATTGATCAGATTTTGAGACTACACAGAGTGCCAGTTTCCATTGTGTCTGATAGAGATCCGAGATTCACGTCACAGTTTTGGCAGAGTTTTCAGGCTGCACTTGATACGGACCCTCCATTTCGGTACAGCTTTCCATCCCCAGACAGATGGTCAGTCGGAGCGTACTATACAGATTTTGGAGGATATGCTTAGAGCATATGCACTTGATTTTTGAGGCAGTTGGGAGGATCACCTTCCATTGGTGGAGTTTGCGTACAATAATAGTTACCAAGCTAGTATTGAGATGGCTCCATTTGAGGTCTTGTATGGTAGACCTTGTAGGTCACCAGTTTGTTGGACAGAGGTTGGTGAGACAGTGGCTTTGGGGCCAGATATAGTCAGAGAGACTACAGAAAAGATTAAGATCATACGGCAGCGTTTGCTTACGGCTCAGAGTCGTCAGAAAAGCTATGCAGACAGAAAGCGGAGGCCTTTTGCATTTGAGGTGGGGGACCATGTCTTCTTGAAAGTCTCACCACGATGGGGTTTGATGAGATTTGGGCGTAGCAGAAAGCTAGCCCCACAGTTTATCGGTCCATTCGAGATATTGGATCGTGTGGGTGAGGTCGCATACCGCTTGGCATTGCCACCGCAATTGTCAAGTGTGCACAATACTTTCCACGTTTCGATGTTGAGAAAGTATGAGCCGGATCCGTCACATATGTTAGATTGGACAGATCTTGAGGTGGAGGAGGACGTGTCTTACGAGGAGAGACCGGTACAGGTTTTGGATGCTAGGGAGCAAGTGCTTCGGGGTAAGACTATTCCATAGGTTAAAGTCCTTTGGAGACATCATGGAGTCGAGGAGGCTACGTGGGAGCGAGAACAAGAAGTCTGCTCAAAATATCCGGAGTTGTTTTCTACTTGAGGTATGTTTATAATTTCAAGAACGAAATTCCCTTAACGGGGGGAGGTTGTAGAGACCGTGACCAATTTTGGCCAATTTTGCATTTTTCGCATTATAATTGCCATAAATGCATTTTGAATGGTTTTTAACATGTTTTGAGTGTCGGAAACATGTTTGGGAAGTGTTTTTAAGGTTTTGGAAAGTTTTTGGGAGAATTGGAGAAGTTTGACTTTTTGGTCAAACTGGGGCCCGGGATGTGACTTAAGTGGGCCCAGGAATCCAGAAAATTTCTAAAAATATTTATTTTTGGGAATGGCTTAGATGAAATGTTTAGAGAGTTAAGGAAGTGATTTTGAGACCGTAGGAGTTTTCGGAATCGAAAAAGGAGTCCGGGAAGGTGCGTTAAGTGGCCTTGGGGTATTTTGGTCTTTTCGTGACCTAGGGACCTTAAATGGTCAAAATCTGCAGAGATATTTCATATCTCATGGCTGCTTCTCTCTCTATATTGCTCCCACTTCTTCTCTCTTCCTTCTCTCTAGGTTTTGGAGGTCTTCGGGTGTGATTCAAGTTCCGCCGAAGGAGGGAGATACGTAGGGGACGGCTAGGGCTTCCATTTGAACCGAACAAAGTGGTGATTCGGCAAGGTAGACTCCGCTGGAAAATTGGTGAAGTGCTTGGAAGGCCTTCATTTTCAAGGTAGGGGTGTTCTTTCTCATCTACTTGTCGATTCTAGGGTTTCGGGTGAAGTGGTGAGAGCTAAGGTTGTGTATTGCATGTTTTAGAGATGTAAGAGGGGTGGGATAAGGTATTTTTATTCTTCTCTTGAGTCTCTTGTATGCAATAGATGTGTATCTCCTAGTATGCATGATGTGAGTGACAAATGCATGAGAATGTGGGAGAATGAGAGCATGTATGCTTATATGCTAGCTTTTGTGCATATATGTGGAAATGTGTTATATTGGGCATATATGTGTTGTATGTTGTAAGTGAGTTAAATGCATGCTATATTTGTATAAAAAATATGTGCATTTGTGAAGCATGATTAAAATGTGCTTAAGTGAAGTTTTGTGAGCATATGTGGATATTATGCTAGGTTTGCATGTATAGGTAAATATATGTGTGGTGTAGTGGGGATAAATGCATGCTACATGTTTTTATTAATTAGCATATGCATTTGTGAGGCATGAAATTAAATGCTTGATGTTTATATGTTCGAAATGCATATATTGGGGCCGTTGTGAGGAAACGGGGAAGTGTGGTTGAATTGCCTAGAGTAGGTCAATACTCGGAGAGGGCATTGGAGTGGTTACGTCACCTTGGAGTAGGTAGATACTCGGTGACGGTGGTTTACTCACCTTGGAGTAGGTAAATACTCGGTAGAGATTCTAAAAAGGTTGCCCAATCGCCTTGGAGTAGGTAAATACTCGGTGATTGTGGTTGCTCACCTTGGAGTAGGTAAATACTCGGTGAGAATTCAAAGAAAGGGGGCCAAGTCACCTTAGAGTAGGTAAATACTCGGTGACGGTGGTCTATCCATCTTGGAGTAGGTAAATACTCGGTGGCAGAATTGGAATGGTGTGGAAAAGTGTCTCAGTTTCATGATTCGGTCAAGAATCATGTTAGGATGTCAATTTGAGTCCGAGAGAGAAACAAGTGTATGATTATTGCCTTCGTTTGAATTATGAAGCATGAAATGTGTTTAATGCATCCCTATATATATATACATGAATTGTTGTGAGTGAACATGATGTATGTTGAATGATATGTGAAATGTTGTGACATGCATCCATGTAGGTCGTGTCAGGTCGGCACTTGGGTGGGTTGGGGTATCTCTACTGAGCCGCAGTGGTGCTCACCCCTTTATTCTAAATATTTTACAGATAAAGCGCCGATGACGGATGGGACATGAGTGTCCAAGTGGAACACTAGTGGTGGTTTTGCTATATTTTGGACAGTTGTGCATTTGGCTATCTGTGCCGGCTTGTGGCACGGTAATGATTTAGTTTTAGTCATGGTAGAATTTATGGCATTTTGAACCTTATGCGTGAATTCTTGTAATGACTATAAACTTGGAAAAAATCACATGAATGGTATGTATCTTTTGAGAAAAGTGTGTGTTGGAGATGTATGGCACCTTAGGACCATTTTCCTCTTTGGTTGTGATTTCTTGTATGGTTGCTCATGAGCAAATGGAGTATGGAAAGTATGTATGCATGAGTTCTTGAGTGAAGATGGTAAGAAAAAATTGATGGAATTACATCTCAAATGTGAAATGCATGTTATGTGAATATACTTGATGGCCATTGAGGCATTAGAGTAGCCATTGGGGGGACACATGCCCAAAAGTATCCATTTTGAGTTCAAGGAGTGAATGGAATTTATGTATATAGTAAGAGAGTTATGTTAGCTTCATTTTGATAGGTTATGGACCTTGTTTGGATTTAAATTGAGAAAGATATGCATGTGTTAGTGCATGAGTGGACAATCTGACCCATGACCACTAAATTGAGTATAACTTGAGCTGTGGTTGGTATTTTTGAGTGATTCAAATTGGGTTAGAAACTAGACACGTTGAGGATGATCCATGTCAAATTTCAAGTCAAACGGACTTACGGATTGTGAGATATTAGCATTTGAAGACAGATTGAGGAATGCTGCCAAAAGTCCAAGCACAGGCACTTTCAGCCTGCTGAAAGTCCACTTTCAGGCGGCTGAATGTGCACTTTGAGCCTGCTAAAAGTTCATTTTCAGGCGGCTGAAAGTGCCAGTTTGAAATTGCAAACCTACTGGAATTTTCAGGCCACTCAAACTTAATTTTCAGGCGACTGAAAGTCCTGTAACCCTTAAAAATGTGTTTTTTTGTGATTTTTTTGTGATCTAAGAGTGGAAATGAAATGTCATGCATACATAGACCGATGTGTGGCCCATTGGGACAGATAATGATGAGCATACGCATAGATAACTACATGCGCATGTTTAGCTTCCACGGTAATCGAGACATATAAGGAGGTTCATTGAGGTTTAATGAACCGGTTCACCTCCGATTTTCTGGGAGTCGGGAATTGGGGCGTGACATGTATTACTTTTGAGCATGTTCTAAATGATTTTCATAAGTCATGTGCAGTAAATTTTGTATGTTCATATGTGCTAGAGTAGCGATATACATTATTGGTTCGTGCATGCTAGGAGGAGCATGGTCTTAAATATTGTGATATATTTAAGTGCATGTATATTTTTGAGAATATGTGAGGATGAACCTACTGCAGCGGTGATAATATGGTTCTACATACCTTGTTGGGCCTTTGAGGTCACCCCCTCCCAGGTTTTGCAGGTATTGTTGATTACGGAGTTAGTTTGGGGACTGATAGCATCGGTTGTAGAGGTAGTGTCTAGATTCCTTAGAATCTAATGTATGTCCAGGATAATGGATAGATAGGTGCATTACATTTGGATTAAATGTATGGAGCGATTATGTTGATTCAGTTCCTTCAGTTGTATTTTATTCATGTGATGTATGTATATAATACTACATTGGTAGTATTATATACATTGTATATAATACTAAGATTATTAACGCGTATTTTATTCATGTGATGTATGTATATAATACGTTATATATTTTGTATTATATACATACATAATACATAACGTATGTATTATGTATGTATATAATACTAAAAATTCAGTTGTATTTTATCACATTCAGTTGTATTTTACCGGCTACACTCAAGTATGTTTTCTTGGGCTCTAATGAAACCCTTCCAGTCATTATTGCTTCCAATCTCACCAATGATCAAGAGATGGAACTTCTAAAAGTGCTAAAAGAGCACAAGGAAGCAATAGGATGGAGTGTGGCAGATCTTAAGGGAATATATCCTTCTATTTGTATGCACCGCATACACTTGGAAGAAGATGCAAAGACCTCAAGAGAGGCACAACGTCGATTAAAACCAAATATGAAGGAGGTTGTGAAGTTGCTAGATGTGGGAATCATTTACCCTATCTCAAATAGTAAGTGGGTTAGTCCCACTCAAATGGTTCCTAAGATGTCCGGTATTACAGTGCAACCAAATGATAAGGGTGAATTGGTTCCCCAACGCACCACCACGGGATAGAGAGTTTGCATAGATTATCGGAAACTAAATTCAGCAACTCGGAAAGATCACTTCCCTCTTCCATTTATTGATCAAATCTTAGAGAGATTAGCTGGTCAAAGTTTTGATTACTTCTTAGATGGATATTCCGGCTATAATCAGGTTGCTATAGACCTGAGGGACCAAGAGAAAACCACCTTTACATGTCCTTTTGGCACATTCGCTTATAGACGCATGCCCTTTGAGTTGTGCAATGCACTGGCGACTTTTCAACGGTGTATGATGTCTATCTTTTCAGACATGGTGGAAAATTTCTTGGAAGTGTTCATGGATGATTTCTCCATGTTTGGACCTTCATTCGAATCATGCCTCCAAAATCTATCTCGTGTTCTCACACGATGTCAAGAAACCAATCTAATCCTCAGTTGGGAAAAGAGCCATTTTATGGTTCAAGAGGGCATTGTCCTAGGCCTAAGAGAGGAATTGAGGTTGACAAAGCCAAGGTTGAACTTATTTCCAAACTTCCTCCACCATCAACGATGAGAGAGATTCATTCATTCCTTGGGCATGCGGGCTTTTATCACCGTTTCATCAAAGACTTTAGCAAGATCTCTCGGCCTTTATGTCACCTTCTTAAAAAAGAGTCTTGTTTTACCTTTGATGAAGCGTGCCTTAACGCTTTTGAAAAGCTCCGCACCATGCTTACAACCGCTCCGATTCTCATCCCTCCAAATTGGGCTGTCCCATTTGAGATCATGTGTGATGCATCCGATTATGCTATGGGTGCGGTCTTAGGGCAACGGGTAGACAAATTATCACATGTTATCTACTATGCAAGTAAAACTCTTTCCGAGGATTAAATTAATTATATTCGGACCATGCTGTCCTCTGGCATCTTTTGGCCAAAAAGGACACTAAGCCTAGATTGATCCCGTGGATACTCTTGTTGCAAGAGTTTAATTTTGAGATTAGAGACAAAAAGGGAACCGAAAATGTGGTGGCTGACCACCTCTCTAGAATTCTTGTTGAATCCCTCAATGATTCCATTCCAATTTGTGAATCCTTCCCGGATGAACAACCTTTTGTAATCTCTCAAGAGAGTATCCCTTGGTATGCGGACATTGTCAACTACTTGGCAACCGGCAAAATACCGTCTTCTTGGACCAAGCAAGAGAAGGATCAGTTTTTCTCCCAATCACGATCATATTATTGGGACGATCCTCAATTATTCAAATATTGTCCTGATCAAATAATCCAAAAATGTGTAGCCAAGAGTGAATTCCAAAGCATTCTAAAATTATGTCATACACTTGCTTGTGGGGGACACTTTAGTGCTAAGAAAACTGCAGCAAAGATTCTTCAATGCGGATTTTTTTGGCCAACACTTCATTGGGACGCATACTCATTTTGTCGCTCGTGTGAGCGATGTTAGTGCCTTGGCGCAATGTCTCGGAAGGACATGATGCCTCTCAACCCTATTCTTATTGTTGAGATATTTGATGTGTGGGGCATCGACTTCATGGGACCTTTTCCACCATCTACTGGTCATGAGTACAAACTTGTGGCAGTGGACTACGTTTCTAAATGGATAGAGGTCATTGCTACCAAAACCAATGACCACACAGTCGTGGTTAAGTTCATTCAAGCTAATATCTTTAGCCGTTTTGGTACGCCTCGGGCCCTCATCAGTGACGGAGATAAACATTTTTCTAAACGGTTCCTTCGAACCTTGCTTACCAAATACTCTGTCACACACAAAGTAGCCACCCCATACCATCCTCAAACTAGTGGATAAGTGGAAGTATCCAATAGGGAGATAAAGAACATCCTTGAGAAAATAGTTCGACCTGACCGGAAAGATTGGTCATTGAGACTAAATGTTGTATTGTGGGCTTACCGAACTGCTTATAAGACTCCCATTGGAATGTCACCTTACCGGTTGGTTTATGGTAAAGCATGCCATCTTTCAGTTGAATTGGAGCACAAAGCTATGTGCGCCACCAAAACATTCAATTTTGACATGCAAATGGCCGGCTCTAATTGAAAGCTTCAATTGAATGAATTGGAAGAATTGCGACATGACGCGTATGAGAACGCTAAAATCTATAAGGCAAAGTCTAAAACCTTTCATGATCACAATATTCGAGTCAAAATATTTTCTCCGGGACAGAAAGTATGGTTGTACAACTCACACCTCCGTTTGTTTCCCGGAAAACTTTGCTCCCATTGGGATGGTCCATTTTTGGTTAATTCCGTTGCTCCCCACGGAGCGGTGGAATTGAAGGACTTAAAAGATGGAACATTGTTCAAAGTGAATGGGCAGCACTTAAAATCGTGCATGGATGACCAAGTTACCATGGAGTATGTGGATGTCATCAATTTGACGGATCCCGTTTTGTTGACTCATGAACCGATTCCAACGTCATGCCATAGACGTATAATTTGGCGAGGCCATGGTAGCTATCATGCTTCCATGATGTCCCTCTAATCAAAAGCAATTTTGTATCTAAGTCCCATAAGTTCAAGTCCATGAGGTTCTAAATTAAGCTGATCAACAAGGTTGTTTTTCAGAATCTTGATTGATCGAAACAAGGATCTCGATCAATCGAGATCTCGATTAATTGAGATTTTGGTCTCGATTGATTGAAATAATGCAGAGATTTTGGAACATTTTGCAAAGTGCAAAGTACCGAGGGGTGTTTTTTCTCAAGCTGATCAACAAGGTTGTTTTTCAGAATCTTGATTGATCGAAACAAGGATCTCGATCAATCGAGATCTTGATTAATCTAGATTTTGGTCTCGATTGATCGAAATAATGCAGAGATTTTAGAACATTTTGCAAAGTGCAAAGTACCGAGAGGTGTTTTTTCTCGATAGTACTTCGATACGTACTCGATCAATCGAAATCTCGATCAATCGAGATCCCATTCTCGATCAATCAAGATCTCGATTAGAGTAGCTTTATCTTTTCATATTTTCTGCTTTACTTTTCGTTGTTTTTCTTTCTTTGCTTTTTGATAGGCCATGTTGGCCATGTTAGTTTTTGTGTATTCCAAATGCATCCTTTTGTACTGAAACTCATTTTGACATATATGGAATACAGTTGTCATTTCTTTTATAGCATGTGTTCTATTTACTGTCTTTCTTTTTACTTTTTGCCAATATCTCTGCTCTCTATACTTTGACTATGTATGTAGTACCACTTGCCTAATTGTTATATGTGATTCAGTTGATGATTTCTGTTTATTACCGCCTGGTTTTAATTCCCAATACTGTTGAGATTCTTCAACGCAGTATGGCGTTAATAAAGAAAAGCAGGCCCTTTGCATGCTATACGTTAGTGTGCCTGGATAGTTAATATCTTATCGCATAGACCTCTTAGTCAATTGGGAAACACCAGTTCAGAGCCTTGGATGTGCAGTGATCTCGACATTGTCAACTTGTACATAATTCTTTTATCATGTTCTTTTCATGTACTTTTTGTTCCATTTAATGCTCGTGGTATCCAGTTGGTGTTCCGTGCAGGTTTTTCTCATTTACAGGATGACCGGCCGTGTTGGAATGCCATTTTTGTCGAGTTCTGCAATCCCGGTAATTTCTTTCCTTGTTCTTCTTGTCCAAGCATTAAGGACAATGTTGCATCTAAGTTTGGGGGTGCCGTATGCTATACCACTTGCATATGCATGCAAATGTTCAATCTTTGTATTGATTGTCATTGTAGAGCAATTTTTTTTCTTGATATTTTTGCATGCTTGCTATGATGTCTTGCTTTTTAAGGGAAGATCATTTGAATAAATGTCCGAGGTAAATGCAGCAGGTAGTTAAGAGCTTTAACATTGTAAATACCCACACTTTTGCAAGCTATGTAATAGGTTAGAATAGTCCACATTTTTGTTCAAATATGAATATGTACAATTTTTGCCCTAAATTTGTCCTTAACAGCACAAATTCGCACACATGCATTTTAAATTGTGGGGTATAAGTCTGATGAAGAATTTTGTAAATTTCTGTTTTTGTTTGAACAGCTTAAAGAATGAGTTCTTCCGGTTGTTTTTTTTTTTTTAAAAAAAAAAAAGAGAAAATATGCAATAAGCTTTCTCACTCAATAAACTGGATCTCTATGCCTCATTAAGCATGGAGTATTCGCGTATAAGTGTGCAAGGTTGAGCAATAATAAGCGAGTGGCTTGTTTAAGCTCATCGCCTTGTAAGCTCGGTTATTAAGTCCGAGGGGTGTTTCTTCACCTAATGCCCTAAAACCAATTGGTTTAGGAGTCATTGGCCCAATGCCGCTACATGGGCTTGCAAGAAAGTAAAAAGAGCTAAGCATTGCACGGTCATCTGCACATGAGCATTCATGTATATTTTGCAGTAAGGAACAACAGTGTCGAGCTTTTTCAATGAGTTTTTCTTTTAAAAACAGATTTGTTCTTATTTTTCTCCAAATATGACAAAGTCACGCGTTAGAATGCATGTTCACTTTTCAAAGAGGATTTTGGGGTTGGAATCGGTATTTTTATTCAGATTGCCCATTATGTGGGGACTGTCATCTGTTTGTAGTTTGTGAAGGTCCATTTTTGCTAATGACCACATAGTTCTGTAATACTTGTTGCATTTGTCAGGTGTGAAATGAACGGATAATCATCCTTTATCTAGTTGATGACTGAGCATGATTCAATTTTTGTATAAGATAGTTCATTTCATTTTTGTAACATTGCATTGCTAAGGGACTAGCAATGTGTAAGTTTGGGGGTGTGATAAGTGTTCAATACTATGTATTTGAACCCTCTTTATTGCATATGTTAGTCCCGTTATTACGTTTACTGAGGTACGTTTACGGTATATTTGTGTTTTTGATGTATTGCAGGTTTTGTACCAAAAGGAGCAATGTTTGAGGCCATTTGTAGTTGAATAGCAGAATTCAGAAATGAAGCTAAGGCATCTCGATCAATCGAGATGTTGATCTTGATCAATCGAGATCTCAATTGATCGAGACATGCATTTCGATTAATCGAAATATCGATCAATCGAGATTCTGCAGACCCACTTGCCCACTTGCTCACCTACTCTCCCACTTGCAACAAAATCTACCTTTTTGCACGACTTGAATGGATTTTCTGACTTGAAGAAGACACATGAAGATATTATTGATTTAGTTGGTATATATATTGCTATATATATATACATGGTGGGTCCCAAGGATGGAAAGTAGCCAAATATGCACAAAAGGAGCCATTTCTCTCATATATCACATACCATACATTAGAGACTTTCGGGAGAGGAGAAGGAGAAGCTGAACCAGACCTTGAAGCTTCATTTTCTCCATCAATGGAAGAGTGCAAGGCTGCCATGATCAACAAACTTCTCTCCTAGGGTGTGGGTGAAACCCCTAGCCATGTAAACTTGTTCATTTTTGTAGCATTATTTGGGATTTGTATTTAAATGTTGATTACTTAGTCCAGTGATGATGTACACTTATACATTTCTTATATATATTCATATGATGTTGCTTTTATTCTTGTCTTAGAGTAGAATCCATCTTATGAATGCACAACACTTGCATCTTCCACAAGAAATACAAATGATGGCTAGGTAATGGTATTTAAATTGAATGTGGTGTTCTTACTTGTATAAACCATGCCAAGATGAGGTAGTTTGGATGCATTTAGGTTCACTTAGAGAGTAGGGTAATTAGTTAGGTTGAAGAACTATGCTTGTTGAAGATGGATTATGATAGGTTTGAACACACATTGATCTTTTGATATGTTATTGAGGTCACAAGCCTAATGACATTGTTAGACATTTAATTTTATAAATCCCAAGCTTGCTAAATTTATGAAAATGTGAATGGCTAGAGGTGGAAACCACCCCTAGTTCTCTCTCCCAACTTACAACTCTTTAAATTTAGTGTTTTCACATTTCATGCAATAGTTTTAAAACAAAAATCAAAACCTTATTTTTAGAATTAAAGTGGAATTAATCTCTCTTCAAGACAATTAACAACTAGTCCTCGTGGGATCGATACCCTCTATATAGAACCGTATCTGCAAAGATTCGTGCTCTTGCGAGTGGTTAAATTATATTTTAAAAAAGGGCAAAAATAAGCTTACAATTACAATCAAGTTTAGCCACATCAACATGTATGAGGTTTGTGGTAAATGTTATGTCAAAAGCATGATTTGGTATTTATTGAGCAAGTAATTTGATGCCAAAGTGTAGAGCCTTGTAAATGTATGTTCAATTTTATTATTTGGTGATGCTTGTGGTGTTGACATCATCCATGAACATGTTGCATACATGGTGTTTGATAAAATGTCCCAAAGAGGGTTTTTCTTTGAAAACGTGACGTGGGGCTTCGGAGCATGCCCACCCATGTCTCTTTTGTTAGGGTTTTGAAAAATCATGAACCATTTGTGTGTGTGTAAAAATGCATTCCTTGAAAGCATTTATTTGAGAATGTTGCTCATGTGTTGAATATGCTATGTATGTCTAATTACTCTAGTATATGCCATGTAGCCGATAGGGATGCTATGACTTACATTCATGTTGGTCAGCGTCGAGTTGGCGCTTAAGTGGGGTTGGAGTATCTCTACTGAGCCGCAGTGGTGCTCACCCCACTCCCCCCAACATTTTTCAGGTTGTACGCCAAGATTGGATGAAAAAGGGACTTCATAGTCACTTGTGGAGGTTTTGGAATTCAATTGTAGAATGATGGTCATTTTGATAAAATTTTTGAAGGTTTATGTTTAAACCATGTGATGGTAGCTATCCGTGCCTGCTTATGGCATGTGGATTGGATGGAAGGCATTGTAATTATGTTTTAAGTATGTTGATATGTTTTAGTTCATATGTAATGACTATATATTGGTTACATGTGATTTTTGGTGTATGAATGGAAGGATGTGGTTTGGTTTCCCACTAAGTATCACCTTGTGGGAACGGAATAAATGATGGAATGGTTAAGTTTTCATGTATGATATTGAGAGAATGAGTGTTGGAGACTTGATTTGTGCATTCTTACCATGCTATGAACATTTTAGATCGATTATGGTTGTTTTGATTCCAAGGATAAAGTAACTTTGAAGGAAACTTGAGGGGTTCAAGGATTTTGATTCTATGAGACCCAAATTCATTGATTTTGTGTAGTATTGATCATAATTTAAGTTTGATCAGGATTTGGTATGGTGGTATAGCACATTGGGCTTGAAAAATCAGGTTGTGAGGCATTTTTGGACTTTCGATCGAGTGCCCCCTGCATCGGTCGACTGAAAGTGGGAGATCCTGAGAGTTAGAATAGCTGGGAATAGGTTTTGGGTTCACATGTGTGAAAATATGTAGGCCGTAACTAGTTGGTTATACAACCGAGGAATGGTTTGGGGCCCATGGTGGTTGATTAAGGTTAAATGATGCATGTCCATATACAAGGATTAGATTAAGCTTCTGCGGTAATAATGAAAGAAAAATGAGGGTTCAATGGAATTAATGGACGGGTTCACCCTTGGTTTCCGGAAGTCAAAAATTAGGATGTGACAGAATGGTATCAAAGTGTGGTACTATCGCATGAGTGTGGTTAAGAATAGTTCACGGGGTTGAGTGAACTTGTTCACACTCGGGATTCGGGTTGGTCCGGGGGAGTCTCGGTGGTTCGGGTTCCGGGGTGTGACAGTAGTGATTATACATTATTTTTGCTAGGAATTACTTTTTTTGAATCAGAATGACTCAAACAAAACGGGATGAATATAGGATTGGGGCATGCTCGTTGTTTCTTTCGGATGTCCAGACGGTCAAATCTTGCACAAAGCATCGTACGGTTGTGATCCTGCATTATTTTTGCTAGGTATGGGACTTTTTAGTTTAGAATAACTCAAATGAAACTAGTCTAAAATTGTTGCTGCCATGCTTGTTTCTTTCAGATGTCTAAATGATCGAAACTGGCACAAAGCACCATACGGTTGTGATCATGTATGATTTTTGCAAGGAATTGCTCTTCTTGACTCAGAAGGACTCAAACAAGATAGAACGAAGATTGGATGGGCATGCTCGTTGTTTCTTTTGGACGTCTTGATGGTCGAATTTGGCAAAAAGGAATGTACGATCCTGATTATGGCCTAATTTTTTGAGGAATAGGACTTTTTGAATCAAAACAACTCAAAAGAAACTAGTTTAAAATTGTTGTTGCCATACTCGTGTCTTTTGAATGTCCAAACGGTTGAATCTGGCACAACGCACCATACGGTTGTGATCGTGCTATATTTTTGCTAGGAATTGCTGCTTTCAAATTGAAACAACTCAGTCAAAACAGGATGAAGATTGAATTGGGATGCTCATTGTTTCTCTTGGACGTATAGATGGTCGAATTTGGCAAAAGTAACGTAAGATTCTGATTGTTGCACAATTTCTCTTAGAATGAGATTTTCTGAAACAAAACAACTCAAACGAAACTAGTTTAAAATAGTTGTTGTCATGCTCATTTATTTTGGATGTCCAAACGGTCGAATATGGCATAAAGAACCATATGGTTGTGATCATGCACGATTTCTGCTATGAATTGCATTTTTTTCATCAGAACAATTCATACAAATAGGATGAAGATTGGATCGACATGCTCATTGTTTGATTTTGACTTCTTGACGGTCGAAATTGGCAAAAAGCAACCTACGGTTATGATCATGCATTATATTTGCTAGGAATTACTCTTTTCGAATCAGAACGTCTCATACAAAATAGGATGAAGATTGGATTGGTATGCTCATTGTTTCTTTCAGACGTCTAGACGGTAGAATTTGGCAAAAAGCAATGTAATATTCTAAATGGGTCACGATTTCTCTAGGAATGGGACTTTTTGAAATAAAACAACTCAAACAAAACTAATTTGAAATCATTGTTGCCTTGCTCATTTCTTTTGGATATCTAGATTGTCGAATCTGGCACAAAGCACCAAACAGCTGTGATCATGCATTATTTCAGCTAGGAATTGCTCTTTTCGAATCGAAATGACTCAAACAAAATAGGATGAAGATTGGATTGGCATGTTCATTTTTTTCTTTCGGACATCTAGACGAACGAATTTGGCAAAAAGTAACATACGAATATGATTGTGGCAAGAGTTCTCTAAGAATAGGACATTTCGATAAAAATAACTCCAACAAAACTAATTTAAAATTGTTGTTACCATGTTCATTTCTTTTGGATGTCCACACTGTCGAATTTGGCACAAACCATCGTACGGTATTGATCATGGATTATATTTGCTAGAAATTGCTCTTTTTGAATCAAAACAAGTGATACAAAATTGGTTGAAGATCGGATTGGCGTGCTCGTTGTTTCTTTTGGGCGTCTAGACAATCGAACTCTGGAAAAAGCAATGTAAGATTCAGATTATGGCATGGTTTCTCTAGGAATGGGACTTTTCAAAAAAAAAGAACACAAATGAAACTAGTTTTAAATCATTGTTGCCTTGCTCGTTTCTTTTGGATATGCAGACGGTCTAATCTGGTACAAAGCACTATACGGTTGTGATCATACACCATGACTGTTAGGAATTGCTCTTTTAAAATGATAACGACTCATATGAAAAAGGTTGAAGATCGGACAGACATGCTTGTTGTTCCTTTTGGACATCTTGATGTTCTAATTTGGCAAAAAAAATAACGTGCGATTTTGATTACGACACGATTTCTCTAGGAATGGTACTTCACGAATCATATCAACTCAAACGAAACTAGTTTAAAATCATTGTTGCCATGCTACTTTCTTTAGATGTCTAGACGGTCAAACCTAGCACAAAGAACCATACGGTTGTGATCGTGCTCAATTTCTGTAAAGAATTTTTATCTTTTCAAAAAGAACGACTCCAACAAAATAGGATTAAAATCAGATCGACAAGCTTGTTGTTTCTTTTGGACGTCTAGAATGTCGAATTTGGCAAAAAGAAACATATGAATCTAATTGTGACAAGATTTCTCTAAGAATGAGACTTTTCAAACTAAAACAACTCAAACGAAACTATTTTAAAATCGTTGTTGCCATGATCGTTTCTTTTGGATATCTAGATGGTCGAATTTGGCACAAAGCACCATACGGTTGTTGTGACGACTCAAATTTTTTTTTGAATTATAATTACAGATCGGTGACTTTTAAGCATGAGTAGTCGATTAATGATGTGTTTAGTGGATTTAAATAATCCTTTTTCCTTTTTTCTTTTTCGGTTATGGGTTTGGGATCGAAATAGATTCGAAAAAATTGGAAGGTAACTACGGACACTTGAGAGTGACGTAGGGGTGTGGATGTAAGTTTAAGGGCATTAGTGAAGTTTTGAAAAGTGAGAAAATGTGTAGAGACCGTGACCAATTTTGGCCGGTTTTGTATTTTTCGCACTATAATTGCCATAAATGCATTTTGAGTGGTGTTTAACATGTTTTGAGTGTGGTAAATATGTTTGGGAAGTGTTTTTAAGGTTTTGGAAAGTTTTCGGGAGATTTGGAGAAGTTTGACTTTTTGGTCAAACCGGGCCCGGGATGCGACTTAAGTGGGCCCGGTAATCTGGAAAATTTCCAAAAAAAATTATTTTTGAGAATGATTTAGATGAAATGTTTAGAGAGTAGAGGAAGTGATTTCGAGACCGTAGGAGTTTTCAGAATCGAAAAAGGAGTTCGGGAGGGTACGTTAAGTGGCCGGGGGGCATTTTAATCTTTTTACAAGCCCTAGATATTTTAAATATCAGTGGTAGAGATATTCAGCCATATCTCACGCCTCTTTCTCTCTCTAAAGCTCTCCATCTTCATAGCTCTCCCTTCTCTCTATATTTCGGACCCGTTCGGCTTGGATTCAAGACTTGCCGAAGGAGGGAGATACGTAGGGGACGGCTAGGGCTTCCCTTTGAACCGATCAAAGTGGTGGTTCGACAAGATAGAGTTCGCTAGAAATTTGGTGAAGTGCTTGGAAGGTCTTCATTTTCGAGTTAGGGGTTCTTCTTCTCTTCTAATTGTCGATTCTAGGGTTTCGGGTGAAGAAGTGAGGTATAGGTTGTGTTTCACATGCTTTAGGATGGTGAGAGGTGTGGAAAGTTGCATTTTCTTCTTCTCTAGAGTTCTATCTTTTCACAATTGTGTATATTGTGTTGGTGGTAGCATGTGAGTTTGAAGTGTGTGAGTGTAAGAAATTGATACATAAGCATTATGTGCTCAATTTGGTGTATATGTGGAAAAATGTGTACCAAGTGTCATATTTGTGATTATATGTGAGAATGTGGTTGTTGAATGCATGTTTAGTTCTGTGTTCTAAAATTATGCATTGAATGTAGCATGAGTAAAATATGCAAATTTTGAAGTTGTATGTATATGAGATAGTATATGCATGTGTTATACATATATGTGCAATATGAGGTATGTAGTGATGGAAAATATGCTTGTTACTTCTTTTTAGTATCAATGAGCATGAGTAGTGCATGAAAATAAAATGTCATGTGTTTATGCATTCATATTGCATATGTGAGAAGTTGTGGGAAAAATGATGCAAATGAGATATACGGGGCTTCGGAGTGGTCCAACCGTGTTATGAAATGTGGTAAAATTGTCCACTATGTATGGCCCTCGGAGTGGACCCGCCATACTAAGGCTTAATGCCTAGGATCGGAGTATGTCCAATATTAATGACCCCTCGGAGTTGTCCTGGTCATAGGATGATTATCGGAGAATATCCAAGAATTGTGAGCCTCGGAGTTATCCCCTCACTCTATGGCAATCCCATATATTGCTATGATAGAATGACCTTTCGGAGTTGTCCCGGTCATTAGATGGTTATTGGAGGTGTCCAAGGTTACATGATCCTCGGAGCGGACCAATCATATAGGGTATCGGATGAGGACCAAGAGAGAGAGCATTTACTCACTTTAATGCTTTTATGTTTGAACATGTTGTACATGATTCGTGAAATATGCAATCTTCTTTAATTGCATTTGTTGATGTGTTTGTGAGATTGTGGACGTGGCATGTAGTGTATTCATATGCATTCCATGTAGGTCGTGTCGGTTCGGCACTTAGAAGGGTTGAGAAACCTTTACTGAGCCGAAGTGGTGCTCACCCCTTTATTATAAACTATTTTTACAGATAAAGCGCCGATGACGGATGGGACATGAGTGTCCAAGTGGAACTCTAGTGGTGTTTATGCTATTTTTTGGATGTTGAGCGTTTCGTGGCTATCCATGCCGGCTTGTGGCATGTGACTTCCTTTTTAGTCGTGGTTGTACTTTGGACATATGTACTTTTGATGTATGTATTGGATTATAAACTTGTTGGGTGTGGAAAGACAA
This sequence comes from Cornus controversa, assembly GCA_026545225.1. Taxonomy (NCBI): domain Eukaryota; kingdom Viridiplantae; phylum Streptophyta; class Magnoliopsida; order Cornales; family Cornaceae; genus Cornus; species Cornus controversa. The sequence goes on along the minus strand of CM048854.1, from coordinate 4,662,877 downwards.
CGGTTTAATTTATGTAATGCCCGTGGTGGCACTTAATTCATTTTGATGATGTTTCCATTATGAATGGGTTGTGTTTGTGAAAGAAATGATTCATTTTGTTATATGAATTCAATTATGAATGTGATCTTGAGAGTTAGATTGATGTTCGAACCTTTCATTTATATTTTTAATCATGTATGAGGGGTTCTAGGACGAAATAATTTTGATTGGGCTTCATGTGGATCATGTATAGGGTTGTTGGAAGCCCCAGGAGGTGCATTTCGATCAATCGAGATGCCTGTTTCGATCAATCGAAACCCCCATTTCGATTGATCGAAAGGTTGATGATTTATGGTGATTTTTAGAGTCCAAAAAAGAGGAATTTGGATCAATCGAGACCCCCCATCTTGATCAATCGAGATATTGCAGGTCTGGGGTCTCGAAAGGGTGAAAATCTCGCTTGAATTTCGATTAATCGAGATTTAATCTCGATCAATTGAGATTACTATTCACAGCTTTTTCCAAAACTTCATTTCGACGTAATTTCTTCATTTTAGATCGGAATTGAGTGTGGTTTTTTTTGAAATTGAGTATTTTTGGATTCTCTATCCAATGGTGTAAGATTAAGTTTTAGATTCGAAATACAGAAAATTTTGAGGCTCTAAAGTGAGTGATTCTTAAAAGTGTGGGCAAGTAAATGTTCACTAAGGTGTGTGATTTGATGTAGGGCCCATGGGGAGTAGTTAAGATAGATTTGGGTGCATTCATATGCAATAATTGAGTTAATCTTTCATGGTGAATGAGGGTAATGGGGGCCTATTGGGCTAAATGGACGGTTTAACCTCCGTTTCTCCGAGAGTTGGAAATCGGGGCGTTATAGCATGGTATCAAACCTTGATACTAATGCATTGAGTGTAATTGAGATTGTTCACGGGGTTAAGTGAACGGGTTCACACTCGGGACTCGGGGTCGGTCCGGGGGAGCCCCGGCGGTCCAGATTTCGGGGCGTGACAGGAATGGTATCAGGGCACTAGGTTGCAATACCTAGTGATGAAGGGTGAGACTTGATTTAGTGATCACTTGAGGTTAAGGATCGGAACATGAGGATTTGAACTTGAAATTGTAAATTGCTTATGTGGAACTTGATTTATGCTTACGATGTCTTAACATGCTTTTGTGGATTAGATTGACATGGCATGTGTAAACATGATGGATATGTGTAAGAAGTGTAAAATTGTTGGACTTAAAATTTTTCTTGTTGTTCATATAGAAAGAAATGCCTCCAAGAAGAGCGTGAGACATTGGCGCTGATGCTCCTCAGGAGCCAACCGATGGAACACAATTTATGCGTGACATGGCTGATACTATGAGAAGAATGGCTAGGGAAGCCAGAGAAGAGGAGGTTCAGGCATTGCCTAGGGTTTCCTTGAGCCAACAGATGGTGGCTATGAAGGAATATGTGAAATTTAATCTGCCTACCTTTGATGGCGTGCGTGATCCACTTGTGGCTGAGAGTTGGATAGACCAAACTCATAAACTCATGGTTGCTCTTGCAATCGATGAGGATTTGAAAGTGGGAGTAGCGGCGCTTCACTTACAAGGAGAAGCGAATCGGTGGTGGAAATTCATCGGGAATGTCCACAACACCGAGACTATGGACTGGGAGACCTTTAAGGGGTTGTTTTTTGATAAGTTCTTTTTGGCTATGGTAAAGGACTGGATGAGGCAAGAGTTCATAGATCTAGTCCAAGGGGACTTGGATGTGATGGGGTACGAGACCAAATTTATATCTTTGGCTCGCTTTGCCCCGGAGATGGTGATAAATAAGGAATTGAAGGTGAAAAGGTTTGTGAAGGGACTCAAAACCTCTATCAGAAAGAGGGTGTCCATCTTGGGTTTGAGGACCTACAGTGAGGTGGTTGACAGAGCCTTGGTGGCTGAGGAGGATGACAGAGACACTCAAAGGTTGTGGGACTCTAGACAGCAAGCAAAGGGTATGAGTACTTCTTTGAGTAGTCAGGGGAGGAAAAGGAATAGGGAGAGCAGATCAGGTTCACAGGGGCAGCAGCAGACTCGCCCTGTACCTTCATTATCCTTACCTACTGGATCTGCACGATCCACAGTTGTGTACTATCATTGCCAGCACTCTGGCCATTTTTGTTCTGAGTGCCCTCAGAGGCAAATAGTGGCATCAGTGCCTGTGGCTTCGGTAGGGGAACAGGTATGTTTTCATTGCAAGCAACCTGGCCATGTTAGGGCCAACTGTCAATAGAGACAGAGTACACTGAGTGGTATGATGACTCAGTAGAGGGTTGGGCAGACAGCTACAGTTCAGTCTAGTTTCAGGACATTACCGTCACCTCATCCAGCGCATTATGTACAGGGATCTCGAGTAGCGAGAGTTTTCATGCCTGCTTCCAATCAACAGTCAGGGTTACAGGGGACTGGTCAGCAGTCACGGGGCCGTGGGTTCACGCTTGCTCCTGCAGAGGATGTACCGGGACCGTTAGTGGTCAGAGGTATTTTCCTGGTTTCTAGCTCATGGGCTAAGGTGTTGATAGATTCAGGTGCATCACATTCATTCATATCTGTTGCATTTGTTTGTGCCTTGGGGCTGCGGGTGTCATCACTGGAGTCACCATTGTCCATTGATACACCAGTTGGGGGTAGGGTTAGCCTGGATAGAGTGTGTCGGCCTTGCGAGATCGAGGTTGTTGGGCGTCGACTAGTGTTCGACTTTGTGTTACTAGACATAATCACTTTTGATGTCATTTTAGGTATGGACTGGCTATCTACATTTAGAGCCATGATTGATTTTCTCCGTAGGAGAGTGACAGTGTGCACACCCGAGAGTGATTACTTTTATTTTATAGGAGAGAGGGATGATTTCTATGTTCCGTCTCTGTTTGGTTCCTGTGTGAGGGACGGGGTTGGATATTTCCTAGCTAGCTTATTAGCCGAGGAGGATGAGATTGTGACTAGTGGAGGATATTTCCACCGGTGGTGAGAGAGTTTGTGGATGTATTCCCGGAGGACTTGACAGAGTTACCTCCGATGAGAGATGTTGTGTTTAACATTGATCTTGCTCCTGTTACCACGCCTATCTCTATGGCACCGTACCGAATGGCACCGACAGAGTTGATGGAGTTAAAAGATCAATTATAGGAATTGTTGGGTAAGGGATTTGTACGACCTAGTACATCGCCTTGGGGAGCTCCGGTCCTATTTGCTAAAAAGAAGGACGAATCTTTATGGTTTTGCATAGACTACTGTAAGTTGAACCAAGCAACGATTAAGAACAAGTATCATTTTTCAAGGATAGATGACTTGTTTGATCAGCTTAAGGGTTTGACTTATTTTTCAAAGATTGACTTTAGGTCGGGGTATTACCAGTTGAGGGTAAGGGAAGAGGACATTCCAAAGACAACGTTTTGGACTAGATATGGTCACTATGAGTTTCTAGTGATGCCATTTGGTTTGACGAATGCACCAGCAGCGTTCATGGATTTGATGAACCGAATATTCAGGGTGTACTTGGATAGGTTTGTGGTGGTCTTTTTCTATGGAGGAGCATGAGATCCATTTGAGGACAGTGTTGCAGACATTAAGAGAGCACCGTTTGTATGCCAAATTCAAAAAATGTGAATTTTGGCTAATGGAGGTGAAGTTCCTAGGACACGTGGTGTCGGAAGGAGGAGTATCCATAGACCCTTCTAAGATTGAAGCGGTAATGGATTGGGAGAGGCCTAAGAATGTATTTGAAATATGTAGCTTCTTGGGGTTAGCAGGATATTACCGGTGTTTTGTGAAAGACTTTTCGAAATTAGCGGCGCCGATGACCAAGCTTACTCGTAAAGGAGTTAAGTTTGAGTAGAACGAGGTTGCGAGCATTCCTTTATGGAATTGAAGCGTAAATTGACTAGTGCTCTAATATTGATTATTCCCGAGCGCGGTTTGGATTATGTCATCTACTGTGACACTTCACGGGATGGTTTGGGATGTGTGTTGATGCAGACCGAGAGGGTTGTTTCATATGGTTCCCGACAGTTAAAGATCCACGAGCAGAATTACCCGACTCATGACTTGGAGTTAGCGGCGGTAATTTTTGCTTTGAAAACGTGGAGGCATTATCTCTACGGAGAGAAATTTGAGGTTTTCTCCGATCATAAGAGCTTGAAGTACCTTTTTACACAAAAGGACTTGAATATTAGACAGAGGAGATGGGTTGAATACATGGAAGACTACAACTTTGATCTTCAGTATCACTCGGGGAAGGCTAATGTGGTTGCCGATGCATTGAGCAGGAAATCACATGGCACTTTGGCTAGCATTGCCATTCGTGAGTGGAAGATGATAGAAGACATCTCAGAAATAAGATTGTGCTTCAGTGAGAGTGATGGACATTCCACTTTGTTCACACTCATAGCTCAACCAACTCTAGTGAGTAGGGTGGTTGAGGAGCAGAGGCATGACACAGAGTTAGAGAGCATTCGCACTCGGATTATAGGTGGCGAGGTATTGGAGGATTGAGTTATCCATTCAGATGGAGGTCTGAGGTTCAGAGGCAGAATGGTTGTTCCATTGGCTTGTAGGGATGAGGTTCTGAGGGAGTTTCATAGCTCCAAACTTGCAGTACATCCCGGTGGTACCAAGATGTACCACAACCTTCGTAGACAGTATTGGTGGAAGGGCATGAAAAAGGATGTCACACGGTTTGTGGCGAGGTGCCTCACTTGTCAACAAGTGAAGGCGAGCATTTGAGACCGGCAGGTTTGTTACAGCCTTTACCGGTAGCTATGTGGAAGTGGGAACACGTCACTATGGACTTTGTGACAGGGTTACCTAGGACAAGGAAGAGTCATGATGCAGTTTGGGTCATTGTGGGTTGGTTGACCAAGATGGCTCATTTTCTCCCTATTTGAGAGACATATGATGTGGATACTCTTAGTCGGTTGTATATTGATCAGATTATGAGACTGCACGGAGTGCCAGTTTCCATTGTGTCTGATAGAGATCCGAGATTCACGTCATGATTTTGGCAGAGTTTTCAAGTTGCACTTGATACGGTCCTCCATTTCAGTATGGCTTTCCATCCCCAGACAGATGGTCAGTCGGAGCGTACTATACAGATTTTGGAGGATATGCTTAGAGCATGTGCACTTGATTTTTGTGGCAGTTGGGAGGATCACCTTCCATTGGTGGAGTTTGCATACAATAATAGCTACCAAGCTAGTATTGAGATGGCTCCATTTGAGGCCTTGTATGGTAGACCTTGAAGGTCGCCAGTTTGTTGGATAGAGATCGGTGAGATAGTGGCTTTGGGGCCGGATATAGTCAGAGAGACTACAGAAAAGATTAAGATCATACGGCAACGTTTGCTAACGGCTCAGAGTCATCAGAAAAGCTATGCTGACAGAAGGCAGAGGCCTTTAGCATTTGAGGTGGGGGACCACGTCTTCTTGAAGGTCTCGCCACGATGGGGTTTGATGAGGTTTGGGTGTAGTGAAAAGCTAGCCCCACGGTTTATCGGTCCATTCGAGATATTGGATCGTGTGGGTGAGGTTGCATACCGCTTGGCATTGCCACCGCAATTATCAAGTGTGCACAATACTTTCCACATTTTGATGTTGAGAAAGTATGAGCTGGATCCTTCACATGTGTTAGATTGGATAGATCTTGAGGTGGAGGAGGATGTGTCTTACGAGGAGAGACCAGTACAGGTTTTGGATGCTAGGGAGCAAGTGCTTCGGGGCAAGACTATTCCAATGGTTAAAGTCATTTGGAGACATCACGGAGTCGAGGAGGCTACGTGGGAGTGAGAACAAGAAGTCCACTCAAAATATCTTGAGTTTTTTCTACTTGAGGTATGTTTCTAATTTCGGGGATGAAATTCCCTTAAGGGGGGGAGGTTGTAGAGACCGTGACCAATTTTGGCCGGTTTTGTATTTTTCGCACTATAATTGCCATAAATGCATTTTGAGTGGTGTTTAACATGTTTCGAGTTTGGGAAATATGTTTGGGAAGTGTTTTTAAGGTTTTGGAAAGTTTTCGGGAGATTTGGAGAAGTTTGACTTTTTGGTCAAATCGGGCCCGGGATGCGACTTAAGTGGGCCCGGTAATCCGGAAAATTTCTAAAAAAATTTATTTTTGGGAATGACTTAGATGAAATTTTTAGACAGTAGAGGAAGTGATTTCGAGACCGTAAGAGTTTTCAGAATCGAAAAAGGAGTTCGGGAGGGTACGTTAAGTGGCCGGGGGGCATTTTAATCTTTTTACAAGCCCTAGATATTTTAAATATCAGTGGCAGGGATATTCAGCCATATCTCATGCCTCTTTCTCTCTCTAAAGCTCTCCATCTTCATAGCTCTCCCTTCTCTCTATATTTCAGACCCGTTCAGCTTGGATTCAAGACTTGCCGAAGGAGGGAGATACGTAGGGGACGGCTAGGGCTTCCCTTTGAACCGATCAAAGTGGTGGTTCGGCAAGATAGACTTTGCTAGAAATTTGGTGAAGTGCTTGGAAGGTCTTCATTTTCGAGGTAGGGGTTCTTCTTCTCTTCTAATTATGGATTCTAGGGTTTCGGGTGAAGAAGAGAGGTGTAGGTTGTGTTTCACATGCTTCAGGATGGTGAGAGGTGTGGAAAGTTGCGTTTTCTTCTTCTCTAGAGTCCTATCTTTTCACAATTGTGTATATTGTGTTGGTGGTAGCATGTGGGTTTGAAGTGAGTGTAAGAAATTGATATATAGGCATTATGTGCTCAATTTAGTGTATATGTGGAAAAATGTGTACCAAGTGTCATATATGTGATTATATATGGGAATGTGGTTGTTGAATCTATGTTTAGTTCTATGTGCAAAAATTATGCATTGAGTGCAGTATGAGTAAAATATGCTAATTTTGAAGTTGTATGCATATGAGATGATATATGCATGTGTTATACATATATGTGCTATATGTGGTGTGTGGTGGTGAGAAACATGCTTTTTACTTCTTTTTAGTGTCAATGAGCATGAGTTGAGCATGAAAATAAAATACCATGTGTTTATGCATTCATATTGCATATGTGGGAAGTTGTGAGAAAAATGACGCAAATGAGGTATACGGGGCTTCGGAGTGGTCCAACCGTGTTATGAAATGTGGTGAAATTGTCCACTATGTATGGCCCTCGGAGTGGACCCGCTATACTAAGGCTTAATGCCTAGGATCGGAGTATGTCCAATATTAATGACCCCTCGGAATTGTACCGATCATAGGATGATTATCGGAGAATGTCCAAGAATTGTGAGCCTCGGAGTTATCCCCTCACTCTATGGCAATCCCATATATTGCTATGGTAGAATGACCTTTCGGAGTTATCCCGGTCATTGGATGGTTATCGGAGGTGTCCAAGGTTACATGATCCTCGGAGCGGACCAATCATATAGGGTATAAGATGAGAACCGAGAGAGAGGGCATTTACTCACTTTAATGCTTTTATGTTTGAACATGTTGTACATGATTCGTGAAATATGCAATCCTCTTTAATTGCATTTGTTGATGTGTTTGTGAGATTGTGGACGTGTCATGTAGTGTATTCATATGCATTCCATGTAGGTCGTGTCGGTTCGGCACTTAGAAGGGTTGGGAAACCTTTACTGAGCCGCAGTGGTGCTCACCCGTTTATTAAAAACTATTTTTACAGATAAAGCACCGATGACGGATGGGACATGAGTGTCCAAGTGGAACTCTAGTGGTGTTTATGCTATTTTTTGGATGTTGAGCGTTTCGTGGCCATCCATGCTGGCTTGTGGCATGTGACTTCCTTTTTAGTCCTGGTTGTACTTTGGACATATGTACTTTTGATGTATGTATTGAATTATAAACTTGTTGGGTGTGGAAAGATAACGGTTTAATTTATGTAATGCCTGTTGATGTAGCTAAACTCGGATTAAATTGTAAGCTTAATTTTGCCCTTTTTATCAAAATATAATTTAACCACTCGCAAGAGCACGAATCTTTGTAGATAAGGCTCTATATAGAGGGTATCGATCCCACGAGGACTAGTCGCAATTGTCTTAAAGAAAGATTAATTCTACTTTAATCCTAAAAACAGGTTTTTGAGTTTTTGATTATAAACTATTGCATGAATGAAATGACAATAAAATTAAAGAGTAAAGTTGGGAGAGAGAACTAGGGTTGGTTTCCACCACTAGCCATTCACATGTTCATAAGTGTAGCAAGCGTGGGATTCATTAATTAAATGCCTAACAATGTCATTAGGCTTGTGACCTCAATGACATATCAAAAGATCAATGTGTGTGCTAACCTATCATAATCCATCTTCAACAAGCATAGCTCTTCAACCTAACTAATTACCTAATTACCCTGCTCTCTGATTCGTGTGTGAGTGTGACTCAAAAAGTATACCAATTAAAAATTTCCACACTTCGCAATAGAACGAATTCCTTGCAGAATAGGGCTATCGAAAGGAATGGGTATCGTACCTCAGGGATTATGGTCTGACGAGTTGGATTACGGAATTAATTCCAATTAAATTTAGAAGAAAAGAATTCTGATTTTTAAACTAATTAAAAAGATAAAATAAAATAAACCAAAGTAAACAAGATAGTGAAGATAATAGGAGAGAAATCTAGGGTGTTTGACTTCACCACTAACTCCACAATCAACGGTCAATTGAATCAACTATAGGGGAATTACATCATGCATAAGTGGTGTCGGTGGCTACAAGCTCACCTTCATCCGTCAAGAAGATAACATATGATTAAGGCTAAGCCATGCACTATCTTCGATTGGCATGGGCCATCTGCCTAACTACTCTAATCTAGGGTGCAGTATGGTTCATCTTCTCTAGGCATAATCCATCAAAGCTCATAACAATATATTCAGTGATTACCATTGTGTAATAATCTCTCTCATGGTCACAGAAAACAAAAGAGATTGAGTTCAATAACAACAACTAAATATCTAAGACAAGATAAGAAATCATTGAGATTGAATTTACAAGACTTTTATTGCTCAATTCCTTAATAAGAATCCTCACAATTACACAATCTATGCATGTATATAAAGGTCCCCAATAATTAAAACAATCAAACCATTGATGCTTTGTTAGGGCTACATCAAAACCCTAGTGGATGAACTAGCCGCTCATGGTAGAAGAAGAAGCTTCAACTGTCGAGGAAGAAGACATCATCTTTCTGAATTACGCGTATGACTTCGTTCTCCAATGGCTCTGCAAATATGCTTCTGTTCTCTTCAGCCCTCTCAGACTCTCTCTGTGTTTTCTCCAATCTCCCTCAACTCAGCCTCCAAGTCTTCACTTTATTCCCCAAGAGAATACACCAAAGTCCTAATCCAATTAGGAATAAATTAGGGTTTCCCGCAGCACTAATCAGATGGGTTTTTCCTGCTGACTTCGGCCCGACTTTTGACCCACTAGAAGTCCGTTTGACGGAATTTTCGTGAAATACAAAGGTGTGCAGAATCAAATTTCGTTCAACCCTACGCGTAAATAATGTCGATTTGAGGCTCGAAAATAAGACTTCTGGTCCGATTTCCAAAACGGGATTAGGACTGCATTATGCGCAGATTTGGGCTTCAGGCCCGAAACCTTCTTAAGCAGCTGTAATTCTCTTGGACCTCTTTCTTGGGCTGATTTGAGTTGAAATAAATGGTTGAGTGAATCTCCTTGATGTAGGCTTCATCTCACCATCTTGGATGTCTTCCTTAAAAACCCAAAATCACGGTTTTAACTGAAATAATCATTAAGGCCCTGAAAATACAGAAAACACTAAAACAAAGTAAAATCACAAAATAATCTATCACTAAGAGAATAAAATACATAAGTTAAGAGGCTAGAATGCGTAACATTCAACGCCTATCACACCCCCAAACTTACATATTGTTAGTCCCTTAGCAATAGAATAAAACAAAACTAAAACAAAGAAACTACTAAACACTAACTAAACTACCTAACTCCACTTTCGTGGGAGAAACGATTGCATTTAGCATATGCAACAAACCTTTAAACCCCTAGGTTCCCCCTAGTGGACGAGTATAGTCTCGTGATGGTTTCCAAAAATGTTACTCACAAACATTCAAAATTCTGTTTCAACATTAATTCAAGACGAAGATTACAATACATAGTTACAAACTTGCATTCAAGAATAATTTCAAACTTTCAAATTTTATAATTCAAACCAATGGTCCCCATGCATAATTCACATCAACATATCTCAAAATAACCAACTCTAGCTCCCTCGTGTAAAGTGAACTAGCAATCATCTCATGTAGCATAACTCAGCTCTGAATATATTAAGGCACATACCCTTTCAACTCACTAGCTCCCCTTATTGAACTCATACTTCCCAACATGCATACATGACTTTTTCAATTTTTTTTTTTTCATCATTCTTTTTTTTCCTCATTGCTTTATTGGTTGTGCAATGTCTTGATCTATTAAGCTTTCTGAAAGATCCATGTAGCAAGCTTTCAGTCAGTGACTCCCAAACCAGATGGCTTTAGGGCACTAGGCTTTAAGATACCCCGAAGACCTAATTACTCGAATCAGTCAGGCTACAAATCAAGACAACCAATGCTCATCTTTTCTCACCCTTTCACTTTTGACGCGAACACTCCGTGCTTCCTGAGGCATAGAGGCCCGGTTACTCATGAAAAAGATCAAATTGATTTGCTTATTCATCACTTTTTTCTTTCTTTCTTTTTTTTTTCATTGAAGTCAAGTAAAACACATTATCGGTACTCATTCTCAAGAGATACTAATTAATATCAAGCATATGTAACTCAATAACTCAAAACCAAAGTTTATACCCCACAAGACTATGCTAGTGTGTTTGTGCATGTAAGGAAACTAAAATTAATCACTTCAAAACATGTTATTGCAAACTATGATTAAAACCACTTAATTTAAACCACCGTTTCCAAAGATTTAAAACCTACTCAAAAATTGCAAGTTAAGCACCTACATAAAGTATTAATCCTTTGAATGATGTCAAAACATTCTATCTAAAAATAAAACAAAATAAAATAAAGAAACAAACTAAGAAAATAAAATAAAATAAAATCCTAATACAAAAGAATTTCACACAAATTTTCCCCATATGCAATAAAGCACATAAATAGGCATCGCCTCACCCCCAAACTTAAACTGTACATTGTCCTCAATGGACTATCAATCAAAGCAAAGAGAAGAGTAAGAACGATATTACCAAGAATCCGAAGAATAGTGGAAAGAAAATAGAGTACATCACGAGGACGAAGGCAATGCAAGCACACCCCCAAACTTGGATGTGAAAACCTGTCAAAACAAACCACTATACCCCAAAGATCAAGTGAAAATAGTATGGGTGAAAATAAATATGAAAGAGAAAAATCCTAAAAAAAATATTTTTTCATTTTTCCATTTTTTTTTTTTTTTTTTTTTTTTTTTTAAAAAAAAATCTAACTACAAAAAGAAAAATAAAGAGAAAAATAAAAGCTAAAAATAAAATAAAATACAAAAGATGGTTACCTTCCTGTCAAGGATGTGGTGGTGACTGAGCATCTGGATCCAAGTTTGCTTGGCGCATCAGTGCACGCATCATCCTCCTCATCTCTAGTTGCTCTTGGCGAGTGTCATGAAAGTGATCCGCCATCTCTGCTCTCATTGCACCAAACTGTGTGGAGACCTCTATCTGTAAGGTGCCAAACTGGGCTGTCAACCCAGCAATCTGCCCTTCTAAATATTGATAATCATGGCCACCAGCCTGTGCATGCACTTCCTCTTCCTCTGCCTCCATCTCTTCTGGACCGTCCACCGGTGGTGGTATATCTACATGCTCTCCTCCCTGGGCCAACCGAGATACCTCACCAGGCGCCGCTATGACTCTCTGGTGCATATGAGATCGACTCAGGTTCCAGTCATGCGTGCCATAATGAAGATCACGTGGAAAGGCAAGCTCGTCCTCATGGACTGCATACCCCTGTGACACAAGCAACTGATGAATAATGGTAGGGAATGGAAACTCCTAGTCACTTGCACTGTCTGGTGCCTTGGCCACAACTTTGGAATAGAATTTCTCCATCTGGTCCCAGACAATATGTGGGAATGACAGCCAATGCCCAAAATGTATAGCATATAAGGCTCTGAGGAACTCTTGACGTCTTTCGGTTTTATGTCCAATTGGACATACATTCTTGAGTAGCACAGCGTCAAGGAACCATAAATGATTTGGCATTGAAGACTTTGAAGCTGCATTCCTTTTCGGCCCAGAAAATTGGTTGGCACACAATCGTCCAACCACATTGCCCACCGACAACTCGTCGGGTAAAGGAGTATAGATATGAGATAAATCAGCTGGGCATTCATGAGGACAACCCATGGCAATGGCAATGGATGACATGTCCATTCGAACTATTGTTCCATCTACGGAAGAAGTAAGCACATCCCGCTCATCAGGTTTCGGCATTAAGTTCTGATAAAATACCTTGACAAGCCTCGGGTAAATGGTAGATGAGAGTGGAACAAAAATGGATGCCGATCGACGACGACGGATGTCGGAAATCCCCCACCGTGTCTCGGGAAACATACCATAAAGCTCGGCTATGTCAAACATTGTTTCAAAATTCAACGCCCTTGGATGCCATCTCTCTTGAATACCGTCTCGGCGAGATCGTGAAGAACCTGTGGTCGGATCATGCCTCGCTCGGCGAGGATTACGTGAACTTGAAGCATCTTGGTGACTTGCTCTCTTTGGTGCCATAGAAATAGAAAAAGTGTGGTTGAGGAATTAAATCGAACACTTGGTGTGCACAATTCTTTTGTATCCTTCAACCTCCTTTTTTCGACAATTTTTCCACCCAAATCGAACAAGTAATTGCACCAAATTGATCCCCCAAACTTGGTCTTCAAAAGCCCTCAAAAATATTTGAACAATTTCTTCAAGGAAAAACTTCACTTACTTTGATGTTTAACTTGAAAAAGTGTGAGCTTCCTTTGAGAACTAGTGATTTTTGATCCAATTTGATGTTGAAGTTGATGTTGATCAATGTTGAATTCTTGTATAATAATCACTAATTGAAGAAATTAGTTTTCCGGATGATGTAGGACTTGAATTGGAGTTCAAAGAGGCTTAGGATGCAAGTAGTAGCAACATAGGAGGATAAGGAAGCTTTAAATACCAAGAAAATTCGGGCAGCCCACATTTTAGCCTTGGGCGATCGATCCCCCCAAGGATGGGCGATCGATCGCCCACCTGAAGGTGCTGCTCCTCATGGAAAATCATGGGGCGATCGATCCCCCTCAAATGGGGCGATCGATCCCCCTCCTGGATGCCTTTTGGACCCTCCATCGCCCAAGGTCGACCGAACCTTGATAATTTTGAGTCTCCATCGCCCAAGGTCGACCGAGAGCATGATTTTTCACCCGTCTTGAGTCCAAATACCTCGGTACACCTCTTGGCATCCGCCAGAAGAAACTTATACATCAAAAACTCAAAGAAAAAACATTAAAACGCAACTAGAATTGAAGAAAAACCTAAGAAAACTAAAACTAAAAATTAAAATTAAAGAAACTAAAAGAAATAAAGTATAGAAATACATACAAAACCTACTATTTAACGTCCGTAGGAGACGATTGACTCTCCGAAGGGATTAAGTCGAATAGACGGGATCCGTCAAGTCGACGGACTCCACGTCTCTTCTTGGCACACATCCTTCCACACAATGTTTCAACCTTTGGCCATTAACCTTCATCAAAGTAGTTTCAAACAATTGCTCATCCGGGAATGAGTCTCGAATAGGTAATGCACCGAATACCGGCTCAGACTCGATTCGAGATAAATGATCCGCTACCACATTCTCCATCCCCTTTTTGTCTTTTATTTCCAAATCAAATTCTTGCAGCAATAAAATCCACCGAATAAGATGCGGTTTGGTTTCTTTCTTTGCCAATAAGTGTCTCAATGCTGCATGATCAGAGTAGACAACCACCTTGGACCCCAATAAATAAGAACGAAATTTGTCCAAGGCAAACACTACAGCTAGAAGCTCTTTCTCTGTGGTTGTATAATTGAGTTGGGCATCAGAGAGAGTCTTACTAGCATAGTAGATGACATGTGGTCGTTTCTCTTCTCTCTGTCCCAACACGGCTCCTACTGCATAATCAGAGGCATCACACATGATTTCAAAAGGTATAGCCCATTTTGGAGACTGCATAATTGGTGCAGAGGATAACAGAGATCGAAGCTTTTCAAAAGCTTTCACACAATCTTCATCAAAGATAAAGGGAACATCTTTAGATAACAAATGGCATAATGGTCGAGCCACTTTACTGAAATCCTTGATGAATCTTCTATAGAACCCGGCATGACCTAAGAAAGATCGAACTTGCCTTACCGAAGTTGGATGAGGCAGAGTTGCAATTAGATCGATCTTTGCTTTATCAACTTCAATGCCCCTCTCTGAAACAATATGGCCCAATACAATACCTTCTTTCACCATAAAGTGGCTCTTCTCCCAACTAAGTACCAGATTCCGTTCTCGGCTTCTTTGAAGCACAAGTGATAAATTGCTCAAACAATGTTCAAAAGATGATCCAAAAATAGAGAAGTCATCCATAAACACCTCCAAGAATTTTTCCACCATGTCAGAAAAGATAGCCATCATACACCTTTGGAATGTAGCCGGAGCATTACATAATCCAAAAGGCATACGACGATACGCAAAAGTACCAAAGGGACAAGTGAAAGTGGTCTTCTCTTGATCTTCTGGATCCATAGCTACTTGGTTATAACCAGAGTAGCCATCCAGAAAGCAATAATAGCTCTAACCAGCTAACCTTTCAAGTATTTGATCAATGAATGGAAGAGGGAAGTGATCCTTCCTTGTCATAGAATTGAGCTTTCTGTAATCAATGCAAACACGCCAACCTGTGGCAGTACGTTGTGGAACAAGCTCTCCCATGGAGTTAGGGACAATGGTAAGACCAGATTTCTTTGGAACCACTTGTGTCGGACTCACCCATGTGCTGTCAGAAATTGGATAAATGATTCCTGCATCAAGTAACTTGACAACCTCTTTCTTTACCACCTCCTTCATGTTGGGGTTCAATCGCCTCTGTGCCTCTCTAGTTGGCTTACATCCTTCTTCCAAATGAATTTTGTGCATGCAAACTGAGGGATCAATGCCCTTAAGATCAGCAACACTCCATCCAATTGCTTCACGATGTTGGTATAAAACCTCTACTAAGCTCTTTTCTTGAATTTCTGTCAGATCAGAGGAATTATAACAGGAAGAGTTTTCTGTGCCCCTAAGAATACATACTTCAATTTGTCAGGCAAAGGCTTCAACTCTAATTCTGGAGGGGACTCTAATGAAGGCACTAAGGGAGTGCTAGAGAGAAAGGGTAGTGGCTCAATTGGAATTCTCCATGGTGGAGTATTCTGAATAGCATCCACTTCTAGCATAGCATGCACTTCTTCACACAACCCTTCATCATTAATGTTCTCAAAGTCATAAACAAACTTACATACCTCCAGGGAGTTTCGAGATGTAGAGGATGAAATAAATTCCTCCACACATTCATCAATATCATCCATGCAGAACATATCACTCTGATCTGGGGGGTGTTGGATAGCATTGAACACATTGAGCTTGACATTCATGTTGCCAAAGGAAATATCCATGATCCCCGACCTACAATTTATGCAAGCATCAGCTGTAGCTAAGAAAGGTCGACCAAGGATCACAGGAATGTGCCTCTTCGGATTGTGAACTGGCTCAGTGTCAAGTACAATGAAATCAACAGGAAAGTAGAACTTGTCCACTTTAATGAGCACATCTACTATGATTCCTCGGGGTTGCTTTGTTGATCTGTCTGCAAATTGTAATACCACCGAGGTAGGCTTCAATTCTCCTAAACCCAACTGTAGGTAAACTGAATAAGGTAGCAAATTCACACTTGCACCCAAATCAAGAAGAGCTTTATCCACATGGTGCTCCCCAATAATGCATGAGATAGTTGGAGCACCAGGATCTTTGTACTTGGGAGGAGTACACTGCTGAATTATTGAACTTACTTGTTGTGGTAGCATTACTTTCTTTGGCACATGACTTTTAGAACGCCTTTTCTGAGTGCACAAGTCCTTGAAAAATTTTGCATAAGGAGGAATTTGCTTGATGGCATCAAGGAGTGGCAAATTAATCTTCACTTGGCGAAACACCTCCATCATGTCATGCAGCTTGTCCCCTTGCTTCCCCAACTTAGATGCTTCTAGAAAATGTTGTGGGAAAGGAGCCTTGGGCTCATAAGGAATTTCAGCACTTGGACTTGTGATCACTTTTCTTCTTTCTTTTCACCCACCTTATTATCAATTATTTTCCCACTTCTGAAAGTGGTAATGGCTTGAACTTGCTCATGGTGTGGGTTGCTTGTGGAAGCTTGCATCCCTCTTGGATTAGCAATTGGTTGACTAGGGAGCTTCCCTTCTTCTCTTCTACTCAATGAAGTAGCAAGTTGTCCAAACTGAGATTCCAGTTTGACAATGGATTGAGAATGCGAGTGCACTAGCTGAACTGTAGATTGTACTGTTGCTGCAGTAGCTTGCACTGTCTCTATAAGAGAATCAAGCTTGTCAAATTTAGACAAGGTAAGAGTCAGCTTGTCTTCAATAGCAGAAATTCTTTGGGTCATAGGACTTTGTGTTTGATATTGCTGTTGAGGCACAAAAATCCTAGGTTGATATGATGGTTGCATTGCTGCCCCTTGGTTACTGTAAGAAAAACCAGGATGATTCCTCCATATGGGATTGTAAGTATTACCTCGTGGAGGATTCATTGGTCCAGTGAAAGTAGCTTGAACTTACTCATGTTGAATATCAGAAAATTGCCCCATTGAAGGACAATTGCTCACATTATGCATAGGACTAGAGCAAAATTCACAAGGGCCTAGCAATGAAGAATTTGAAGCAGAAGGAGTTTGATTGGCAGCCATAATTGCTGCTACCTTCTGTGCAATTAAATCAATACCAGTTGGCATAGCTTCTGAAGCACCAACCTCAAAAATCCCATCAGTCTTCCTGGTAGTGGTAGGTCTACTAGAACGAGTAGAGGACACATGTTGTAGAGAGTTGTCACTAAGATTTTCAAATAAGGTCCATGCCTCCTCTTCACTCTTCAACATGAAAGTACCTCCACATGACGCATCAACCATCTGTCTGTTGGCTTCTGTGAGCCCTTCATGAAAACTCTGCACTAGTTGCCACTTAGGAACTTGATGATGGGGACACTTCCTAAGAAGGTCCTTGAATCTTTCCCATGTCTCATAAAATTGTTCCCCCTCATGTTGGGAGAAACCAGTAATAGCACGTCTGAACTGATTGGTCTTCCTTATCGGAAAATACTTCTTGAGAAACTCATGTTGCATCTGAGTCCAAGTCGTGATAGAACCAGCCGGTAGAGAGTTGAACCAATACTTTGCTTTGTCTTTCAGAGAGAATGGAAAAAGTCTCATTCTGAAAGCATCTTCAGAGAAGTTGTGAATTTTTGTAGTTGAGCACACTTCAATGAAGTCATCCAGATGCTTGTAAGGGTCTTCTTGAGTCAGCCCAAAATAAGATGGTAGCATCTGAATAATGCTGGACTTGATCTCATAATTCTGTGCTGTGACATTGGGCAGTTGAAAACCTGCTGGCGAGGTATATGTCTCAGGAACATAGTAGTCCCTAAGCAATCTAGCTCTTTCTCCATCAGCATTAGGAACAAGGTTGTTATTCCTTTCTTACGCCATGTCTTCAATTAATTCTTCCTCTTGCACAATTGTATCAACAGGGATGTTCCTCTATTGTCTAAGAGGACGTTCAGGCTCCGGATCAAGAGGTATCAAAGGATCAGCCACAGAACGACGACCTAGCATATATTTACCGAAAGCACCTGAAAAGAAAACAAAAACAAAATTAAAAACAAAATATAAAAATTTTCTAAACTAAAAATCCAATTAAAACTAATTCTGTAAAATCCAATCAATCAAATAGATAATCCCCGGCAACGGCGCCAAAAATTGATTCGTGTGTGAGTGTGACTCAAAAAGTATACCAATTAAAAATCTCCACACTTCGCAATAGAACGAATTCCTTGCAGAATAGGGCTATCGAAAGGAATGGGTATCGTACCTCAGGGATTATGGTCTGACGAGTTGGATTACGGAATTAATTCCAATTAAATTTAGAAGAAAAGAATTCTGATTTTTAAACTAATTAAAAAGATAAAATAAAATAAACCAAAGTAAACAAGATAGTGAAGATAATAGGAGAGAAATCTAGGGTGTTTGACTTCACCACTAACTCCACAATCAACGGTCAATTGAATCAACTATAGGGGAATTACATCATGCATAAGTGGTGTCGGTGGCTACAAGCTCACCTTCATCCGTCAAGAAGATAACATATGATTAAGGCTAAGCCATGGACTATCTTCGATTGGCATGGGCCATCAAAGCTCATAACAATATATTCAGTGATTACCATTGTGTAATAATCTCTCTCATGGTCACAGAAAACAAAAGAGATTGAGTTCAATAACAACAACTAAATATCTAAGACAAGATAAGAAATCATTGAGATTGAATTTACAAGACTTTTATTGCTCCATTCCTTAATAAGAATCCTCACAATTACACAATCTATGCATGTATATAAAGGTCCCCAATAATTAAAACAATCAAACCATTGATGCTTTGTTAGGGCTACATCAAAACCCTAGTGGATGAACTAGCCGCTCATGGTAGAAGAAGAAGCTTCAACTGTCGAGGAAGAAGACATCATCTTTCTGAATTACGCGTATGACTTCGTTCTCCAATGGCTCTGCAAATATGCTTCTGTTCTCTTCAGCCCTCTCAGACTCTCTCTGTGTTTTCTCCAATCTCCCTCAACTCAGCCTCCAAGTCTTCACTTTATTCCCCAAGAGAATACACCAAAGTCCTAATCCAATTAGGAATAAATTAGGGTTTCCCGCAGCACTAATCAGATGGGTTTTTCCTGCTGACTTCGGCCTGACTTTTGACCCACTAGAAGTCCGTTTTACGGAATTTTCGTGAAATACAAAAGTGTGCAGAATCAACTTTCGTTCAACCCCACGCGAAAATAATGTCGATTTGAGGCTCGAAAATAAGACTTCTGGTCCGATTTCCAAAACGGGATTAGGACTGCATTATGCGCAGATTTGGGCTTCAGGCCCGAAACCTTCTTAAGCAGCTGTAATTCTCTTGGACCTCTTTCTTGGGCTGATTTGAGTTGAAATAAATGGTTGAGTGAATCTCCTTGATGTAGGCTTCATCTCACCATCTTGGATGTCTTCCTTAAAAACCCAAAATCACGGTTTTAACTGAAATAATCATTAAGGCCCTGCAAATACAGAAAACACTAAAACAAAGTAAAATCACAAAATAATCTATCACTAAGAGAATAAAATACATAAGTTAAGAGGCTAGAATGCGTAACATTCAACGCCTATCACTCTCTAAGTGAACACTACATGCATCCAAACTACCTTGTCTTGGCATGGTCTATAGAAGCAAACATCACACATTCATTTAAACACCATTATCTAGCCATCATTTGCACTTCTTGTGGAATATGCAAAGGTTGGGCATTCATATGGAAGAATCTATTCTAAGATAAGAATAAAACCAAAACCACATGAATATATAGAAGAAATGTATTAGTGTACATGATCACTAGGCTAAATAATCAACAATTAATTACAAATCCCAAGTGCTACAAGAAGGAACAAGTTTACATGGCTAGGGGTTGAAACCAACACCCTAGTAGAAGAGTTAGTTGCTCATGGTTGCCTTGCACTCTTCCATTAATGGAGAAGAGGAAGCTTCTTGGTCTGGTTCAGCTCCTTCTCCTCTCTCTTGAATGTCTCTCCTTCTCCTTGTCTGATGTGTGTGTTGAGAGATATTTGAGATATATGGCTTCTTTGTGCTTTTAAGGCTCCTTTTTCAACCTTGGGGCCCACCATAAATATATATATATCACTATATATATTCATTGTATCAAGAAGGTCCCCAAGGGTCTTGTTCAAGTCAGACAATCCCCCTAAGTCGTGCAAAAAGGGGGATTTTGTTACAAGTGGGAAAGCAGGTGAGCAAGTGGCCAAGTGGGTTCTGCAGAATCTCGATCAATCGAGATTGAATCTCAATTGATCGAGATTTCGATCAATCGAAATGAGATCTCGATCAATCGAGATCTCGATTGATCGAGATCAACATCTCGATTGATCGTGATGCCTTTGGCTGCAATTCTGACTTTTTCTCTTCAGCTGCAAATAGCTTCAAACTTTGCTCCATTTACTCTAATACTTGCAATACATCAAAAACACAAAAATACCGTAAACATATCTCGGTAAACGTAAAAATGGAACTAAAATATGCAATAAAGAGGGTTCAAATGCATAGAATTGAACACTTATCACACCCCCAAACTTACATATTGCTAGTCCCTTAGCAATACGATATTACACAAATGAAATTAACTATATTATACAAAAGTTGAATCATGCTCAATCATCAACTAGATAAAGGGCGATCATCCGTTCATTTCACATTTGGCAAATGCAATAAGTATTACAGAACTATGTGGTCATTACCAAAAAATGGACTTGCACAAGCTATAAATAAACGACGGTCCCCACATAATGGCCAGTCCGAACAAACATACCAATTCCAACCCCAAAATCCTCTTTAAAAAGTGAACATGCATTCTAACGCGTGGCTTTTGTCATATTTGGAGATGAAAACAAACAAATCTATTTTTAAGAGAAAAACTCATTGAAAATGCTTGACACCGCTGTTCATTATCGCAAAACATTCATGATTGCTCATGTGCGGATGACCGTGCAATGCTTAGCTCTTTTTGCTTTCTTGTAAGCCCATGTAGCGGCATTGGGCCAATGACTCCCAAACCAATTGGTTTTAGGGCATTAGGTGAAGAAACACCCCTCGGACTTAATAACCAAGCTTACAAGGCGATGAGCGTAAGCAAGCCACCCGCTTATTACTGCTCAACCTTGCACACTTATACGCGAATAATCCCTGCTTTGAGGCATAGAAATCCGGTTTATTGAGTGAGAAGGCTTATTGCAAATTTTTCTCTTTTTCTCCCTTTTGTTTTTGTTTTTTTTACAACAACTAGAAGAACTTATTCTTTAAGTTGTTCAGATAAAAATAGAAATTTACAAAATTCTCCCTCAGACATATACCCTACAGTTTAAAATGCATGTGTGCGAATTTGTGCGGTTAAGGACAAATTTAGGGCAAGAATTGTACGTGCTCGTATTTAGACAAAAATGTAGACCGTTCTAGCCTACTATATAGCTTGCAAAAGTGCAGGTATTTACAATGTTAAAGTTCTTAACTACCTGCTGCATTTACCTCGAACATTTATTCGAATGAACTTCCTTTAAAAAGAATTCAAGACATCATAGCAAGCATGCAAAAATATCAAGAAAACTGCTCTACAATGACACTCAATACTAAGACTGAACATTGCATGCATATGCAAGTGGTATACCATACCGCACCCCCAAACTTATATGCAACATTGTCCTCAATGTTTGGACAAGAAGAACAAGGAAAGAAGTTACCGGGATTGTTGAATGCGACAAAAATGGTATTCCACAGTAGCGGTCATCCTGCAAGTAAGAAAAACCTGCACAGAACACCAACTGGATACCACGAGCATTAAAAGGAACAAAAAGTAGATAAACAGAACATAATGAAATAATTATGCACAAACAGACAATGCCAATATCACTGTATATCTAAGGGTCTGAACTGGTGTTTCCCAATTGTCTAAGAGATCTATGCGATAAGATATTGACTATCCAGGCACGCTAACGTATAGCACGCAAAGGGGCTGCCTTTCTTTATTAACGCTATACTGTGTTGAAGCAATCTCAACAGTATTGGGAATTTAAACCAGGCAGTAATAAACGGAAATCATCAACTGAATCGCATATAACAAGTAGACAAGTGGTACTACATACATAGTCAAAGTATAGAGAACAGATATATTGACAGAAAACAAAAATAAAGATAGGAAAGATAACACATGGTATAAAAGAAAATAACTGTATTCCATAGATATATGAATAAGTTCAGTACAAAGTGTACATGCAGGTGGAATACTCATAAAGAAACTAAAAATGAAAGAAAACATGGCCAACATGGCCTATCAAACATAAAGAAAGAACAGGAAATACAGAAAGTAAAACAGAAAAGACACATAAAAATAGCTACTCGAGGGCGGGTGGTGGTGGTGGTGGCTCGGTGGGAGTAGAAGTGGAGGTGGAAGCTCGTCCTGTAAACAGGAACTGCAGGTCCTGCCGGAAGGCTCAGAACTTGTCGAGAATCGCCCTCTGACCCTGAGCCAGAGAAGAAATGTCCGAACGGATGCCCTCCAGCTGACTCTGCGTCACCTGGACGTGCTCGTCAAAACCCTGCTGGAGCCGCTCAACATCAGCCGCCAGGCAGGAATAGCCCGTCGCCAGGATGTCATGCCGCTTTACAGCCATATCCATCTCCTCCTCCTCCATCTCCTCATCATCGGACTCCCCCTCTGCAGGCTCTCCCTCATCTATCTCCACCGGGGCATCCATATCTACATCGTCTGGTGGATCACCCTGGTGGTCCTGTCGCTCTAAGTGATGTCTCACCCTCTCCCACTGAGTATGTGTTAAGCGGGTGGGCGGTGCCATCTGAAGGTCAGTATTACTGACCGGTATACTAGCACGACTAAGAAAAGCTGCGACCAGGAAAGGAAAGGGAAGCCGCCAGCTCGCTGATCGCCTCATCCTCTTGTTGACGAGGCCATCCCAGACTTTGAACATCTGCCCCCAGATCAGTGATGGGACAGAAACCCACGTGCCCGTGTGGAAAGAATAAAGGCAACAGAGGAGGTCTCCCCTACGCTCTGCCACGTGCTACAGGGGACACGCGTTCTTGATGAGAACGGTGTCCAGGAACCATAATCTGCTCGGGCACATCGATTTGGACGTGCAGTTGTGATTGGGCGTGGTAAACGCCCCGCCACACATATCCATCACGATGGAGAACAGTGTCGTGTCTGCTGGAAGTGCGGCCCTGAAAAGTGGTCGACTGTCCTGGTCAACCATATCTGGCGGCTGCTAGTGAGGAATGCCAAGCATCTGCGCAATCCGGCTCGGCATAATTGTGATCGTAGTGCCGACCACGACCATCTCTAATGTGTCCGGCGCTGTGCAGGAGTAGGTCATGCGCTCGTAGAAGACCTGCACTAAGCGCTCGTGTGCCACATCAGTGGGAGGCACACATAGTCGGTCAAGGCGACACCTCCTGAGCTCAGCGACAGTCCACGCGTTGTCGGGATGCGTCTCGAACTCTGCTAAATCAAAAATCTGCTCCGGGTGAAACTTCTGAGACCGGAAGGCTCGCCCGGGCACGTCTCTTACTGAACCGGGGGCATTCTTCACCCTCGCCATGATCTCGGAACAGTCTGCACTTTATTCCAAAAATTACGTAAATAAAAGATAAAATAAGAGGAATGATAAACTAAGAATAAAAATAAAGGAATAAAAATGAATATGAGGCCCTAGTCCATGGTGCTGACATGAGTTCAAAAAGTCGCTCTGCAAAGAGGCAGCACGAGCGGATGCAACCGAAACGAAGAGTCGCGAGCGCAAACCATGCAGAAAGCATTTGAAATAGAGAGAAGGCAATATCTCACCCATACATGTATTCTGATCGGCGTTGAATGTTACGCATTCTAG
The DNA here is from genome assembly GCA_026545225.1 of Cornus controversa. NCBI lineage: Eukaryota > Viridiplantae > Streptophyta > Magnoliopsida > Cornales > Cornaceae > Cornus > Cornus controversa. Next base: position 4,639,093 of record CM048854.1, on the reverse strand, counting down.
CCTCTTAATTTATATATTTTATTCTCTTAGTGATAGATTATTTTGTGATTTTACTTTGTTTTAGTGTTTTCTATATTTTCAGGGCCTTAATGATTATTTCAGTTAAAACTAAGTTTTTGGGCTTTGAAAGAAGACATCCAAGATGGTGAGATGAAGCCTACATCAATGAGATTCACTCAACCATTTATTTCAACTCAAATCAGCCCAAGAAAGAGGTCCAAGAGAATTACAGCAGCTTAAGAAGGTTTCGGGCCTGAAGCCCAAATCTGCGCATAATGCAGTCTTAATCCCGCTTTGGAAAACCGACCAGAATTCTTATTTTCGAGCCTCAAATCAACATGATTCCCGCAATAGGTTGAACGAAATTTGATTCTGCACACTTTTGTATTTCACGAAAATTCCGTAAATCGGACTTCTAGTGGGTCAAAAGTTGGGCCGAAGTCAGCAGGAAAAACCCACCTGATTAGTGCTGCGGGAAACCCTAATTTATTCCTAATTGGATTAGGACTTTGGTGTATTCTCTTGGAGAAGAAAGGGAAGACTTGGAGGCTGAGTTGAGAGAGCTTACACAGAGATTGGAGAGTCTGAGAGGGCTGAGAAGAGAACAGAAACATATTGCAGAGCCATTGGAGAACATAGTCATACGCATAATTCATGAAGATGATGCCTTCTTCCTGAACAGTTGAAGCTTCTTCTTCTACCATGAGCGGCTAGTTCATCCACTAGGGTTTTGATGTAGCCCTAACAAAGCATCAATGGTTTGATTGTTTTAATTATTGGGGACCTTTATATACATGCATAGATTGTGTAATTGTGAGGATTCTTATTATAGAATTGAGCAATAAAAGTGTTGTAAATTCAATCTCAATGATTTCTTATCTTGTCTTAGATATTTAGTTGTTGTTATTGAACTCAATCCCTCTTGTTTTCTGTGATCATGAGAGAGATTCTTACACAATAGTAATCACTGAATATATTGTTATGAGCTTTGATGGATTATGCCTAGAGAAGATGAACCATACTGCACCCTAGATTAGAGTAGTTAGGCAGATGGCCCATGCCAATCGAAGATAGTCTATGGCTTAGCCTTAATCATATGTTATCTTCTTGACGGATGAAGGTGAGCTTGTAGCCACCGACAGCACTTATGCATGATGTAATTCTCCTATAGTTGATTCAATTGACCATTGATTGTGGAGTTAGTGGTGAAGTCAAACACCCTAGGTTTCTCTCTTATTATCTTCACTATCTTGTTTACTTTGATTTATTTTATTTTATCTTTTTAATTAGTTTAAAAATCAGAATTCTTTTCTTATAAATTTAATTATAATTAATTCCGTATTCCAACTCATCAGACCATAATCCCTGAGGTACGATACCCCTTTCGATAGCCCTATTCTGCAAGGAATTCGTTCTATTGCGAAGTGTGAAAATTTTTAATTGGTATACTTTTTGAGTCACACTCACACACGAATCAATTTTTGGCGCCGTTGCTGGGGATTATCTATTTGATTGATTGGATTTTACAGAATTAGTTTTAATTGGATATTTAGTTTAGAAAATTTTTATATTTTATTTTTAATTTTGTTTTTGTTTTCTTTTCAGGTGCTTTTGGTAAGTATATGCAAGGTCGTCGTTCTGTAGCTGATCCTTTGATACCTCTTGATCCTGAGCCTGAACGTACTCTTAGACAACAGAGGAACATCCCTGTTGATACAATTGTGCAAGAGGAAGAATTAATTGAAGACATGGCAGAAGAAAGGAATAACAACCTTGTTCCTAATGCTGATGGAGAAAGAGCTAGACTACTGAGGGACTACTATGTTCCTGAGACATATACCTCGCCAGCAGGTTTTCAACTACCCAATGTCACAGCACAGAATTATGAGATCAAGTCCAGCATTATTCAAATGCTACCATCTTATTTTGGACTGACTCAAGAAGACCCTTACAAGCATCTGGATGACTTCATTGAAGTGTGCTCAACTATAAAAATTCACAACTTCTCTGAAGATGCTTTCAGAATGAGACTTTTTCCATTCTCTCTGAAAGACAAAGCAAAGTATTGGTTTAACTCCCTACCGGTTGGTTCTATCACGACTTGGACTCAGATGCAACATGAGTTTCTCAAGAAGTATTTTCCGATAGGGAAGACCAATCAATTCAGACGTGCTATCACTGGTTTCTCCCAACATGAGGGGGAACAATTTTATGAGACATGGGAAAGATTCAAGGACCTTCTTAGGAAGTGTCCCCATCATCAAGTTCCTAAGTGGCAACTAGTGCAGAGTTTTTATGAAGGGCTGACAGAAGCCAACAGACAGATGGTTGATGCGTCATGTGGAGGTACTTTTATGTTGAAGAGTGAAGAAGAGGCATGGACCTTATTTGAAAATCTTAGTGACAACTCTCTACAACATGTGTCCTCTACTCGTTCTAGCAGACCTGCCACTACAAGGAAGACTGATGGGATTTTTGAGGTTGGTGCTTCAGAAGCCATACTAACTGATATTGATTTAATTGCACAGAAGGTGGCAACAATCATGGCTGCCAATCAAACTCCTTCTGCTTCAAATTCTTCATTGCTAGGCCCTTGTGAATTTTGCTCTAGTCCTATGCATAACATGAGCAATTGTCCTTCGGTGGGGCAATTTTCTAATATTCAACATGAGCAAGTTCAAGCTACTTTCACTGGACCAATGAATCCTCCACGAGGTAATACTTACAATCCCACATGGAGGAATCATCCTGGTTTTTCTTATAGTAACCAAGGGGCAGCAATGCAACCATCATATCAACCTAGGACTTTTGTGCCTCAACAGCAATATCAAACACAAAGTCCTATGGCCCAAAGAATTTCTGCTATTGAAGACAAGCTGACACTTACCTTGTCTAAATTTGATAAGCTTGATTCTCTCATAGAGACAGTGCAAGCTACTGCAGCAACAGTACAATCTACAGTTCAGCTAGTGCACTCGCATTCTCAATCCATTGCCAAACTGGAATCTCAGTTTGGATAGCTTGCTACTTCACTATGCAGAAGAGAAGAAGGGAAGCTCCCTAGTCAACCAATTGCTAATCCAAGAGGAATGCAAGCTTCCACAAGCAACCCACACCATGAGCAAGTTCAAGCCATTACCACTTTGAGAAGTGGGAAAATAATTGACAATAAGGTGGGTGAAAAGAAAGAAGAAGAAAAAGTGACCACAAGTCCAAGTGCTGAAATTCCTTATGAGCCCAAGGCTCCTTTCCCACAACGTTTTCTAGAAGCATCTAAGTTGGGGAAGCAAGGGGACAAGCTGCATGACATGATGGAGGTGTTTCACCAAGTGAAGATTAATTTGCCACTCCTTGATGCCATCAAGCAAATTCCTCCTTATGCAAAATTTTTGAAGGACTTGTGCACTCAGAAAAGGCATTCTAAAAGCCATGTGCCAAAGAAAGTAATGCTGCCACAACAAGTAAGTTCAATAATTCAGCAGTGTACTCCTCCCAAGTACAAAGATCCTGGTGCTCCAACTATCTCATGTATTATTGGGGAGCACCATGTGGATAAAGCTCTTCTTGATTTGGGTGCAAGTGTGAATTTGCTACCCTATTCAGTTTACTTACAATTGGGCTTGGGAGAATTGAAGCCTACCTCGGTGGTATTACAATTTGCAGACAGATCAACAAAGCAACCCTGAGGAATCATAGAAGATGTGCTCATTAAAGTGGACAAGTTCTACTTTCCTGTTGATTTCATTGTACTTGACACTGAGCCAGTTCACAATCCGAAGAGGCACATTCCTGTGATCCTTGGTCGACCTTTCTTAGCTACTACTGATGCTTGCATAAATTGTAGGTCAGGGATCATGGATATTTCATTTGGCAATATGAATGTCAAGCTTAATGTGTTCAATGCTATCTAACACCCCCCAGATCAGAGTGATGTGTTCTGCATGGATGATATTGATGAATGTGTGGAGGAATTTGTTTCATCCTCTATATCTCGAAACTTCCTGGAGGTATGTAAGTCTTTTTATGACTTTGAGAACATTAATGATGGAGGGTTGTGTGAAGAAGTGCATGCTATGCTGGAAGTGGATGCTATTCAGAATACTTCACCATGGAAGATTCCAATTGAGCCACTACCTTCTCTATCTAGCACTCCCCTAGTGCCTTCATTAGAGTCCCCTCCAGAATTAGAATTGAAGCCTTTGCCTGATAAATTAAAGTATGTATTCTTGGGGGCACAGAAAACTCTTCCTGTTATAATTGCCTCTGATCTGACAGAAGTTCAAGAGAAGAGCTTAGTAGAGGTTTTATACCAACATCGTGAAGCAATTGGATGGAGTGTTGCTGATCTTAAGGGCATTGATCCCTCAGTTTGCATGCATAAAATCCATTTGGAAGAAGGATGTAAGCCAACTAGAGAGGCACAGAGGCGACTGAACCCCAACATGAAGGAGGTGGTAAAGAAAAAGGTTGTCAAATTACTTGATGCAGGAATCATTTATCCAATTTCTTACAGCACATGGGTGAGTCCGACACAAGTGGTTCCAAAGAAATCTGGTCTTACCATTGTCCCTAACTCCATGGGAGAGCTTGTTCCACAACGTACTACCACAGGTTGGCGTGTTTGCATTGATTACAAAAAGCTTAATTCTATGACAAGGAAGGATCACTTCCCTCTTCCATTCATTGACCAAATACTTGAAAGGTTAGCTGGTCAGAGCTATTATTGCTTTCTGGATGGCTACTCTGGTTATAACCAAGTAGCTATGGATCCAAAAGATCAAGAGAAGACCACTTTCACTTGTCCCTGTGGTACATTTGCTTATCGTCGTATGCCTTTTGGATTATGTAATGCTCCGACTACATTCCAGAGGTGTATGATGGCCATCTTTTCTGACATGGTGAAAAAATTCTTGGAGGTGTTCATGGATGACTTCTCTGTTTTTGGATCATCCTTTGAACACTATTTGAGCAATTTATCACTTGTGCTTCAAAGGTGCTGAGAACGGAATTTGGTACTTAGTTGAGAGAAGAGCCATTTTATGGTGAAAGAAGGTATTGTATTGGGTCATATTGTTTCAGAGAGGGGCATTGAAGTTGATAAAGCAAAGATCGACTTAATTGCAACTCTGCCTCATCCAATTTCGGTAAGGCAAGTTCGATCTTTCTTAGGCGATGCCGGGTTCTATAGAAGATTCATCAAAGATTTCAGTAAAGTGGCTCGACCATTGTGCCATTTGTTATCGAAAGATGTTCCCTTTATCTTTGATGAAGATTGTGTGAAAGCTTTTGAAAAGCTTCGGTCTCTGTTTCCTCTGCACCAATTATGCAGTCTCCAAAATGGGCTATACCTTTTGAAATCATGTGTGATGCCTCTGATTATGCAGTGGGAGCTATGTTGGGACAGAGAGAAGAGAAATGACCACATGTCATCTACTACGCTAGTAAGACTCTCTCTGATGCCCAACTCAATTATACAACCACAGAGAAAGAGCTTCTAGCTGTAGTGTTTGTCTTGGACAAGTTTCGTTCTTATTTATTGGGGTCCAAGGTGGTTGTTTACTCTGATCATGCAGCATTAAGACACTTATTGGCGAAGAAAGAAACCAAACCGCGTCTTATTCGATGGATTTTATTGCTGCAAGAATTTGATTTGGAGATAAAAGACAAAAAGGGGACGGAGAATGTGGTTGCGGATCATTTATCTCAAATCGAGTTTGAGCCGGTGATCGATGCATTACCTATTCGAGACTCATTCCCGGATGAGCAATTGTTTGAAATCACTTTGATGAAAGTTAATGGCAAAAGGTTGAAACATTGTGTGGAAGGATGTGTGCCAAGAAGAGACGTGGAGTCCGTCGACTTGACGGATCCCGTCTATCCGACTTAATCCCTTCGGAGAGTCAATCGTCTCCTACGGACGTTAAATTGTAGGTTCTGTATGTATTTCTATACTTTATTTCCTTTAGTTTTCTTTGATTTTAATTTTTAGTTTTAGTTTTCTTAAGTTTTTCTTCAATTCTAGTTGCGTTTTAATGGTTTTTCTTTGAGTTTTTGATGTATAAGTTACTTTTGGAGGATGCCAAGAGGTGTACCGAGGTATTCAGACTCAAGACGGGTGAAAAATAGTGCTCTCGGTCGACCTTGGGCGTTGGAGACTCAAAAATATCAAGGCTCGGTCGAACTTGGGCGATGGAGGGTCAAACAGGCCTTCGGGAGGGGGATCGATCGCCCCAGTCAAGGGGGATCGATCGCCCCATGTGTTTTTTAGAAGTTCCCCACCAGCAGGTGGGCGATCGATTGCCCACCCTAGGGGGGATCGATCGCCCAAGCCCATGGAGGGGCTGCCCGAATTTTTAAGGCCTATAAAGGCCACTTATCTTCCTATGTTGCTACTACTTGCATCCTAGACCTCTTTGAACTCCAATTCAAGTCCTACATCACCCGGAAAACTAATTTCTTCAATTAGTGATTATTATACAAGAATTCAACATTGATCATCATCAACTTCAACATCAAATTGGATCAAAAAATCACTAGTTCTCAAAAGAAGCTCTCACTTTTTCAAGTTCAACATCAAAGTAAGTGAAGTTTTTCTTTGAAGAAATTGTTCAAATCTTTTTGAGGGCTTTTGAAGACCAAGTTTGGGGGATCAATTTGGTGCATTCATTTGTTCGATTTGGGTGGAAAAATTGCCGAAAAGAGGAGGTTGAAGGTTACAAAAGAATTGTGCACACCAAGTGTTCGATTTAATTCCTCAACCACACTTTTTCTACTTCTATGGCACCAAAGAGAGCAAGTCACCAAGGTGCTTCAAGTTCACGTAATCCTCGCCGAGCGAGGCATGATCCGACCATAGGTTCTTCACGATCTCGCCGAGAAGGTATTCAAGAGAGATGGCATCCAAGGGAGTTGAATTTTGAAACAACGTTTGACATAGCCGAACTTTATGGTATGTTTCCCGAGACACGATGGGGGATTTCCGACATCCGTCGTCGTCGGTCGGCATCCATTTTTGTTCCACTCTCATCTACCATTTACCCGAGGCTTGTCAAGGTATTTTATCAGAACTTAATGCCGACACCTGATGAGCGGGATGTGCTTACTTCTTCTGTCGATGGAACAATAGTTCGAGTGGACATGTCATCCATTGCCATTGCCATGGGTTGTCCTCATGAATGCCCAGCTGATTTATCTCATATCTATACTCCTTTACCCGATGAGTTGTCGGTAGGCAATGTGGTTGCACGATTGTGTGCCAACCAATTTTCTGGGCCGAAAAGGAATGCAGCTTCAAAGTCCTCAATGCCAAATCATTTATGGTTCCTTGACGCTGTTCTACTCAAGAATGTATGTCCAATTGGACATAAAACCGAAAGAGGTCAGGAGTTCCTCAAAGCCTTATATGCCATACATTTTGGGCATTGGCTGTCATTCCCACAGATTGTCTGGGGCCAGATGGAGAAATTCTATTCCAAAGTTGTGGCTAAGGCACCAGACAGTGCAAGTGACTGGGAGTTTCCATTCCCTACTATTATTCACCAGTTGCTTGTGTCACAGGGGTATGCAGTCCATAAGGACGAGCTTGCCTTTTCACGTGATCTTCATTATGGCACGCATGACTGGAACCTGAGTCGATCTCATATGCACCAGAGAGTCATAGCGGCGCCTGGTGAGGTATCTCGGTTGGCCCAGGGAGGAGAGCATGTAGATATACCACCACCGGTGGAAGATCCAGAGGAGATGGAGGCAGAGGAAGAGGAAGTGCATGCACAGGCTGGTGGCCATGATTATCAATATTTAGAAGGGCAGATTGCTGGGTTGACAGCCCAGTTTGGCACCCTACAGACAGAGGTCTCCACACAGTTTGGTGCAATGAGAACAGAGATGGCGGATCACTTTCGTGACACTCGCCAAGAACAACTAGAGATGAGGAGGATGATGCGTGCACTGATGCGCCAAGCAAACTTGGATCCGGATGCTCAGTCACCACCACATCCTTGACAGGAAGGTAATCATCTTTTGTATTTTATTTTATTTTTAGCTTTTATTCTTCTATTTATTTTTTTTTAGTTAGATTTTTATTAAAAATAAAAAATAAAAAATGAAAAATTTTTTTATTTTTTTTTTAGGATTTTTCTCTTTCATATTTATTTTCACCCATATTATTTTCCCTTGATCTTTGGGGTATAGTGGTTTGTTTTGATAGGTTGAAACATCCAAGTTTGGGGGTGTGCTTGCATTGCCTTCGTACTAGTGATATACTCTATTTTCTTTCCACTACTCCATGATCCCGGTAACATCGATCTTACTCTTCTCTATGCTTTGATTGGTAGTACATTGAGGACAATGTACAGTTTAAGTTTGGGGGTGAGGCGATGCCTATTTTTGTGCTTTATTGCATATGGGGGGAAATTGGTGTGAAAATCTTTTTGTATTAGGATTTTATTTTATTTTATTTTCTTAGTTTGTTTTTATTTTATTTTGTTTTGTTTTTAGATAGAATGTTTTGACATTATTCAAAGGATTAATACCTTATGTAGGTGCATAACTTGCAATTTTTGAGTATGTTTGAAATTTTTGAAAACTATGGTTTGAATTATGTGGTTTTAATCATAGTTTGCAATAACATGTTTGGAGTGATTGATTTTAGTTCTCTTACATGCACAGACACACTAGCATAATTTTATGGGGTATAAACTTTGGTTTTGAGTTACATATGCTTGATATTAATTAGTATCTCTTGAGAATGAGTACCGATGATGTGTTATACTTGACTTCAATGAAAAAATAAAGAAAAGAAGTGAAAAAAAAAGTGATGAATAAGAAAATCAATTTGATCCTTTTCATGAGTAACCGGGCCTCTATGCCTCAGGAAGCACGGAGTGTTCGCGTCAAAAGTGAAAGGGTGAGAAAAGATGAGCATTGGTTGTCTTGATTTGTAGCCTAACTGATTCGAGTAATTAGGTCTTCAGGGTATCTCAAAGCCTAGTGCCCTAAAGCCATCTGGTTTGGGAGTCACTGACTGAAAGCTTGCTACATGGATCTTTCAGAAAGCTTAATAAATTAAGACATTGCACAACCAATAAAGCAATGAGAAAAAAAGGAATGAAAAGAAAAAAAATGATGAAAAAGTCATGTATGCATGTTGGGAAGTATGAGTTCAATAAGGGGAGCTAGTGAGTTGAAGGGGTATGTGCCTTAATAGATTCAGAGCTTGGTTATGCCACATGATATGATTGCTAGTTCACTTTACACAGGGGAGCTAGAGTTAATTATTTTGAGATATGTTGATGTGAATTATGCATGAGGACCATTGCTTTGAATTATAGAATTTGAAAGTTTGAAATTATTCTTGAATGCAAGTTTGTAACTATGTATTGTAATCTTCTTCTTGAATTAATGTTGAAACAGAATTTTGAATGTTTGTGGGTAACATTTCTGGAAACCCTCACGAGACTATACTCGTCCACTAGGGGGAACCTAAGGGTTTAAAGGCTTGTTGCATATGCTAAATGCAATCATTTCTCCCACGAAAGTGGAGTTGGATAGTTTAGTTAGTATTTAGTAATTTATTTTATTTTAGTTTTGTTTTATTCTATTGCTAAGGGACTAGCAATATGTAAGTTTGGGGGTGTGATCGGCGTTGAATGTTACGCATTCTAGCCTCTTAATTCATATATTTTATTCTCTTAGTGATAGATTATTTTGGGATTTTACTTTGTTTTAGTGTTTTCTATATTTTCAGGGCCTTAATGATTATTTCAGTTAAAACCAAGTTTTTGGGCTTTGAAAGAAGACATCCAAGATGGTGAGATGAAGCCTACATCAAGGAGATTCACTCAACCATTTATTTCAACTCAAATCAGCCCAAGAAAGAGGTCCAAGAGAATTACAGCAGCTTAAGAAGGTTTCGGGCCTGAAGCCCAAATCTGCGCATAATGCAGTCTTAATCCCATTTTGGAAAATGGACTAGAATTCTTATTTCCGAGCCTCAAATCAACATAATTCCCGCAATAGGTTGAACGAAATTTGATTCTGCACACTTTTGTATTTCACGAAAATCCCGTAAATCGGACTTCTAGTGGGTCAAAAGTTGGGCCGAAGTCAGCAGGAAAAACCCACCTGATTAGTGCTGCGGAAAACCCTAATTTATTCCTAATTGGATTAGGACTTTGGTGTATTCTCTTGGAGAAGAAAGGGAAGACTTGGAGGCTGAGTTGAGAGAGCTTACACAGAGATTGGAGAGTCTGAGAGGGCTGAGAAGAGAACAGAAACATATTGCAGAGCCATTGGAGAACATAGTCATACGCATAATTCATGAAGATGATGCCTTCTTCCTGAACAGTTGAAGCTTCTTCTTCTACCATGAGCGGCTAGTTCATCCACTAGGGTTTTGATGTAGCCCTAACAAAGCATCAATGGTTTGATTGTTTTAATTATTGGGGACCTTTATATACATGCATAGATTGTGTAATTGTGAGGATTCTTATTATAGAATTGAGCAATAAAAGTGTTGTAAATTCAATCTCAATGATTTCTTATCTTGTCTTAGATATTTAGTTGTTGTTATTGAACTCAATCCCTCTTGTTTTCTGTGATCATGAGAGAGATTCTTACACAATAGTAATCACTGAATATATTGTTATGAGCTTTGATGGATTATGCCTAGAGAAGATGAACCATACTACACCCTAGATTAGAGTAGTTAGGCAGATGGCCCATGCCAATCGAAGATAGTCTATGGCTTAGCCTTAATCATATGTTATCTTCTTGACGGATGAAGGTGAGCTTGTAGCCACCGACAGCACTTATGCATGATGTAATTCTCCTATAGTTGATTCAATTGACCATTGATTGTGGAGTTAGTGGTGAAGTCAAACACCCTAGGTTTCTCTCTTATTATCTTCACTATCTTGTTTACTTTGATTTATTTTATTTTATCTTTTTAATTAGTTTAAAAATCAGAATTCTTTTCTTATAAATTTAATTATAATTAATTCCGTATTCCAACTCATCAGACCATAATCCCTGAGGTACGATACCCCTTTCGATAGCCCTATTCTGCAAGTAATTCGTTCTATTGCGAAGTGTGGAAATTTTTAATTGGTATACTTTTTGAGTCACACTCACACACGAATCATATTCCTACCCCCCGAAACTTGAAAAAAAAGAACAAAAAAAATCTAATTACGAATATCGCAAATGCACCAATCCCACCCAACATCATCTAACTATGTTTATTATGCCGTAGAACTATCGAAAATAGCGAGAAAGTATGCAAAATGTAGCCATGCATCACTTACCTCAAGGTGAAGATGATGAACGGCACCAAAAGATGAAGACCCACTCGCAGCCGCGAAGAGAAGAGCGTGAGTGTGCTCGCGGCAATCTCGGACTATGTCGAACGGCGGTGGATGGTCGGGGATGGAAGATCACGTACGGGATGGTGCTTGGAGAAGCTCTGGATTGCTCGGAGAAAGGGAAAAAGTTGGATGGTTTTTGTAAAATGAGAGGGAAGCCCAACGGTTTAAATAAGAGTTCGGCTCACGTGCAGGCATCGCGTGCATCTCGATTGATCGAGATGTGCATCTCGATTGATCAAGATTTCGATTAATCAAAATCCCACTTCGATCAATCGAGATCAGCTTCGATTAATCGAAATCAACTTCAATCAATCGAGATTCCTTCTATGAATCGAGACTTTTCATTCGATCAATCAAAAATTTATTTCGATCAATCAAAATTTTCTTTCGATCAATCGAAATTTTTGATCAATCGAAGACCAATCGAAGTGCTATCGAAGAATACTACCTCTCAGGACTTTTGGACTTCTCAAACTCTCTGCAATATTTCGATCAATCGAGACCAAAATCTCGATCAATCAAAATCTCGATTGATCGAGATCCTAGTTTCAATCAATCAAGATACTCAAAAACAGTCAGCTTGAGTTATGCTTGAGGGACTTGGACTTTTGGAACCTAGATACTAAATTGCTTAGATACACAACCTTTTTGAATTAAAGGGACATCATGGAAGCATGATAGCTACCATGGCTTTGCCACCTTACACGTCTATGGCACGACGTCCGGATCAGCTCACGAGTCAAAATACACGGGATCCGTCAAAGTGACGACATCCACGTATTCTGTGGTAACTTGGTCATCCACGCACACTTTTAAGTGCTGCCCGTTTACTTTGAACAACGAGCCGTCTTTCAAGTCCTTTAATTCCACCGCTCCGTGGGGAGCGATGGAATTAACCAAAAATGGACCATCCCAACGGGAGCGAAGTTTTTCGGGAAACAAATGGAGGCGTGAGTTGTACAACCATACTTTTTGGCCCGGCGAAAAAGTTTTGACTCGAATATTACGATCATGAAAGGCTTTGGACTTTGCCTTATAGATTTTAGCGTTCTCGTACGCGTCATGTCACAATTCTTCCAATTTATTTAATTGAAGCTTTCGATTAGATCCGGCCTTTTGCATGTCAAAATTGAAAGTTTTAATGGCCCACATAGCTTTGTGCTCCAATTCGAGCGGAAGATGGCACGCTTTGCCATAAACCAACCGATAAGGTGACATTCCAATGGGAGTTTTATATGCAGCTCGGTATGCCCATAATGCATCATTTAGTCACAATGACCAATCTTTCTGGTCAGGCCGAACAGTTTTCTGAAGAATGTTCTTAATCTCCCTATTGGATACCTCTACTTGGCCACTAGTTTGAGGATGGTATGGGGCGGCTACTTTGTGTGTGACGGAGTATTTGGTAAGCAAGGTTCGAAGGAACCGGTTACAGAAATGTTTACCTCCGTCACTGATGATGGCTCGAGGCATACCAACCCGGCTAAAAATATTAGCTTGAATGAACTTAACCACGACTGCATGATCATTGGTTTTGGTAGCAACGGCCTCTATCCACTTAGATACGTAGTCCACCGCCACAAGTATGTACTCATGACTAATAGAAGGTGGAAATGGTCCCATGAAGTCAATGCCCCACACATCAAATATCTCAATAATAAGAATAGGGTTAAGAGGCATCATGTCCTTCTGAGACATCGCGCCGAGGCGCTGACATCGCTCACAAGAGCGGCAGAATGAATATGCATCTTGATGAAGCGTTGGCCAGAAAAATCCGCATTGTAAAATTTTTGCTACGGTTTTCTTAGCACTAAAGTGTCCCCCACAAGCGAGTGTATGGCAAAATTTGAGAATGCTTTGGAATTCACTATTGGGTACACACTTACGAATTATTTGATCGGGGCAATATTTGAACAATTGAGGATCGTCCCAATAATATGATCGTGATTGGGAGAGAAAACGATCCTTCTCTTATTTGGTCCAAGAAGATGGTATTTTACCGGTTGCCAAGTAATTAACCACATCTGCATACCAAGGGATACTCTCTTGAGAAATGACAAAGAGTTGTTCATCCGAAAAGGATTCACAAACTAAAATGGAATTATGGAGGGATTCAACAAGAATTCTAGAGAGGTGGTCAGCCACCACATTTTCAGTTCCCTTTTTGTCTCTAATCTCAAAATTGAAGTCTTGCAATAAGAGTATCCATCGGATCAACCTAGGCTTGATGTCCTTTTTGGCCAAAAGATGCCGGAGGGCAGCATGGTCCAAATAGACTATGACCTTTGAACCTAATAAATAAGCTCGAAACTTGTCTAATGCAAATACTACCGCAAGCAACTCCTTTTCCGTTGTGGTATAATTGATTTGAGCCTTGGAAAGGGTTTTACTTGCGTAGTAGATGACATGTGGCAGTTTGTCTACTCGTTGCCCTAAGACCGCACCCATGGCATAGTCGGATGCATCACACATGATCTCAAATGGGAGAGCCCAATTTGGAGGGATTAGAATTGGAGCGGTTGTAAGCATGGTGCGGAGTTTTTCAAAAGCGTTAAGGCACGCTTCATCAAAGGTAAAGCAAGATTCTTTTTCAAGAAGGTGACACAAAGGCTGAGAGATCTTGCTAAAATCTTTGATGAAACGGCGATAAAAGCCCGCATGCCCAAGGAATGAACGAATCTCTCTCATCGTTGATGGTGGAGGAAGTTTGGAAATGAGTTCAACCTTGGCTTTATCAACCTCGATTCCTCTCTTAGACACAATGTGCCCTAGGACAATACCCTCTTGAACCATAAAATGGCTCTTTTCCCAACTAAGAATCAGGTTGGTCTCTCGACATCGTTTGAGAACACAGGATAGATTTTGGAAGCACAATTCAAATGAAGGCCCAAAAATGGAAAAATCATCCATGAACACTTCCAAGAATTTTTCCACCATGTCCAAAAAGATAGACATCATACACCGTTGAAAAGTTGCCGGTGCATTGCACAACCCAAAGGGCATGCGTCTATAAGCAAATATGCCGAAAGGACATGTAAAGGTGGTTTTCTCTTGGTCCCTCGGGTCTATAGCAACCTGATTATAGCCAGAGTATCCATCTAAAAAGCAATAAAAACTTTGCCCGACTAATCTCTCCAATATTTGATCAATGAATGGGAGGGGGAAGTGATCTTTCCGAGTGGCTGAATTTAATTTCCTATAATCTATGCACACTCTCCAGCCTGTGGTGGTGCGTTGGGGAACTAATTCACCCTTATCATTTGGTTGCACCGTAATACCTGACTTCTTTAGAACCACTTGAGTGGGACTAACCCACTTGGTATCTGAGATGGGGTAAATAATTCCCGCATCTAGTAACTTCACCACCTCCTTCATTACAACGTCTTTCATATTTGGATTTAATCGACGTTGTGCCTCTCTTGAGGTCTTTGCATCCTCTTCCAAGTGTATGCAGTGCATACAAATAGAAGGGTCTATTCCCTTAAGATCTGCCACACTCCATCCTATTGCTTCCTTGTGCTCTTTTACCACTTTGATGAGTTCCATCTCTTGATCATTGGTGAGATTGGAAGCAATAATGACTGGAAGGGTCTCATTTGCACCCAAGAAAACATACTTGAGTGTAGCCGGTAGAGGCTTGAGCTCAAGTTTTGGTGGGGAAATTAGTGAAGGAGTTTGGGAAGTTTTGGACAAAGGAGGCAAGGGTTCTCTTGGAACTCTCCATTTAGGCACATCCATGATAGTATTGACATCGAGCATTGAGTTGACTTCACATATGGATTGCTCAATGTCAAATTCATCATAGTTGAAGTGATTTAGGCATGCCTCTAAAGGATCCTTGGAAAGAATAGAAGGAAGTGCTTCTTGAACAAGGTCTTCCACTACATCGACACAAAAGCACTCACTTTCGTCTTCGGATGTGTGGTGGGAAGCATTGAAGATGTTCAAACGGACTTTCATATTTTCGAAAGAGATGTCCATCACTCCGGTACGGCAGTTAACGCAAGCGTTTGCCGTGGCTAAGAATGGATCACCTAGAATGATAGGAATATGCCGATTTGGATTTTGGACCGGTTCCATGTCAAGGACTATGAAGTCCACCGGAAAGTAGAATTTGTCCACTTGAATGATTACATCCTCAATTATGCCACGTGGTTGCTTCACCGAGCGATCGGCAAGTTGCAACACAACGGTGGTAGGCTTAAGTTCCCCCAAACCTAGTTGTTGGTAAACTGAGAATGGAAGCAAATTGACACTAGCCCCTAAATTAAGAAGTGTCTTTTCAAAAGATTGATTTCTGATGGTGCACGAAATGGTCAGAGCACCCGGATCTTTGAATTTAGGAGGGGCTTGGTGTTGGAAAATGGAGCTTATGTGCTTAGTTAAGAGGACTTTCTTAGGAGCATTACTCCTAGATTTGCGCTTTTGAGTGCACAAGTCCTTCAAGAATTTTGCGTAGGAGGGAATTTGCCGGATAGCATCAAGGAGAGGGAGATTGATCTTTACTTGTTTGAAGATCTCCATCATGTCTTGGATTTTCTCTCCTTGCTTCCTGAAATGAGAAGGTTCCTTCAATCTTTGAGGAAAGGGAAATGGAGGTTCATAAGAGGTGTCTAGATTTGGACTTGATGATGACACAACTTCACTTGCCTTTTCTTTTGGATTGTGAGGGATTTCGGTCACATTTGGATTTAAAGGAAACAATTTTGGATTTAAATGGGATTCTTTTGGATTTGCGGATTGCTCATTGAATTCCTTTTCTTTTGGTTCCCCTACCTTAGAATTAATGATTTTACCACTCCTTAAGGTGGTGATTGATTGAACTTGCTCCGGAGGAGCATTACAAGTTGAAGATGATGGATCCTCAATCATATGAACACCTTTAGGATTCACCATCGGTTGACTCAGCAACTTACCTTCCTCCCTTCTATTTAAGGCATTAGCTAGTTGCCCAATTTGAGCTTCTAACCTAGCCATAGATTGAGCATTGGCTTCAAGCTTAGAGATTGATTGAGAGTGACTTTGCAATAAGCGGGTATTGGCCTCAAGATTACTCATCACTCTTTCTTCAAAGCTTTGGCTTCTCGGAGGAGGTGGTGGTTGTTGGTAATTAGACCTTTGATTGTATGGTTGAGGATTTTGCCTATAATGAGGCTGTTGAGCTTGAGAATTGAAGGAAATTTGCCCTTGGAAAGAGGGACTTGATTCTTGGGGTTTCCATGAAAAAGCTGGATGGTTTTTGTAACCAGGATTGTACGTATTTGAATATGGATCATTCAACGGTTTAGAGTACAAGGCATTCGCTTGCTCTTGAGCATAATCGGGAGATTGCCCGGCAATAGGACAATCTCGCACAAAGTGTGAAGTGCTATAGCAAAACGAACACCCGTCCTGATTTTGGACAGATTGGCTTGGAGTAGGCAGCCCATTTTTCATGATTAAATCCATTTTTTGGGATAGGGCTTCTACTTGCATGGCTACCTCATCTACCCGTGAAATCTCATGCACTCCTCTACAAGGTTGGGTGGCCTTCCCTTTCCTAGTGGAGGAGTGTTGAACTGAATTGTTGCTTAGGGTTTGAAAAAGTTTCCATGCCTCATCGGGGCTTTTCAAAAGGTATCCTCCTCCACAAGCGGAGTCTATCATTTGTCTATGTTGCTCACTCACCCCATCATAAAAACTTTGCACTAGCTGCCATTTTGGGATAGCATGATGCGGACAAGATTTAAGAAGGTCTTTTAATCTCTCCCACGTCTCATGAAATTGTTCTTGGTCAATTTGGGTGAATCCGGTGATTGCTCGCCGAATATCACTTGTCTTACCCATTGGGAAGTATTTTTTCAAGAACTCTATTTGCATCTCCACCCAAGAATGGATTGAGTTAGGTTCTAAAGAATTGAACCAACTTCTAGCTCTATCTTTTAGGGAGAAGGGGAACATACGCAGCTTTAGATCATCCTCCGTAAAGTGTGGTACACGAATAGTGGAACACACAGAAAGGAAGTAATCTAAGTGCCGGTATGGATCCTCATTAGGGAGACCATGGAAGCTATTAAGAAGATTGATGGTGAAGGACTTTATTTCGAATTGATTTGCCGCTACATCTAGAAATTGGATACATGAAGGTACTTCAAATGTAGTCGAAAGGTAAAAGCCCATAAGCAACTCTCCTTGAGGAGGTGGAGGTGGAGGTGGTTGTTCATGATTAAAAGGAGGTAGTCCGGGAGGTTGTCTTTCATTTGGATCCATGTTTTCAGTCCTAGGCAATATAGGGTCCCTAGAGGTTCCTCTACGTTGTCTAAGTGTTCTTTCAAGTTCAATATTACACGGAAGCAATGGAAGTGACAAGGACCGTCTACCTAGCATGCATTAATAGTAGAACAACACCTCAATACACAAAAATAAACAATAATATATACAAAAAGAATGAAAGAACTCAAACCACTAATTTTAGATTTTATACTCACAAAGGGTTCCAACTTTAATCCTTTTAGATGCCCGCTATGTGGTATACCTAAAATCAAGAAATTTGAGCAACAAGAACAAAATATATACAAAAAGAATGAAAGAATTTCTAGCCTAAGAATTAAACCAGATTTAATCTTTCAATGGCGACAATTACACCGTAGTCCCCGGCAACGGCGCCAAAATTTTGATGTGGCTAAACTCAGATTAAATTGTAAGCTTAATTTTGTCCTTTTTATCAAAATATAATTTAACCACTCGCAAAGAGCACGAATCTTTGTAGATAAGGTTCTATATAGAGGGTATCGATCCCACGAGGACTAGTCGCAATTGTCTTAAAGAAAGATTAATTCTACTTTAATCCTAAAAACAGGTTTTTGAATTTTTAATTATAAACTATTGCATGAATGAAATGACAATAAAATTAAAGAGTAAAGTTGGGAGAGAGAACTAGGGTTGGTTTCCACCACTAGCCATTCACATGTTCATAAGTGTAGCAAGCGTGGGATTCATTAATTAAATGCCTAACAATGTCATTAGGCTTGTGACCTCAATGACATATCAAAAGATCAATGTGTGTGCTAACCTATCATAATCCATCTTCAACAAGCATAGCTCTTCAACCTAACTAACTACCTAATTACCCTACTCTCTAAGTGAGCACTACATGCATCCAAACTACCTTGTCTTGGCATGGTCTATACAAGCAAACATCACACATTCATTTAAACACCATTATCTAGCCATCATTTGCACTTCTTGTGGAATATGCAAAGGTTGGGCATTCATATGGAAGAATCTATTATAAGACAAGAATAAAACCAAAACCACATGAATATATAGAAGAAATGTATTAGTGTACATGATCACTAGGCTAAATAATCAACAATTAATTACAAATCCCAAGTGCTATAAGAAGGAACAAGTTTACATGGCTAGGGGTTGAAACCAACACCTTAGTAGAAGAGTTAGTTGCTCATGGTTGCCTTGCACTCTTCCATTGATGGAGAAGAGGAAGCTTCTTGGTCTGGTTCAGCTATATCTCCTCTCTCCCGAATGTCTCTCCTTCTCCTTGTCTGATGTGTGTATTGAGAGATATTTGAGATATATGGCTTCTTTGTGCTTTTAAGGCTCCTTTTTCAACCTTGGAGCCCACCATAAATATATATATATCACAATATATATTCATTGTATCAAGAAGGTCCCCAAGGGTCTTTGATGGTCCAGAAAGCCCATTAGTATGTTTGCCCAAGTTTTAATGTCAAAAGGATCTTAAGGGCATTAGCGCCATTTTACTTTGAATGATAATTTTCAGGATTGCTATTCATGAGTTATTTAATTATCCTATTATTATTTTATGTGCACTAACCTATTTGCAGGGTATTTATATTGGAAAGACATTTTAGGAAGCATTTCTAGGGCAACATTAGTATAGGGTATTTTTGAAAATAATGTTGTTAGGGTTTCTCATTAAATAAAAAAAAAGGGGGAAAAAGAAAATGAAAATGAAAAAGGGCAGAATGTTCGGTCAAGCTTGATCTTATATATGCATATACAAGAGATGAAGAGAGGTGCGGCTGGAAATACAAAGGGGAAAAGAGGGAGAAAAAGAGAAGAGAAGAGGGCCGCCGATCCTCCGCCGCCAACCTAACTCCTTCGCCGCCAATCTATTTGGTCATCCTTGTCTTCATCGGCTAATACAGAGGGGGTAGAGAGAGAGAAGACTAGAAAAGACAAGTGAGCTTAGAGAGAGAGAAGAGCAGACGTCGGCATCATACAGAGCTCACAAACCCACCTTGTCGCCGGCATCGTATGTTCATCCTCGCATATTCCGAATGGTGCCTCTGTTCATCAAATGGTTCTGATCTGGTTCTTCAGTCTGTGATATCAGCTAGCTCAGTTTGTTTACAGATTCCGATCTGTTTCTTTAGAACATGGTTTCATCCTCTTCAGTGAACATATCTCTTCATCACTACTTTCGGTTGAACAAATGGATATGTGAAGGATCTGTTTTGTGAGTATGGTCCTCAGTGTTATATTTATTTCATATGAACAATGTACACAGACACAGGCGCACCAGTTGTGGTTTTCGTGTTGACACTCACTTCTCACACAAGCACCTCTATAATTGTTGATATGCATGTTCTGTTGTTTTGAAAACAAATTTGCTGGAAAAATGTTGATTTGCTGGTTTGAATTTGATGACATGCTGGTTTTTATATTGCTGATTTTGTGGAATCTAAATGCTGATTTGGGAAGCTTAAATTGCTGAAATTATTATAAGCTGAATTCTTATGTGCTGAAATTTTATTGCTATCTTCAAATATTCTGTTCTTGTGTGCTAAATTTGTGCTGCTTTAATGGTGTTGAAGACGTTGAATTAATATTGCTGAATTGTGGATTTCAAATTGATGACTTAGTGCTGAAATGCTATCCTGTTAGAGCTATTTTCTTGTGGCTGAATTTACTAATTTCTATGTGCTATTTATTGCTGATTTTCTGAATTAAAATGCTGATGATGCTGAGTCCAAAATTGCTGATATTGCCGTCCACAAGTTGCTGATATTTGCTGTCCATAATTGCTGATATTGCTGTCCACATGTTGCTGATTTTAACTGTCCTATATTGCTGATATTGCTGTCCACATGTTGCTGGTTTTTGCTGTCCGAAATTGATAATTGTTGCTGTTCAAAAATGCTGAATTTATGCTGTCTTTTTGGGCTGTAATTGCTGAATTTATGCTGTCTCTTTGGGCTGTAAATTGTTGATCTAAATTGCTGAAATATTGATCTATAAATTGTTGAATATGCTTCTTGTTGAACCATGCTTTTTGAAGATCCATAAGTGCTGAAATTTAATATGTTCTTTAAGCTTTAAAATTGCTGAAATTTTATGTTGATCGTTGAGCTGTTTTATATTGCTGAATTTGCAGTACTAGAATGCTAAATTGTGCTTTGCTTAATACTGTTCATGCTCTCCATATTTTAAACTGCTTGTGCTACTAAAGTCTACTCTAGTTGCAGCCATGTCCATTTTAAGAACAGGTACAAAGACAAAGAAATACAAGGACAAATTGTTTAAAGTGAAGCCCAACCAAAATGGGTGTTCAAGAAGCTGAAAGCAGGATACACTGAAAGAGTGTCTTCTACAAGTCCATTGCAACTACACCCTTAAAGGTGTACTTATTGAAGACCCATCATTGAAGAAGCTCAAGCATCAGAGTGTAATACTTATTGAAGACAAATCATTGAAGAAGTTCAAGTGTCATGATCTGCCAAGAAGACAAGTGACCGAGTCATTGTTGTACCAGACCTTGAAGACTACCTATCAGAGGTTAAAGATTTGAAGACTATTCTTTGAAGACCATATCAGAGTTGAAGATTAACTTTGAAGACCAAGTTACAAAGCTTGAAGTGCCGCTGCTCAAGACATCGAACTGACTCCACTATCACTATGTACAGTCCAAGTATAGGGATACTTTGGACAGGGGGAGTGTGAGTGATTGTGGTAAGATTGAGGTGAGATAGCTTGGGCTTTGGGAAGTCCAAGTTGGGATTGAGAGCGGAAAAGCTGTTGTGAGATTTGGTGAGAGTGGTTCAGGCCTAGGGAGGCTGTGAACTGGGTGAGTGCTGGAGCGAACTATGTTGTGAGTTGGGTGAGTGAGAGAGTAATTGAGAGAATTACTGTACTACCCTTTCAGATATAGTGGAGCTCAGTTCGAAGAGGTTTTCCCCACCTTGGGGTTTCCTCTATAAATCTGTGTGTCCATCAAATTGTGTGATTATATATTCCAGCCAAACTTACAATATTAGAAAGAAAATTTAAAGAACCTATTCACCCCCTCCCCCTCTAGGTTCATCAGTCTTGTTCAAGTCAGACAATCCCCCTAAGTCGTGCAAAAAGGGGAATTTTGTTACAAGTGGGAAAGCAGCTGAGCAAGTGGGTTCTGCAGAATCTTGATCAATCTCGATTGAATCTTGATTGATTGAGATTTCGATCAATCAAAATGAGATCTCGATCAATCGAGATCTCGATTGACCGAGATGCATTTGGCTGCAATTCTGACTTTTTCTCTTCAGCTGCAAATAGCTTCAAACATTGCTCCATTTACTCTAATACCTGCAATACATCAAAAACACAAAAATACCGTAAACATATCTCGGTAAATGCAAAAACAGAACTAACATATGCAATAAAGAGGGTTCAAATGCATAGAATTGAACACTTATCACCTGTGGTGGCACTTAATTCATTTTGATGATGTTTCCATTATGAATGGGTTGTGTTTGTGAAAGAAATGATTCATTTTGTTGTATGAATTCAATTATGAATGTGATCTTGAGAGTTAGATTGATGTTCGAACCTTTCATTTATGTTTTTAATCATGTATGAGTTATTTGTTGTTTTTTGCCAAATTAGACGGTCAAGACGTCCAAAATAAATGCCATGAATGTCGATCCAATCTTCTTCCGGCTTCGTTTGAGTCATTCTGGTCCGAAAGGAGCAATTTCTTTCATTAATCATACATGATCACAATCCTATAGTGCTTGGTTCAAAATTCAACCATCTGAACTTCTAAAAGAAACAATTAGCAAGCGATATATGGTTTTAAACTTGTTTCGATTAAGTTATTTAGATTCAGAGAGGCCAGGGAAATCATTCTGAAATAAAAATCAATCGTTGCTTTTTGCCTAATTAAACCGCCAAGTCGTCCAAAGGAATTGACGAGTTGGTCAATCCAATCTTCATCCGGTTATGTTCGAATCCTTTGGATTTAGAAAGAGTATTTCCTTTCACAAATCGTATATGATCACAACCGTATGGTGCTTTGTGCAAAATTTGCCCGTCTTGACATCTAAAGGAAACAATTGGGATGCCATCAACGATTTTAAACTTGTTTGGTTTGTGTTGTTTTGAATCGAAAAGCCCCATTCCTCGAGAAATCGGGCCATAATCAGAATCGTTCGTTGCTTTGTGGCAAATTAGACCGTTAAAGCGTCCAAAAGAAACAACGACCACGTTGATCAAATCTTCATCCGACTTTGTTCGAGTCATTCTTGTCCGAAAAGAGCAATTCCTTGCAGAAATCGTACATGATCACAACCGTGTGGTGCTTGGTGCAAAATTCAACCATCTAGAGATCTAAAAGAAATAATTAGCATGCCATTAACGATTTCAAGCTAGCTTCGATTGAGTTGTTTGGATTCGAAAAGGACAATTCCTAAAGAAATCGTGCCGAAATCAAAAGCATTCGTTGCTTTTTGCCAAATTAAAGCATCAAGACGTTGAAAAGAATCGACGAGTTGGTCAATCCGATCTTCATCTTGTTACGTTTGAGTCGTTCGGATTCAGAAAGAGCAATTACTTGCGCAAGTCATATACGATCACAACCGTATGCTGCTTTGTGCCAAATTCGACCGTCTTGACATATAAAAGAAGCAACTAGCATATCATCAACGATTTTAAAATTGTTTGGTATGAGTAGTTTTGATACGAAAAGCCCCTTCCGTAGAGAGATCGTGCCAGAATCAGAATCATTTGTTGTTTTCTGCCAAATTAGACGGTCAAGACGTCCAAAATAAATGCCATGAATGTCGATCCAATCTTCTTCCGGCTTCGTTTGAGTCATTCTGGTCCGAAAGGAGCAATTTCTTTCATTAATCATACATGATCACAATCCTATAGTGCTTGGTTCAAAATTCAACCATCTGAACTTCTAAAAGAAACAATTAGCAAGCGATTAATGGTTTTAAACTTGTTTCGATTAAGTTATTTAGATTCGAAAAGGCCAGGGAAATCATTCTGAAATCAAAATCAATCGTTGCTTTTTGCCTAATTAAACCGCCAAGTCGTCCAAAAGAATTGACGAGTTGGTCAATCCAATCTTCATCCGGTTATGTTCGAATCCTTTGGATTTAGAAAGAGTATTTCCTTTCACAAATCGTATATGATCACAACCGTATGGTGCTTTGTGCAAAATTTGCCCGTCTTGACATCTAAAGGAAACAATTGGGATGCCATCAACGATTTTAAACTTGTTTGGTTTGTGTTGTTTTGAATCGAAAAGCCCCATTCCTCGAGAAATCGGGCCATAATCAGAATCGTTCGTTGCTTTGTGGCAAATTAGACCGTTAAAGCGTCCAAAAGAAACAACGACCACGTTGATCAAATCTTCATCCGACTTTGTTCGAGTCATTCTTGTCCGAAAAGAGCAATTCCTTGCAGAAATCGTACATGATCACAACCGTGTGGTGCTTGGTGCAAAATTCAACCATCTAGAGATCTAAAAGAAATAATTAGCATGCCATTAACGATTTCAAGCTAGCTTCGATTGAGTTGTTTGGATTCGAAAAGGACAATTCCTAAAGAAATCGTGCCGAAATCAAAAGCATTCGTTGCTTTTTGCCAAATTAAAGCATCAAGACGTTGAAAAGAATCGACGAGTTGGTCAATCCGATCTTCATCTTGTTACGTTTGAGTCGTTCGGATTCAGAAAGAGCAATTACTTGCGCAAGTCATATACGATCACAACCGTATGCTGCTTTGTGCCAAATTCGACCGTCTTGACATATAAAAGAAGCAACTAGCATATCATCAACGATTTTAAAATTGTTTGGTATGAGTAGTTTTGATACGAAAAGCCCCTTCCGTAGAGAGATCGTGCCAGAATCAGAATCATTTGTTGTTTTCTGCCAAATTAGACGGTCAAGACGTCCAAAATAAATGCCATGAATGTCGATCCAATCTTCTTCCGGCTTCGTTTGAGTCATTCTGGTCCGAAAGGAGCAATTTCTTTCATTAATCATACATGATCACAATCCTATAGTGCTTGGTTCAAAATTCAACCATCTGAACTTCTAAAAGAAACAATTAGCAAGCGATTAATGGTTTTAAACTTGTTTCGATTAAGTTATTTAGATTCGAAAAGGCCAGGGAAATCATTCTGAAATCAAAATCAATCGTTGCTTTTTGCCTAATTAAACCGCCAAGTCGTCCAAAAGAATTGACGAGTTGGTCAATCCAATCTTCATCCGGTTATGTTCGAATCCTTTGGATTTAGAAAGAGTATTTCCTTTCACAAATCGTATATGATCACAACCGTATGGTGCTTTGTGCAAAATTTGCCAGTCTTGACATCTAAAGGAAACAATTGGGATGCCATCAACGATTTTAAACTTGTTTGGTTTGTGTTGTTTTGAATCGAAAAGCCCCATTCCTCGAGAAATCGTGCCATAATCAGAATCGTTCGTTGCTTTGTGGCAAATTAGACCGTTAAAACGTCCACAAGAAACGACGGCCATGTTGATCAAATCTTCATCCGACTTTGTTTGAGTCATTCTTGTCTGAAAAGAGCAATTCCTTGCAGAAATCATACATGATCACAACCGTGTGGTGCTTGGTGCAAAATTCGACCATCTAGAGATCTAAAAGAAATAATTAGCATGCCATTAACGATTTCAAGCTAGCTTCGATTGAGTTGTTTGGATTCGAAAAGGACAATTCCTAAAGAAATCGTGCCGAAATCAAAAGCATTCGTTGCTTTTTGCCAAATTAAAGCATCAAGACGTTGAAAAGAATCGACGAGTTGGTCAATCCGATCTTCATCTTGTTACGTTTGAGTCGTTCGGATTCAGAAAGAGCAATTACTTGTGCAAGTCATATACGATCACAACCGTATGCTGCTTTGTGCCAAATTCGACCGTCTTGACATTTAAAAGAAGCAACTAGCATGCCATCAACGATTTTAAAATTGTTTGGTATGATTAGTTTTGATACGAAAAGCCCCTTCCGTAGAGAGATCGTGCCAGAATCAGAATCATTTGTTGTTTTCTGCCAAATTAGACGGTCAAGACGTCCAAAATGAATGCCATGAATGTCGATCCAATCTTCTTCCGGCTTCGTTTGAGTCATTCTGGTCCGAAAGGAGCAATTTCTTTCATTAATCATACATGATCACAATCCTATAGTGTCTGGTTCAAAATTCAACCATCTGAACTTCTAAAAGAAACAATTAGCAAGCGATTAATGGTTTTAAACTTGTTTCGATTAAGTTATTTAGATTCGAAAAGGCCAGGGAAATCATTCTGAAATCAAAATCAATCGTTGCTTTTTGCCTAATTAAACCGCCAAGTCGTCCAAAAGAATTGACGAGTTGGTCAATCCAATCTTCATCCGGTTATGTTCGAATCCTTTGGATTTAGAAAGAGTATTTCCTTTCACAAATCGTATATGATCACAACCGTATGGTGCTTTGTGCAAAATTTGCCCGTCTTGACATCTAAAGGAAACAATTGGGACGCCATCAACGATTTTAAACTTGTTTGGTTTGTGTTGTTTTGAATCGAAAAGCCCCATTCCTCGAGAAATCGTGCCATAATCAGAATCGTTCGTTGCTTTGTGGCAAATTAGACCGTTAAAACGTCCACAAGAAACGACGGCCATGTTGATCAAATCTTCATCCGACTTTGTTCGAGTCATTCTTGTCCGAAAAGAGCAATTCCTTGCAGAAATCGTACATGATCACAACCGTGTGGTGCTTGGTGCAAAATTCGACCATCTAGAGATCTAAAAGAAATAATTAGCATGCCATTAACGATTTCAAGCTAGCTTCGATTGAGTTGTTTTGGTTCGAAAAGAACAATTCCTAAAGAAATTGTGCCGAAATCAAAAGCATTCGTTGCTTTTTGCCAAATTAAAGCATCAAGACGTTGAAAAGAATCGACGAGTTGGTCAATCCGATCTTCATCTTGGTACGTTTGAGTCGTTCGGATTCAGAAAGAGCAATTACTTGCGCAAGTCATATACGATCACAACCGTATGCTACTTTGTGCCAAATTCGACCGTCTTGACATATAAAAGAAGCAACTAGCATGCCATCAACGATTTTAAAATTGTTTGGTATGAGTAGTTTTGATACGAAAAGCCCCTTCCGTAGAGAGATCGTGCCAGAATCAGAATCATTTGTTGTTTTCTGCCAAATTAGACGGTCAAGACGTCCAAAATAAATGCCATGAATGTCGATCCAATCTTCTTCCGGCTTCGTTTGAGTCATTCTGGTCCGAAAGGAGCAATTTCTTTCATTAATCATACTTGATCACAATCCTATAGTGCTTGGTTCAAAATTCAACCATCTGAACTTCTAAAAGAAACAATTAGCAAGCGATATATGGTTTTAAACTTGTTTCGATTAAGTTATTTAGATTCAGAAAGGCCAGGGAAATCATTCTGAAATCAAAATCAATCGTTGCTTTTTGCCTAATTAAACCGCCAAGACATCCAAAAGAATTGACGAGTTGGTCAATCCAATCTTCATCCGGTTATGTTCGAATCCTTTGGATTTAGAAAGAGTATTTCCTTTCACAAATCGTATATGATCACAACCGTATGGTGCTTTGTGCAAAATTTGCCCGTCTTGACATCTAAAGGAAACAATTGGGATGCCATCAACGATTTTAAACTTGTTTGGTTTGTGTTGTTTTGAATCGAAAAGCCCCATTCCTCGAGAAATCGGGCCATAATCAGAATCGTTCGTTGCTTTGTGGCAAATTAGACCGTTAAAGCGTCCAAAAGAAACAACGACCACGTTGATCAAATCTTCATCCGACTTTGTTCGAGTCATTCTTGTCCGAAAAGAGCAATTCCTTGCAGAAATCGTACATGATCACAACCGTGTGGTGCTTGGTGCAAAATTCGACCATCTAGAGATCTAAAAGAAATAATTAGCATGCCATTAACGATTTCAAGCTAGCTTCGATTGAGTTGTTTGGATTCGAAAAGGACAATTCCTAAAGAAATCGTGCCGAAATCAAAAGCATTCGTTGCTTTTTGCCAAATTAAAGCATCAAGACGTTGAAAAGAATCGACGAGTTGGTCAATCCGATCTTCATCTTGTTACGTTTGAGTCGTTCGGATTCAGAAAGAGCAATTACTTGCGCAAGTCATATACGATCACAACCGTATGCTGCTTTGTGCCAAATTCGACCGTCTTGACATATAAAAGAAGCAACTAGCATATCATCAACGATTTTAAAATTGTTTGGTATGAGTAGTTTTGATACGAAAAGCCCCTTCCGTAGAGAGATCGTGCCAGAATCAGAATCATTTGTTGTTTTCTGCCAAATTAGACGGTCAAGACGTCCAAAATAAATGCCATGAATGTCGATCCAATCTTCTTCCGGCTTCGTTTGAGTCATTCTGGTCCGAAAGGAGCAATTTCTTTCATTAATCATACATGATCACAATCCTATAGTGCTTGGTTCAAAATTCAACCATCTGAACTTCTAAAAGAAACAATTAGCAAGCGATTAATGGTTTTAAACTTGTTTCGATTAAGTTATTTAGATTCGAAAAGGCCAGGGAAATCATTCTGAAATCAAAATCAATCGTTGCTTTTTGCCTAATTAAACCGCCAAGTCGTCCAAAAGAATTGACGAGTTGGTCAATCCAATCTTCATCCGGTTATGTTCGAATCCTTTGGATTTAGAAAGAGTATTTCCTTTCACAAATCGTATATGATCACAACCGTATGGTGCTTTGTGCAAAATTTGCCAGTCTTGACATCTAAAGGAAACAATTGGGATGCCATCAACGATTTTAAACTTGTTTGGTTTGTGTTGTTTTGAATCGAAAAGCCCCATTCCTCGAGAAATCGTGCCATAATCAGAATCGTTCGTTGCTTTGTGGCAAATTAGACCGTTAAAACGTCCACAAGAAACGACGGCCATGTTGATCAAATCTTCATCCGACTTTGTTCGAGTCATTCTTGTCCGAAAAGAGCAATTCCTTGCAGAAATCATACATGATCACAACCGTGTGGTGCTTGGTGCAAAATTCGACCATCTAGAGATCTAAAAGAAATAATTAGCATGCCATTAACGATTTCAAGCTAGCTTCGATTGAGTTGTTTGGATTCGAAAAGGACAATTCCTAAAGAAATCGTGCCGAAATCAAAAGCATTCGTTGCTTTTTGCCAAATTAAAGCATCAAGACGTTGAAAAGAATCGACGAGTTGGTCAATCCGATCTTCATCTTGTTACGTTTGAGTCGTTCGGATTCAGAAAGAGCAATTACTTGTGCAAGTCATATACGATCACAACCGTATGCTGCTTTGTGCCAAATTCGACCGTCTTGACATATAAAAGAAGCAACTAGCATGCCATCAACGATTTTAAAATTGTTTGGTATGAGTAGTTTTGATACGAAAAGCCCCTTCCGTAGAGAGATCGTGCCAGAATCAGAATCATTTGTTGTTTTCTGCCAAATTAGACGGTCAAGACGTCCAAAATGAATGCCATGAATGTCGATCCAATCTTCTTCCGGCTTCGTTTGAGTCATTCTGGTCCGAAAGGAGCAATTTCTTTCATTAATCATACATGATCACAATCCTATAGTGTCTGGTTCAAAATTCAACCATCTGAACTTCTAAAAGAAACAATTAGCAAGCGATTAATGGTTTTAAACTTGTTTCGATTAAGTTATTTAGATTCGAAAAGGCCAGGGAAATCATTCTGAAATCAAAATCAATCGTTGCTTTTTGCCTAATTAAACCGCCAAGTCGTCCAAAAGAATTGACGAGTTGGTCAATCCAATCTTCATCCGGTTATGTTCGAATCCTTTGGATTTAGAAAGAGTATTTCCTTTCACAAATCGTATATGATCACAACCGTATGGTGCTTTGTGTAAAATTTGCCCGTCTTGACATCTAAAGGAAACAATTGGGATGCCATCAACGATTTTAAACTTGTTTGGTTTGTGTTGTTTTGAATCGAAAAGCCCCATTCCTCGAGAAATCGTGCCATAATCAGAATCGTTCGTTGCTTTGTGGCAAATTAGACCGTTAAAACGTCCAAAAGAAACGACGACCATGTTGATCAAATCTTCATCCGACTTTGTTCGAGTCATTCTTGTCCGAAAAGAACAATTCCTTGCAGAAATCGTACATGATCACAACCGTGTGGTGCTTGGTGCAAAATTCGACCATCTAGAGATCTAAAAGAAATAATTAGCATGCCATTAACGATTTCAAGCTAGCTTCGATTGAGTTGTTTTGGTTCGAAAAGAACAATTCCTAAAGAAATCGTGCCGAAATCAAAAGCATTCGTTGCTTTTTGCCAAATTAAAGCATCAAGACGTTGAAAAGAATCGACGAGTTGGTCAATCCGATCTTCATCTTGGTACGTTTGAGTCGTTCGGATTCAGAAAGAGCAATTACTTGCGCAAGTCATATACGATCACAACCGTATGCTACTTTGTGCCAAATTCGACCGTCTTGACATATAAAAGAAGCAACTAGCATGCCATCAACGATTTTAAAATTGTTTGGTATGAGTAGTTTTGATACGAAAAGCCCCTTCCGTAGAGAGATCGTGCCAGAATCAGAATCATTTGTTGTTTTCTGCCAAATTAGACGGTCAAGACGTCCAAAATAAATGCCATGAATGTCGATCCAATCTTCTTCCGGCTTCGTTTGAGTCATTCTGGTCCGAAAGGAGCAATTTCTTTCATTAATCATACATGATCACAATCCTATAGTGCTTGGTTCAAAATTCAACCATCTGAACTTCTAAAAGAAACAATTAGCAAGCGATATATGGTTTTAAACTTGTTTCGATTAAGTTATTTAGATTCAGAAAGGCCAGGGAAATCATTCTGAAATCAAAATCAATCGTTGCTTTTTGCCTAATTAAACCGCCAAGTCGTCCAAAAGAATTGACGAGTTGGTCAATCCAATCTTCATCCGGTTATGTTCGAATCCTTTGGATTTAGAAAGAGTATTTCCTTTCACAAATCGTATATGATCACAACCGTATGGTGCTTTGTGCAAAATTTGCCCGTCTTGACATCTAAAGGAAACAATTGGGATGCCATCAACGATTTTAAACTTGTTTGGTTTGTGTTGTTTTGAATCGAAAAGCCCCATTCCTCGAGAAATCGGGCCATAATCAGAATCGTTCGTTGCTTTGTGGCAAATTAGACCGTTAAAGCGTCCAAAAGAAACGACGACCATGTTGATCAAATCTTCATTCGACTTTGTTCGAGTCATTCTTGTCCGAAAAGAGCAATTCCTTGCAGAAATCGTACATGATCACAACCGTGTGGTGCTTGGTGCAAAATTTGACCATCTAGAGATCTAAAAGAAATAATTAGCATGCCATTAACGATTTCAAGCTAGCTTCGATTGAGTTGTTTGGATTCGAAAAGGACAATTCCTAAAGAAATCGTGCCGAAATCAAAAGCATTCGTTGCTTTTTGCCAAATTAAAGCATCAAGACGTTGAAAAGAATCGACGAGTTGGTCAATCCGATCTTCATCTTGTTACGTTTGAGTCGTTCGGATTCAGAAAGAGCAATTACTTGCGCAAGTCATATACGATCACAACCGTATGCTGCTTTGTGCCAAATTCGACCGTCTTGACATATAAAAGAAGCAACTAGCATGCCATCAACGATTTTAAAATTGTTTGGTATGAGTAGATTTGATACGAAAAGCCCCTTCCGTAGAGAGATCGTGCCAGAATCAGAATCATTTGTTGTTTTCTGCCAAATTAGACGGTCAAGACGTCCAAAATGAATGCCATGAATGTCGATCCAATCTTCTTCCGGCTTCGTTTGAGTCATTCTGGTCCGAAAGGAGCAATTTCTTTCATTAATCATACATGATCACAATCCTATAGTGTCTGGTTCAAAATTCAACCATCTGAACTTCTAAAAGAAACAATTAGCAAGCGATTAATGGTTTTAAACTTGTTTCGATTAAGTTATTTAGATTCGAAAAGGCCAGGGAAATCATTCTGAAATCAAAATCAATCGTTGCTTTTTGCCTAATTAAACCGCCAAGTCGTCCAAAAGAATTGACGAGTTGGTCAATCCAATCTTCATCCGGTTATGTTCGAATCCTTTGGATTTAGAAAGAGTATTTCCTTTCACAAATCGTATATGATCACAACCGTATGGTGCTTTGTGTAAAATTTGCCCGTCTTGACATCTAAAGGAAACAATTGGGATGCCATCAACGATTTTAAACTTGTTTGGTTTGTGTTGTTTTGAATCGAAAAGCCCCATTCCTCGAGAAATCGTGCCATAATCAGAATCGTTCGTTGCTTTGTGGCAAATTAGACCGTTAAAACGTCCAAAAGAAACGACGACCATGTTGATCAAATCTTCATCCGACTTTGTTCGAGTCATTCTTGTCCGAAAAGAACAATTCCTTGCAGAAATCGTACATGATCACAACCGTGTGGTGCTTGGTGCAAAATTCGACCATCTAGAGATCTAAAAGAAATAATTAGCATGCCATTAACGATTTCAAGCTAGCTTCGATTGAGTTGTTTTGGTTCGAAAAGAACAATTCCTAAAGAAATCGTGCCGAAATCAAAAGCATTCGTTGCTTTTTGCCAAATTAAAGCATCAAGACGTTGAAAAGAATCGACGAGTTGGTCAATCCGATCTTCATCTTGGTACGTTTGAGTCGTTCGGATTCAGAAAGAGCAATTACTTGCGCAAGTCATATACGATCACAACCGTATGCTACTTTGTGCCAAATTCGACCGTCTTGACATATAAAAGAAGCAACTAGCATGCCATCAACGATTTTAAAATTGTTTGGTATGAGTAGTTTTGATACGAAAAGCCCCTTCCGTAGAGAGATCGTGCCAGAATCAGAATCATTTGTTGTTTTCTGCCAAATTAGACGGTCAAGACGTCCAAAATAAATGCCATGAATGTCGATCCAATCTTCTTCCGGCTTCGTTTGAGTCATTCTGGTCCGAAAGGAGCAATTTCTTTCATTAATCATACATGATCACAATCCTATAGTGCTTGGTTCAAAATTCAACCATCTGAACTTCTAAAAGAAACAATTAGCAAGCGATATATGGTTTTAAACTTGTTTCGATTAAGTTATTTAGATTCAGAAAGGCCAGGGAAATCATTCTGAAATCAAAATCAATCGTTGCTTTTTGCCTAATTAAACCGCCAAGACATCCAAAAGAATTGACGAGTTGGTCAATCCAATCTTCATCCAGTTATGTTCGAATCCTTTGGATTTAGAAAGAGTATTTCCTTTCACAAATCGTATATGATCACAACCGTATGGTGCTTTGTGCAAAATTTGCCCGTCTTGACATCTAAAGGAAACAATTGGGATGCCATCAACGATTTTAAACTTGTTTGGTTTGTGTTGTTTTGAATCGAAAAGCCCCATTCCTCGAGAAATCGGGCCATAATCAGAATCGTTCGTTGCTTTGTGGCAAATTAGACCGTTAAAGCGTCCAAAAGAAACAACGACCACGTTGATCAAATCTTCATCCGACTTTGTTCGAGTCATTCTTGTCCGAAAAGAGCAATTCCTTGCAGAAATCGTACATGATCACAACCGTGTGGTGCTTGGTGCAAAATTCGACCATCTAGAGATCTAAAAGAAATAATTAGCATGCCATTAACGATTTCAAGCTAGCTTCGATTGAGTTGTTTGGATTCGAAAAGGACAATTCCTAAAGAAATCGTGCCGAAATCAAAAGCATTCGTTGCTTTTTGCCAAATTAAAGCATCAAGACGTTGAAAAGAATCGACGAGTTGGTCAATCCGATCTTCATCTTGTTACGTTTGAGTCGTTCGGATTCAGAAAGAGCAATTACTTGCGCAAGTCATATACGATCACAACCGTATGCTGCTTTGTGCCAAATTCGACCGTCTTGACATATAAAAGAAGCAACTAGCATATCATCAACGATTTTAAAATTGTTTGGTATGAGTAGTTTTGATACGAAAAGCCCCTTCCGTAGAGAGATCGTGCCAGAATCAGAATCATTTGTTGTTTTCTGCCAAATTAGACGGTCAAGACGTCCAAAATAAATGCCATGAATGTCTATCCAATCTTCTTCCGGCTTCGTTTGAGTCATTCTGGTCCGAAAGGAGCAATTTCTTTCATTAATCATACATGATCACAATCCTATAGTGCTTGGTTCAAAATTCAACCATCTGAACTTCTAAAAGAAACAATTAGCAAGCGATTAATGGTTTTAAACTTGTTTCGATTAAGTTATTTAGATTCGAAAAGGCCAGGGAAATCATTCTGAAATCAAAATCAATCGTTGCTTTTTGCCTAATTAAACCGCCAAGTCGTCCAAAAGAATTGACGAGTTGGTCAATCCAATCTTCATCCGGTTATGTTCGAATCCTTTTTTTTTTTTTTTTTTTTTTTTTTTTTTTTTTTTTTGAAAGGTAAGTGTTTAATATTCAAAAAACCAAAGTCAATTTACAAGTTGACTTGAGGCATTCCCCAAGGGGGATAAACAACTGTGGAATCCCCATATCCACCATAAGAATAAAAACCAAACAAGAAAACTATATCCCATAGAGTTTGCTCCTACAAGGGTATTACTACCATGAACACCTATTAAAATACCCCTTCTCCACAAAGAAAGCAAAAAGAAAACTTTTTGAGTATGCTGAGTTCCACTTGATTGCTTCCCCCAGCTAGCATAGCAACAGTAGCCCATTAGGAGAAACATAAGCAGCACATACAGAATTAATTCTGGAATCCTACTTTTCATCCAGGAACAAAATCCAGCCCCTTTGAGCATTGAGTTCTTCTGATTGAAATCACTACCAGCTGCCAACCAAAGCAAACAATCCCTCCCTCCGAGCATATCATCCTTCCTGACTGCCATGCTAACCTCCACCAGCAATAAGGAAGCCAACAAGAACCTGTACCAGTCCCCCCCGAGCAAGCAATCCACCCTGCCTGCCATGAAATCAACCAGTAATTCAAACCAGAAAAACAGAAAATTTATCAATAAAACCACCCATTGGATCCCCCTCTCCCAGCAAAACCAACCTACTCTCTATCATAAATAGATTCTGGTAATCTCCATTCCTGCTGCACCCACTGATTACTAGGAGTACGCGGAAACTTCTTCATTGAAGTCACCCTGAACCTTACCTCTTGAATAATGCATCCTTTTATAGCAGCAAAGTCCCTATACTCATCGGCATATCTTCTCTTGTTTCTTTCGTTCCATATCTCATACACTGTTGCTGCAAAACTCAGTTTATTCACAATTGAGATCAATGTCTTCCCTTGGATAGTCAGCACTGCCCAATTCATAAGAGCATTCCAATCCCCATCCGGCCACTGCACAGCACTTTTTCCTATTATTGTTTTCCACAATCTATTTGTAAAGCTACATTCAAAAAACAAGTGGTCCCGGTCCTCTGTTCTGCTTCTACAGAAAATACAATTCCCTGTATTCACTATTCCCCATTTCATGAGCCTGTACTGAGTGCTAATTCTATCCTGGTGAACAAGCCACAACAAGAAAGCATGTTTAGGTATGTTTGCAGAGAACCAAACAATACCCTTCCAATTCACTGTCTCTTGCTTGGGCCTCAATTCTTCCCAGGTAGATCTAATGGAGAAGTCCTTTCCCGTTGGTTCCCATATGACTTTATCTTCTTCAAAACAGTTAGGCTTGAGATTGGCTGGAATACTACTTCGGATTGTCATCCATTCCATGGTATTCGTGGATGGCCATTTCCAATTATCCCCATCAACCACTGCAGCAACCATGGCCTCCTCTCCCAATCCAGAATCTGTAATCATTCTTCTGTGATACTGCATACATAACGGCCCACTTGGCAGCCAGTAATCATACCATAGAGAGGTACATTGCCCATTACCAACCATATATCTCATCTTAGATCTAACCACAGGTCTCAATTTCAGAAGTTTTCTCCAAGCCCAAGTACACTCAGCTGGGGGTTTTGCATTCCAGAAATTCTTATCTTTAAGGATATGTTTTTTCACCCATGAAGCCCATAAGGATACAGACTTAGGTTGGATAAGCCTCCACAC
Source organism: Cornus controversa (assembly GCA_026545225.1). NCBI lineage: Eukaryota > Viridiplantae > Streptophyta > Magnoliopsida > Cornales > Cornaceae > Cornus > Cornus controversa. Next base: position 4,603,412 of record CM048854.1, on the reverse strand, counting down.
ATGCTTAGCCATAGCTGCATTATTCCATATTACAGCATCTTTAATGCCCAATCCCCCCTCTTCTTTTGGAAGACACACCTGATTCCATCCAATTTTCTCACCCCCGACCTTTAAATCTGTACCTTTCCATAAGAACTTTCTCATTATTGCATTTACTGCCTTCAGCACAGCCTTTGGAAGCACAAATGTTGAAGCCCAGTAGACTTGTGTAGAAAATAAAACAGCCTGAATTAGTTGCATCCGACCTGCAAAAGACAGGTATCTGCTAGTCCATGCCTTTACCTTCCCAGTAATCTTATTAATAAGCCCTTCACAGTGCACAGCTTTTAATCTTGTGGATAGCAATGGCACCCCAAGATATTTCACAGGAAGATCTCCTTGCTTAAAACAAAGTGTACTCAGAATTTGATCCTTTTCCACATTAGTTAGCCCTGAACTAAACATCATACTCTTTGAACTATTAGGAAGAAGGCCTGAAAAAGCTCCAAATTCATTCAGAGAATCCATAAGAATATTGACAGATGCAATGTCACCTGCTGAGAACATCATTAAATCATCAGCAAACACAAGATTACTCAGCTTCTGGTCAGCACACTTCCAATGGTAGTGAAAATCACTCTGAGATGTTCTATCCTGCAGCAACCCTGTAAGAATCTCCATCCCCATCACAAATAGGTAAGGGGACATAGGATCACCCTGTCTTAGACCCCTACCACTCCCAAAATAACCCTCCAGGTTCCCATTCACATTTACAGAAAACTTCGCAGTGGATATGCATGTCATAATCCAGTGTATCATCTCCTGAGGAATGTTAAAGGCTTTAAGAGTAGCTTCCATAAAATCCCATGAAACTGTATCATAAGCCTTCTGAATATCCACCTTTAAAGTTACCCTAGCAGGCTTCAATGACTTATGGTATCCCCTCATTAATTCCTGTGCCAGAAGAATGTTATCCGTGATACTTCTTCCTGGTATAAATGCCCCCTGATTTAAGTTGATTGCCTCAGATAGCACTGGCTTCAACCTGTTTGCTATGATCTTTGCAATGCATTTGTATAGCATGTTACATACTGATATAGGCCTGAAATCAGCTACATACGTTGGGTTCTCCACCTTTGGAACTAGAGTAATAATTGTAGAGTTTATCTCCTTAAGAATTCTCCCAGATACAAAGAAATCCTTCACAGCCTTTGTGACTTCCCCACCAATAATGTGCCAGGCTTTTTTGAAAAACAGAGCATTAAAACCATCACTTCCTGGAGCTTTATCATCCTTTAGTGAAAACATAGTACTTCTAACTTCCTCTGTGGTCACTTCCCTCTTCATGTAAGCATATTGCTCCATATTTATAGGATGCTTTACAAATTGCTTCAAGTCAGGGACATTACTCTCCCCTTCCCTTTTACTTAGCAGCTTTTTATAAAACTTCACAATTTCATTTGCAACCAAGTCTTGCTGATCCAACCTCTGCCCCTCTATAGTAGAAATAGACACAATACTATTTCGTTGTCTTCTTTGGACAGCTACTTTATGAAAATAAGATGTGTTTTTATCTCCAAGCTGAAGCCACTGAACCCTGGACTGCTGTCTGAACAAAATTTCCTCTGCACTTTCCAAATTCTGGTACTTATGGATTTGCTTCACCTCCTGGTCTTTGTATTCAGATATCAGAGGGTACTCATCCACTCTCCTTTGAATATTGTACAATTGCTCTCTAGCTTCCTTGACTCTTTTAGACAGATCACTAAAATAAGTACAATTCAGCTTCTTCAACTCAACCTTCAACATCCGCAATTTCTGGGTTACCACAAACATGGGAGTACCCCTGATGTTTCTCTGCCAAACTTCGTTTACCACCGGGAAGAATTCCTTATGATTCATGAGGAAATTATTAATTCTGAAAGGCTTTTTTGACTGCTTGGAAATCATAGGAATATTTACCAAAATAAGTGCATGATCTGAAATCCCCGGAGGTTCAAACATAGCCTCCGAGTTGCTAAACTGAGTAATCCATCTCTCATTTACCAGAACTCTATCAAGTTTCCTAAACAAAGCCCTTGTAGACCAAGTAAACTTTAGTCCCGAATATCTTAGATCCAGCAGCTCAGCCTCTTGAATACATTGCCCAAACTCCTTCATAGTATCTGTCCATTCAGTTGTGCCACCAATTCTTTCATGTTGATACCTGACTGCATTAAAATCTCCAGCCAGGAACCAAGGGATATCTCTGCATTCCCTAGCTAAACTTTGCATATCACTCCACAAAAATCTTCGACCTATATGGCTGTTCAACCCATACACAAAAGTAGCAAGACAGTTAACAAGCCCATCTGCAGATTTAACACTACAATGGATCATCTGCTCCGACCTCTTAATCACATGAACCTGAACCCTATTAGCATCCCAAGCCACCCAAACTCTACCACTATCAGCATACTCATAATTGTGAACCATACACCATTGGTTATTAATAGCTTTTAAAACTTCCATCTTCTTGTTCTCCTTAATTTTTGTTTCCACTAAACAGACCAAAGGCAAATCAAACTGCCTTATAATCCTCCTAACTTCCCTCTGCTTTTTGGGATTATTCAAACCCCTAACATTCCATATTCCTACCTTCATGGACTAAAATCAAGAAAATTCAAAGACCTTCCCCCACCCCTGTTTTGGGCTGATGGATAAAAGTGCCCCTCTTAGGTTTCAATAATCCATTATATTTCCTACTCTTATTTCCATCAGTAGTAGGAACAAGACTTTTAGCAATACTCTTACCTTCAGTATTCTCCACTGTAGAATTATAAGTCTGCTTACTCTCAGTATGAACCTCCTCAGCAGGTTCCACTACTTCAGTTATCCCCTCCTGTACGCTTAGAACTTGGAATCTATTTGGCGACACCTTCTCTGGCATAATTCCTTCCACCATCCCTGCATGCTCCTCCTGATTACCTTCTGTATCCTGCTCTTCCCTACCTTCTTCCTTCCTTTCTTTCCCTGACTTCTTACCCACGACAATCCATTCACCCGGCTGTTCATTCCTATTCTGAACTGTTGGCCCATTACCTTGGCCTACAATAGTCTGTGCTCCTTCATTTGCACTCTCCTGATCATCTTGATTCCCTCTCAAAGCACATTTTAATACATTATGACCAAAGCTATGGCATTCCGTACATATCAATGGCTTCCACTGATACTCCACTGTAATAGTGATCTTCTCCCCATTTTTCAGCTTGAGTTTAAATTCAGACAGAAGCTCCTTCTCTGGGCAAACTTCAATACAAATACGGGCAAAACTCACCCTCTTCTTCAACAGGGTTAATGAGTCTGCAAACAGGGGAACCCCAATTGCACTAGCAAGGTAGCTTAACCCCTTCGGAGTCCAATACTCCAGAGGGACATTAAACATCTTTACCCATAATGGGATTTTTTCCATCTTATCTTTATGCAGCTCCATACCTTCCTGCCACTTCTTCAAGACAATATGGCGTCCCAAAAAGTGCCATGGCCCTTGCTCAAAAACATCATCCCTATTCTGCTTATTCATGAACTTGAAGAAGAAGAACCCCTTCTCAGTTCCGAGCACCTCCAGAAGACCCTTCCTCATCCATAACTTCCTAGCAATGGAATTCACAGTGAAATATGGCAATTTCTGATCAACAAAGTATCCGACCAACGTTGCATCCCAATCTTGCATGCCAGCTTCAACAATCTCTGAAGGGGGTGATACCACCGGCCCTTCCTCCTCAACTTCAGGGGGAAAATATTCAAATCCTTCTCCGTTCCTCACAGTTTGACTTGCAATTGATGCCCATGTCTTCGGATTGTTTTCACCCTTTGCATTTTCCTCCTGATTACCTCCACTTCTAATCGGTGGAAAAGACTCCCGACCCTGCCCTGAGCTGTCTACTCTTCCTCCCACCTGCCCACTTGCTTTTACATTACTCTCCCCCCGCGCGTTAGATCCACTTGCCCTATTCTCACGCGCCGCCGTATCTGTACCAACCATCTCTTCTCCCCCAAATCGGTCACCTCGATGATCCCCAGATCTAGCACCATACCACCCCTGATTCATGCCAAGCCGACCTCTGAAACTCCCTTTACGGCTACCATATCGCCCATTATCACCTCTCCCCCCTCCTCGATTTGTTCTGTACTTCTCAGATCCTCCATAGGAGGTTTCCCCCTTCATCTTCTTCGATTCTGCAAGTCGCAACTCTCTATTCTCTTGCTGTACCACACTCAGAGCATTCTGTAAGCCAATCATCTCTTTGTATACTTGACTCATCTGGTTTTTATTCACCTCCTCGATATCAATCTCCTCCACAGAGGTTTCATCTTCACTTGGGCAAAAGAACTTTGTCACCTCCGGAGCTTCCTCTATATCATCAGTCTCCGATCTACACAGCACCTCCTCACTATACTTCTCCTCCATAAATTCCTCTCCGCACGCCAAAAAAAAACTTACAATCTCAAAGTTACGCCTCCCCTACTTCCGATCCCCTTTGCAATCTCCAACCAGATCAACACAAAACTGAGAAACCAAAAGAGACTTCAGCCCGATCGTAGAGAGAGAGAATGTTAGAGAGAGAAGCTCTCAACTAACCCATTTTTTTTTTTTTATGTTCGAATCCTTTGGATTTAGAAAGAGTATTTCCTTTCACAAATCGTATATGATCACAACCGTATGGTGCTTTGTGCAAAATTTGCCAGTCTTGACATCTAAAGGAAACAATTGGGATGCCATCAACGATTTTAAACTTGTTTGGTTTGTGTTGTTTTGAATCGAAAAGCCCCATTCCTCGAGAAATCGTGCCATAATCAGAATCGTTCGTTGCTTTGTGGCAAATTAGACCGTTAAAACGTCCACAAGAAACGACGGCCATGTTGATCAAATCTTCATCCGACTTTGTTCGAGTCATTCTTGTCCGAAAAGAGCAATTCCTTGCAGAAATCATACATGATCACAACCGTGTGGTGCTTGGTGCAAAATTCGACCATCTAGAGATCTAAAAGAAATAATTAGCATGCCATTAACGATTTCAAGCTAACTTCGATTGAGTTGTTTGGATTCGAAAAGGACAATTCCTAAAGAAATCGTGCCGAAATCAAAAGCATTCGTTGCTTTTTGCCAAATTAAAGCATCAAGACGTTGAAAAGAATCGACGAGTTGGTCAATCCGATCTTCATCTTGTTACGTTTGAGTCGTTCGGATTCAGAAAGAGCAATTACTTGCGCAAGTCATATACGATCACAACCGTATGCTGCTTTGTGCCAAATTCGACCGTCTTGACATATAAAAGAAGCAACTAGCATGCCATCAACGATTTTAAAATTGTTTGGTATGAGTAGTTTTGATACGAAAAGCCCCTTCCGTAGAGAGATCGTGCCAGAATCAGAATCATTTGTTGTTTTCTGCCAAATTAGACGGTCAAGACGTCCAAAATGAATGCCATGAATGTCGATCCAATCTTCTTCCGGCTTCGTTTGAGTCATTCTGGTCCGAAAGGAGCAATTTCTTTCATTAATCATACATGATCACAATCCTATAGTGTCTGGTTCAAAATTCAACCATCTGAACTTCTAAAAGAAACAATTAGCAAGCGATTAATGGTTTTAAACTTGTTTCGATTAAGTTATTTAGATTCGAAAAGGCCAGGGAAATCATTCTGAAATCAAAATCAATCGTTGCTTTTTGCCTAATTAAACCGCCAAGTCGTCCAAAAGAATTGACGAGTTGGTCAATCCAATCTTCATCCGGTTATGTTCGAATCCTTTGGATTTAGAAAGAGTATTTCCTTTCACAAATCGTATATGATCACAACCGTATGGTGCTTTGTGTAAAATTTGCCCGTCTTGACATCTAAAGGAAACAATTGGGATGCCATCAACGATTTTAAACTTGTTTGGTTTGTGTTGTTTTGAATCGAAAAGCCCCATTCCTCGAGAAATCGTGCCATAATCAGAATCGTTCGTTGCTTTGTGGCAAATTAGACCGTTAAAACGTCCAAAAGAAACGACGACCATGTTGATCAAATCTTCATCCGACTTTGTTCGAGTCATTCTTGTCCGAAAAGAACAATTCCTTGCAGAAATCGTACATGATCACAACCGTGTGGTGCTTGGTGCAAAATTCGACCATCTAGAGATCTAAAAGAAATAATTAGCATGCCATTAACGATTTCAAGCTAGCTTCGATTGAGTTGTTTTGGTTCGAAAAGAACAATTCCTAAAGAAATCGTGCCGAAATCAAAAGCATTCGTTGCTTTTTGCCAAATTAAAGCATCAAGACGTTGAAAAGAATCGACGAGTTGGTCAATCCGATCTTCATCTTGGTACGTTTGAGTCGTTCGGATTCAGAAAGAGCAATTACTTGCGCAAGTCATATACGATCACAACCGTATGCTACTTTGTGCCAAATTCGACCGTCTTGACATATAAAAGAAGCAACTAGCATGCCATCAACGATTTTAAAATTGTTTGGTATGAGTAGTTTTGATACGAAAAGCCCCTTCCGTAGAGAGATCGTGCCAGAATCAGAATCATTTGTTTTTTTCTGCCAAATTAGACGGTCAAGACGTCCAAAATAAATGCCATGAATGTCGATCCAATCTTCTTCCGGCTTCGTTTGAGTCATTCTGGTCCGAAAGGAGCAATTTCTTTCATTAATCATACATGATCACAATCCTATAGTGCTTGGTTCAAAATTCAACCATCTGAACTTCTAAAAGAAACAATTAGCAAGCGATATATGGTTTTAAACTTGTTTCGATTAAGTTATTTAGATTCAGAAAGGCCAGGGAAATCATTCTGAAATCAAAATCAATCGTTGCTTTTTGCCTAATTAAACCGCCAAGTCGTCCAAAAGAATTGACGAGTTGGTCAATCCAATCTTCATCCAGTTATGTTCGAATCCTTTGGATTTAGAAAGAGTATTTCCTTTCACAAATCGTATATGATCACAACCGTATGGTGCTTTGTGCAAAATTTGCCCGTCTTGACATCTAAAGGAAACAATTGGGATGCCATCAACGATTTTAAACTTGTTTGGTTTGTGTTGTTTTGAATCGAAAAGCCCCATTCCTCGAGAAATCGGGCCATAATCAGAATCGTTCGTTGCTTTGTGGCAAATTAGACCGTTAAAGCGTCCAAAAGAAACGACGACCATGTTGATCAAATCTTCATTCGACTTTGTTCGAGTCATTCTTGTCCGAAAAGAGCAATTCCTTGCAGAAATCGTACATGATCACAACCGTGTGGTGCTTGGTGCAAAATTTGACCATCTAGAGATCTAAAAGAAATAATTAGCATGCCATTAACGATTTCAAGCTAGCTTCGATTGAGTTGTTTGGATTCGAAAAGGACAATTCCTAAAGAAATCGTGCCGAAATGAAAAGCATTCGTTGCTTTTTGCCAAATTAAAGCATCAAGACGTTGAAAAGAATCGACGAGTTGGTCAATCCGATCTTCATCTTGTTACGTTTGAGTCGTTCGGATTCAGAAAGAGCAATTACTTGCGCAAGTCATATACGATCACAACCGTATGCTGCTTTGTGCCAAATTCGACCGTCTTGACATATAAAAGAAGCAACTAGCATGCCATCAACGATTTTAAAATTGTTTGGTATGAGTAGTTTTGATACGAAAAGCCCCTTCCGTAGAGAGATCGTGCCAGAATCAGAATCATTTGTTGTTTTCTGCCAAATTAGACGGTCAAGACGTCCAAAATGAATGCCATGAATGTCGATCCAATCTTCTTCCGGCTTCGTTTGAGTCATTCTGGTCCGAAAGGAGCAATTTCTTTCATTAATCATACATGATCACAATCCTATAGTGTCTGGTTCAAAATTCAACCATCTGAACTTCTAAAAGAAACAATTAGCAAGCGATTAATGGTTTTAAACTTGTTTCGATTAAGTTATTTAGATTCGAAAAGGCCAGGGAAATCATTCTGAAATCAAAATCAATCGTTGCTTTTTGCCTAATTAAACCGCCAAGTCGTCCAAAAGAATTGACGAGTTGGTCAATCCAATCTTCATCCGGTTATGTTCGAATCCTTTGGATTTAGAAAGAGTATTTCCTTTCACAAATCGTATATGATCACAACCGTATGGTGCTTTGTGTAAAATTTGCCCGTCTTGACATCTAAAGGAAACAATTGGGATGCCATCAACGATTTTAAACTTGTTTGGTTTGTGTTGTTTTGAATCGAAAAGCCCCATTCCTCGAGAAATCGTGCCATAATCAGAATCGTTCGTTGCTTTGTGGCAAATTAGACCGTTAAAACGTCCAAAAGAAACGACGACCATGTTGATCAAATCTTCATCCGACTTTGTTCGAGTCATTCTTGTCCGAAAAGAACAATTCCTTGCAGAAATCGTACATGATCACAACCGTGTGGTGCTTGGTGCAAAATTCGACCATCTAGAGATCTAAAAGAAATAATTAGCATGCCATTAACGATTTCAAGCTAGCTTCGATTGAGTTGTTTTGGTTCGAAAAGAACAATTCCTAAAGAAATCGTGCCGAAATCAAAAGCATTCGTTGCTTTTTGCCAAATTAAAGCATCAAGACGTTGAAAAGAATCGACGAGTTGGTCAATCCGATCTTCATCTTGGTACGTTTGAGTCGTTCGGATTCAGAAAGAGCAATTACTTGCGCAAGTCATATACGATCACAACCGTATGCTACTTTGTGCCAAATTCGACCGTCTTGACATATAAAAGAAGCAACTAGCATGCCATCAACGATTTTAAAATTGTTTGGTATGAGTAGTTTTGATACGAAAAGCCCCTTCCGTAGAGAGATCGTGCCAGAATCAGAATCATTTGTTTTTTTCTGCCAAATTAGACGGTCAAGACGTCCAAAATAAATGCCATGAATGTCGATCCAATCTTCTTCCGGCTTCGTTTGAGTCATTCTGGTCCGAAAGGAGCAATTTCTTTCATTAATCATACATGATCACAATCCTATAGTGCTTGGTTCAAAATTCAACCATCTGAACTTCTAAAAGAAACAATTAGCAAGCGATATATGGTTTTAAACTTGTTTCGATTAAGTTATTTAGATTCAGAAAGGCCAGGGAAATCATTCTGAAATCAAAATCAATCGTTGCTTTTTGCCTAATTAAACCGCCAAGTCGTCCAAAAGAATTGACGAGTTGGTCAATCCAATCTTCATCCAGTTATGTTCGAATCCTTTGGATTTAGAAAGAGTATTTCCTTTCACAAATCGTATATGATCACAACCGTATGGTGCTTTGTGCAAAATTTGCCCGTCTTGACATCTAAAGGAAACAATTGGGATGCCATCAACGATTTTAAACTTGTTTGGTTTGTGTTGTTTTGAATCGAAAAGCCCCATTCCTCGAGAAATCGGGCCATAATCAGAATCGTTCGTTGCTTTGTGGCAAATTAGACCGTTAAAGCGTCCAAAAGAAACGACGACCATGTTGATCAAATCTTCATTCGACTTTGTTCGAGTCATTCTTGTCCGAAAAGAGCAATTCCTTGCAGAAATCGTACATGATCACAACCGTGTGGTGCTTGGTGCAAAATTTGACCATCTAGAGATCTAAAAGAAATAATTAGCATGCCATTAACGATTTCAAGCTAGCTTCGATTGAGTTGTTTGGATTCGAAAAGGACAATTCCTAAAGAAATCGTGCCGAAATGAAAAGCATTCGTTGCTTTTTGCCAAATTAAAGCATCAAGACGTTGAAAAGAATCGACGAGTTGGTCAATCCGATCTTCATCTTGTTACGTTTGAGTCGTTCGGATTCAGAAAGAGCAATTACTTGCGCAAGTCATATACGATCACAACCGTATGCTGCTTTGTGCCAAATTCGACCGTCTTGACATATAAAAGAAGCAACTAGCATGCCATCAAAGATTTTAAAATTGTTTGGTATGAGTAGTTTTGATACGAAAAGCCCCTTCCGTAGAGAGATCGTGCCAGAATCAGAATCATTTGTTTTTTTCTGCCAAATTAGACGGTCAAGACGTCCAAAATAAATGCCATGAATGTCGATCCAATCTTCTTCCGGCTTCGTTTGAGTCATTCTGGTCCGAAAGGAGCAATTTCTTTCATTAATCATACATGATCACAATCCTATAGTGCTTGGTTCAAAATTCAACCATCTGAACTTCTAAAAGAAACAATTAGCAAGCGATATATGGTTTTAAACTTGTTTCGATTAAGTTATTTAGATTCAGAAAGGCCAGGGAAATCATTCTGAAATCAAAATCAATCGTTGCTTTTTGCCTAATTAAACCGCCAAGTCGTCCAAAAGAATTGACGAGTTGGTCAATCCAATCTTCATCCGGTTATGTTCGAATCCTTTGGATTTAGAAAGAGTATTTCCTTTCACAAATCGTATATGATCACAACCGTATGGTGCTTTGTGCAAAATTTGCCCGTCTTGACATCTAAAGGAAACAATTGGGATGCCATCAACGATTTTAAACTTGTTTGGTTTGTGTTGTTTTGAATCGAAAAGCCCCATTCCTCGAGAAATCGGGCCATAATCAGAATCGTTCGTTGCTTTGTGGCAAATTAGACCGTTAAAGCGTCCAAAAGAAACGACGACCATGTTGATCAAATCTTCATTCGACTTTGTTCGAGTCATTCTTGTCCGAAAAGAGCAATTCCTTGCAGAAATCGTACATGATCACAACCGTGTGGTGCTTGGTGCAAAATTCGACCATCTAGAGATCTAAAAGAAATAATTAGCATGCCATTAACGATTTCAAGCTAGCTTCGATTGAGTTGTTTGGATTCGAAAAGGACAATTCCTAAAGAAATCGTGCCAAAATCAAAAGCATTCGTTGCTTTTTGCCAAATTAAAGCATCAAGACGTTGAAAAGAATCGACGAGTTGGTCAATCCGATCTTCATCTTGTTACGTTTGAGTCGTTCGGATTCAGAAAGAGCAATTACTTGCGCAAGTCATATACGATCACAACCGTATGCTGCTTTGTCCCAAATTCGACCGTCTTGACATATAAAAGAAGCAACTAGCGTATCATCAACGATTTAAAAATTGTTTGGTATCAGTAGTTTTGATACGAAAAGCCCCTTCCGTAGAGAGATCGTGCCAGAATCAGAATCATTTGTTGTTTTCTGCCAAATTAGACGGTCAAGACGTCCAAAATGAATGCCATGAATGTCGATCCAATCTTCTTCCGGCTTCGTTTGAGTCATTCTGGTCCGAAAGGAGCAATTTCTTTCATTAATCATACATGATCACAATCCTATAGTGCTTGGTTCAAAATTCAACCATCTGAACTTCTAAAAGAAACAATTAGCAAGCGATTAATGGTTTTAAACTTGTTTCGATTAAGTTATTTAGATTCAAAAAGGCCAGGGAAATCATTCTGAAATCAAAATCAATCGTTGCTTTTTGCCTAATTAAACCGCCAAGTCGTCCAAAAGAATTGACGAGTTGGTCAATCCAATCTTCATCCGGTTATGTTCGAATCCTTTGGATTTAGAAAGAGTATTTCCTTTCACAAATCGTATATGATCACAACCGTATGGTGCTTTGTGCAAAATTTGCCCGTCTTGACATCTAAAGGAAACAATTGGGATGCCATCAACGATTTTAAACTTGTTTGGTTTGTGTTGTTTTGAATCGAAAAGCCCCATTCCTCGAGAAATCGTGCCATAATCAGAATCGTTCGTTGCTTTGTGGCAAATTAGACCGTTAAAACGTCCAAAAGAAACGACGACCATGTTGATCAAATCTTCATCCGACTTTGTTCGAGTCATTCTTGTCTGAAAAGAGCAATTCCTTGCAGAAATCATACATGATCACATCCGTGTGGTGCTTGGTGCAAAATTCGACCATCTAGAGATCTAAAAGAAATAATTAGCTTGCCATTAATGATTTTAAACTAGCTTCGATTGAGTTGTTTGGATTCGAAAAGGACAATTCCTAGAGAAATCGTGCCGAAATCAAAAGCATTCGTTGCTTTTTGCCAAATTAAAGCATCAAGACGTTCAAAAGAATCGACGAGTTGGTCAATCCGATCTTCATCTTGTTACGTTTGAGTCGTTCGGATTCAGAAAGAGCAATTACTTGTGCAAGTCATATACGATCACAACCGTATGCTACTTTGTGCCAAATTCGACCGTCTTGACATATAAAAGAAGCAACTAGCATGCCATCAACGATTTTAAAATTGTTTGGTATGAGTAGTTTTGATACGAAAAGCCCCTTCCGTAGAGAGATCGTGCCAGAATCAGAATCATTTGTTGTTTTCTGCCAAATTAGACGGTCAAGATGTCCAAAATGAATGCCATGAATGTCGATCCAATCTTCTTCCGGCTTCGTTTGAGTCATTCTGGTCCGAAAGGAGCAATTTCTTTCATTAATCATACATGATCACAATCCTATAGTGCTTTGTTCAAAATTCAACCATCTGAACTTCTAAAAGAAACAATTAGCAAGCTATTAATGGTTTTAAACTTGTTTCGATTAAGTTATTTAGATTCAAAAAGGCCAGGGAAATCATTCTGAAATCAAAATCAATCGTTGCTTTTTGCCTAATTAAACCGCCAAGTCGTCCAAAAGAATTGACGAGTTGGTCAATCCAATCTTCATCCGGTTATGTTCGAATCCTTTGGATTTAGAAAGAGTATTTCCTTTCACAAATCGTATATGATCACAACCGTATGGTGCTTTGTGCAAAATTTGCCCGTCTTGACATCTAAAGGAAACAATTGGGATGCCATCAACGATTTTAAACTTGTTTGGTTTGTGTTGTTTTGAATCGAAAAGCCCCATTCCTCGAGAAATCGTGCCATAATCAGAATCGTTCGTTGCTTTGTGGCAAATTAGACCGTTAAAACGTCCAAAAGAAACGACGACCATGTTGATCAAATCTTCATCCGACTTTGTTCGAGTCATTCTTGTCTGAAAAGAGCAATTCCTTGCAGAAATCATACATGATCACATCCGTGTGGTGCTTGGTGCAAAATTCGACCATCTAGAGATCTAAAAGAAATAATTAGCTTGCCATTAACGATTTTAAACTAGCTTCGATTGAGTTGTTTGGATTCGAAAAGGACAATTCCTAGAGAAACGTGCCAAAATCAAAAGCATTCGTTGCTTTTTGCCAAATTAAAGCATCAAGACGTTCAAAAGAATCGACGAGTTGGTCAATCCGATCTTCATCTTGTTACGTTTGAGTCGTTCGGATTCAGAAAGAGCAATTACTTGTGCAAGTCATATACGATCACAACCGTATGCTACTTTGTGCCAAATTCGACCGTCTTGACATATAAAAGAAGCAACTAGCATGCCATCAACGATTTTAAAATTGTTTGGTATGAGTAGTTTTGATACGAAAAGCCCCTTCCGTAGAGAGATCGTGCCAGAATCAGAATCATTTGTTGTTTTCTGCCAAATTAGACGGTCAAGATGTCCAAAATGAATGCCATGAATGTCGATCCAATCTTCTTCCGGCTTCGTTTGAGTCATTCTGGTCCGAAAGGAGCAATTTCTTTCATTAATCATACATGATCACAATCCTATAGTGCTTTGTTCAAAATTCAACCATCTGAACTTCTAAAAGAAACAATTAGCAAGCTATTAATGGTTTTAAACTTGTTTCGATTAAGTTATTTAGATTCAAAAAGGGCAGGGAAATCATTCTGAAATCAAAATCAATCGTTGCTTTTTGCCTAATTAAACCGCCAAGTCGTCCAAAAGAATTGACGAGTTGGTCAATCCAATCTTCATCCGGTTATGTTCGAATCCTTTGGATTTAGAAAGAGTATTTCCTTTCACAAATCGTATATGATCACAACCGTATGGTGCTTTGTGCAAAATTTGCCCGTCTTGACATCTAAAGGAAACAATTGGGATGCCATCAACGATTTTAAACTTGTTTGGTTTGTGTTGTTTTGAATCGAAAAGCCCCATTCCTCGAGAAATCGTGCCATAATCAGAATCGTTCGTTGCTTTGTGGCAAATTAGACCGTTAAAACGTCCAAAAGAAACGACGACCATGTTGATCAAATCTTCATCCGACTTTGTTCGAGTCATTCTTGTCTGAAAAGAGCAATTCCTTGCAGAAATCATACATGATCACATCCGTGTGGTGCTTGGTGCAAAATTCGACCATCTAGAGATCTAAAAGAAATAATTAGCTTGCCATTAACGATTTTAAACTAGCTTCGATTGAGTTGTTTGGATTCGAAAAGGACAATTCCTAGAGAAATCGTGCCGAAATCAAAAGCATTCGTTGCTTTTTGCCAAATTAAAGCATCAAGACGTTCAAAAGAATCGACGAGTTGGTCAATCCGATCTTCATCTTGTTACGTTTGAGTCGTTCGGATTCAGAAAGAGCAATTACTTGCGCAAGTCATATACGATCACAACCGTATGCTGCTTTGTCCCAAATTCGACCGTCTTGACATATGAAAGAAGCAACTAGCATATCATCAACGATTTAAAAATTGTTTGGTATCAGTAGTTTTGATACGAAAAGCCCCTTCCGTAGAGAGATCGTGCCAGAATCAGAATCATTTGTTGTTTTCTGCCAAATTAGACGGTCAAGACGTCCAAAATGAATGCCATGAATGTCGATCCAATCTTCTTCCGGCTTCGTTTGAGTCATTCTGGTCCGAAAGGAGCAATTTCTTTCATTAATCATACATGATCACAATCCTATAGTGCCTGGTTCAAAATTCAACCATCTGAACTTCTAAAAGAAACAATTAGCAAGCGATTAATGGTTTTAAACTTGTTTCGATTAAGTTATTTAGATTCAAAAAGGCCAGGGAAATCATTCTGAAATCAAAATCAATCGTTGCTTTTTGCCTAATTAAACCGCCAAGTCATCCAAAAGAATTGACGAGTTGGTCAATCCAATCTTCATCCGGTTATGTTCGAATCCTTTGGATTTAGAAAGAGTATTTCCTTTCACAAATCGTATATGATCACAACCGTATGGTGCTTTGTGCAAAATTTGCCCGTCTTGACATCTAAAGGAAACAATTGGGATGCCATCAACGATTTTAAACTTGTTTGGTTTGTGTTGTTTTGAATCGAAAAGCCCCATTCCTTGAGAAATTGGGCCGTAATCAGAATCGTTCGTTGCTTTGTGGCAAATTAGACCGTTAAAACGTCCAAAAGAAACGACGACCATGTTGGTCAAGTCTTCAACCGACTTTGTTCGAGTCATTCTTGTCCGAAAAGAGCAATTCCTTGCAGAAATCATACATGATCACAACCGTGTGGTGCTTGGTGCAAAATTCGACCATCTAGAGATCTAAAAGAAATAATTAGCTTGCCATTAACGATTTTAAACTAGCTTCGAATGAGTTGTTTGGATTCGAAAAGGACAATTGGTATAGAAATCGTGCCGAAATCAAAAGCATTCGTTGCTTTTTGCCAAATTAAAGCATCAAGACGTTGAAAAGAATCGACGAGTTGGTCAATCCGATCATCATCTTGTTACGTTTGAGTCGTTCGGATTCAGAAAGAGCAATTACTTGTGCAAGTCATATACGATCACAACCGTATGCTACTTTGTGCCAAATTCGACCGTCTTGACATATAAAAGAAGCAACTAGCATATCATCAACGATTTTAAAATTGTTTGGTATCAGTAGTTTTGATACGAAAAGCCCCTTTCGTAGAGAGATCGTGCCAGAATCAGAATCATTTGTTGTTTTCTGCCAAATTGGACGGTCAAGACGTCCAAAATAAATGCCATGAATGTCGATCCAATCTTCTTCCGGCTTCGTTTGAGTCATTCTGGTCCGAAAGGAGCAATTTCTTTCATTAATCATACATGATCAAAACCGTATTGGGCTTGGTTCAAAATTCAACCATCTGAACTTCTAAAAGAAACAATTAGCAAGCGATTAATGGTTTTAAACTTGTTTCGATTAAGTTATTTATATTCGAGAAGGCCAGGGAAAACATTCTGAAATCAAAATCAATCGTTGCTTTTTGCCTAATTAAACCGCCAAGTCGTCCAAAAGAATTGACGGGTTGGTCAGTCCAATCTTCATCCGGTTATGTTTGAATCGTTTGGATTTAGAAAGAGTATTTCCTTTCACAAATCGTATATGATCACAACCGTATGGTGCTTTGTGCAAAATTTGCCCGTCTTGACATCTAAAGGAAACAATTAGGATGCCATCAACGATTTTAAATTTGTTTGGTTTGTGTTGTTTTGAATCGAAAAGCCCCATTCCTTGAGAAATTGGGCCATAATCAGAATCGTTCGTTGCTTTGTGGCAAATTAGACCGTTAAAACGTCCACAAGAAACGACGACCATGTTGATCAAATCTTCATCCGACTTTGTTCGAGTCATTCTTGTCCGAAAAGAGCAATTCCTTGCAGAAATCGTACATGATCACAACCGTGTGGTGCTTGGTGCAAAATTTGACCATCTAAAGATCTAAAAGAAATAATTAGCATGCCATTAACGATTTCAAGCTAGCTTCGATTGAGTTGTTTGGATTCGAAAAGGACAATTCCTAAAGAAATTGTGCCGAAATCAAAAGCATTCGTTGCTTTTTGCCAAATTAAAGCATCAAGACGTTGAAAAGAATCGACGAGTTGGTCAATCCGATCTTCATCTTGTTACGTTTGAGTCGTTCGGATTCAGAAAGAGCAATTACTTGTGCAAGTCATATACGATCACAACCGTATGCTACTTTGTGCCAAATTCGACCGTCTTGACATATAAAAGAAGCAACTAGCATGCCATCAACGATTTTAAAATTGTTTGGTATGAGTAGTTTTGATACGAAAAGCCCCTTCTGTAGAGAGATCGTGCCAGAATCAGAATCATTTGTTGTTTTCTGCCAAATTAGACGGTCAAGACGTCCAAAATGAATGCCATGAATGTCGATCCAATCTTCTTCCAGCTTCGTTTGAGTCATTCTGGTCCGAAAGGAGCAATTTCTTTCATTAATCATACATGATCACAATCCTATAGTGCCTGGTTCAAAATTCAACCATCTGAACTTCTAAAAGAAACAATTAGCAAGCGATTAATGGTTTTAAACTTGTTTCGATTAAGTTATTTAGATTCAAAAAGGCCAGGGAAATCATTCTGAAATCAAAATCAATCGTTGCTTTTTGCCTAATTAAACCGCCAAGTCGTCCAAAAGAATTGACGAGTTGGTCAATCCAATCTTCATCCGGTTATGTTCGAATCCTTTGGATTTAGAAAGAGTATTTCCTTTCACAAATCGTATATGATCACAACCGTATGGTGCTTTGTGCAAAATTTGCCCGTCTTGACATCTAAAGGAAACAATTGGGATGCCATCAACGATTTTAAACTTGTTTGGTTTGTGTTGTTTTGAATCGAAAAGCCCCATTCCTTGAGAAATCGGGCCGTAATCAGAATCGTTCGTTGCTTTGTGGCAAATTAGACCGTTAAAACGTCCAAAAGAAACGACGACCATGTTGATCAAGTCTTCAACCGACTTTGTTCGAGTCATTCTTGTCCGAAAAGAGCAATTCCTTGCAGAAATCATACATGATCACAACCGTGTGGTGCTTGGTGCAAAATTCGACCATCTAGAGATCTAAAAGAAATAATTAGCTTGCCATTAACGATTTTAAACTAGCTTCGAATGAGTTGTTTGGATTCGAAAAGGACAATTGGTAGAGAAATCGTGCCGAAATCAAAAGCATTCGTTGCTTTTTGCCAAATTAAAGCATCAAGACGTTGAAAAGAATCGACGAGTTGGTCAATCCGATCATCATCTTGTTACGTTTGAGTCGTTCGGATTCAGAAAGAGCAATTATTTGTGCAAGTCATATACGATCACAACCGTATGCTGCTTTGTGCCAAATTCGACCGTCTTGACATATAAAAGAAGCAACTAGCATAACATCAACGATTTTAAAATTGTTTGGTATCAGTAGTTTTGATACGAAAAGCCCCTTTCGTAGAGAGATCGTGCCAGAATCAGAATCATTTGTTGTTTTCTGCCAAATTAGACGGTCAAGACGTCCAAAATAAATGCCATGAATGTCGATCCAATCTTCTTCCGGCTTCGTTTGAGTCATTCTGGTCCGAAAGGAGCAATTTCTTTCATTAATCATACATGATCACAATCCTATAGTGCTTGGTTCAAAATTCAACCATCTGAACTTCTAAAAGAAACAATTAGCAAGCGATTAATGGTTTTAAACTTGTTTCGATTAAGTTATTTAGATTCGAAAAGGCCAGGGAAATCATTCTGAAATCAAAATCAATCGTTGCTTTTTGCCTAATTAAACCGCCAGGTCGTCCAAAAGAATTGACGTGTTGGTCAATCCAATCTTCATCCGGTTATGTTTGAATCGTTTGGATTTAGAAAGAGTATTTCCTTTCACAAATCGTATATGATCACAACCGTATGGTGCTTTGTGCAAAATTTGCCCGTCTTGACATCTAAAGGAAACAATTGGGATGCCATCAACGATTTTAAACTTGTTTGGTTTGTGTTGTTTTGAATCGAAAAGCCCCATTCCTCGAGAAATCGTGCCATAATCAGAATCGTTCGTTGCTTTGTGGCAAATTAGACCTTTAAAACGTCCAAAAGAAACGACGACCATGTTGATCAAATCTTCATCCGACTTTGTTCGAGTCATTCTTGTCCGAAAAGAGCAATTCCTTGCAGAAATCATACATGATCACTACCGTGTGGTGCTTGGTGCAAAATTCGACCATCTAGAGATCTAAAAGAAATAATTAGCTTACCGGTAACGATTTTAAACTAGCTTGGATTGAGTTGTTTGGATTCGAAAAGGACAATTACTAGAGAAATCGTGCCGAAATCAAAAACATTCGTTGCTTTTTGCCAAATTAAAGCATCAAGACGTTGAAAAGAATCGACGAGTTGGTCAATCCGATCTTCATCTTGTTACGTTTGAGTCGTTCGGATTCAGAAAGAGCAATTACTTGTGCAAGTCATATACGATCACAACCGTATGCTGCTTTGTGCCAAATTCGACCGTCTTGACATATAAAAGAAGCAACTAGCTTATCATCAACGATTTTAAAATTGTTTGGTATCAGTAGTTTTGATACGAAAAGCCCCTTCCGTAGAGAGATCGTGCCAGAATCAGAATCATTTGTTGTTTTCTGCCAAATTAGACGGTCAAGACGTCCAAAATAAATGCCATGAATGTCGATCCAATCTTCTTCCGGCTTCGTTTGAGTCATTCTGGTCCGAAAGGAGCAATTTCTTTCATTAATCATACATGATCAAAACCGTATTGTGCTTGGTTCAAAATTCAACCATCTGAACTTCTAAAAGAAACAATTAGCAAGCGATTAATGGTTTTAAACTTGTTTCGATTAAGTTATTTATATTCGAGAAGGCCAGGGAAAGCATTCTGAAATCAAAATCAATCGTTGCTTTTTGCCTAATTAAACCGCCAAGTCGTCCAAAAGAATTGACGGGTTGGTCAGTCCAATCTTCATCCGGTTATGTTTGAATCGTTTGGATTTTGAAAGAGTATTTCCTTTCACAAATCGTATATGATCACAACCGTATGGTGCTTTGTGCAAAATTTGCCCGTCTTGACATCTAAAGGAAACAATTGGGATGCCATCAACGATTTTAAACTTGTTTGGTTTGTGTTGTTTCGAATCGAAAAGCCCCATTCCTCGAGAAATCGGGCCATAATCAGAATCGTTCGTTGCTTTGTGGCAAATTAGACCGTTAAAACGTCCACAAGAAACGACGACCTTGTTGATCAAATCTTCATCCGACTTTGTTCGAGTCATTCTTGTCCGAAAAGAGCAATTCCTTGCAGAAATCGTACATGATCACAACCGTGTGGTGCTTGGTGCAAAATTCGACCATCTAGAGATCTAAAAGAAATAATTAGCATGCCATTAACGATTTCAAGGTAGCTTCGATTGAGTTGTTTGGATTCGAAAAGGACAATTCCTAAAGAAATTGTGCCGAAATCAAAAGCATTCGTTGCTTTTTGCCAAATTAAAGCGTCAAGACGTTGAAAAGAATCGACGAGTTGGTCAATCCGATCTTCATCTTGTTACGTTTGAGTCGTTCGGATTCAGAAAGAGCAATTACTTGTGCAAGTCATATACGATCACAACCGTATGCTACTTTGTGCCAAATTCGACCGTCTTGACATATAAAAGAAGCAACTAGCATGCCATCAACGATTTTAAAATTGTTTGGTATGAGTAGTTTTGATACGAAAAGCCCCTTCCGTAGAGAGATCGTGCCAGAATCAGAATCATTTGTTGTTTTCTGCCAAATTAGACGGTCAAGACGTCCAAAATGAATGCCATGAATGTCGATCCAATCTTCTTCCGGCTTCGTTTGAGTCATTCTGGTCCGAAAGGAGCAATTTCTTTCATTAATCATACATGATCACAATCCTATAGTGCCTGGTTCAAAATTCAACCATCTGAACTTCTAAAAGAAACAATTAGCAAGCGATTAATGGTTTTAAACTTGTTTCGATTAAGTTATTTAGATTCAAAAAGGCCAGGGAAATCATTCTGAAATCAAAATCAATCGTTGCTTTTTGCCTAATTAAACCGCCAAGTCGTCCAAAAGAATTGACGAGTTGGTTAATCCAATCTTCATCCGGTTATGTTCGAATCCTTTGGATTTAGAAAGAGTATTTCCTTTCACAAATCGTATATGATCACAACCGTATGGTGCTTTGTGCAAAATTTACCCGTCTTGACATCTAAAGGAAACAATTGGGATGCCATCAACGATTTTAAACTTGTTTGGTTTGTGTTGTTTTGAATCGAAAAGCCCCATTCCTCGAGAAATCGTGCCATAATCAGAATCGTTCGTTGCTTTGTGGCAAATTAGACCGTTAAAACGTCCAAAAGAAACGACGACCATGTTGATCAAATCTTCATCCGACTTTGTTCGAGTCATTCTAGTCCGAAAAGAGCAATTCCCTACAGAAATCGTACATGATCACAACCGTGTGGTGCTTGGTGCAAAATTCGACCATCTAGAGATCTAAAAGAAATAATTAGCATGCCATTAACGATTTCAAGCTAGCTTCGATTGAGTTGTTTGGATTCGAAAAGGACAATTCCTAAAGAAATCGTGCCGAAATCAAAAGCATTCGTTGCTTTTTGCCAAATTAAAGCATCAAGACGTTGAAAAGAATCGACGAGTTGGTCAATCCGATCTTCATCTTGTTACGTTTGAGTCGTTCGGATTCAGAAAGAGCAATTACTTGCGCAAGTCATATACGATCACAACCGTATGCTACTTTGTGCGAAATTCGACCGTCTTGACATATAAAAGAAGAAACTAGCATGCCATCAACGATTTTAAAATTGTTTGGTATCAGTAGTTTTGATACGAAAAGCCCCTTCCGTAGAGAGATCGTGCCAGAATCAGAATCATTTGTTGTTTTCTGCCAAATTAGACGGTCAAGACGTCCAAAATAAATGCCATGAATGTCGATCCAATCTTCTTCCGGCTTCGTTTGAGTCATTCTGGTCCGAAAGGAGCAATTTCTTTCATTAATCATACATGATCACAATCCTATAGTGCTTGGTTCAAAATTCAACCATCTGAACTTCTAAAAGAAACAATTAGCAAGCGATTAATGGTTTTAAACTTGTTTCGATTAAGTTATTTAGATTCAGAAAGGCCAGGGAAATCATTCTGAAATCAAAATTAATCGTTGCTTTTTGCCTAATTAAACCGCCAAGTCGTCCAAAAGAATTGACGAGTTGGTCAATCCAATCTTCATCCGGTTATGTTCGAATCCTTTGGATTTAGAAAGAGTATTTCCTTTCACAAATCGTATATGATCACAACCGTGTGGTGCTTGGTGCAAAATTCGACCATCTAGAGATCTAAAAGAAATAATTAGCATGCCATTAACGATTTCAAGCTAGCTTCGATTGAGTTGTTTGGATTCGAAAAGGACAATTCCTAAAGAAATTGTTCCGAAATCAAAAGCATTCGTTGCTTTTTGCCAAATTAAAGCATCAAGACGTTGAAAAGAATCGACGAGTTGGTCAATCCGATCTTCATCTTGTTACGTTTGAGTCGTTCGGATTCAGAAAGAGCAATTACTTGTGCAAGTCATATACGATCACAACCGTATGCTACTTTGTGCCAAATTCGACCGTCTTGACATATAAAAGAAGCAACTAGCATGCCATCAACGATTTTAAAATTGTTTGGTATGAGTAGTTTTGATACGAAAAGCCCCTTCCGTAGAGAGATCGTGCCAGAATCAGAATCATTTGTTGTTTTCTGCCAAATTAGACGGTCAAGACGCCCAAAATGAATGCCATGAATGTCGATCCAATCTTCTTCCGGCTTCGTTTGAGTCATTCTGGTCCGAAAGGAGCAATTTCTTTCATTAATCATACATGATCACAATCCTATAGTGCCTGGTTCAAAATTCAACCATCTGAACTTCTAAAAGAAACAATTAGCAAGCGATTAATGGTTTTAAACTTGTTTCGATTAAGTTATTTAGATTCAAAAAGGCCAGGGAAATCATTCTGAAATCAAAATCAATCGTTGCTTTTTGCCTAATTAAACCGCCAAGTCGTCCAAAAGAATTGACGAGTTGGTCAATCCAATCTTCATCCGGTTATGTTCGAATCCTTTGGATTTAGAAAGAGTATTTCCTTTCACAAATCGTATATGATCACAACCGTATGGTGCTTTGTGCAAAATTTGCCCGTCTTGACATCTAAAGGAAACAATTGGGATGCCATCAACGATTTTAAACTTGTTTGGTTTGTGTTGTTTTGAATTGAAAAGCCCCATTCCTTGAGAAATCGGGCCGTAATCAGAATTGTTCGTTGCTTTGTGGCAAATTAGACCGTTAAAACGCCCAAAAGAAACGACGACCATGTTGATCAAGTCTTCAACCGACTTTGTTCGAGTCATTCTTGTCCGAAAAGAGCAATTCCTTGCAGAAATCATACATGATCACAACCGTGTGGTGCTTGGTGGAAAATTCGACCATCTAGAGATCTAAAAGAAATAATTAGCTTGCCATTAACGATTTTAAACTAGCTTCGAATGAGTTGTTTGGATTCGAAAAGGACAATTGGTAGAGAAATCGTGCCGAAATCAAAAGCATTCGTTGCTTTTTGCCAAATTAAAGCATCAAGACGTTGAAAAGAATCGACGAGTTGGTCAATCCGATCATCATCTTGTTACGTTTGAGTCGTTCGGATTCAGAAAGAGCAATTACTTGTGCAAGTCATATACGATCACAACCGTATGCTGCTTTGTGCCAAATTCGACCGTCTTGACATATAAAAGAAGCAACTAGCATATCATCAACGATTTTAAAATTGTTTGGTATCAGTAGTTTTGATACGAAAAGCCCCTTTCGTAGAGAGATCGTGCCAGAATCAGAATCATTTGTTGTTTTCTGCCAAATTAGACGGTCAAGACGTCCAAAATAAATGCCATGAATGTCGATCCAATCTTCTTCCGGCTTCGTTTGAGTCATTCTGGTCCGAAAGGAGCAATTTCTTTCATTAATCATACAAATTAGACGGACAAGACGTCCAAAATAAATGCCATGAATGTCGATCCAATCTTCTTCCGGCTTCGTTTGAGTCATTCTGGTCCGAAAGGAGCAATTTCTTTCATTAATCATACATGATCACAATCCTATAGTGCTTGGTTCAAAATTCAACCATCTGAACTTCTAAAAGAAACAATTAGCAAGCGATTAATGGTTTTAAACTTGTTTCGATTAAGTTATTTAGATTCAGAAAGGCCAGGGAAATCATTCTGAAATCAAAATCAATCGTTGCTTTTTGCCTAATTAAACCGCCAAGTCGTCCAAAAGAATTGACGAGTTGGTCAATCCAATCTTCATCCGGTTATGTTCGAATCCTTTGGATTTAGAAAGAGTATTTCCTTTCACAAATCGTATATGATCACAACCGTATGGTGCTTTGTGCAAAATTTGCCCGTCTTGACATCTAAAGGAAACAATTGGGATGCCATCAACGATTTTAAACTTGTTTGGTTTGTGTTGTTTTGAATCGAAAAGCCCCATTCCTCGAGAAATCGTGCCATAATCAGAATCGTTCGTTGCTTTGTGGCAAATTAGACCGTTAAAACGTCCAAAAGAAACGACGACCATGTTGATCAAATCTTCATCCGACTTTGTTCGAGTCATTCTTGTCCGAAAAGAGCAATTCCTTGCAGAAATCGTACATGATCACAACCGTGTGGTGCTTGGTGCAAAATTCGACCATCTAGAGATCCAAAAGAAATAATTAGCATGCCATTAACGATTTCAAGCTAGCTTCGATTGAGTTGTTTGGATTCGAAAAGGACAATTCCTAAAGAAATCGTGCCGAAATCAAAAGCATTCGTTGCTTTTTGCCAAATTAAAGCATCAAGACGTTGAAAAGAATCGACGAGTTGGTCAATCCGATCTTCATCTTGTTACGTTTGAGTCGTTCGGATTCAGAAAGAGCAATTACTTGCGCAAGTCATATACGATCACAACCGTATGCTACTTTGTGCGAAATTCGACCGTCTTGACATATAAAAGAAGAAACTAGCATGCCATCAACGATTTTAAAATTGTTTGGTATCAGTAGTTTTGATACGAAAAGCCCCTTCCGTAGAGAGATCGTGCCAGAATCAGAATCATTTGTTGTTTTCTGCCAAATTAGACGGTCAAGACGTCCAAAATAAATGCCATGAATGTCGATCCAATCTTCTTCCGGCTTCGTTTGAGTCATTCTGGTCCGAAAGGAGCAATTTCTTTCATTAATCATACATGATCACAATCCTATAGTGCTTGGTTCAAAATTCAACCATCTGAACTTCTAAAAGAAACAATTAGCAAGCGATTAATGGTTTTAAACTTGTTTCGATTAAGTTATTTAGATTCAGAAAGGCCAGGGAAATCATTCTGAAATCAAAATTAATCGTTGCTTTTTGCCTAATTAAACCACCAAGTCGTCCAAAAGAATTGACGAGTTGGTCAATCCAATCTTCATCCGGTTATGTTCGAATCCTTTGGATTTAGAAAGAGTATTTCCTTTCACAAATCGTATATGATCACAACCGTGTGGTGCTTGGTGCAAAATTCGACCATCTAGAGATCTAAAAGAAATAATTAGCATGCCATTAACGATTTCAAGCTAGCTTCGATTGAGTTGTTTGGATTCGAAAAGGACAATTCCTAAAGAAATTGTGCCGAAATCAAAAGCATTCGTTGCTTTTTGCCAAATTAAAGCATCAAGACGTTGAAAAGAATCGACGAGTTGGTCAATCCGATCTTCATCTTGTTACGTTTGAGTCGTTCGGATTCAGAAAGAGCAATTACTTGTGCAAGTCATATACGATCACAACCGTATGCTACTTTGTGCCAAATTCGACCGTCTTGACATATAAAAGAAGCAACTAGCATGCCATCAACGATTTTAAAATTGTTTGGTATGAGTAGTTTTGATACGAAAAGCCCCTTCCGTAGAGAGATCGTGCCAGAATCAGAATCATTTGTTGTTTTCTGCCAAATTAGACGGTCAAGACGCCGAAAATGAATGCCATGAATGTCGATCCAATCTTCTTCCGGCTTCGTTTGAGTCATTCTGGTCCGAAAGGAGCAATTTCTTTCATTAATCATACATGATCACAATCCTATAGTGCCTGGTTCAAAATTCAACCATCTGAACTTCTAAAAGAAACAATTAGCAAGCGATTAATGGTTTTAAACTTGTTTCGATTAAGTTATTTAGATTCAAAAAGGCCAGGGAAATCATTCTGAAATCAAAATCAATCGTTGCTTTTTGCCTAATTAAACCGCCAAGTCGTCCAAAAGAATTGACGAGTTGGTCAATCCAATCTTCATCCGGTTATGTTCGAATCCTTTGGATTTAGAAAGAGTATTTCCTTTCACAAATCGTATATGATCACAACCGTATGGTGCTTTGTGCAAAATTTGCCCGTCTTGACATCTAAAGGAAACAATTGGGATGCCATCAACGATTTTAAACTTGTTTGGTTTGTGTTGTTTTGAATCGAAAAGCCCCATTCCTTGAGAAATCGGGCCGTAATCAGAATCGTTCGTTGCTTTGTGGCAAATTAGACCGTTAAAAAGTCCAAAAGAAACGACGACCATGTTGATCAAGTCTTCAACCGACTTTGTTCGAGTCATTCTTGTCCGAAAAGAGCAATTCCTTGCAGAAATCATACATGATCACAACCGTGTGGTGCTTGGTGCAAAATTCGACCATCTAGAGATCTAAAAGAAATAATTAGCTTGCCATTAACGATTTTAAACTAGCTTCGAATGAGTTGTTTGGATTCGAAAAGGACAATTGGTAGAGAAATCGTGCCGAAATCAAAAGCATTCGTTGCTTTTTGCCAAATTAAAGCATCAAGACGTTGAAAAGAATCGACGAGTTGGTCAATCCGATCATCATCTTGTTACGTTTGAGTCGTTCGGATTCAGAAAGAGCAATTACTTGTGCAAGTCATATACGATCACAACCGTATGCTGCTTTGTGCCAAATTCGACCGTCT
This sequence comes from Cornus controversa, assembly GCA_026545225.1. Classification (NCBI taxonomy): domain Eukaryota; kingdom Viridiplantae; phylum Streptophyta; class Magnoliopsida; order Cornales; family Cornaceae; genus Cornus; species Cornus controversa. The sequence continues at coordinate 4,576,910 of CM048854.1, read as the reverse complement.
TGACATATAAAAGAAGCAACTAGCATATCATCAACGATTTTAAAATTGTTTGGTATCAGTAGTTTTGATACGAAAAGCCCCTTTCGTAGAGAGATCGTGCCAGAATCAGAATCATTTGTTGTTTTCTGCCAAATTAGACGGTCAAGACGTCCAAAATAAATGCCATGAATGTCGATCCAATCTTCTTCCGGCTTCGTTTGAGTCATTCTGGTCCGAAAGGAGCAATTTCTTTCATTAATCATACAAATTAGACGGACAAGACGTCCAAAATAAATGCCATGAATGTCGATCCAATCTTCTTCCGGCTTCGTTTGAGTCATTCTGGTCCGAAAGGAGCAATTTCTTTCATTAATCATACATGATCACAATCCTATAGTGCTTGGTTCAAAATTCAACCATCTGAACTTCTAAAAGAAACAATTAGCAAGCGATTAATGGTTTTAAACTTGTTTCGATTAAGTTATTTAGATTCAGAAAGGCCAGGGAAATCATTCTGAAATCAAAATCAATCGTTGCTTTTTGCCTAATTAAACCGCCAAGTCGTCCAAAAGAATTGACGAGTTGGTCAATCCAATCTTCATCCGGTTATGTTCGAATCCTTTGGATTTAGAAAGAGTATTTCCTTTCACAAATCGTATATGATCACAACCGTATGGTGCTTTGTGCAAAATTTGCCCGTCTTGACATCTAAAGGAAACAATTGGGATGCCATCAACGATTTTAAACTTGTTTGGTTTGTGTTGTTTTGAATCGAAAAGCCCCATTCCTCGAGAAATCGTGCCATAATCAGAATCGTTCGTTGCTTTGTGGCAAATTAGACCGTTAAAACGTCCACAAGAAACGACGACCATGTTGATCAAATCTTCATCCGACTTTGTTCGAGTCATTCTTGTCCGAAAAGAGCAATTCCTTGCAGAAATCATACATGATCACAACCGTGTGGTGCTTGGTGCAAAATTCGACCATCTAGAGATCTAAAAGAAATAATTAGCATGCCATTAACGATTTTAAACTAGCTTCGATTGAGTTGTTTGGATTCGAAAAGGACAATTCCTAAAGAAATCGTGCCGAAATCAAAAGCATTCGTTGCTTTTTGCCAAATTAAAGCATCAAGACGTTGAAAAGAATCGACGAGTTGGTCAATCCGATCTTCATCTTCTTACGTTTGAGTCGTTCGGATTCAGAAAGAGCAATTACTTGTGCAAGTCATATACGATCACAACCGTATGCTGCTTTGTGCCAAATTCGACCGTCTTGACATATAAAAGAAGCAACTAGCATATCATCAACGATTTTAAAATTGTTTGGTATCAGTAGTTTTGATACGAAAAGCCCCTTCCGTAGAGAGATCGTGCCAGAATCAGAATCATTTGTTGTTTTCTGCCAAATTAGACGGTCAAGACGTCCAAAATAAATGCCATGAATGTCGATCCAATCTTCTTCCGACTTCGTTTGAGTCATTCTGGTCCGAAAGGAGCAATTTCTTTCATTAATCATACATGATCAAAACCGTATTGTGCTTGGTTCAAAATTCAACCATCTGAACTTCTAAAAGAAACAATTAGCAAGCGATTAATGGTTTTAAACTTGTTTCGATTAAGTTATTTAGATTCGAAAAGGCCAGGGAAATCATTCTGAAATCAAAATCAATCGTTGCTTTTTGCCTAATTAAACCGCCAGGTCGTCCAAAAGAATTGACGAGTTGGTCAATCCAATCTTCATCCGGTTATGTTTGAATCGTTTGGATTTAGAAAGAGTATTTCCTTTCACAAATCGTATATGATCACAACCGTATGGTGCTTTGTGCAAAATTTGCCCGTCTTGATATCTAAAGGAAACAATTGGGATGCCATCAACGATTTTAAACTTGTTTGGTTTGTGTTGTTTTGAATCGAAAAGCCCCATTCCTCGAGAAATCGTGCCATAATCAGAATCGTTCATTGCTTTGTGGCAAATTAGACCGTTAAAACGTCCAAAAGAAACGACGACCATGTTGATCAAATCTTCATCCGACTTTGTTCGAGTCATTCTTGTCCGAAAAGAGCAATTCCTTGCAGAAATCATACATGATCACTACCGTGTGGTGCTTGGTGCAAAATTCGACCATCTAGAGATCTAAAAGAAATAATTAGCTTGCCATTAACGATTTTAAATTAGCTTGGATTGAGTTGTTTGGATTCGAAAAGGACAATTCCTAGAGAAATCGTGCCGAAATCAAAAACATTCGTTGCTTTTTGCCAAATTAAAGCATCAAGACGTTGAAAAGAATCGACGAGTTGGTCAATCCGATCTTCATCTTGTTACGTTTGAGTCGTTCGGATTCAGAAAGAGCAATTACTTGTGCAAGTCATATACGATCACAACCGTATGCTGCTTTGTGCCAAATTCGACCGTCTTGACATATAAAAGAAGCAACTAGCATATCATCAACGATTTTAAAATTGTTTGGTATCAGTAGTTTTGATACGAAAAGCCCCTTCCGTAGAGAGATTGTGCCAGAATCAGAATCATTTGTTGTTTTCTGCCAAATTAGACGGTCAAGACGTCCAAAATAAATGCCATGAATGTCGATCCAATCTTCTTCCGACTTCGTTTGAGTCATTCTGGTCCGAAAGGAGCAATTTCTTTCATTAATCATACATGATCAAAACCGTATTGTGCTTGGTTCAAAATTCAACCATCTGAACTTCTAAAAGAAACAATTAGCAAGCGATTAATGGTTTTAAACTTGTTTCGATTAAGTTATTTATATTCGAGAAGGCCAGGGAAAGCATTCTGAAATCAAAATCAATCGTTGCTTTTTGCCTAATTAAACCGCCAAGTCGTCCAAAAGAATTGACGGGTTGGTCAGTCCAATCTTCATCCGGTTATGTTTGAATCGTTTGGATTTAGAAAGAGTATTTCCTTTCACAAATCGTATATGATCACAACCGTATGGTGCTTTGTGCAAAATTTGCCCGTCTTGACATCTAAAGGAAACAATTGGGATGCCATCAACGATTTTAAACTTGTTTGGTTTGTGTTGTTTTGAATCGAAAAGCCCCATTCCTCGAGAAATCGGGCCATAATCAGAATCGTTCGTTGCTTTGTGGCAAATTAGACCGTTAAAACGTCCACAAGAAACGACGACCATGTTGATCAAATCTTCATCCGACTTTGTTCGAGTCATTCTTGTCCGAAAAGAGCAATTCCTTGCAGAAATCATACATGATCACTACCGTGTGGTGCTTGGTGCAAAATTTGACCATCTAGAGATCTAAAAGAAATAATTAGCTTGCCATTAACGATTTTAAACTAGCTTCGATTCAGTTGTTTGGATTCGAAAAGGACAATTCCTAGAGAAATCGTGCCGAAATCAAAAACATTCGTTGCTTTTCGCAAAATTAAAGCATCAAGACGTTGAAAAGAATCGACGAGTTGGTCAATCCGATCTTCATCTTGTTACGTTTGAGTCGTTCGGATTCAGAAAGAGAAATTACTTGTGCAAGTCATATACGATCACAACCGTATGCTGCTTTGTGCCAAATTCGACCGTCTTGACATATAAAAGAAGCAACTAGCATATCATCAACGATTTTAAAATTGTTTGGTATCAGTAGTTTTGATACGAAAAGCCCCTTCCGTAGAGAGATCGTGCCAGAATCAGAATCATTTGTTTTTTTCTGCCAAATTAGACGGTCAAGACGTCCAAAATAAATGCCATGAATGTCGATCCAATCTTCTTCCGGCTTCGTTTGAGTCATTCTGGTCCGAAAGGAGCAATTTCTTTCATTAATCATACATGATCAAAACCGTATTGTGCTTGGTTCAAAATTCAACCATCTGAACTTCTAAAAGAAACAATTAGCAAGCGATATATGGTTTTAAACTTGTTTCGATTAAGTTATTTATATTCGAGAAGGCCAGGGAAATTATTCTGAAATCAAAATCAATCGTTGCTTTTTGCCTAATTAAACCGCCAAGTCGTCCAAAAGAATTGACGAGTTGGTCAATCCAATCTTCATCCGGTTATGTTTGAATCGTTTGGATTTAGAAAGAGTATTTCCTTTCACAAATCGTATATGATCACAACCGTATGGTGCTTTGTGCAAAATTTGCCCGTCTTGACATCTAAAAGAAACAATTGGGATGCCATCAACGATTTTAAACTTGTTTGGTTTGTGTTGTTTTGAATCGAAAAGCCCCATTCCTCGAGAAATCGTGCCATAATCAGAATCGTTCGTTGCTTTGTGGCAAATTAGACCGTTAAAACGTCCAAAAGAAACGACGACCATGTTGATCAAATCTTCATCCGACTTTGTTCGAGTCATTCTAGTCCGAAAAGAGCAATTCCTTGCAGAAATCGTACATGATCACAACCGTGTGGTGCTTGGTGCAAAATTCGACCATCTAGAGATCTAAAAGAAATAATTAGCATGCCATTAACGATTTCAAGCTAGCTTCGATTGAGTTGTTTGGATTCGAAAAGGACAATTCCTAAAGAAATCGTGCCGAAATCAAAAGCATTCGTTGCCTTTTGCCAAATTAAAGTATCAAGACGTTGAAAAGAATCGACGAGTTGGTCAATCCGATCTTCATCTTGTTACGTTTGAGTCGTTCGGATTCAGAAAGAGCAATTACTTGCGCAAGTCATATACGATCACAACCGTATGCTACTTTGTGCCAAATTCGACCGTCTTGACATATAAAAGAAGCAACTAGCATGCCATCAACGATTTTAAAATTGTTTGGTATGAGTAGTTTTGATACGAAAAGCCCCTTCCGTAGAGAGATCGTGCCAGAATCAGAATCATTTGTTTTTTTCTGCCAAATTAGACGGTCAAGACGTCCAAAATAAATGCCATGAATGTCGATCCAATCTTCTTCCGGCTTCGTTTGAGTCATTCTGGTCCGAAAGGAGCAATTTCTTTCATTAATCATACATAATCAAAACCGTATTGTGCTTGGTTCAAAATTCAACCATCTGAACTTCTAAAAGAAACAATTAGCAAGCGATTAATGGTTTTAAACTTGTTTCGATTAAGTTATTTATATTCGAAAAGGCCAGGGAAATTATTCTGAAATCAAAATCAATCGTTGCTTTTTGCCTAATTAAACCGCCAAGTCGTCCAAAAGAATTGACGAGTTGGTCAATCCAATCTTCATCCGGTTATGTTTGAATCGTTTGGATTTAGAAAGAGTATTTCCTTTCACAAATCGTATATGATCACAACCGTATGGTGCTTTGTGCAAAATTTGCCCGTCTTGACATCTAAAGGAAACAATTGGGATGCCATCAACGATTTTAAACTTGTTTGGTTTGTGTTGTTTTGAATCAAAAAGCCCCATTCCTCGAGAAATCGAGCCATAATCAGAATCGTTCGTTGCTTTGTGGCAAATTAGACCGTTAAAACGTCCACAAGAAACGACGACCATGTTGATCAAATCTTCATCCGACTTTGTTCGAGTCATTCTTGTCCGAAAAGAGCAATTCCTTGCAGAAATCGTACATGATCAGAACCGTCTGGTGCTTTGTGCAAAATTCGACCATCTAGAGATCTAAAAGAAATAATTAGCATGCCATTAACGATTTCAAGCTAGCTTCGATTGAGTTGTTTGGATTCGAAAAGGAAAATTCCTAAAGAAATTGTGCCGAAATCAAAAGCATTCGTTGCTTTTTGCCAAATTAAAGCATCAAGACGTTGAAAAGAATCGACGAGTTGGTCAATCCGATCTTCATCTTGTTACGTTTGAGTCGTTCGGATTCAGAAAGAGCAATTACTTGTGCAAGTCATATACGATCACAACCGTATGCTGCTTTGTGCCAAATTCGACCGTCTTGACATATAAAAGAAGCAACTAGCATATCATCGACGATTTTAAAATTGTTTGGTATCAGTAGTTTTGATACGAAAAGCCCCTTCCGTAGAGAGATCGTGCCAGAATCAGAATCATTTGTTGTTTTCTGCCAAATTAGACGGTCAAGATGTCCAAAATAAATGCCATGAATGTCGATCCAATCTTCTTCCGGCTTCGTTTGAGTCATTCTGGTCCGAAAGGAGCAATTTCTTTCATTAATCATACATGATCACAATCCTATAGTGCTTGGTTCAAAATTCAACCATCAGAACTTCTAAAAGAAACAATTAGCAAGCGATTAATGGTTTTAAACTTGTTTCGATTAAGTTATTTAGATTCGAAAAGGCCAGGGAAATCATTCTGAAATCAAAATCAATCGTTGCTTTTTGCCTAATTAAACCGCCAGGTCGTCCAAAAGAATTGACGAGTTGGTCAATCCAATCTTCATCCGGTTATGTTTGAATCGTTTGGATTTAGAAAGAGTATTTCCTTTCACAAATCGTATATGATCACAACCGTATGGTGCTTTGTGCAAAATTTGCCCGTCTTGACATCTAAAGGAAACAATTGGGATGCCATCAACGATTTTAAACTTGTTTGGTTTGTGTTGTTTTGAATCAAAAAGCCCCATTCCTCGAGAAATCGTGCCATAATCACAATCGTTCGTTGCTTTGTGGCAAATTAGACCGTTAAAACGTCCAAAAGAAACGACGACCATGTTGATCAAATCTTCATCCGACTTTGTTCGAGTCATTCTTGTCCGAAAAGAGCAATTCCTTGCAGAAATCATACATGATCACTACCGTGTGGTGCTTGGTGCAAAATTCGACCATCTAGAGATCTAAAAGAAATAATTAGCTTGCCATTAACGATTTTAAACTAGCTTCGATTGAGTTGTTTGGATTCGAAAAGGACAATTCCTAGAGAAATCGTGCCGAAATCAAAAACATTCGTTGCTTTTCGCCAAATTAAAGCATCAAGACGTTGAAAAGAATCGACGAGTTGGTCAATCCGATCTTCATCTTGTTACGTTTGAGTCGTTCGGATTCAGAAAGAGCAATTACTTGTGCAAGTCATATACGATCACAACCGTATGCTACTTTGTGCCAAATTCGACCGTCTTGACATATAAAATAAGCAACTAGCATATCATCAACGATTTTAAAATTGTTTGGTATCAGTAATTTTGATACGAAAAGCCCCTTCCGTAGAGAGATCGTGCCAGAATCAGAATCATTTGTTGTTTTCTGCCAAATTAGACGGTCAAGACGTCCAAAATAAATGCCATGAATGTCGATCCAATCTTCTTCCGGCTTCGTTTGAGTCATTCTGGTCCGAAAGGAGCAATTTCTTTCATTAATCATACATGATCAAAACCGTATTGTGCTTGGTTCAAAATTCAACCATCTGAACTTCTAAAAGAAACAATTAGCAAGCGATTAATGGTTTTAAACTTGTTTCGATTAAGTTATTTATATTCGAGAAGGCCAGGGAAAGCATTCTGAAATCAAAATCAATCGTTGCTTTTTGCCTAATTAAACCGCCAAGTCGTCCAAAAGAATTGACGGGTTGGTCAGTCCAATCTTCATCCGGTTATGTTTGAATCGTTTGGATTTAGAAAGAGTATTTCCTTTCACAAATCGTATATGATCACAACCGTATGGTGCTTTGTGCAAAATTTGCCCGTCTTGACATCTAAAGGAAACAATTGGGATGCCATCAACGATTTTAAACTTGTTTGGTTTGTGTTGTTTTGAATCGAAAAGCCCCATTCCTCGAGAAATCGGGCCATAATCAGAATCGTTCGTTGCTTTGTGGCAAATTAGACCGTTAAAATGTCCAAAAGAAACGACGACCATGTTGATCAAATCTTCATCCGACTTTGTTCGAGTCATTCTTGTCCGAAAAGAGCAATTCCTTGCAGAAATCGTACATGATCACAACCGTGTGGTGCTTGGTGCAAAATTCGACCATCTAGAGATCTAAAAGAAATAATTAGCATGCCATTAACGATTTCAAGCTAGCTTCGATTGAGTTGTTTGGATTCGAAAAGGACAATTCCTAAAGAAATCGTGCCGAAATCAAAAGCATTCGTTGCCTTTTGCCAAATTAAAGCATCAAGACGTTGAAAAGAATCGACGAGTTGGTCAATCCGATCTTCATCTTGTTACGTTTGAGTCGTTCGGATTCAGAAAGAGCAATTACTTGCGCAAGTCATATACGATCACAACCGTATGCTGCTTTGTGCCAAATTCGACCGTCTTGACATATAAAAGAAGCAACTAGCATGCCATCAACGATTTTAAAATTGTTTGGTATGAGTAGTTTTGATACGAAAAGCCCCTTCCGTAGAGAGATCGTGCCAGAATCAGAATCATTTGTTGTTTTTTGCCAAATTAGACGGTCAAGACGTCCAAAATAAATGCCATGAATGTCGATCCAATCTTCTTCCGGCTTCGTTTGACTCATTCTGGTCCGAAAGGAGCAATTTCTTTCATTAATCATACATGATCACAATCCTATAGTGCTTGGTTCAAAATTCAACCATCTGAACTTCTAAAAGAAACAATTAGCAAGCGATTAATGGTTTTAAACTTGTTTCGATTAAGTTATTTAGATTCGAAAAGGCCAGGGAAATCATTCTGAAATCAAAATCAATCGTTGCTTTTTGCCTAATTAAACCGCCAAGTCGTCCAAAAGAATTGACGAGTTGGTCAATCCAATCTTCATCCGGTTATGTTCGAATCCTTTGGATTTAGAAAGAGTATTTCCTTTCACAAATCGTATATGATCACAACCGTATGGTGCTTTGTGCAAAATTTGCCCGTCTTGACATCTAAAAGAAACAATTGGGATGCCATCAACGATTTTAAACTTGTTTGGTTTGTGTTGTTTTGAATCGAAAAGCCCCATTCCTCGAGAAATCGTGCCATAATCAGAATCGTTCGTTGCTTTGTGGCAAATTAGACCGTTAAAACGTCCAAAAGAAACGACGACCATGTTGATCAAATCTTCATCCGACTTTGTTCGAGTCATTCTAGTCCGAAAAGAGCAATTCCTTGCAGAAATCGTACATGATCACAACCGTGTGGTGCTTGGTGCAAAATTCGACCATCTAGAGATCTAAAAGAAATAATTAGCATGCCATTAACGATTTCAAGCTAGCTTCGATTGAGTTGTTTGGATTCGAAAAGGACAATTCCTAAAGAAATCGTGCCGAAATCAAAAGCATTCGTTGCCTTTTGCCAAATTAAAGTATCAAGACGTTGAAAAGAATCGACGAGTTGGTCAATCCGATCTTCATCTTGTTACGTTTGAGTCGTTCGGATTCAGAAAGAGCAATTACTTGCGCAAGTCATATACGATCACAACCGTATGCTACTTTGTGCCAAATTCGACCGTCTTGACATATAAAAGAAGCAACTAGCATGCCATCAACGATTTTAAAATTGTTTGGTATGAGTAGTTTTGATACGAAAAGCCCCTTCCGTAGAGAGATCGTGCCAGAATCAGAATCATTTGTTGTTTTCTGCCAAATTAGACGGTCAAGACGTCCAAAATAAATGCCATGAATGTCGATCCAATTTTCTTCCGGCTTCGTTTGAGTCATTCTGGTCCGAAAGGAGCAATTTCTTTCATTAATCATACATGATCACAATCCTATAGTGCTTGGTTCAAAATTCAACCATCTGAACTTCTAAAAGAAACAATTAGCAAGCGATTAATGGTTTTAAACTTGTTTCGATTAAGTTATTTAGATTCGAAAAGGCCAGGGAAATCATTCTGAAATCAAAATCAATCGTTGCTTTTTGCCTAATTAGACCGCCAAGTCGTCCAAAAGAATTGACGAGTTGGTCAATCCAATCTTCATCCGGTTATGTTCGAATCCTTTGGATTTAGAAAGAGTATTTCCTTTCACAAATCGTATATGATCACAACCGTATGGTGCTTTGTGCAAAATTTGCCCGTCTTGACATCTAAAGGAAACAATTGGGATGCCATCAACGATTTTAAACTTGTTTGGTTTGTGTTGTTTTGAATCGAAAAGCCCCATTCCTCAAGAAATCGAGCCATAATCAGAATCGTTCGTTGCTTTGTGGCAAATTAGACCGTTAAAACGTCCACAAGAAACGACGACCATGTTGATCAAATCTTCATCCGACTTTGTTCGAGTCATTCTTGTCCGAAAAGAGCAATTCCTTGCAGAAATCGTACATGATCAGAACCGTCTGGTGCTTTGTGCAAAATTCGACCATCTAGAGATCTAAAAGAAATAATTAGCATGCCATTAACGATTTCAAGCTAGCTTCGATTGAGTTGTTTGGATTCGAAAAGGAAAATTCCTAAAGAAATTGTGCCGAAATCAAAAGCATTCGTTGCTTTTTGCCAAATTAAAGCATCAAGACGTTGAAAAGAATCGACGAGTTGGTCAATCCGATCTTCATCTTGTTACGTTTGAGTCGTTCGGATTCAGAAAGAGCAATTACTTGTGCAAGTCATATACGATCACAACCGTATGCTGCTTTGTGCCAAATTCGACCGTCTTGACATATAAAAGAAGCAACTAGCATATCATCAACGATTTTAAAATTGTTTGGTATCAGTAGTTTTGATACGAAAAGCCCCTTCCGTAGAGAGATCGTGCCAGAATCAGAATCATTTGTTGTTTTCTGCCAAATTAGACGGTCAAGATGTCCAAAATAAATGCCATGAATGTCGATCCAATCTTCTTCCAGCTTCGTTTGAGTCATTCTGGTCCGAAAGGAGCAATTTCTTTCATTCGGCAATTTCATTCTCTCTACGGATGGGAGTTTTCGTATCAAAACCACTCATACCAAACAATTTTAAAATCGTTGATGGCATGCTAGTTGCTTCTTTTAGATGTCAAGACGGTCGAATTTGGCACAAAGGAGCATACGGTTGTGATCATAAATGACTTGCGCAAGTAATTGCACTTTCTGAATCCGAACGACTCACACAGAACAAGATAAAAATCGGATTGACCACCAGGTCGATTCTTTTGGACGTCTTGATGCTTTAATTTGGCAAAAAGCAACGAATGATCTTGATTTCAGCACGATTTCTCTTGGAATTGTCCTTTCCGAATCCAAACAACTCAATCGAAACTAGTATAAAATCATTAATGGCATGCAAATTATTTCTTTTAGATATCCAGATGGTCGAATTTTGCACCAAGCACCACACGGTTGTGATCATGTATGATTTCTGCAAAGAATTGCTCTTTTCAGACAAGAATGACTCAAACAAAGTCGGATGAAGATTTGATCGACATGGTCGTCGTTTCTTTTGGACGTGTTAACGGTCTAATTTGCCACAAAGCAAAGAACGATTCTAATTATGGCACGATTTTTTGAGGAATGGGTCTTTTTGATTCAAAATAACACAAACCAAACAAGTTTAAAATCGTTGATGGCATCCTAATTGTTTCCTTTAGCTGTCAAGACGGGCGAATTTTGCACAAAGCACCATACGGTTGTGATCATATACGATTTGTGAAAGGAAATGCTCTTTCTAAATTCGAACGACTCAAACATAACAGGATGAAGATTGGATTGACCAACTCGTCAATTCTTTTGGACGACTTGGCGGTCTAATTAGGCAAAAAGCAACGATTGATTTTGATTTCGGCATTATTTCCCTCGCGATTGTCGGCCTTACCGAATCCAAACAATTCAATCGAAACTACTTTAAAGCTGTTAATCGCTTTTTAATTGTTTCTTTCAGATGTCCAGATGGTCGAATTTTGCACCAAGCACCATACGGTTGTGATCATGTATTATTTATGAAAGGAATTGCTCTTTTCGGACCAGAATAACTCAAACGAAGCCGAATGAAGATTGGATCAACATTCTTGTCATTTATTTTGGACGTCTTGACCGTCTAATTTGGCAGAAAGCGACAAATGATTCTGATTATGGCACAATCTCTCTACGGATGGGGCTTTTCGTATCAAAACCACTCATACCAAACAATTTTAAAATCATTGATGGCATGCTAGTTGCTTCTTTTAGATGTCAAGACGGTCGAATTTGGCACAAAGGAGCATACGGTTGTGATCATAAATGACTTGCGCAAGTAATTGCTCTTTCTGAATCCGAACGACTCAACCATAACAAGATAAATATCGGATTGACCACCACGTCAATTCTTTTGGACGTCTTGATGCTTTAATTTGGCAAAAAGCAACGAATGATTTTGATTTCGGCACGATTTCTCTTGGAATTGTTCTCTCCGAATCCAAACAACTCAATCGAAACTAGTATAAAATCATTAATGGCATGCAAATTATTTCTTTTAGATCTCCAGATGGTCGAATTTTGCACCAAGCACCACACGGTTGTGATCGTGTATGATTTCTGCAAAGAATTGCTCTTTTGAGACAAGAATGACTCAAACAAAGTCGGATGAAGATTTGATCGACATGGTCGTCGTTTCTTTTGGACGTGTTAACGGTCTAATTTGCCACAAAGCAAAGAACGATTCTAATTATGGCACGATTTCTCGAGGAAGGGGTCTTTTTGATTCAAAATAACACAAACCAAACAAGTTTAAAATCGTTGATGGCATCCTAATTGTTTCCTTTAGCTGTCAAGACGGGCGAATTTTGCACAAAGCACCATACGTGTCAAGCCCCGATTCCCGAGGCCCGGAAACCGAGGTGTGAACCCCGTGAGATCACCCTCACGATCTAACCATTACCCGATCATGCAACCTCAATTTCCTATTATTTTTACGAAAATTGGGCATGACCCGCTCTAAATAATCAGCTCCTGGCATGATATACCTGCTTTACAATTTATATGGACACTTCTGGGCACGTGTCCCCCCAGCATTTATATCTAAACAATAAAAATGGACACTTCTGGGCCCGTGTCCCCCCAAAATTTCTACACATGCATAATACAATCATAAATATACATGCCTCAGTCCTTGAATGTCCGTATTGAATACATACATCACATGAATAAATACAATTGAAGGAACTGAATCTATATAATCGCTTTATACATTTAATCCAAATGTAAAGCATCTATCTATCCACTATCCTGGACATACATTAGATTCTAAGGAATCTAATTACTACCTCTGCAACTGGGACTACCGATCCCCCTAACTGACTTCGAAATCAGCAATACCTGCAAAACCTGGGAGGGGGTGAGCTCAAAGGCCCAACAAGGTATGTAGAACCATACTATCACCGCTGCAGCAGGTCGATCCTCACATATTCTCAAAAATATACATATGCACTTAAATATATCACGATATTTAAGACCATGCCCCACCTAGCATGCATAAACCAATGATGTATATGGCTACTCTAGCACATATGAACATACAAAATCCACTATACATGATTTTAGAAATCATTTTCAACATGCTTGAAAGCAGTAAACATCATGCATCAATATGTATATAGAACATATATATCAACACATTTACATAAACGATGTAAATCAACTATCACATCTCCTACTCGTCAAAGAGCACATCTCAAATGCAATGAAGATGCATTTAAACCATACAACATGCGTGAAAGCAATAGATATCCAACATATACCATGTTCTGTCACAAGCAACGCATATATATATGAATGCGTTAAACACGAAGCATGCTTCACAATAGATAATGCAAGCAAGTTCACACACTTGTCCCTCTCTCGGACTCAACTCAAAAACCCTCACATGATTCTTAACCAAATCATGTAACCGAGACCTTTCCCACGCCATTCCAACTCTGCCACTGAGTATTTACCTACTCCAAGGTGGATAGGCCACCGTCACCGAGTATTTACCTACTCCAAGGTGACTTGGCCCCTATTTAGAATTCTCACCGAGTATTTACCTACTCCGAGGTGCGTAAACCACAATCACCGAGTATTTACCTACTCCAAAGTGATTGGGCATCTTTTTGGAATCCCCACCGAGTATTTACCTACTCCAAGGTGAGTAGACCACCGTCACCGAGTATTTACCTACTCCGAGATGACGTAACCACTCCAATGCCCTCACCGTGACCGAGTATTGACCTACTCTAGGTGATTTGCCCACTTCATGACCACAACCCTAACCGAGTATTGACCTACTCTAGGTTATTCAACCACACTTCCCCGTTTTCTCACAACGGCACCATATATGCATTTCGAACATATAATAACCAAACATTCAATGTTCATGCCTCACAATGCCTAAGCTAGTTAAAAGTACATAGCGTGCATTTCTCTCTACACAAACCCACATATAACCACATATGTCATTTCCCTCCCATATATGCAATATAGAGGCATATATACATAGCATAATATTTTCATGCATCATTCCATGCTTGTGAATACTAAAAAGAAGTATTTAGCATGCTTTTCATCACGTTCCAACACATATAGCACATATATGTTCAAAACTTGCATAATACGTCATACATGCCAACAAGCTCAACCTAGCACATTTTTATCATACTAGTATCAATGCACACATTCGATATATATAAATAAAGCCAGCATGCACCTCATATTCACATTCTCACATATAATCACATATATGTCCAATCCTGCATATAAGTCCTATATGCACGTATACTAGCATACATACAGTCATGCTCTCATTTAATGCATGTATTCACTACAAGTAGCTAACATGCATTCCAATCACCATATATATATATATACACATATATATATTACGTCGCCCACATACGTATCAAGAACATATAAAACACTTAGCACTTTTCATGCTTTTCAAATGCTCGCCAAAAGTTATATTCATTCTAGCATGCATTTCTACCACTGCAACCATATATATATAATCACCTATATATATATATATTGAACCTCATGCATAAAAGCCACATATGCATACAAGACAACATATAGCTAAACATGTATTATTTAGCATGCTCTCCATAGACTTTAATCTATACATACATGCATATCACAATGCAATTAGGCAACAAATCTAACATGTTATCGCTTCCCAAACCCGCACATACATATATATACACACACGCATATGTATATCCTCTCACATCCCATGTATGCACCACATTCCCTATACACATATATATATAAGCGCCTACATATATATGTATATACACATACCACATATGATTAAATTAAGACATATGTAAATTACTCAACGTACGTAAAAGATATGTACGAGATAGAGGCAAGAATCAACTTGCCTTAAGTCCCGCTCTCCAATGAATCCGCGTCTGTAAAGCGGTCCATGCCAAGCCCGGTCCGGCCCGGTCCTGTGTCAAAACCTACCCGAACAATCCATCGGGCCACTTCATCTCCTTTTGTTTCCATGCTTGGTCCAACCCATGTCTTGGTTCCAATCCAATCCGGCTCCATTTCAAATCTAAAGCCCAATTTAAACCAATCTACTTTTATTTCAGCCCACTTCTAGTTCCATTGGAAATCCAACACAAACTCAAGGCCTAAGCCCAATGCACAAACCATCGTCCATATATGTGTGCTCATGTATCACCGCTACAAGAAGGCCGAATCAAAATCAGCCCAGTTAATCCTCAAATTCAAAGCATAAATCAACCATACCAAGCAACTACCATGGAACAACTGAGCTCCATGACCCAGACCCATCAAGCCTATCCAAACACTCCTCAAAGTCGAACCCAACTACGAGCACCTCAACTGAACCTAGTCACAACTATCGGCCAAACAGTCCCCAGCCGAAACCCCCTTTCGAACCAAACACGACCATGAGATCCCATCCAAACACAACCCCAAGTTCTCACCATTGAAGCCACCATCCATGGACAGCCCACTGTCCAAACCGTGAGCTCCAATCGGACCGAACACAACCCAGCCACCATGAAAACCCACCAGAATCGGACCCAAAATCGAGCCAAACCCACCTTAGATCCATCCGAAAACCCAGCCAGCAAGGGCCCAGCCCGTGACCGTCGGCCACCATGACCGTCTGACAGCTAGCCGAGAGCCATAGTCGGCGCCACCGTCGGTCGAATCCTCCACCGGACCAGCCGAAGCTCCACCGCGAACGACGCCCCTTCGCGAACGGCTCGGCTGCGAACACCCCCCACTCGCGGCCAGCAACCTGCAACCCGCCGCGCCGTCGCCATCGCCGTCAGCCGCTGCCGCCCAGGCGAAGCTGGTCGGCCATCGCCGTCGGCGCCTCTCTCTCTATCCCCGATCTCTCCTTCTCGGGTTCTCTTTCTCTTCTTCCTTCTTTTTCTTTTTCTTTTCTTTTTCCTTTTCTTTCTTCTTTTCTTTTCCTTCGGCTGAGACTACTTTTGGTCTCTTCTCCTTTCATTTTGGTCCACATGTATATAATACATAAAATATGTATATATATTTATACCACATGGGCATCATATTATATATACACATATAATATACCACACCCTAAACCAAATACATGTATTCCATGTATTTTCCCATACTAACTTATATAATTATAAAAGTCCCTCTTCACTTGTCTATAATTACATATAGACCCACCATGTGCATATGTATATATATATATATTCCCATATATATATATATCTATATCCTCCAACTTCATATATATACATATATATATAATTCCATATATATATATATATCATATTTTCGAATTTTTAATTTATTCGAAAAAAAATCGGTTCGGTCCAAATTCACCCGGAACCGGTCAAAATATTCCGGTCCTTACAATACGGTTGTGATCATATACGATTTGTGAAAGGAAATGCTCTTTCTAAATTCGAACGACTCAAACATAACAGGATGAAGATTGGATTGACCAACTCGTCAATTCTTTTGGACGACTTGGCGGTCTAATTAGGCAAAAAGTAACGATTGATTTTGATTTCGGCATTATTTCCCTCGCGATTGTCGGCCTTACCGAATCCAAACAATTCAATCGAAACTACTTTAAAGCCGTTAATCGCTTTTTAATTGTTTCTTTCAGATGTCCAGATGGTCGAATTTTGCACCAAGCACCATACGGTTGTGATCATGTATTATTTATGAAAGGAATTGCTCTTTTCGGACCAGAATAACTCAAACGAAGCCGAATGAAGATTGGATCAACATTCTTGTCATTTATTTTGGACGTCTTGACCGTCTAATTTGGCAGAAAGCGACAAACGATTCTGATTATGGCACAATCTCTCTACGGATGGGGCTTTTCGTATCAAAACCACTCATACCAAACAATTTTAAAATCATTGATGGCATGCTAGTTGCTTCTTTTAGATGTCAAGACGGTCGAATTTGGCACAAAGGAGCATACGGTTGTGATCATAAATGACTTGCGCAAGTAATTGCTCTTTCTGAATCCGAACGACTCAACCATAACAAGATAAATATCGGATTGACCACCACGTCGATTCTTTTGGACGTCTTGATGCTTTAATTTGGCAAAAAGCAACGAATGATTTTGATTTCGGCACGATTTCTCTTGGAATTGTTCTTTCCGAATCCAAACAACTCAATCGAAACTAGTATAAAATCATTAATGGCATGCAAATTATTTCTTTTAGATCTCCAGATGGTCGAATTTTGCACCAAGCACCACACGGTTGTGATCGTGTATGATTTCTGCAAAGAATTGCTCTTTTGAGACAAGAATGACTCAAACAAAGTCGGATGAAGATTTGATCGACATGGTCGTCGTTTCTTTTGGACGTGTTAACGGTCTAATTTGCCACAAAGCAAAGAACGATTCTAATTATGGCACGATTTCTCGAGGAAGGGGTCTTTTTGATTCAAAATAACACAAACCAAACAAGTTTAAAATCGTTGATGGCATCCTAATTGTTTCCTTTAGCTGTCAAGACGGGCGAATTTTGCACAAAGCACCATACGGTTGTGATCATATACGATTTGTGAAAGGAAATGCTCTTTCTAAATCCGAACGACTCAAACATAACCGGATGAAGATTGGATTGACCAACTCGTCAATTATTTTGGACGACTTGGCGGTCTAATTAGGCAAAAAGCAACGATTGATTTTGATTTCGGCATTATTTCCCTCACGATTGTCGGCCTTATCGACTCCAAACAACTCAATCGAAACTACTTGAAAGCCATTAATCGCTTTTTAATTGTTTCTTTCAGATGTCCAGATGGTCAAATTTTGCACCAAGCACCATACGGTTGTGATCATGTATTATTTATGAAAGGAATTGCTCTTTCCGGACCAGAATAACTGAAATGAAGCCGAATGAAGATTGGATCAACATTCTTGTCGTTTATTTTGGACGTCTTGACCGTCTAATTTGGCAGAAAGTAACAAACGATTCTGATTATGGCACGATCTCTCTACGGATGGGGCTTTTCGTATCAAAACTACTCATACCAAACAATTTTAAAATCGTTGATGGCATGCTAGTTGCTTCTTTTAGATGTGAAGACGGTCGAATTTGGCACAAAGGAGCATACGGTTGTGATCATAAATGACTTGCGCAAGTAATTGCTCTTTCTGAATCCGAACGACTCAAACATAACAAGATAAAAATCGGATTGACCACCATGTCGATTCTTTTGGACGTCTTGATGCTTTAATTTGGCAAAAAGCAATGAATTATTTTGATTTCGGCACGATTTCTCTTGGAATTGTCCTTTCTGAGTCCAAACAACTCAATCGAAACTAGTTTAAAATCATTAATGGCATGCAAATTATTTCTTTTAGATCTCCAGATGGTCGAATTTTGCACCAAGCACCGCACGGTTGTTATCATGTATGATTTCTGCAGCGAATTGCTCTTTTCGGACAAGAATGACTCAAACAAAGTCGGATGAAGATTTGATCGACATGGTCGTCGTTTCTTTTGGACATGTTAACGGTCTAATTTTCCACGAAGCGAAGAACGATTCTAATTATGGCACAATTTCTCGAGGAATAGGTCTTTTTGATTCAAAATAACACAAACCAAACAAGTTTAAAATCGTTGATGGCATCCTAATTGTTTCCTTTAGCTGTCAAGACGGGCAAATTTTACACAAAGCACCATACGGTTGTGATCATATACGATTTGTGAAAGGAAATGCTCTTTCTAAATCCGAACGACTCAAACATAACAGGATGAAGATTGGATTGACCAACTCGTCAATTATTTTGGACGACTTGGCGGTTTAATTAGGCAAAAAGCAACGATTGATTTTGATTTCGGCATGATTTCCCTCGCGATTGTCAGGCTTATCGAATCCAAACAACTCAATCGAAACTACTTTAAAGCCATTAATCGCTTTTTAATTGTTTCTTTTAGATGTCCAGATGGTCGAATTTTGCACCAAGCACCATACGGTTGTGATCATGTATTATTTATGAAAGGAATTGCTCTTTTCGGACAAGAATGACTCAAACAAAGTCGGATGAAGATTTGATCGACATGGTCGTCGTTTCTTTTGGACGTGTTAACGGTCTAATTTGCCACAAAGCAAAGAACGATTCTAATTATGGCACGATTTTTCGAGGAATGGGTCTTTTTGATTCAAAATAACACAAACCAAACAAGTTTAAAATCGTTGATGGCATCCTAATTGTTTCCTTTAGTTGTCAAGACGGGCGAATTTTGCACAAAGCACCATACGGTTGTGATCATATACGATTTGTGAAAGGAAATGCTCTTTCTAAATTCGAACGACTCAAACATAACAGGATGAAGATTGGATTGACCAACTCGTCAATTCTTTTGGACGACTTGGCGGTCTAATTAGGCAAAAAGCAACGATTGATTTTGATTTCGGCATTATTTCCCTCGCGATTGTCGGCCTTATCGAATCCAAACAATTCAATCGAAACTACTTTAAAGCCGTTAATCGCTTTTTAATTGTTTCTTTCAGATGTCCAGATGGTCGAATTTTGCACCAAGCACCATACGGTTGTTATCATGTATTATTTATGAAAGGAATTGCTCTTTTCGGACCAGAATAAATCAAACGAAGCCGAATGAAGATTGGATCAACATTCTTGTCATTTATTTTGGACGTCTTGACCGTTTAATTTGGCAGAAAGCGACAAACGATTCTGATTATGGCACAATCTCTCTACGGATGGGGCTTTTCGTATCAAAACCACTCATACCAAACAATTTTAAAATCATTGATGGCATGCTAGTTGCTTCTTTTAGATGTCAAGACGGTCGAATTTGGCACAAAGGAGCATACGGTTGTGATCATAAATGACTTGCGCAAGTAATTGCTCTTTCTGAATCCGAACGACTCAACCATAACAAGATAAATATCGGATTGACCACCACGTCGATTCTTTTGGACGTCCTGATGCTTTAATTTGGCAAAAAGCAACGAATGATTTTGATTTCGGCACGATTTCTCTTGGAATTGTCCTTTCCGAATCCAAATAACTCAATCGAAACTAGTATAAAATCATTAATGGCATGCAAATTATTTCTTTTAGATCTCCAGATGGTCGAATTTTGCACCAAGCACCACACGGTTGTGATCATGTATGATTTCTGCAAAGAATTGCTCTTTTCAGACAAGAATGACTCAAACAAAGTCGGATGAAGATTTGATCGACATGGTCGTCGTTTCTTTTGGACGTGTTAACGGTCTAATTTGCCACAAAGCAAAGAACGATTCTAATTATGGCACGATTTCTCGAGGAAGGGGTCTTTTTGATTCAAAATAACACAAACCAAACAAGTTTAAAATCGTTGATGGCATCCTAATTGTTTCCTTTAGCTGTCAAGACGGGCGAATTTTGCACAAAGCACCATACGGTTGTGATCATATACGATTTGTGAAAGGAAATGCTCTTTCTAAATCCGAACGACTCAAACATAACAGGATGAAGATTGGATTGACCAACTCGACAATTCTTTTGGACGACTTGGCGGTTTAATTAGGCAAAAAGTAATGATTGATTTTGATTTCGGCATGATTTCCCTCGCGATTGTCGGCCTTATCGAATCCAAACAACTCAATCGAAATTACTTTAAAGCCATTAATCACTTTTTAATTGTTTCTTTTAGATGTCCAGATGGTCAAATTTTGCACCAAGCACCATACGGTTGTGATCATGTATTATTTATGAAAGGAATTGCTCTTTCCGGACCAGAATAACTCAAATGAAGCCGAATGAAGATTGGATCAACATTCTTGTCGTTTATTTTGGACGTCTTGACCGTCTAATTTGGCAGAAAGTAACAAACGATTCTGATTATGGCACGATCTCTCTACGGATGGGGCTTTTCGTATCAAAACTACTCATACCAAACAATTTTAAAATCGTTGATGGCATGCTAGTTGCTCCTTTTAGATGTCAAGACGGTCGAATTTGGCACAAAGGAGCATACGGTTGTGATCATAAATGACTTGCGCAAGTAATTGCTCTTTCTGAATCCGAACGACTCAAACATAACAAGATAAAAATCGGATTGACCACCAGGTCGATTCTTTTGGACGTCTTGATGCTTTAATTCGGCAAAAAGCAACGAATTATTTTGATTTCGGCAAGATTTCTCTTGGAATTGTCCTTTCTGAGTCCAAACAACTCAATCGAAACTAGTTTAAAATCATTAATGGCATGCAAATTATTTCTTTTAGATCTCCAGATGGTCGAAGTTTGCACCAAGCACCACACGGTTGTGATCATGTATGATTTCTGCAGCGAATTGCTCTTTTCGGACAAGAATGACTCAAACAAAGTCGGATGAAGATTTGATCGACATGATCGTCGTTTCTTTTGGACGTGTTAACAGTCTAATTTGCCACAAAGCAAAGAACGATTCTAATTATGGCACGATTTTTCGAGGAATGGGTCTTTTTGATTCAAAATAACACAAACCAAACAAGTTTAAAATCGTTGATGGCATCCTAATTGTTTCCTTTAGCTGTCAAGACGGGCGAATTTTGCACAAAGCACCATGCGGTTGTGATCATATACGATTTGTGAAAGGAAATGCTCTTTCTAAATTCGAACGACTCAAACATAACAGGATGAAGATTGGATTGACCAACTCGTCAATTCTTTTGGACGACTTGGCGGTCTAATTAGGCAAAAAGCAACGATTGATTTTGATTTTGGCATTATTTCCCTCGCGATTGTCGGCCTTATCGAATCCAAACAATTCAATCGAAACTACTTTAAAGCCGTTAATCGCTTTTTAATTGTTTCTTTTAGATGTCCAGATGGTCGAATTCTGCACCAAGCACCATACGGTTGTGATCATGTATTATTTATGAAAGGAATTGCTCTTTTCGGACCAGAATAACTCAAACGAAGCCGAATGAAGATTGGATCAACATTCTTGTCGTTTATTTTGGACATCTTGACCGTCTAATTTGGCAGAAAGCAACAAACGATTCTGATTATGGCACGATCTCTCTACGGATGGGGCTTTTCGTATCAAAACTACTCATACCAAACAATTTTAAAATCGTTGATGGCATGCTAGTTGCTCCTTTTAGATGTCAAGACGGTCGAATTTGGCACAAAGGAGCATACGGTTGTGATCATAAATGACTTGCGCAAGTAATTGCTCTTTCTGAATCCGAACGACTCAAACATAACAAGATAAAAATCGGATTGACCACCAGGTCGATTCTTTTGGACGTCTTGATGCTTTAATTCGGCAAAAAGCAACGAATTATTTTGATTTCGGCAAGATTTCTCTTGGAATTGTCCTTTCTGAGTCCAAACAACTCAATCGAAACTAGTTTAAAATCATTAATGGCATGCAAATTATTTCTTTTAGATCTCCAGATGGTCGAAGTTTGCACCAAGCACCACACGGTTGTGATCATGTATGATTTCTGCAGCGAATTGCTCTTTTCGGACAAGAATGACTCAAACAAAGTCGGATGAAGATTTGATCGACATGATCGTCGTTTCTTTTGGACGTGTTAACAGTCTAATTTGCCACAAAGCAAAGAACGATTCTAATTATGGCACGATTTTTCGAGGAATGGGTCTTTTTGATTCAAAATAACACAAACCAAACAAGTTTAAAATCGTTGATGGCATCCTAATTGTTTCCTTTAGCTGTCAAGACGGGCGAATTTTGCACAAAGCACCATACGGTTGTGATCATATACGATTTGTGAAAGGAAATACTCTTTCTAAATTCGAACGACTCAAACATAACAGGATGAAGATTGGATTGACCAACTCGTCAATTCTTTTGGACGACTTGGCGGTCTAATTAGGCAAAAAGCAACGATTGATTTTGATTTCGGCATTATTTCCCTCGCGATTGTCGGCCTTATCGAATCCAAACAATTCAATCGAAACTACTTTAAAGCCGTTAATCGCTTTTTAATTGTTTCTTTTAGATGTCCAGATGGTCGAATTCTGCACCAAGCACCATACGGTTGTGATCATGTATTATTTATGAAAGGAATTGCTCTTTTCGGACCAGAATAACTCAAACGAAGCCGAATGAAGATTGGATCAACATTCTTGTCGTTTATTTTGGACATCTTGACCGTCTAATTTGGCAGAAAGCAACAAACGATTCTGATTATGGCACGATCTCTCTACGGATGGGGCTTTTCGTATCAAAACTACTCATACCAAACAATTTTAAAATCGTTGATGGCATGCTAGTTGCTCCTTTTAGATGTCAAGACGGTCGAATTTGGCACAAAGGAGCATACGGTTGTGATCATAAATGACTTGCGCAAGTAATTGCTCTTTCTGAATCCGAACGACTCAAACATAACAAGATAAAAATCGGATTGACCACCATGTCGATTCTTTTGGACGTCTTGATGTTTTAATTTGGCAAAAAGTATCGAATTATTTTGATTTCGGCACGATTTCTCTTGGAATTGTCCTTTCCGAATCCAAACAACTCAATCGAAACTAATTTAAAATCATTAATGGCATGCAAATTATTTCTTTTAGATCTCCAGATGGTCGAATTTTGCACCAAGCACCACACGGTTGTGATCATGTATGATTTCTGCAAAGAATTGCTCTTTTCAGACAAGAATGACTCAAACAAAGTCGGATGAAGATTTGATCGACATGATCGTCGTTTCGTTTGGACGTGTTAACAGTCTAATTTGCCACAAAGCAAAGAACGATTCTAATTATGGCACGATTTTTCGAGGAATGGGTCTTTTTGATTCAAAATAACACAAACCAAACAAGTTTAAAATCGTTGATGGCATCCTAATTGTTTCTTTTAGCTGTCAAGACGGGCGAATTTTGCACAAAGCACCATACGGTTGTGATCATATACGATTTGTGAAAGGAAATGCTCTTTCTAAATCCGAACGACTCAAACATAACAGGATGAAGATTGGATTGACCAACTCGACAATTCTTTTGGACGACTTGGCGGTTTAATTAGGCAAAAAGTAAGGATTGATTTTGATTTCGGCATGATTTCCCTCGCGATTGTCGGCTTTATCGAATCCAAACAACTCAATCGAAACTACTTTAAAGCCGTTAATCGCTTTTTAATTGTTTCTTTTAGATGTCCAGATGGTCGAATTCTGCACCAAGCACCATACGGTTGTGATCATGTATTATTTATGAAAGGAATTGCTCTTTCCGGACCAGAATAACTCAAATGAAGCCGAATGAAGATTGGATCAACATTCTTGTCGTTTATTTTGGACGTCTTGACCGTCTAATTTGGCAGAAAGTAACAAACGATTCTGATTATGGCACGATCTCTCTACGGATGGGGCTTTTCGTATCAAAACTACTCATACCAAACAATTTTAAAATCGTTGATGGCATGCTAGTTGCTTCTTTTAGATGTCAAGACGGTCGAATTTAGCACAAAGGAGCATACGGTTGTGATCATAAATGACTTGCGCAAGTAATTGCTCTTTCTGAATCCGAACGACTCAACCATAACAAGATAAATATCGGATTGACCACCACGTCGATTCTTTTGGACGTCTTGATACTTTAATTTGGCAAAAAGCAACGAATGATTTTGATTTCGGCACGATTTCTTTTGGAATTGTCCTTTCCGAATCCAAACAACTCAATCGAAACTAGTATAAAATCATTAATGGCATGCAAATTATTTCTTTTAGATATCCAGATGGTCGAATTTTGCACCAAGCACCACACGGTTGTGATCATGTATGATTTCCGCAAAGAATTGCTCTTTTCAGACAAGAATGACTCAAACAAAGTCGGATGAAGATTTGATCGACATGGTCGTCGTCTCTTTTGGACGTGTTAACGGTCTAATTTGCCACAAAGCAAAGAACGATTCTAATTATGGCACGATTTCTCGAGGAAGGGGTCTTTTTGATTCAAAATAACACAAACCAAACAAGTTTAAAATCGTTGATGGCATCCTAATTGTTTTCTTTAGCTGTCAAGACGGGCGAATTTTGCACAAAGCACCATACGGTTGTGATCATATACGATTTGTGAAAGGAAATGCTCTTTCTAAATTCGAACGACTCAAACATAACAGGATGAAGATTGGATTGACCAACTCGTCAGTTCTTTTGGACGACTTGGCGGTCTAATTAGGCAAAAAGCAAAGATTGATTTTGATTTCGGCATTATTTCCCTCGCGATTGTCGGCCTTCTCGAATCCAAAAAATTCAATCGAAACTACTTTAAAGCCGTTAATCGCTTTTTAATTGTTTCTTTCAGATGTCCAGATTGTCGAATTTTGCACCAAGCACCATACGGTTGTGATCATGTATTATTTATGAAAGGAATTGCTCTTTTCGGACCAGAATAACTCAAACGAAGCCGAATGAAGATTGGATCAACATTCTTGTCATTTATTTTGGACGTCTTGACCGTCTAATTTGGCAGAAAGCGACAAACAATTCTGATTATGGCACAATCTCTCTACGGATGGGGCTTTTCGTATCAAAACCACTCATACCAAACAATTTTAAAATCATTGATGGCATGCTAGTTGCTTCTTTTAGATGTCAAGACGGTCGAATTTGGCACAAAGGAGCATACGGTTGTGATCATAAATGACTTTCGCAAGTAATTGCTCTTTCTGAATCCGAACGACTCAACCATAACAAGATAAATATCGGATTGACCACCACGTCGATTCTTTTGGACGTCCTGATGCTTTAATTTGGCAAAAAGCAACGAATGATTTTGATTTCGGCACGATTTCTCTTGGAATTGTCCTTTCCGAATCCAAACAACTCAATCGAAACTAGTATAAAATCATTAATGGCATGCAAATTATTTCTTTTAGATCTCCAGATGGTCGAATTTTGCACCAAGCACCACACGGTTGTGATCATGTATGATTTCTGCAAAGAATTGCTCTTTTCAGACAAGAATGACTCAAACAAAGTCGGATGAAGATTTGATCGACATGGTCGTCGTTTCTTTTGGACGTGTTAACGGTCTAATTTGCCACAAAGCGAAGAACGATTCTAATTATGGCACGATTTCTCGAGGAATAGGTCTTTTTGATTCAAAATAACACAAACCAAACAAGTTTAAAATCGTTGATGGCGTCCTAATTGTTTCCTTTAGCTATCAAGACGGGCGAATTTTGCACAAAGCACCATACGGTTGTGATCATATACGATTTGTGAAAGGAAATGCTCTTTCTAAATTCGAACGACTCAAACATAACAGGATGAAGATTGGATTGACCAACTCGTCAATTCTTTTGGACGACTTGGCGGTCTAATTAGGCAAAAAGCAACGATTGATTTTGATTTCGGCATTATTTCCCTCGCGATTGTCGGCCTTACCGAATCCAAACAATTCAATCGAAACTACTTTAAAGCCGTTAATCGCTTTTTAATTGTTTCTTTCAGATGTCCAGATGGTCGAATTTTGCACCAAGCACCATACGGTTGTGATCATGTATTATTTATGAAAGGAATTGCTCTTTTCGGACCAGAATAACTCAAACGAAGCCGAATGAAGATTGGATCAACATTCTTGTCATTTATTTTGGACATCTTGACCGTCTAATTTGGCAGAAAGCAACAAACGATTCTGATTATGGCACAATCTCTCTACGGATGGGACTTTTCGTATCAAAACCACTCATACCAAACAATTTTAAAATCGTTGATGGCATGCTTGTTGCTTCTTTTAGATGTCAAGACGGTCGAATTTGGCACAAAGGAGCATACGATTGTGATCATAAATGACTTGCGCAAGTAATTGCACTTTCTGAATCCGAACGACTCAAACATAACAAGATAAAAATCGAATTGACCACCATGTCGATTCTTTTGGACGTCTTGATGCTTTAATTTGGCAAAAAACAACGAATGATTTTGATTTCAGCACGATTTCTATTGGAATTGTCCTTTCCGAATCCAAACAACTAAATCGAAACTAGTTTAAAATCATTAATGGCATGCAAATTATTTCTTTTAGATCTCCAGATGGTCAAATTTTGCACCAAGCACCACACGGTTGTGATCATGTATGATTTCTGCAAAGAATTGCTCTTTTCAGACAAGATTGACTCAAACAAAGGCGGATGAAGATTTGATCGACATGGTCGTCGTTTCTTTTGCACGTGTTAACGGTCTAATTTGCCACAAAGCGAAGAACGATTCTAATTATGGCACGATTTTTCGAGGAATGGGTCTTTTTGATTCAAAATAACACAAACCAAACAAGTTTAAAATCGTTGATGGCATCCTAATTGTTTCCTTTAGTTGTCAAGACGGCGAATTTTGCACAAAGCACCATACGGTTGTGATCATATACGATTTGTGGAAGGAAATGCTCTTTCTAAATTCGAACGACTCAAACATAACAGGATGAAGATTGGATTGACCAACTCGTCAATTCTTTTGGACGACTTGGCGGTCTAATTAGGCAAAAAGCAACGATTGATTTCGATTTCGGCATTATTTCCCTCGCGATTGTCGGCCTTATCGAATCCAAACAATTCAATCGAAACTACTTTAAAGCCGTTAATCGCTTTTTAATTGTTTCTTTCAGATGTCCAGATGGTCGAATTTTGCACCAAGCACCATACGGTTGTGATCATGTATTATTTATGAAAGGAATTGCTCTTTTCGGACCAGAATAACTCAAACGAAGCCGAATGAAGATTGGATCAACATTCTTGTCATTTATTTTGGACGGCTTGACCGTCTAATTTGGCAGAAAGCGACAAACGATTCTGATTATGGCACAATCTCTCTACGGATGGGGCTTTTCGTATCAAAACCACTCATACCAAACAATTTTAAAATCATTGATGGCATGCTAGTTGCTTCTTTTAGATGTCAAGACAGTCGAATTTGGCACAAAGGAGCATACGGTTGTGATCATAAATGACTTGCGCAAGTAATTGCTCTTTCTGAATCCGAACGACTCAACCATAACAAGATAAATATCGGATTGACCACCACGTCGATTCTTTTGGACGTCTTGATGCTTTAATTTGGCAAAAAGCAACGAATGATTTTGATTTCGGCACGATTTCTCTTGGAATTGTCCTTTCCGAATCCAAACAACTCAATCGAAACTAGTATAAAATCATTAATGGCATGCAAATTATTTCTTTTAGATCTCCAGATGGTCGAATTTTGCACCAAGCGCCACACGGTTGTGATCATGTATGATTTCTGCAAAGAATTGCTCTTTTCAGACAAGAGTGACTCAAATAAAGTCGGATGAAGATTTGATCGACATGGTCGTCGTTCCTTTTGGACGTGTTAACGGTCTAATTTGCCACAAAGCAAAGAACGATTCTAATTATGGCACGATTTCTCGAGGAAGGGGTCTTTTTGATTCAAAATAACACAAACCAAACAAGTTTAAAATCGTTGATGGCATCCTAATTGTTTCCTTTAGCTGTCAAGACGGGCGAATTTTGCACAAAGCACCATACAGTTGTGATCATATACGATTTGTGAAAGGAAATGCTCTTTCTAAATCCGAACGACTCAAACATAACAGGATGAAGATTGGATTGACCAACTCGACAATTCTTTTGGACGACTTGGCGGTTTAATTAGGCAAAAAGTAATGATTGATTTTGATTTCGGCATGATTTCCCTCGCGATTGTCGGCCTTATCGAATCCAAACAACTCAATCGAAACTACTTTAAAGCCATTAATCACTTTTTAATTGTTTCTTTTAGATGTCCAGATGGTCAAATTTTGCACCAAGCACCATACGGTTGTGATCATGTATTATTTATGAAAGGAATTGCTCTTTCCGGACCAAAATAACTCAAATGAAGCCGAATGAAGATTGGATCAACATTCTTGTCGTTTATTTTGGACGTCTTGACCGTCTAATTTGGCAGAAAGTAACAAACGATTCTGATTATGGCACGATCTCTCTACGGATGGGGCTTTTCGTATCAAAACTACTCATACCGAACAATTTTAAAATCGTTGATGGCATGCTAGTTGCTCCTTTTAGATGTCAAGACGGTCGAATTTGGCACAAAGGAGCATACGGTTGTGATCATAAATGACTTGCGCAAGTAATTGCTCTTTCTGAATCCGAACGACTCAAACATAACAAGATAAAAATTGGATTGACCACCATGTCGATTCTTTTGGACGTCTTGATGCTTTAATTTGGCAAAAAGTATCGAATTATTTTGATTTCGGCACGATTTCTCTTGGAATTGTCCTTTCTGAGTCCAAACAACTCAATCGAAACTAGTTTAAAATCATTAATGGCATGCAAATTATTTCTTTTAGATATCCAGATGGTCGAATTTTGCACCAAGCACCGCACGGTTGTTATCATGTATGATTTCTACAGCGAATTCCTCTTTTCGGACAAGAATGACTCAAACAAAGTCGGATGAAGATTTGATCGACATGGTCGTCGTTTCTTTTGGACATGTTAACGGTCTAATTTTCCACAAAGCGAAGAACGATTCTAATTATGGCACGATTTCTAGAGGAATAGGTCTTTTTGATTCAAAATAACACAAACCAAACAAGTTTAAAATCGTTGATGGCATCCTAATTGTTTCCTTTAGCTGTCAAGACGGGCGAATTTTGCACAAAGCACCATACGGTTGTGATCATATACGATTTGTGAAAGGAAAAGCTCTTTCTAAATCCGAACGACTCAAACATAACCGGATGAAGATTGGATTGACCAACTCATCAATTATTTTGGACGACTTGGCGGTCTAATTAGGCAAAAAGCAACGATTGATTTTGATTTCGGCATTATTTCCCTCGCGATTGTCGGCCTTATCGAATCCAAACAACTCAATCGAAACTACTTTAAAGCCGTTAATCGCTTTTTAATTGTTTCTTTTAGATGTCCAGATGGTCAAATTTTGCACCAAGCACCATACGGTTGTGATCATGTATTATTTATGAAAGGAATTGCTCTTTTCGGACAAGAATGACTCAAACAATGTCGGATGAAGATTTGATTGACATGGTCGTCGTTTCTTTTGGACGTGTTAACGGTCTAATTTGCCACAAAGCAAAGAACGATTCTAATTATGGCACGATTTTTCGAGGAATGGGTCTTTTTGATTCAAAATAACACAAACCAAACAAGTTTAAAATCGTTGATGGCATCCTAATTGTTTCCCTTAGCTGTCAAGACGGGCGAATTTTGCACAAAGCACCATACAGTTGTGATCATATACGATTTGTGAAAGGAAATGCTCTTTCTAAATTCGAACGACTCAAACATAACAGGATGAAGATTGGATTGACCAACTCGTCAATTCTTTTGGACGACTTGGCGGTTTAATTAGGCAAAAAGCAACGATTGATTTTGATTTCGGCATTATTTCCCTCGCGATTGTCGGCCTTATCGAATCCAAACAATTCAATCGAAACTACTTTGAAGCCGTTAATCGCTTTTTAATTGTTTCTTTTAGATGTCCAGATGGTCGAATTCTGCACCAAGCACCATACGGTTGTGATCTTGTATTATTTATGAAAGGAATTGCTCTTTTCGGACCAGAATAACTCAAACGAAGCCGAATGAAGATTGGATCAACATTCTTGTCGTTTATTTTGGACATCTTGACCGTCTAATTTGGCAGAAAGCAACAAACGATTCTGATTATGGCACAATCTCTCTACGGATGGGACTTTTCGTATCAAAACCACTCATACCAAACAATTTTAAAATCGTTGATGGCATGCTAGTTGCTTCTTTTAGATGTCAAGACGGTCAAATTTGGCACAAAGGAGCATACGGTTGTGATCATAAATGACTTGCGCAAGTAATTGCTCTTTCTGAATCCGAACGACTCAAACATAACAAGATAAAAATTGGATTGACCACCATGTCGATTCTTTTGGACGTCTTGATGCTTTAATTTGGCAAAAAGCAACGAATGATTTTGATTTCAGCACGATTTATCATGGAATTGTCCTTTCTGAATCCAAACAACTCAATCGAAACTAGTTTAAAATCATTAATGGCATGCAAATTATTTCTTTTAGATCTCCAGATGGTCGAATTTTGCACCAAGCACCACACGGTTGTGATCATGTATGATTTCTGCAAAGAATTGCTCTTTTCAGACAAGAATGACTCAAACAAAGTCGGATGAAGATTTGATCGACATGGTCGTCGTTTCTTTTGGACGTGTTAACGGTCTAATTTGCCACAAAGCGAAGAACGATTCTAATTATGGCACGATTTCTCGAGGAAGGGGTCTTTTTGATTCAAAATAACACAAACCAAACAAGTTTAAAATCGTTGATGGCATCCTAATTGTTTTCTTTAGCTGTCAAGACGGGCGAATTTTGCACAAAGCACCATACGGTTGTGATCATATACGATTTGTGAAAGGAAATGCTCTTTCTAAATTCGAACGACTCAAACATAACAGGATGAAGATTGGATTGACCAACTCGTCAGTTCTTTTGGACGACTTGGCGGTCTAATTAGGCAAAAAGCAAAGATTGATTTTGATTTCGGCATTATTTCCCTCGCGATTGTCGGCCTTCTCGAATCCAAAAAATTCAATCGAAACTACTTTAAAGCCGTTAATCGCTTTTTAATTGTTTCTTTCAGATGTCCAGATTGTCGAATTTTGCACCAAGCACCATACGGTTGTGATCATGTATTATTTATGAAAGGAATTGCTCTTTTCGGACCAGAATAACTCAAACGAAGCCGAATGAAGATTGGATCAACATTCTTGTCATTTATTTTGGACGTCTTGACCGTCTAATTTGGCAGAAAGCGACAAACAATTCTAATTATGGCACAATCTCTCTACAGATGGGGCTTTTCGTATCAAAACCACTCATACCAAACAATTTTAAAATCATTGATGGCATGCTAGTTGCTTCTTTTAGATGTCAAGACGGTCGAATTTGGCACAAAGGAGCATACGGTTGTGATCATAAATGACTTTCGCAAGTAATTGCTCTTTCTGAATCCGAACGACTCAACCATAACAAGATAAATATCGGATTGACCACCACGTCGATTCTTTTGGACGTCCTGATGCTTTAATTTGGCAAAAAGCAACGAATGATTTTGATTTCGGCACGATTTCTCTTGGAATTGTCCTTTCCGAATCCAAACAACTCAATCGAAACTAGTATAAAATCATTAATGGCATGCAAATTATTTCTTTTAGATCTCCAGATGGTCGAATTTTGCACCAAGCACCACACGGTTGTGATCATGTATGATTTCTGCAAAGAATTGCTCTTTTCAGACAAGAATGACTCAAACAAAGTCGGATGAAGATTTGATCGACATGGTCGTCGTTTCTTTTGGACGTGTTAACGGTCTAATTTGCCACAAAGCGAAGAACGATTCTAATTATGGCACGATTTCTCGAGGAATAGGTCTTTTTGATTCAAAATAACACAAACCAAACAAGTTTAAAATCGTTGATGGCGTCCTAATTGTTTCCTTTAGCTATCAAGACGGGCGAATTTTGCACAAAGCACCATACGGTTGTGATCATATACGATTTGTGAAAGGAAATGCTCTTTCTAAATTCGAACGACTCAAACATAACAGGATGAAGATTGGATTGACCAACTCGTCAATTCTTTTGGACGACTTGGCGGTCTAATTAGGCAAAAAGCAACGATTGATTTTGATTTCGGCATTATTTCCCTCGCGATTGTCGGCCTTACCGAATCCAAACAATTCAATCGAAACTACTTTAAAGCCGTTAATCGCTTTTTAATTGTTTCTTTCAGATGTCCAGATGGTCGAATTTTGCACCAAGCACCATACGGTTGTGATCATGTATTATTTATGAAAGGAATTGCTCTTTTCGGACCAGAATAACTCAAACGAAGCCGAATGAAGATTGGATCAACATTCTTGTCATTTATTTTGGACATCTTGACCGTCTAATTTGGCAGAAAGCAACAAACGATTCTGATTATGGCACAATCTCTCTACGGATGGGACTTTTCGTATCAAAACCACTCATACCAAACAATTTTAAAATCGTTGATGGCATGCTTGTTGCTTCTTTTAGATGTCAAGACGGTCGAATTTGGCACAAAGGAGCATACGATTGTGATCATAAATGACTTGCGCAAGTAATTGCACTTTCTGAATCCGAACGACTCAAACATAACAAGATAAAAATCGAATTGACCACCATGTCGATTCTTTTGGACGTCTTGATGCTTTAATTTGGCAAAAAACAACGAATGATTTTGATTTCAGCACGATTTCTATTGGAATTGTCCTTTCCGAATCCAAACAACTAAATCGAAACTAGTTTAAAATCATTAATGGCATGCAAATTATTTCTTTTAGATCTCCAGATGGTCAAATTTTGCACCAAGCACCACACGGTTGTGATCATGTATGATTTCTGCAAAGAATTGCTCTTTTCAGACAAGATTGACTCAAACAAAGGCGGATGAAGATTTGATCGACATGGTCGTCGTTTCTTTTGCACGTGTTAACGGTCTAATTTGCCACAAAGCGAAGAACGATTCTAATTATGGCACGATTTTTCGAGGAATGGGTCTTTTTGATTCAAAATAACACAAACCAAACAAGTTTAAAATCGTTGATGGCATCCTAATTGTTTCCTTTAGTTGTCAAGACGGCGAATTTTGCACAAAGCACCATACGGTTGTGATCATATACGATTTGGGGAAGGAAATGCTCTTTCTAAATTCGAACGACTCAAACATAACAGGATGAAGATTGGATTGACCAACTCGTCAATTCTTTTGGACGACTTGGCGGTCTAATTAGGCAAAAAGCAACGATTGATTTTGATTTCGGCATTATTTCCCTCGCGATTGTCGGCCTTATCGAATCCAAACAATTCAATCGAAACTACTTTAAAGCCGTTAATCGCTTTTTAATTGTTTCTTTCAGATGTCCAGATGGTCGAATTTTGCACCAAGCACCATACGGTTGTGATCATGTATTATTTATGAAAGGAATTGCTCTTTTCGGACCAGAATAACTCAAACGAAGCCGAATGAAGATTGGATCAACATTCTTGTCATTTATTTTGGACGGCTTGACCGTCTAATTTGGCAGAAAGCGACAAACGATTCTGATTATGGCACAATCTCTTTACGGATGGGGCTTTTCGTATCAAAACCACTCATACCAAACAATTTTAAAATCATTGATGGCATGCTAGTTGCTTCTTTTAGATGTCAAGACAGTCGAATTTGGCACAAAGGAGCATACGGTTGTGATCATAAATGACTTGCGCAAGTAATTGCTCTTTCTGAATCCGAACGACTCAACCATAACAAGATAAATATCGGATTGACCACCACGTCGATTCTTTTGGACGTCTTGATGCTTTAATTTGGCAAAAAGCAACGAATGATTTTGATTTCGGCACGATTTCTCTTGGAATTGTCCTTTCCGAATCCAAACAACTCAATCGAAACTAGTATAAAATCATTAATGGCATGCAAATTATTTCTTTTAGATCTCCAGATGGTCGAATTTTGCACCAAGCGCCACACGGTTGTGATCATGTATGATTTCTGCAAAGAATTGCTCTTTTCAGACAAGATTGACTCAAACAAAGGCGGATGAAGATTTGATCGACATGGTCGTCGTTTCTTTTGCACGTGTTAACGGTCTAATTTGCCACAAAGCGAAGAACGATTCTAATTATGGCACGATTTTTCGAGGAATGGGTCTTTTTGATTCAAAATAACACAAACCAAACAAGTTTAAAATCGTTGATGGCATCCTAATTGTTTCCTTTAGTTGTCAAGACGGCGAATTTTGCACAAAGCACCATACGGTTGTGATCATATACGATTTGGGGAAGGAAATGCTCTTTCTAAATCCGAACGACTCAAACATAACAGGATGAAGATTGGATTGACCAACTCGACAATTCTTTTGGACGACTTGGCGGTTTAATTAGGCAAAAAGTAATGATTGATTTTGATTTCGGCATGATTTCCCTCGCGATTGTCGGCCTTATCGAATCCAAACAACTCAATCGAAACTACTTTAAAGCCATTAATCACTTTTTAATTGTTTCTTTTAGATGTCCAGATGGTCAAATTTTGCACCAAGCACCATACGGTTGTGATCATGTATTATTTATGAAAGGAATTGCTCTTTCCGGACCAAAATAACTCAAATGAAGCCGAATGAAGATTGGATCAACATTCTTGTCGTTTATTTTGGACGTCTTGACCGTCTAATTTGGCAGAAAGTAACAAACGATTCTGATTATGGCACGATCTCTCTACGGATGGGGCTTTTCGTATCAAAACTACTCATACCGAACAATTTTAAAATCGTTGATGGCATGCTAGTTGCTCCTTTTAGATGTCAAGACGGTCGAATTTGGCACAAAGGAGCATACGGTTGTGATCATAAATGACTTGCGCAAGTAATTGCTCTTTCTGAATCCGAACGACTCAAACATAACAAGATAAAAATTGGATTGACCACCATGTCGATTCTTTTGGACGTCTTGATGCTTTAATTTGGCAAAAAGTATCGAATTATTTTGATTTCGGCACGATTTCTCTTGGAATTGTCCTTTCTGAGTCCAAACAACTCAATCGAAACTAGTTTAAAATCATTAATGGCATGCAAATTATTTCTTTTAGATATCCAGATGGTCGAATTTTGCACCAAGCACCGCACGGTTGTTATCATGTATGATTTCTACAGCGAATTCCTCTTTTCGGACAAGAATGACTCAAACAAAGTCGGATGAAGATTTGATCGACATGGTCGTCGTTTCTTTTGGACATGTTAACGGTCTAATTTTCCACAAAGCGAAGAACGATTCTAATTATGGCACGATTTCTAGAGGAATAGGTCTTTTTGATTCAAAATAACACAAACCAAACAAGTTTAAAATCGTTGATGGCATCCTAATTGTTTCCTTTAGCTGTCAAGACGGGCGAATTTTGCACAAAGCACCATACGGTTGTGATCATATACGATTTGTGAAAGGAAATGCTCTTTCTAAATCCGAACGACTCAAACATAACCGGATGAAGATTGGATTGACCAACTCATCAATTATTTTGGACGACTTGGCGGTCTAATTAGGCAAAAAGCAACGATTGATTTTGATTTCGGCATTATTTCCCTCGCGATTGTCGGCCTTATCGAATCCAAACAACTCAATCGAAACTACTTTAAAGCCGTTAATCGCTTTTTAATTGTTTCTTTTAGATGTCCAGATGGTCAAATTTTGCACCAAGCACCATACGGTTGTGATCATGTATTATTTATGAAAGGAATTGCTCTTTTCGGACAAGAATGACTCAAACAATGTCGGATGAAGATTTGATTGACATGGTCGTCGTTTCTTTTGGACGTGTTAACGGTCTAATTTGCCACAAAGCAAAGAACGATTCTAATTATGGCACGATTTTTCGAGGAATGGGTCTTTTTGATTCAAAATAACACAAACCAAACAAGTTTAAAATCGTTGATGGCATCCTAATTGTTTCCCTTAGCTGTCAAGACGGGCGAATTTTGCACAAAGCACCATACAGTTGTGATCATATACGATTTGTGAAAGGAAATGCTCTTTCTAAATTCGAACGACTCAAACATAACAGGATGAAGATTGGATTGACCAACTCGTCAATTCTTTTGGACGACTTGGCGGTTTAATTAGGCAAAAAGCAACGATTGATTTTGATTTCGGCATTATTTCCCTCGCGATTGTCGGCCTTATCGAATCCAAACAATTCAATCGAAACTACTTTGAAGCCGTTAATCGCTTTTTAATTGTTTCTTTTAGATGTCCAGATGGTCGAATTCTGCACCAAGCACCATACGGTTGTGATCTTGTATTATTTATGAAAGGAATTGCTCTTTTCGGACCAGAATAACTCAAACGAAGCCGAATGAAGATTGGATCAACATTCTTGTCGTTTATTTTGGACATCTTGACCGTCTAATTTGGCAGAAAGCAACAAACGATTCTGATTATGGCACAATCTCTCTACGGATGGGACTTTTCGTATCAAAACCACTCATACCAAACAATTTTAAAATCGTTGATGGCATGCTAGTTGCTTCTTTTAGATGTCAAGACGGTCAAATTTGGCACAAAGGAGCATACGGTTGTGATCATAAATGACTTGCGCAAGTAATTGCTCTTTCTGAATCCGAACGACTCAAACATAACAAGATAAAAATCGGATTGACCACCATGTCGATTCTTTTGGACGTCTTGATGCTTTAATTTGGCAAAAAGCAACGAATGATTTTGATTTCAGCACGATTTATCATGGAATTGTCCTTTCTGAATCCAAACAACTCAATCGAAACTAGTTTAAAATCATTAATGGCATGCAAATTATTTCTTTTAGATCTCCAGATGGTCGAATTTTGCACCAAGCACCACACGGTTGTGATCATGTATGATTTCTGCAAAGAATTGCTCTTTTCAGACAAGAATGACTCAAACAAAGTCGGATGAAGATTTGATCGACATGGTCGTCGTTTCTTTTGGACGTGTTAACGGTCTAATTTGCCACAAAGCGAAGAACGATTCTAATTATGGCACGATTTCTCGAGGAATGGGTCTTTTTGATTCAAAATAACACAAACCAAACAAGTTTAAAATCGTTGATGGCATCCTGATTGTTTCCTTTAGCTGTCAAGACGGGCGAATTTTGCACAAAGCACCATACGGTTGTGATCATATACGATTTGTGAAAGGAAATGCTCTTTCTAAATCCGAACGACTCAAACATAACCGGATGAAGATTGGATTGACCAACTCATCAATTATTTTGGACGACTTGGCGGTCTAATTAGGCAAAAAGCAACGATTGATTTTGATTTCGGCATTATTTCCCTCGCGATTGTCGGCCTTATCGAATCCAAACAACTCAATCGAAACTACTTTAAAGCCATTAATCGCTTTTTAATTGTTTCTTTCAGATGTCCAGATGGTTGAATTTTGCACCAAGCACCATACGGTTGTGATCATGTATTATTTATGAAAGGAATTGCTCTTTTCGGACCAGAATAACTCAAACGAAGCCGAATGAAGATTGGATCAACATTCTTGTCATTTATTTTGGACGTCTTGACCGTCTAATTTGGCAGAAAGCGACAAACGATTCTGATTATGGCACAATCTCTCTACGGATGGGGCTTTTCGTATCAAAACCACTCATACCAAACAATTTTAAAATCATTGATGGCATGCTAGTTGCTTCTTTTAGATGTCAAGACGGTCGAATTTGGCACAAAGGAGCATACGGTTGTGATCATAAATGACTTGCGCAAGTAATTGCTCTTTCTGAATCCGAACGACTCAACCATAACAAGATAAATATCGGATTGACCACCACGTCGATTCTTTTGGACGTCTTGATGCTTTAATTTGGCAAAAAGCAACGAATGATTTTGATTTCAGCACGATTTATCATGGAATTGTCCTTTCTGAATCCAAACAACTCAATCGAAACTAGTTTAAAATCATTAATGGCATGCAAATTATTTCTTTTAGATCTCCAGATGGTCGAATTTTGCACCAAGCACCACACGGTTGTGATCATGTATGATTTCTGCAAAGAATTGCTCTTTTCAGACAAGAATGACTCAAACAAAGTCGGATGAAGATTTGATCGACATGGTCGTCGTTTCTTTTGGACGTGTTAACGGTCTAATTTGCCACAAAGCGAAGAACGATTCTAATTATGGCACGATTTCTCGAGGAATGGGTCTTTTTGATTCAAAATAACACAAACCAAACAAGTTTAAAATCGTTGATGGCATCCTGATTGTTTCCTTTAGCTGTCAAGACGGGCGAATTTTGCACAAAGCACCATACGGTTGTGATCATATACGATTTGTGAAAGGAAATGCTCTTTCTAAATCCGAACGACTCAAACATAACCGGATGAAGATTGGATTGACCAACTCATCAATTATTTTGGACGACTTGGCGGTCTAATTAGGCAAAAAGCAACGATTGATTTTGATTTCGGCATTATTTCCCTCGCGATTGTCGGCCTTATCGAATCCAAACAACTCAATCGAAACTACTTTAAAGCCATTAATCGCTTTTTAATTGTTTCTTTCAGATGTCCAGATGGTTGAATTTTGCACCAAGCACCATACGGTTGTGATCATGTATTATTTATGAAAGGAATTGCTCTTTTCGGACCAGAATAACTCAAACGAAGCCGAATGAAGATTGGATCAACATTCTTGTCATTTATTTTGGACGTCTTGACCGTCTAATTTGGCAGAAAGCGACAAACGATTCTGATTATGGCACAATCTCTCTACGGATGGGGCTTTTCGTATCAAAACCACTCATACCAAACAATTTTAAAATCATTGATGGCATGCTAGTTGCTTCTTTTAGATGTCAAGACGGTCGAATTTGGCACAAAGGAGCATACGGTTGTGATCATAAATGACTTGCGCAAGTAATTGCTCTTTCTGAATCCGAACGACTCAACCATAACAAGATAAATATCGGATTGACCACCACGTCGATTCTTTTGGACGTCTTGATGCTTTTATTTGGCAAAAAGCAACGAATTATTTTGATTTCGGCACGATTTCTCTTGGAATTGTCCTTTCCGAATCCAAACAACTCAATCGAAACTAGTTTAAAATCATTAATGGCATGCAAATTATTTTTTTTAGATCTCCAGATGGTCGAATTTTGCACCAAGCACCACATGGTTGTGATCATGTATGATTTCTGCAAAGAATTGCTCTTTTCAGACAAGAATGACTCAAACAAAGTCGGATGAAGATTTGATCGACATGGTCGCCCTTTCTTTTGGACGTGTTAACGGTCTAATTTGCCACAAAGCAAAGAACGATTCTAATTATGGCACGATTTTTCAAGGAAGGGGTCTTTTTGATTCAAAATAACACAAACCAAACAAGTTTAAAATCGTTGATGGCATCCTAATTGTTTCCTTTAGCTGTCAAGATGGGCGAATTTTGCACAAAGCACCATACGGTTGTGATCATATACGATTTGTGAAAGGAAATGCTCTTTCTAAATCCGAACGACTCAAACATAACAGGATGAAGATTGGATTGACCAACTCGACAATTCTTTTGGACGACTTGGCGGTTTAATTAGGCAAAAAGTAATGATTGATTTTGATTTCGGCATGATTTCCCTCACGATTGTCGGCCTTATCGAATCCAAACAACTCAATCGAAACTACTTTAAAGCCATTAATCACTTTTTAATTGTTTCTTTTAGATGTCCAGATGGTCAAAATTTGCACCAAGCACCATACGGTTGTGATCATGTATTATTTATGAAAGGAATTGCTCTTTCCGGACCAGAATAACTCAAATGAAGCCGAATGAAGATTGGATCAACATTCTTGTCGTTTATTTTGGACGTCTTGACCGTCTAATTTGGCAGAAAGTAACAAACGATTCTGATTATGGCACGATCTCTCTACGGATGGGGCTTTTCGTATCAAAACTACTCATACCAAACAATTTTAAAATCGTAGATGGCATGCTAGTTGCTTCTTTTAGATGTCAAGACGGTCGAATTTGGCACAAAGTAGCATACGGTTGTGATCATAAATGACTTGCGCAAGTAATTGCTCTTTCTGAATCCGAACGACTCAAACATAACAAGATAAAAATCGGATTGACCACCATGTCGATTCTTTTGGACGTCTTGATGCTTTAATTTGGCAAAAAGCAACGAATTATTTTGATTTCGGCACGATTTCTCTTGGAATTGTCCTTTCTGAGTCCAAACAACTCAATCGAAACTAGTTTAAAATCATTAATGGCATGCAAATTATTTCTTTTAGATCTCCAGATGGTCGAAGTTTGCACCAAGCACCACACGGTTGTGATCATGTATGATTTCTGCAGCGAATTGCTCTTTTCGGACAAGAATGACTCAAACAAAGTCGGATGAAGATTTGATCGACATGATCGTCGTTTCTTTTGGACGTGTTAATGGTCTAATTTGCCACAAAGCAAAGAACGATTCTAATTATGGCACGATTTTTCGAGGAATGGGTCTTTTTGATTCAAAATAACACAAACCAAACAAGTTTAAAATCGTTGATGGCATCCTAATTGTTTCCTTTAGCTGTCAAGACGGGCGAATTTTGCACAAAGCACCATACGGTTGTGATCATATACGATTTGTGAAAGGAAATGCTCTTTCTAAATCCGAACGACTCAAACATAACAGGATGAAGATTGGATTGACCAACTCGACAATTCTTTTGGACGACTTGGCGGTTTAATTAGGCAAAAAGTAATGATTGATTTTGATTTCGGCATGATTTCCCTTGCGATTGTCGGCCTTATCGAATCCAAACAATTCAATCGAAACTACTTTAAAGCCATTAATCACTTTTTAATTGTTTCTTTTAGATGTCCAGATGGTCAAATTTTGCACCAAGCACCATACAGTTGTGATCATGTATTATTTATGAAAGGAATTGCTCTTTCCGGACCAGAATAACTCAAATGAAGCCGAATGAAGATTGGATCAACATTCTTGTCGTTTATTTTGGACGTCTTGACCGTCTAATTTGGCAGAAAGTAACAAACGATTCTGATTATGGCACGATCTCTCTACGGATGGGGCTTTTCGTATCAAAACTACTCATACCGAACAATTTTAAAATCGTTGATGGCATGCTAGTCGCTCCTTTTAGATGTCAAGACGGTCGAATTTGGCACAAAGGAGCATACGGTTGTGATCATAAATGACTTGCGCAAGTAAATGCTCTTTCTGAATCCGAACGACTCAAACATAACAAGATAAAAATTGGATTGACCACCATGTCGATTCTTTTGGACGTCTTGATGCTTTAATTTGGCAAAAAGTATCGAATTATTTTGATTTCGGCACGATTTCTCTTGGAATTGTCCTTTCTGAGTCCAAACAACTCAATCGAAACTAGTTTAAAATCATTAATGGCATGCAAATTATTTCTTTTAGATATCCAGATGGTCAAATTTTGCACCAAGCACCGCACGGTTGTTATCATGTATGATTTCTACAGCGAATTCCTCTTTTCGGACAAGAATGACTCAAACAAAGTCGGATAAGATTTGATCGACATGGTCGTCGTTTCTTTTGGAAATGTTAACGGTCTAATTTTCCACAAAGCGAAGAACGATTCTAATTATGGCACGATTTCTAGAGGAATAGGTCTTTTTGATTCAAAATAACACAAACCAAACAAGTTTAAAACCGTTGATGGCATCCTAATTGTTTCCTTTAGCTGTCAAGACGGGCGAATTTTCCACAAAGCACCATACGGTTGTGATCATATACGATTTGTGAAAGGAAATGCTCTTTCTAAATCCGAACGACTCAAACATAACCGGATGAAGATTGGATTGACCAACTCATCAATTATTTTGGACGACTTGGCGGTCTAATTAGGCAAAAAGCAACGATTGATTTTGATTTCGGCATTATTTCCCTCGCGATTGTCGGCCTTATCGAATCCAAACAACTCAATCGAAACTACTTTAAAGCCGTTAATCGCTTTTTAATTGTTTCTTTTAGATGTCCAGATGGTCGAATTTTGCACCAAACACCATACGGTTGTGATCATGTATTATTTATGAAAGGAATTGCTCTTTTCGGACAAGAATGACTCAAACAATGTCGGATGAAGATTTGATTGACATGGTCGTCGTTTCTTTTGGACGTGTTAACGGTCTAATTTGCCACAAAGCGAAGAACGATTCTAATTATGGCACGATTTTTCGAGGAAGGGGTCTTTTTGATTCAAAATAACACAAACCAAACAAGTTTAAAATCGTTGATGGCATCCTAATTGTTTCCCTTAGCTGTCAAGACGGGCGAATTTTGCACAAAGCACCATACGGTTGTGATCATATACGATTTGTGAAAGGAAATGCTCTTTCTAAATTCGAACGACTCAAACATAACAGGATGAAGATTGGATTGACCAACTCGTCAATTCTTTTGGACGACTTGGCGGTTTAATTAGGCAAAAAGCAACGATTGATTTTGATTTCGGCATTATTTCCCTCGCGATTGTCGGCCTTATCGAATCCAAACAATTCAATCGAAACTACTTTGAAGCCGTTAATCACTTTTTAATTGTTTCTTTTAGATGTCCAGATGGTCAAAATTTGCACCAAGCACCATACGGTTGTGATCATGTATTATTTATGAAAGGAATTGCTCTTTCCGGACCAGAATAACTCAGATGAAGCCGAATGAAGATTGGATCAACATTCTTGTCGTTTATTTTGGACGTCTTGACCGTCTAATTTGGCAGAAAGTAACAAACGATTCTGATTATGGCACGATCTCTCTACGGATGGGGCTTTTCGTATCAAAACTACTCATACCAAACAATTTTAAAATCATTGATGGCATGCTAGTTGCTTCTTTTAGATGTCAAGATGGTCGAATTTGGCACAAAGGAGCATACGGTTGTGATCATAAATGACTTGCGCAAGTAATTGCTCTTTCTGAATCCGAACGACTCAAACATAACAAGATAAAAATCGGATTGACCACCATGTCGATTCTTTTGGACGTCTTGATGCTTTAATTTGGCAAAAAGCAACGAATTATTTTGATTTCGGCACGATTTCTCTTGGAATTGTCCTTTCTGAGTCCAAACAACTCAATCGAAACTAGTTTAAAATCATTAATGGCATGCAAATTATTTCTTTTAGATCTCCAGATGGTCGAATTTTGCACCAAGCACCGAACGGTTGTTATCATGTATGATTTCTGCAGCGAATTCCTCTTTTCGGACAAGAATGACTCAAACAAAGTCGGATGAAGATTTGATCGACATGGTCGTCGTTTCTTTTGGACGTGTTAACGGTCTAATTTGCCACAAAGCAAAGAACGATTCTAATTATGGCACGATTTCTCGAGGAAGGGGTCTTTTTTATTCAAAATAACACAAACCAAACAAGTTTAAAATCGTTGATGGCATCCTAATTGTTTCCTTTAGCTGTCAAGACGGGCGAATTTTGCACAAAGCACCATACGGTTGTGATCATATACGATTTGTGAAAGGAAAAGCTCTTTCTAAATTCGAACGACTCAAACATAACAGGATGAAGATTGGATTGACCAACTCGTCAATTCTTTTGGACGACTTGGCGGTCTAATTAGGCAAAAAGCAAAGATTGATTTTGATTTCGGCATTATTTCCCTCGCGATTGTCGGCCTTATCGAATCCAAACAATTCAATCGAAACTACTTTAAAGCCGTTAATCGCTTTTTAATTGTTTCTTTCAGATGTCCAGATGGTCGAATTTTGCACCAAGCACCATACGGTTGTGATCATGTATTATTTATGAAAGGAATTGCTCTTTTCGAACCAGAATAACTCAAACGAAGCCGAATGAAGATTGGATCAACATTCTTGTCATTTATTTTGGACGTCTTGACCGTCTAATTTGGCAGGAAGCGACAAATGATTCTGATTATGGCACAATCTCTCTACGGATGGGGCTTTTCGTATCAAAACCACTCATACCAGC
The DNA here is from genome assembly GCA_026545225.1 of Cornus controversa. Classification (NCBI taxonomy): domain Eukaryota; kingdom Viridiplantae; phylum Streptophyta; class Magnoliopsida; order Cornales; family Cornaceae; genus Cornus; species Cornus controversa. The sequence goes on along the minus strand of CM048854.1, from coordinate 4,532,257 downwards.
AATTTTAAAATCATTGATGGCATGCTAGTTGCTTCTTTTAGATGTCAAGACGGTCGAATTTGGCACAAAGGAGCATACGGTTGTGATCATAAATGACTTGCGCAAGTAATTGCGCTTTCTGAATCCGAACGACTCAACCATAACAAGATAAATATCGGATTGACCACCACGTCGATTCTTTTGGACGTCTTGATGCTTTTATTTGGCAAAAAGCAACGAATGATTTTGATTTCGGCACGATTTCTCTTGGAATTGTCCTTTCCGAATCCAAACAACTCAATCGAAACTAGTTTAAAATCATTAATGGCATGCAAATTATTTCTTTTAGATCTCCAGATGGTCGAATTTTGCACCAAGCACCACACGGTTGTGATCATGTATGATTTCTGCAAAGAATTGCTCTTTTCAGACAAGAATGACTCAAACAAAGTCGGATGAAGATTTGATCGACATGGTCGTCGTTTCTTTTGGACGTGTTAACGGTCTAATTTGCCACAAAGCAAAGAACGATTCTAATTATGGCACGATTTCTCGAGGAAGGGGTCTTTTTGATTCAAAATAACACAAACCAAACAAGTTTAAAATCGTTGATGGCATCCTAATTGTTTCCTTTAGCTGTCAAGACGGGCGAATTTTGCACAAAGCACCATACGGTTGTGATCATATACGATTTGTGAAAGGAAATGCTCTTTCTAAATCCGAACGACTCAAACATAACAGGATGAAGATTGGATTGACCAACTCGACAATTCTTTTGGACGACTTGACGGTTTAATTAGGCAAAAAGTAATGATTGATTTTGATTTCGGCATGATTTCCCTCGCGATTGTCGGCCTTATCGAATCCAAACAACTCAATCGAAACTACTTTAAAGCCATTAATCACTTTTTAATTGTTTCTTTTAGATGTCCAGATGGTCAAAATTTGCACCAAGCACCATACGGTTGTGATCATGTATTATTTATGAAAGGAATTGCTCTTTCCGGACCAGAATAACTCAAATGAAGCCGAATGAAGATTGGATCAACATTCTTGTCGTTTATTTTGGACGTCTTGACCGTCTAATTTGGCAGAAAGTAACAAACGATTCTGATTATGGCACGATCTCTCTACGGATGGGGCTTTTCGTATCAAAACTACTCATACCAAACAATTTTAAAATCGTTGATGGCATGCTAGTTGCTTCTTTTAGCTGTCAAGACGGTCGAATTTGGCACAAAGGAGCATACGGTTGTGATCATAAATGACTTGCGCAAGTAATTGCTCTTTCTGAATCCGAACGACTCAAACATAACAAGATAAAAATCGGATTGACCACCATGTCGATTCTTTTGGACGTCTTGATGCTTTAATTTGGCAAAAAGCAACGAATTATTTTGATTTTGGGCACGATTTCTCTTGGAATTGTCCTTTCTGAGTCCAAACAACTCAATCGAAACTAGTTTAAAATCATTAATGGCATGCAAATTATTTCTTTTAGATCTCCAGATGGTCGAATTTTGCACCAAGCACCGCACGGTTGTTATCATGTATGATTTCTGCAGCGAATTGCTCTTTTCGGACAAGAATGACTCAAACAAAGTCGGATGAAGATTTGATCGACATGGTCGTCGTTTCTTTTGGACATGTTAACGGTCTAATTTTCCACAAAGCGAAGAACGATTCTAATTATGGCACGATTTCTCGAGGAATAGGTCTTTTTGATTCAAAATAACACAAACCAAACAAGTTTAAAATCGTTGATGGCATCCTAATTGTTTCCTTTAGCTGTCAAGACGGGCGAATTTTACACAAAGCACCATACGGTTGTGATCATATACGATTTGTGAAAGGAAATGCTCTTTCTAAATCCGAACGACTCAAACATAACAGGATGAAGATTGGATTGACCAACTCGACAATTCTTTTGGACGACTTGGCGGTTTAATTAGGCAAAAAGTAATGATTGATTTGATTTCGGCATGATTTCCCTCGCGATTGTCGGCCTTATCGAATCCAAACAACTCAATCGAAACTACTTTAAAGCCATTAATCACTTTTTAATTGTTTTTTTTAGATGTCCAGATGGTCAAATTTTGCACCAAGCACCATACGGTTGTGATCATGTATTATTTATGAAAGGAATTGCTCTTTCCGGACCAGAATAACTCAAATGAAGCCGAATGAAGATTGGATCAACATTCTTGTCGTTTATTTTGGACGTCTTGACCGTCTAATTTGGCAGAAAGTAACAAACGATTCTGATTATGGCACGATCTCTCTACGGATGGGGCTTTCGTATCAAAACTACTCATACCAAACAATTTTAAAATCGTTGATGGCATGCTAGTTGCTTCTTTTAGATGTCAAGACGGTCGAATTTGGCACAAAGGAGCATACGGTTGTGATCATAAATGACTTGCGCAAGTAATTGCTCTTTCTGAATCTGAACGACTCAACCATAACAAGATAAATATCGGATTGACCACCACGTCGATTCTTTTGGACGTCTTGATGCTTTAATTTGGCAAAAAGCAACGAATGATTTTGATTTCGGCACGATTTCTCTTGGAATTGTCTTTTCCGAATCCAAACAACTCAATCGAAACTAGTATAAAATCATTAATGGCATGCAAATTATTTCTTTTAGATCTCCAGATGGTCGAATTTTGCACCAAGCACCACACGGTTGTGATCATGTATGATTTCTGCAAAGAATTGCTCTTTTCAGACAAGAATGACTCAAACAAAGTCGGATGAAGATTTGATCGACATGGTCGTCGTTTCTTTTGGACGTGTTAACGGTCTAATTTGCCACAAAGCAAAGAACGATTCTAATTATGGCACGATTTCTCGAGGAAGGGGTCTTTTTTATTCAAAATAACACAAACCAAACAAGTTTAAAATCGTTGATGGCATCCTAATTGTTTCCTTTAGCTGTCAAGACGGGCGAATTTTGCACAAAGCACCATACGGTTGTGATCATATACGATTTGTGAAAGGAAATGCTCTTTCTAAATTCGAACGACTCAAACATAACAGGATGAAGATTGGATTGACCAACTCGTCAATTCTTTTGGACGACTTGGCGGTCTAATTAGGCAAAAAGCAAAGATTGATTTTGATTTCGGCATTATTTCCCTCGCGATTGTCGGCCTTATCGAATCCAAACAATTCAATCGAAACTACTTTAAAGCCGTTAATCGCTTTTTAATTGTTTCTTTCAGATGTCCAGATGGTCGAATTAAACTTGATTCCCGAGGCCCGGAAACCGAGGTGTGAACCCCGTGAGATCACCCTCACGCTTTAACCACCACCTGATCATGCAACCTCAATTTCCTATCATTTTTACGAAAATTGGGCATGACCCATTCTAAATAATCAGCTCCTGGCATGATACACCTGTTTCACAATTTATATGGACACTTCTGGGCACGTGTCCCCCCAGCATTTATATCTAACAATAAATATGGACACTTCTGGGCCCGTGTCCCCCCAATATTTCTACAACATGCATAAACAATCATAAATATACATGCCTCAGTCCTTGAATATCCGTATTAAATACATACATCACATGAATAAAATACAACTGAAGGAACTGAATCAATATAAATCGCTTTATACATTTAATCCAAATGTAAAGCATCTATCTATCCACTATCCTGGATATACACTAGGTTCTAAGGAATCTAGATACTACCTCTGCAACCGGTGCTGTCAGTCCCCTAACTAACTCCAAAACCAGCAATACCTGCAAAACCTGGGAGGGGGTGAGCTCAAAGGCCCAACAAGGTATGCAGAACCATACTATCACCGCTGCAGCAGGTCGATCCTCACATATTCTCAAAAATATACATGCACTCAAATATATCACAATATTTAAGACCATGCCCCACCTAGCATGCATGAACCAATGATGTATATGGCTACTCTAGCACATATGAACATACAAAATCCACTATACATGATTTTAGAAATCATTTTCAACATGCATTGAAAGCAGTAAACATTCCGTACCAATATGTATATAGAACATATACGTCAACACATTTACATAAACGATGTAAATCCATCACCACGTCTCCTACTCAACAAGTAGCACAACTCAAATGCAATATAAATGCATTTAAACAGAAACACATGCTTAACAGATAAACACATAAGCATAAAGGTATTTTTCACCTCCCACGGTCATAATCCGATACATAAGACAAGCATCAAAGCTTGCACATACTCTCACTCTCGGTCCTCATCCGATACCCCACATGATTGGCCCGCTCCGAGGATCATATGACCCAGGACAACTCCGATAACCAACCTATGACCTGGACCACTCCGAAAGGTCATCCTACTCTGGCAATGTATAGGATTGCCATTATGTGAGGGGACAGCTCCGAGGCTCACATTCATTGGACATACTCCGATTTCCAGGCTTTAAGCCTTAGCATGGCGGGTCCACTCCGAGGGCCATACTTGTTGGACATACTCCGATGGCAATATATTTTGGTTTGCCAAATTGTGAGGGGGCAACTCCGAAGCTCACAAACGTTGGACATACTCCGATTCTAGGCATAAAGCCTTCGTATGGCGGGTCCACTCCGAGGGCCATACGTAGTGGATAGTTATACCACTTCTCGTGACATGGTTGGACCACTCCGAAGTCCCGTGCACCTCTTTTTGCGTTAATTTTCCCGCAACCTCCCATATATGCAATGTGGATGCATACGTAACCAAGCATTCTATTTTATGCTATCCCAATGCACCAGCTAGTATATAAGTACATAGCATGCATTTCCCGCTACATAAACCCACATATAACCACGTATGTGTCATTTCCCTCCTATACATGCAATATGGATGCATATATATACTCAGCATAATACATTCATGCTTCAACCCATGCTTATGAATACTAAAAAGAAGTATTTGGCATGCTTTTCATCACATTCTAACATATATAGCACATACATGTTTACAGACTTGCATAACACCTCATACATGCAACAATTTCAACTTAGCACGTTTTTATCATGCTAGGACCTATGCATACATTCAATATATATATACATATATATATATATATGAAGCTAGCACGCATCTCACATTCACATTCCCGCATATAAACACATATATGTCCAATCTTGCATATAAGTCCTATATGCACGTACACTAGCATAAGTACAGTCATGCTCTCATTCAATGCATGTATTCACTACAAGTAGCTAACATGCATTCCAATTACAATATATATATACACACATATATATTACGTCACCCACATATGTATCAAGAACATATAAAGCACTTAGCACATTTCATGCTTTTCAAATGCTCGCTAAAAGTTATATTCAACTTAGCATGCATTTCTACCACTGCAACCATATATATATATATAATCACATACATATATATACATCCTGAACACCATGCATAAGAACCACATATGCATACAAGACAACACAGAGCTAAACAGGTATTATTTAGCATGCTTTACATAGACTTTAATCTATACATACATGCATATCACAATGCAATCAGGCGATTAATCTAACATGTTATCGCTTCCCAAACCCACACATATATATATATACTCACACGCATATATATATATCCTCTCACATCCCATGTATGTACCACATTCCCTATACACATATATATAAGTGCCTACATATATATGTATATACACATACCACATATGATTAAATTGAAACATATGTAAATTACACAACATACATAAAATATCTGTATGAGATAGAGGCAAGAATCAACTTGCCTTAGGTCCCGCTTTCGCCAAGTCCGCGCTTGCAAAGCGGTCCTTTTTCCATGTCCGGTCCGGTCCAGTCCTGTGTCGAAGCCCACACGAACAAATCCATTGGACCATCTCGTTTCCTTTTCAAATTTCACGCTTGGCCCAATTCATGTCGTGGTCCAATCCCCATCATAACCCAATTCCGAGTTCAAGCCCACGAGGCCGTCATTCTTGGCCCAACAACCGCAACCTTTGACCGCTACGGCTGCCCAAGTAAATTAAATGTCTAGGCCCAAATCAAAGGACCAACTGCACAACTCACAACTAGTACCAGCCACCTCAACCGTGACCACTCCCATACCATTCACAATCTATACCCGAAACCACCTCGAGCCAAAGCTGAACCATCATCATCCGTAAATATATATATATATATACATATATATCACCATTCAATTCCCCCTAGAACGGCCAGCTAAAACCGTGGCAGCAAGCAACCCACGGCTCAACCCAATCATCCACCATCGAACACCGCTACACCCGAGCCAAACACCACCCAAAACCCCAGCAATTCCGGCCAAGGGAACCGTCCACTGCCGCCGTGAACCACCCCGATAAGCTGTCCGAACAGCCGTGAAAGCCCAGACCCACCGTGAGCAACCGAAGCCCAACCCAACACGACCCACCGCCGGCCACTACCATGGCCGGAACCCAACTGCCGAAGACCCTTCCGAGCCCCTGCTAGAGCCGCCGAAACCAACCGGAAACCCAGCCGTGGAAAACTCAGCCGAGTCTCCATCTCGTTCCAGCCGAACCCAATCGAAACCACCTTCCTCGGCATGATCTCGTCGAAGTACCGAGAAGACCCAACTCCTCACCACCAGCCCACCACCGTGAGCCCAAACCCTCTGTCGGAAACCACCAAGGAGAAACCCCAACTGCAGCCTCCGTCGGACCCCCTTCGCGAACAGCCCATCCGGACCGAGCCACCCCGCGACGCCGGACAGCTCCACCGTGGGCAACCACGGCCACCGTCGGCGCCTCTGCCGGAAACGGGCCCCGCCGCCGCTGCTAGGGTCGCCGGAACGAACCCTTCTCACCTTCGGCCTCTCGGGTTCTCTTTCTCTCTCCCCGATTCTCTCTCCCTTTCTCTTTTCTTTTTCTTTTCTTCTTTTTCCTTTTCTTTTCTTTCTCTTCTTCTTTTCTCTTCTCAGCCGAAGACCACTTTTGGTCTTTCCTTTGGTTGACCACTCTTGGTCCACACATTATACATATATATATTATATATATATATATATAATATACCACACCACAAACAAAATACATGTATTCTATGTATTTCCCCACATTTACCTTTAATTGCACATGAGCCCACCCTATATTTATAATTTAATATAAATATGGATACTATGTATATATATATATATATATATATATATACATATACTCACCTTCCACTTGTCTAGAAATATATCCACGCCCTTTCCGGAATTTATTTAATCCGAAAAGAAAAAAAATTTTAATCCGGTCCAAAATCACCCGGAACCGGTCAAAAAAATTCCGGTCCTTACAACGTCCCCTCCTTCAAGGAATTTCGTCCTCGAAATTAGCATAGTCATGGTCTTGCCAAAACCAATCCTTACCAGACGTCATTCTCGCCAATGATCGTCACTTTCCCTTTCCGCATACCCTAGGCGCTACACTTGCAACACCTAACTCATAACACTCAAGTCTAGCACAATCAGTGCGTCTCAACTGCCGTAAGGCAATATAACCATTTCCGTGACATGGCTGCGTGACTCCTAAGCTCATGTACGGTTCATCCATGAAATCCTCCGAAGCACTTGCTTCCCAGAGTCCACAGTCTCTATCTCAAGACCTACCCATTCCATCCCCATCTCTAGTCTAAGGCAACACCTTCGACTAATCATTCCCATCACTCACAGTGATACTTCCCCTATAATCCGGGATCATCGATACTCAAAGTCATTCTTTTATTATCAGACATGACTTTCAATCTCTGGCATACCATTCCCGGGCTTAGTCCAATATCCTGGGCATCATCACAACACAATCCACATCACTCCAGTGCACATCACAAGCGCACTCACCAGCAAGGCACATGACAGTGTACTCGCCGATAAAAATAACACAAACAGTGTATTTGCCGCAGCAAGCCACATAATCCTGCCCAGTCTCATAGACTACAACCCACTGGAATCCAATGCCAAGTCCAGGATCTCACATCCCACTGATTTCACAATCTCATTATTCAAGAGGAGAACTATTTCCCATTTTTCATCCTTCACACCAAGGAGTCCGTTGACAATTAGAGAGAATTCCTTTCATATCAGCACTTCACTTTAGACAACCCTTACCAATGAAAGTTTGAGGTCACCTACAGTAGCCAAACAGCAGCCATACAGTGGCCGCAGCCCACTGCGTCTACACGTCCATTGCGTCCACCTCTCCCCTTCACAGTAAGAAATTATCCTCACTTCAGATACCATATGTCAGGATTCTCGTCCACTATCAACCCACCCTTCTCTTAACATCATATCCACGCCACTGTGGTCAAGGCACATAAGGAGTGCACTTGTCCAAAACAATCATCTTGTCCTGTCCATGTTTGTGGACTACATTCCATTCCTTTCCAGCATCTCACTTGACACTCCAAGATCCTGACTGCTTCGTCTAGGACCCCACAAATCTTTCCATGCATCACTATTGCACTATTCAGCATCTAACCATTACGATGCATCATCAATGTATCGTCAAAGTCATCACATGTCCGCTGACTCCAAGAATTAAATCCATTCTGAGTCCCCATCGTTGTACAATGATTGCAACGCAAATCTGAATCACCAAACTCTTGGTTTGGGAAACTACAAGGTAAATCGTACCTTTCTCCACAATTTCTGACTCATACTTCCAAAGTCCATCACTACGTGTCTATTTCAACATCACAGTTCACTCGGTTTCAAACCTCTACCCAGGTTTACCAATCCTCAAAACCAGAACTTCTAGGTGACTACATGTCACTACTAGCCATGCAACGCAAAATAGAACACTAAAGTGCAATGCTCAGTTACATGAATTACATATACCACATAGCATATAACACACGACATGCTAATCACATAAACACGTACCATGCATGATATGACATATGATGCATAAATCAATACCCTAGCCCTCGGGCTAATACTAGGAAAACACCCCTGACCATACACGGTCCTGGTACCTCCTCTGCCTGAGCAAGTGTGAAACACGGCCCAGTCCCCCTAGTATACACACATACTAGAACACAACATCTAGAGTGGTTCAAACCAACCTACTCTCATCCTCTGTACTCATTGGTAAACACCTACCAATCTATCCGCTTCTGTAGTCTAAGGTAGCAACCTTGACTATCAATACCAATCACTTTCAGTGACATATCCCTACTATTGGGAATTCTTTATCTGTCGTCATCCAGACGAAACAACTCAACATCCACAAGAGCCGGCGTATTGTAAGAGGAACGCTAATCCAAGAAAAATGTCTGATCAGGCCACTTTTCCCAGTTAGCCCAACTCCGGCAATATGCCTTCCTTGTATCCCATCTCAATCTCAATTGCCAACCTCGATAATACACTTACCAACAACACATCATAAGCCCCTAAGTATTTCTAAGGACTTAAACACTCGTAAACTTCCTTGCGGTATCTCTTCATCGCTCACTAATGAGACTTAATCACCAAATCCAAAGGTCTAAACTCAACCAACTCTGGGAGTTTTACCAACTCAATTCAATTCCATATCAACACTTTGCTCTTTTATTAGGATTGCTCACACCGAGCAATTCATACCACTACCGTCCATAGGTATTCAAACCTATCATCTAGACAACTATTAACCATTGCCTATCTCCAAATCAACACGTGATTTGACCATCTGTCCTTAGATTTTCGAACCTACGACTTTGATACCCTAGGTTTCCAAACCTAATGCTTTAAAAGCAATCCAGAGTTCCTCAAATCCTCAACCCTTACCCGTCGCCCCTAGGTGTTCCAACCTAGTGCTCTGACAGATACCATTCTGACATCTAGTACAAAATCCAACATTCCCAACCATACACACGGTATGTCCATTCCCCGTCGTCCCTAGGTATTCCAACCTAGAGCTCTGATACCATCCTGTCACGCCCCGATTCCCGAGGCCCGGAAACCGAGGTGTGAACCCCGTGAGATCACCCTCACGCTTTAACCACCACCTGATCATGCAACCTCAATTTCCTATCATTTTTACGAAAATTGGGCATGACCCATTCTAAATAATCAGCTCCTGGCATGATACACCTGTTTCACAATTTATATGGACACTTCTGGGCACGTGTCCCCCCAGCATTTATATCTAACAATAAATATGGACACTTCTGGGCCCGTGTCCCCCCAATATTTCTACAACATGCATAAACAATCATAAATATACATGCCTCAGTCCTTGAATATCCGTATTAAATACATACATCACATGAATAAAATACAACTGAAGGAACTGAATCAATATAAATCGCTTTATACATTTAATCCAAATGTAAAGCATCTATCTATCCACTATCCTGGATATACACTAGGTTCTAAGGAATCTAGATACTACCTCTGCAACCGGTGCTGTCAGTCCCCTAACTAACTCCAAAACCAGCAATACCTGCAAAACCTGGGAGGGGGTGAGCTCAAAGGCCCAACAAGGTATGCAGAACCATACTATCACCGCTGCAGCAGGTCGATCCTCACATATTCTCAAAAATATACATGCACTCAAATATATCACAATATTTAAGACCATGCCCCACCTAGCATGCATGAACCAATGATGTATATGGCTACTCTAGCACATATGAACATACAAAATCCACTATACATGATTTTAGAAATCATTTTCAACATGCATTGAAAGCAGTAAACATTCCGTACCAATATGTATATAGAACATATACGTCAACACATTTACATAAACGATGTAAATCCATCACCACGTCTCCTACTCAACAAGTAGCACAACTCAAATGCAATATAAATGCATTTAAACAGAAACACATGCTTAACAGATAAACACATAAGCATAAAGGTATTTTTCACCTCCCACGGTCATAATCCGATACATAAGACAAGCATCAAAGCTTGCACATACTCTCACTCTCGGTCCTCATCCGATACCCCACATGATTGGCCCGCTCCGAGGATCATATGACCCAGGACAACTCCGATAACCAACCTATGACCTGGACCACTCCGAAAGGTCATCCTACTCTGGCAATGTATAGGATTGCCATTATGTGAGGGGACAGCTCCGAGGCTCACATTCATTGGACATACTCCGATTTCCAGGCTTTAAGCCTTAGCATGGCGGGTCCACTCCGAGGGCCATACTTGTTGGACATACTCCGATGGCAATATATTTTGGTTTGCCAAATTGTGAGGGGGCAACTCCGAAGCTCACAAACGTTGGACATACTCCGATTCTAGGCATAAAGCCTTCGTATGGCGGGTCCACTCCGAGGGCCATACGTAGTGGATAGTTATACCACTTCTCGTGACATGGTTGGACCACTCCGAAGTCCCGTGCACCTCTTTTTGCGTTAATTTTCCCGCAACCTCCCATATATGCAATGTGGATGCATACGTAACCAAGCATTCTATTTTATGCTATCCCAATGCACCAGCTAGTATATAAGTACATAGCATGCATTTCCCGCTACATAAACCCACATATAACCACGTATGTGTCATTTCCCTCCTATACATGCAATATGGATGCATATATATACTCAGCATAATACATTCATGCTTCAACCCATGCTTATGAATACTAAAAAGAAGTATTTGGCATGCTTTTCATCACATTCTAACATATATAGCACATACATGTTTACAGACTTGCATAACACCTCATACATGCAACAATTTCAACTTAGCACGTTTTTATCATGCTAGGACCTATGCATACATTCAATATATATATACATATATATATATATATGAAGCTAGCACGCATCTCACATTCACATTCCCGCATATAAACACATATATGTCCAATCTTGCATATAAGTCCTATATGCACGTACACTAGCATAAGTACAGTCATGCTCTCATTCAATGCATGTATTCACTACAAGTAGCTAACATGCATTCCAATTACAATATATATATACACACATATATATTACGTCACCCACATATGTATCAAGAACATATAAAGCACTTAGCACATTTCATGCTTTTCAAATGCTCGCTAAAAGTTATATTCAACTTAGCATGCATTTCTACCACTGCAACCATATATATATATATAATCACATACATATATATACATCCTGAACACCATGCATAAGAACCACATATGCATACAAGACAACACAGAGCTAAACAGGTATTATTTAGCATGCTTTACATAGACTTTAATCTATACATACATGCATATCACAATGCAATCAGGCGATTAATCTAACATGTTATCGCTTCCCAAACCCACACATATATATATATACTCACACGCATATATATATATCCTCTCACATCCCATGTATGTACCACATTCCCTATACACATATATATAAGTGCCTACATATATATGTATATACACATACCACATATGATTAAATTGAAACATATGTAAATTACACAACATACATAAAATATCTGTATGAGATAGAGGCAAGAATCAACTTGCCTTAGGTCCCGCTTTCGCCAAGTCCGCGCTTGCAAAGCGGTCCTTTTTCCATGTCCGGTCCGGTCCAGTCCTGTGTCGAAGCCCACACGAACAAATCCATTGGACCATCTCGTTTCCTTTTCAAATTTCACGCTTGGCCCAATTCATGTCGTGGTCCAATCCCCATCATAACCCAATTCCGAGTTCAAGCCCACGAGGCCGTCATTCTTGGCCCAACAACCGCAACCTTTGACCGCTACAGCTGCCCAAGTAAATTAAATGTCTAGGCCCAAATCAAAGGACCAACTGCACAACTCACAACTAGTACCAGCCACCTCAACCGTGACCACTCCCATACCATTCACAATCTATACCCGAAACCACCTCGAGCCAAAGCTGAACCATCATCATCCGTAAATATATATATATATATACATATATATCACCATTCAATTCCCCCTAGAATGGCCAGCTAAAACCGTGGCAGCAAGCAACCCACGGCTCAACCCAATCATCCACCATCGAACACCGCTACACCCGAGCCAAACACCACCCAAAACCCCAGCAATTCCGGCCAAGGGAACCGTCCACTGCCGCCGTGAACCACCCCGATAAGCTGTCCGAACAGCCGTGAAAGCCCAGACCCACCGTGAGCAACCGAAGCCCAACCCAACACGACCCACCGCCGGCCACTACCATGGCCGGAACCCAACTGCCGAAGACCCTTCCGAGCCCCTGCTAGAGCCGCCGAAACCAACCGGAAACCCAGCCGTGGAAAACTCAGCCGAGTCTCCATCTCGTTCCAGCCGAACCCAATCGAAACCACCTTCCTCGGCATGATCTCGTCGAAGTACCGAGAAGACCCAACTCCTCACCACCAGCCCACCACCGTGAGCCCAAACCCTCTGTCGGAAACCACCAAGGAGAAACCCCAACTGCAGCCTCCGTCGGACCCCCTTCGCGAACAGCCCATCCGGACCGAGCCACCCCGCGACGCCGGACAGCTCCACCGTGGGCAACCACGGCCACCGTCGGCGCCTCTGCCGGAAACGGGCCCCGCCGCCGCTGCTAGGGTCGCCGGAACGAACCCTTCTCACCTTCGGCCTCTCGGGTTCTCTTTCTCTCTCCCCGATTCTCTCTCCCTTTCTCTTTTCTTTTTCTTTTCTTCTTTTTCCTTTTCTTTTCTTTCTCTTCTTCTTTTCTCTTCTCAGCCGAAGACCACTTTTGGTCTTTCCTTTGGTTGACCACTCTTGGTCCACACATTATACATATATATATTATATATATATATATATAATATACCACACCACAAACAAAATACATGTATTCTATGTATTTCCCCACATTTACCTTTAATTGCACATGAGCCCACCCTATATTTATAATTTAATATAAATATGGATACTATGTATATATATATATATATATATATATACATATACTCACCTTCCACTTGTCTAGAAATATATCCACGCCCTTTTCGGAATTTATTTAATCCGAAAAGAAAAAAATTTTTAATCCGGTCCAAAATCACCCGGAACCGGTCAAAAAAATTCCGGTCCTTACAATGACTCAAACAAAGTCGGATGAAGATTTGATCGACATGGTCGTCGTTTCTTTTGGACGTGTTAACGGTCTAATTTGCCACAAAGCAAAGAACGATTCTAATTATGGCACGATTTTTCGAGGAATGGGTCTTTTTGATTCAAAATAACACAAACCAAACAAGTTTAAAATCGTTGATGACATCCTAATTGTTTCCTTTAGATGTCAAGACGGGCGAATTTTGCACAAAGCACCATACGGTTGTGATCATATACGATTTGTGAAAGGAAATGCTCTTTCTAAATCCGAACGACTCAAACATAACAGGATGAAGATTGGATTGACCAACTCGTCAATTCTTTTGGACGACTTGGCGGTCTAATTAGGCAAAAAGCAACGATTGATTTTGATTTCGGCATTATTTCCCTCGCGATTGTCGGCCTTATCGAATCCAAACAATTCAATCGAAACTACTTTAAAGCCGTTAATCGCTTTTTAATTGTTTCTTTTAGATGTCCAGATGGTCGAATTCTGCACCAAGCACCATACGGTTGTGATCATGTATTATTTATGAAAGGAATTGCTCTTTTCGGACCAGAATAACTCAAACGAAGCCGAATGAAGATTGGATCAACATTCTTGTCGTTTATTTTGGACATCTTGACCGTCTAATTTGGCAGAAAGCAACAAACGATTCTGATTATGGCACAATCTCTCTACGGATGGGACTTTTCGTATCAAAACCACTCATACCAAACAATTTTAAAATCGTTGATGGCATGCTAGTTGCTTCTTTTAGATGTCAAGACGGTCGAATTTGGCACAAAGGAGCATACGGTTGTGATCATAAATGACTTGCGCAAGTAATTGCTCTTTCTGAATCCGAACGACTCAAACATAACAAGATAAAAATTGGATTGACCACCATGTCGATTCTTTTGGACGTCTTGATGCTTTAATTTGGCAAAAAGCAACGAATGATTTTGATTTCAGCACGATTTCTCTTGGAATTGTCCTTTCCGAATCCAAACAACTCAATCGAAACTAGTTAAAATCATTAATGGCATGCAAATTATTTCTTTTAGATCTCCAGATGGTCGAATTTTGCACCAAGCACCACACGGTTGTGATCATGTATGATTTCTGCAAAGAATTGCTCTTTTCAGACAAGAATGACGCAAACAAAGTCGGATGAAGATTTGATCGACATGGTCGTCGTTTCTTTTGGACGTGTTAACGGTCTAATTTGCCACAAAGCAAAGAACGATTCTAATTATGGCACGATTTCTCGTAAAAGGGGTCTTTTTTATTCAAAATAACACAAACCAAACAAGTTTAAAATCGTTGATGGCATCCTAATTGTTTCCTTTAGCTGTCAAGACGGGCGAATTTTGCACAAAGCACCATACGGTTGTGATCATATACGATTTGTGAAAGGAAATGCTCTTTCTAAATCCGAACGACTCAAACATAACCGGATGAAGATTGGATTGACCAACTCGTCAATTATTTTGGACGACTTGGCGGTCTAATTAGGCAAAAAGCAACGATTGATTTTGATTTCGGCATTATTTCCCTCGCGATTGTCGGCCTTATCGAATCCAAACAACTCAATCGAAACTACTTTAAAGCCATTAATCGCTTTTTAATTGTTTCTTTCAGATGTCCAGATGGTCGAATTTTGCACCAAGCACCATACGGTTGTGATCATGTATTATTTATGAAAGGAATTGCTCTTTTTGGACCAGAATAACTCAAACGAAGCCGAATGAAGATTGGATCAACATTCTTGTCATTTATTTTGGACGTCTTGACCGTCTAATTTGGCAGAAAGCGACAAACGATTCTGATTATGGCACAATCTCTCTACGGATGGGGCTTTTCGTATCAAAACCACTCATACCAAACAATTTTAAAATCATTGATGGCATGCTAGTTGCTTCTTTTAGATGTCAAGACGGTCGAATTTGGCACAAAGGAGCATACGGTTGTGATCATAAATGACTTGCGCAAGTAATTGCTCTTTCTGAATCCGAACGACTCAACCATAACAAGATAAATATCGGATTGACTACCACGTCGATTCTTTTGGACGTCCTGATGCCTTAATTTGGCAAAAAGCAACGAATGATTTTGATTTCGGCACGATTTCTCTTGGAATTGTCCTTTCTGAATCCAAACAACTCAATCGAAACTAGTATAAAATCATTAATGGCATGCAAATTATTTCTTTTAGATCTCCAGATGGTCGAATTTTGCACCAAGCACCACACGGTTGTGATCATGTATGATTTCTGCAGCGAATTGCTCTTTTCGGACAAGAATGACTCAAACAAAGTCGGATGAAGATTTGATCGACATGGTCGTCATTTCTTTTGGACGTGTTAACGGTCTAAATTGCCACAAAGCAAAGAACGATTCTAATTATGGCACGATTTCTCGAGGAAGGGGTCTTTTTGATTAAAAATAACACAAACCAAACAAGTTTAAAATCGTTGATGGCATCCTAATTGTTTCCTTTAGCTGTCAAGACGGGCGAATTTTGCACAAAGCACCATACGGTTGTGATCATATACGATTTGTGAAAGGAAATGCTCTTTCTAAATCCGAACGACTCAAACATAACCGGATGAAGATTGGATTGACCAACTCGTCAATTATTTTGGACGACTTGGCGGTCTAATTAGGCAAAAAGCAACGATTGATTTTGATTTTGGCATTATTTCCCTCGCGATTGTCGGCCTTATTGAATCCAAACAACTCAATCGAAACTACTTTAAAGCCATTAATCGCTTTTTAATTGTTTCTTTCAGATGTCTAGATGGTCGAATTTTGCACCAAGCACCATACGGTTGTGATCATGTATTATTTATGAAAGGAATTGCTCTTTTCGGACCAGAATAACTCAAACGAAGCCGAATGAAGATTGGATCAACATTCTTGTCATTTATTTTGGACGTCTAGACCGTCTAATTTGGCAGAAAGCGACAAACGATTCTGATTATGGCACAATCTCTCTACGGAATGGGCTTTCGTATCAAAACCACTCATACCAAACAATTTTAAAATCATTGATGGCATGCTAGTTGCTTCTTTTAGATGTCAAGACGGTCGAATTTGGCACAAAGGAGTATACGGTTGTGATCATAAATGACTTGCGCAAGTAATTGCTCTTTCTGAATCCGAACGACTCACCCATAACAAGATAAATATCGGATTGACTACCACGTCGATTCTTTTGGACGTCTTGATGCCTTAATTTGGCAAAAAGCAACGAATGATTTTGATTTCGGCACGATTTCTCTTGGAATTGTCCTTTCTGAATCCAAACAACACAATCGAAACTAGTATAAAATCATTAATGGCATGCAAATTATTTCTTTTAGATCTCCAGATGGTCGAATTTTGCACCAAGCACCACACGGTTGTGATCATGTATGATTTCTGCAGCGAATTGCTCTTTTCGGACAAGAATGACTCAAACAAAGTCGGATGAAGATTTGATCGACATGGTCGTCGTTTCTTTTGGACGTGTTAACGGTCTAATTTGCCACAAAGCAAAGAACGATTCTAATTATGGCAAGATTTCTCGAGGAATGGGTCTTTTTGATTAAAAATAACACAAACCAAACAAGTTTAAAATCGTTGATGGCATCCTAATTGTTTCCTTTAGCTGTCAAGATGGGCGAATTTTGCACAAAGCACCATACGGTTGTGATCATATACGATTTGTGAAAGGAAATGCTCTTTCTAAATCCGAACGACTCAAACATAACAGGATGAAGATTGGATTGACCAACTCGACAATTCTTTTGGACGACTTGGCGGTTTAATTAGGCAAAAAGCAACGATTGATTTTGATTTCGGCATGATTTCCCTCGCGATTGTCGGCCTTATCGAATCCAAACAACTCAATCGAAACTCCTTTAAAGCTATTAATCACTTTTTAATTGTTTCTTTTAGATGTCCAGATGGTCGAATTTTGCACCAAGCACCATACGGTTGTGATCATGTATTATTTATGAAAGGAATTACTTTTTTCGGACCAGAATAACTCAAACGAAGCCGAATGAAGATTGGATCAACATTCTTGTCGTTTATTTTGGACGTCTTGACCGTCTAATTTGGCAGAAAGTAACAAACGATTCTGATTATGGCACGATCTCTCTACGGATGGGGCTTTTCGTATCAAAACTACTCATACCAAACAATTTTAAAATCGTTGATGGCATGCTAGTTGCTTCTTTTAGATGTCAAGACGGTCGAATTTGGCACAAAGGAGCATACGGTTGTGATCATAAATGACTTGCGCAAGTAATTGCTCTTTCTGAATCCGAACGACTCAAATATAACAAGATAAAAATCGGATTGACCACCTTGTCGATTCTTTTGGACGTCTTGATGCTTTAATTTGGCAAAAAGCAACGAATTATTTTGATTTCGGCACGATTTCTCTTGGAATTGTCCTTTCTGAGTCCAAACAACTCAATCGAAACAACTTTAAAGCCGTTAATCACTTTTTAATTGTTTCTTTTAGATGTCCAGATGGTCGAATTTTGCACCAAGCACCATACGGTTGTGATCATGTATTATTTATGAAAGGAATTGCTCTTTTCGGACAAGAATGACTCAAACAAAGTCGGATGAAGATTTGATCGACATGGTCGTCGTTTCTTTTGGACGTGTTAACGGTCTAATTTGCCACAAAGCAAAGAACGATTCTAATTATGGCACGATTTCTCGAGGAAGGGGTCTTTTTTATTCAAAATAACACAAACCAAACAAGTTTAAAATCGTTGATGGCATCCTAATTGTTTCCTTTAGTTGTCAAGACGGGCGAATTTTGCACAAAGCACCATACGGTTGTGATCATATACGATTTGTGAAAGGAAATGCTCTTTCTAAATCCGAACGACTCAAACATAACCGGATGAAGATTGGATTGACCAACTCGTCAAATATTTTGGACGACTTGGCGGTCTAATTAGGCAAAAAGCAACGATTGATTTTCATTTCGGCATTATTTCCCTCGCGATTGTCGGCCTTATCGAATCCAAACAACTCAATCGAAACTACTTTAAAGCCATTAATCGCTTTTTAATTGTTTCTTTCAGATGTCCAGATGGTCGAATTTTGCACCAAGCACCATACGGTTGTGATCATGTATTATTTATGAAAGGAATTGCTCTTTTCGGACCAGAATAACTCAAACGAAGCCGAATGAAGATTGGATCAACATTCTTGTCATTTATTTTGGACGTCTTGACCGTCTAATTTGGCAGAAAGCGACAAACGATTCTGATTATGGCACAATCTCTCTACGGATGGGGCTTTTCGTATCAAAACCACTCATACCAAACAATTTTAAAATCATTGATGGCATGCTAGTTGCTTCTTTTAGATGTCAAGACGGTCGAATTTGGCACAAAGGAGCATACGGTTGTGATCATAAATGACTTGCGCAAGTAATTGCTCTTTCTGAATCCGAACGACTCAACCATAACAAGATAAATATCGGATTGACTACCACGTCGATTCTTTTGGACGTCTTGATACCTTAATTTGGCAAAAAGCAACGAATGATTTTGATTTCGGCACGATTTCTCTTGGAATTGTCCTTTCTGAATCCAAACAACTCAATCGAAACTAGTGTAAAATCATTAATGGCATGCAAATTATTTCTTTTAGATCTCCAGATGGTCGAATTTTGCACCAAGCACCACACGGTTGTGATCATGTATGATTTCTGCAGCGAATTGCTCTTTTCGGACAAGAATGTCTCAAACAAAGTCGGATGAAGATTTGATCGACATGGTCGTCGTTTCTTTTGGACGTGTTAACGGTCTAATTTGCCACAAAGCAAAGAACGATTCTAATTATGGCACGATTTCTCGAGGAAGGGGTCTTTTTGATTAAAAATAACACAAACCAAACAAGTTTAAAATCGTTGATGGCATCCTAATTGTTTCCTTTAGCTGTCAAGACGGGCGAATTTTGCACAAAGCACCATACGGTTGTGATCATATACGATTTGTGAAAGGAAATGCTCTTTCTAAATCCGAACGACTCAAACATAACCCGATGAAGATTGGATTGACCAACTCGTCAGACTTGGCGGTCTAATTAGGCAAAAAGCAACGATTGATTTTGATTTCGGCATTATTTCCCTCGCAATTGTCGGCCTTATCGAATCCAAACAACTCAATCGAAACTACTTTAAAGCCATTAATCGCTTTTTAATTGTTTCTTTCAGATGTCCAGATGGTCGAATTTTGCACCAAGCACCATACGGTTGTGATCATGTATTATTTATGAAAGGAATTGCTCTTTTCGGACCAGAATAACTGAAACGAAGCCGAATGAAGATTGGATCAACATTCTTGTCATTTATTTTGGACGTCTTGACCGTCTAATTTAGCAGAAAGCGACAAACGATTCTGATTATGGCACAATCTCTCTACGGATGGGGCTTTTCGTATCAAAACCACTCATACCAAACAATTTTAAAATCATTGATGGCATGCTAGTTGCTTCTTTTAGATGTCAAGACGGTCGAATTTGGCACAAAGGAGCATACGGTTGTGATCATAAATGACTTGCGCAAGTAATTGCTCTTTCTGAATCCGAACGACTCAACCATAACAAGATAAATATCGGATTGACTACCACGTCGATTCTTTTGGACGTCTTGATGCCTTAATTTGGCAAAAAGCAACGAATGATTTTGATTTCGGCACGATTTCTCTTGGAATTGTCCTTTCTGAATCCAAACAACTCAATCGAAACTAGTATAAAATCATTAATGGCATGCAAATTATTTCTTTTAGATCTCCAGATGGTCGAATTTTGCACCAAGCACCACACGGTTGTGATCATGTATGATTTCTGCAGCGAATTGCTCTTTTCAGACAAGAATGACTCAAACAATGTCGGATGAAGATTTGATCGACATGGTCGTCGTTTCTTTTGGACGTGTTAACGGTCTAATTTGCCACAAAGCAAAGAACGATTCTAATTATGGCAAGATTTCTCGAGGAATGGGTCTTTTTGATTCAAAATAACACAAACCAAACAAGTTTAAAATCATTGATGGCATCCTAATTGTTTCCTTTAGCTGTCAAGACGGGCGAATTTTGCACAAAGCACCATACGGTTGTGATCATATACGATTTGTGAAAGGAAATGCTCTTTCTAAATCCGAACGACTCAAACATAACAGGATGAAGATTGGATTGACCAACTCGACAATTCTTTTGGACGACTTGGCGGTTTAATTAGGCAAAAAGCAACGATTGATTTTGATTTCGGCATGATTTCCCTCGCGATTGTCGGCCTTATCGAATCCAAACAACTCAATCGAAACTCCTTTAAAGCTATTAATCACTTTTTAATTGTTTCTTTTAGATGTCCAGATGGTCGAATTTTGCACCAAGCACCATACGGTTGTGATCATGTATTATTTATGAAAGGAATTACTTTTTTCGGACCAGAATAACTCAAACGAAGCCGAATGAAGATTGGATCAACATTCTTGTCGTTTATTTTGGACGTCTTGACCGTCTAATTTGGCAGAAAGTAACAAACGATTCTGATTATGGCACAATCTCTCTACGGATGGGGCTTTTCGTATCAAAACTACTCATACCAAACAATTTTAAAATCGTTGATGGCATGCTAGTTGCTTCTTTTAGATGTCAAGACGGTCGAATTTGGCACAAAGGAGCATACGGTTGTGATCATAAATGACTTGCGCAAGTAATTGCTCTTTCTGAATCCGAACGACTCAAACATAACAAGATAAAAATCGGATTGACCACCATGTCGATTCTTTTGGACGTCTTGATGCCTTAATTTGGCAAAAAGCAACGAATGATTTTGATTTCGGCACGATTTCTCTTGGAATTGTCCTTTCTGAATCCAAACAACTCAATCGAAACTAATATAAAATCATTAATGGCATGCAAATTATTTCTTTTAGATCTCCAGATGGTCAAATTTTGCACCAAGCACCACACAGTTGTGATCATGTATGATTTCTGCAGCGAATTGCTCTTTTCGGACAAGAATGACTCAAACAATGTCGGATGAAGATTTGATCGACATGGTCGTCGTTTCTTTTGGACGTGTTAACGGTCTAATTTGCCACAAAGCAAAGAACGATTCTAATTATGGCAAGATTTCTCGAGGAATGGGTCTTTTTGATTCAAAATAACACAAACCAAACAAGTTTAAAATCGTTGATGGCATCCTAATTGTTTCCTTTAGCTGTCAAGACGGGCGAATTTTGCACAAAGCACCATACGGTTGTGATCATATACGATTTGTGAAAGGAAATGCTCTTTCTAAATCCGAACGACTCAAACATAACAGGATGAAGATTGGATTGACCAACTCGTCAATTCTTTTGGACGACTTGGCGGTCTAATTAGGCAAAAAGCAACGATTGATTTTGCTTTCGGCATTATTTCCCTCGCGATTGTCGGCCTTATCGAATCCAAACAACTCAATCGAAACTACTTTAAAGCCATTAATCGCTTTTTAATTGTTTCTTTCAGATGTCCAGATGGTCGAATTTTGCACCAAGCACCATACGGTTGTGATCATGTATTATTTATGAAAGGAATTGCTCTTTTCGGACCAGAATAACTCAAACGAAGCCGAATGAAGATTGGATCAACATTCTTGTCATTTATTTTGGACGTCTTGACCGTCTAATTTGGCAGAAAGCGACAAACGATTCTGATTATGGCACAATCTCTCTACGGATGGGGCTTTTCGTATCAAAACCACTCATACCAAACAATTTTAAAATCATTGATGGCATGCTAGTTGCTTCTTTTAGATGTCAAGACGGTCGAATTTGGCACAAAGGAGCATACGGTTGTGATCATAAATGACTTGCGCAAGTAATTGCTCTTTCTGAATCCGAACGACTCAACCATAACAAGATAAATATCGGATTGACTACCACGTCGATTCTTTTGGACGTCTTGATGCCTTAATTTGGCAAAAAGCAACGAATGATTTTGATTTCGGCACGATTTCTCTTGGAATTGTCCTTTCTGAATCCAAACAACTCAATCGAAACTAGTTAAAATCATTAATGGCATGCAAATTATTTCTTTTAGATCTCCAGATGGTCGAATTTTGCACCAAGCACCACACGGTTTTGATCATGTATGATTTCTGCAGCGAATTGCTCTTTTCGGACAAGAATGACTCAAACAATGTCGGATGAAGATTTGATCGACATGGTCGTCGTTTCTTTTGGACGTGTTAACGGTCTAATTTGCCACAAAGCAAAGAACGATTCTAATTATGGCACGATTTTTCGAGGAATGGGTCTTTTTGATTCAAAATAACACAAACCAAACAAGTTTAAAATCGTTGATGACATCCTAATTGTTTCCTTTAGATGTCAAGACGGGCGAATTTTGCACAAAGCACCATACGGTTGTGATCATATACGATTTGTGAAAGGAAATGCTCTTTCTAAATCCGAACGACTCAAACATAACAGGATGAAGATTGGATTGACCAACTCGTCAATTCTTTTGGACGACTTGGCGGTCTAATTAGGCAAAAAGCAACGATTGATTTTGATTTCGGCATTATTTCCCTCGCGATTGTCGGCCTTATCGAATCCAAACAATTCAATCGAAACTACTTTAAAGCCGTTAATCGCTTTTTAATTGTTTCTTTTAGATGTCCAGATGGTCGAATTCTGCACCAAGCACCATACGGTTGTGATCATGTATTATTTATGAAAGGAATTGCTCTTTTCGGACAAGAATGACTCAAACAAAGTCGGATGAAGATTTGATCGACATGGTCGTCGTTTCTTTTGGACGTGTTAACGGTCTAATTTGCCACAAAGCAAAGAACGATTCTAATTATGGCACGATTTTTCGAGGAATGGGTCTTTTTGATTCAAAATAACACAAACCAAACAAGTTTAAAATCGTTGATGGCATCCTAATTGTTTCCTTTAGCTGTCAAGACGGGCGAATTTTGCACAAATCACCATACGGTTGTGATCATATACGATTTGTGAAAGGAAATGCTCTTTCTAAATTCGAACGACTCAAACATAACAGGATGAAGATTGGATTGACCAACTCGTCAATTCTTTTGGACGACTTGGCGGTCTAATTAGGCAAAAAGCAACGATTGATTTTGATTTCGACATTATTTCCCTCGCGATTGTCGGCCTTATCGAATCCAAACAATTCAATCAAAACTACTTTAAAGCCGTTAATCGCTTTTTAATTGTTTCTTTCAGATGTCCAGATGGTCGAATTTTGCACTAAGCACCATACGGTTGTGATCATGTATTATTTATGAAAGGAATTGCTCTTTTCGGACCAGAATAACTCAAACGAAGCCGAATGAAGATTGGATCAACATTCTTGTCATTTATTTTGGACGTCTTGACCGTCTAATTTGGCAGAAAGCGACAAACGATTCTGATTATGGCACAATCTCTCTACGGATGGGGCTTTTCGTATCAAAACCACTCATACCAAACAATTTTAAAATCGTTGATGGCAAGCTAGTTGCTTCTTTTAGATGTCAAGACGGTCGAATTTGGCACAAAGGAGCATACGGTTGTGATCATAAATGACTTGCGCAAGTAATTGCTCTTTCTGAATACGAACGACTCAACCATAACAAGATAAATATCGGATTGACCACCACGTCGATTCTTTTGGACGTCTTGATGCTTTAATTTGGCAAAAAGCAACGAATGATTTTGATATCGGCACGATTTCTCTTGGAATTGTCCTTTCCGAATCCAAACAACTCAATCGAAACTAGTATAAAATCATTAATGGCATGCAAATTATTTCTTTTAGATCTCCAGATGGTCGAATTTTGCACCAAGCACCACACGGTTGTGATCATGTATGATTTCTGCAAAGAATTGCTCTTTTCAGACAAGAATGACTCAAACAAAGTCGGATGAAGATTTGATCGACATGGTCGTCGTTTCTTTTGGACGTGTTAACGGTCTAATTTGCCATAAAGCAAAGAACGATTCTAATTATGGCACGATTTCTCGAGGAAGGGGTCTTTTTGATTCAAAATAACACAAACCAAACAAGTTTAAAATCGTTGATGGCATCCTAATTGTTTCCTTTAGCTGTCAAGACGGGCGAATTTTACACAAAGCACCATACGGTTGTGATCATATACGATTTGTGAAAGGAAATGCTCTTTCTAAATCCGAACGACTCAAACATAACCGGATGAAGATTGGATTGACCAACTCGTCAATTATTTTGGACGACCTGGCGGTCTAATTAGGCAAAAAGCAACGATTGATTTTGATTTCGGCATTATTTCCCTCGCGATTGTCGGCCTTATCGAATCCAAACAACTCAATCGAAACTACTTTATAGCCCTTAATCGCTTTTTAATTGTTTCTTTTAGATGTCCAGATGGTCGAATTTTGCACCAAGCACCATACGGTTGTGATCATGTATTATTTATGAAAGGAATTGCTCTTTTCGGACAAGAATGACTCAAACAAAGTCGGATGAAGATTTGATCGACATGGTCGTCGTTTCTTTTGGACGTGTTAACGGTCTAATTTGCCACAAAGCAAAGAACGATTCTAATTATGGCACGATTTTTCGAGGAATGGGTCTTTTTGATTCAAAATAACACAAACCAAACAAGTTTAAAATCGTTGATGGCATCCTAATTGTTTCCTTTAGCTGTCAAGACGGGCGAATTTTGCACAAAGCACCATACGGTTGTGATCATATACGATTTGTGAAAGGAAATGCTCTTTCTAAATCCGAACGACTCAAACATAACCGGATGAAGATTGGATTGACCAACTCGTCAATTATTTTGGACGACCTGGCGGTCTAATTAGGCAAAAAGCAACGATTGATTTTGATTTCGGCATTATTTCCCTCGCGATTGTCGGCCTTATCGAATCCAAATAACTCAATCGAAACTACTTTATAGCCGTTAATCGCTTTTTAATTGTTTCTTTTAGATGTCCAGATGGTCGAATTTTGCACCAAGCACCATACGGTTGTGATCATGTATTATTTATGAAAGGAATTGCTCTTTTCGGACCAGAATAACTCAAACGAAGCCGAATGAAGATTGGATCAACATTCTTGTCATTTATTTTGGACGTCTTGACCGTCTAATTTGGCAGAAAGCGACAAACGATTCTGATTATGGCACAATCTCTCTACGGATGGGGCTTTTCGTATCAAAACCACTCATACCAAACAATTTTAAAATCATTGATGGCATGCTAGTTGCTTCTTTTAGATGTCAAGACGGTCGAATTTGGCACAAAGGAGCATACGGTTGTGATCATAAATGACTTGCGCAAGTAATTGCTCTTTCTGAATCCGAACGACTCAACCATAACAAGATAAATATCGAATTGACTACCACGTCGATTCTTTTGGACGTCTTGATGCCTTAATTTGGCAAAAAGCAACGAATGATTTTGATTTCGGCACGATTTCTCTTGGAATTGTCCTTTCTGAATCCAAACAACTCAATCGAAACTAGTATAAAATCATTAATGGCATGCAAATTATTTCTTTTAGATCTCCAGATGGTCGAATTTTGCACCAAGCACCACACGGTTGTGATCATGTATGATTTCTGCAGCGAATTGCTCTTTTCGGACAAGAATGACTCAAACAATGTCGGATGAAGATTTGATCGACATGGTCGTCGTTTCTTTTGGACGTGTTAACGGTCTAATTTGCCACAAAGCAAAGAACGATTCTAATTATGGCACGATTTCTCGAGGAAGGGGTCTTTTTTATTCAAAATAACACAAACCAAACAAGTTTAAAATCGTTGATGGCATCCTAATTGTTTCCTTTAGCTGTCAAGACGGGCGAATTTTGCACAAAGCACCATACGGTTGTGATCATATACGATTTGTGAAAGGAAATGCTCTTTCTAAATCCGAACGACTCAAACATAACCGGATGAAGATTGGATTGACCAACTCGTCAATTATTTTGGACGACTTGGCGGTTTAATTAGGCAAAAAGCAACGATTGATTTTGATTTCGGCATGATTTCCCTCGCGATTGTCAGGCTTATCGAATCCAAACAACTCAATCGAAACTACTTTAAAGCCGTTAATCGCTTTTTAATTGTTTCTTTTAGATGTCCAGATGGTCGAATTTTGCACCAAGCACCATACGGTTGTGATCATGTATTATTTATGAAAGGAATTGCTCTTTTCGGACAAGAATGACTCAAACAAAGTCGGATGAAGATTTGATCGACATGGTCGTCGTTTCTTTTGGACGTGTTAACGGTCTAATTTGCCACAAAGCAAAGAACGATTCTAATTATGGCACGATTTTTCGAGGAATGGATCTTTTTGATTCAAAATAACACAAACCAAACAAGTTTAAAATCGTTGATGGCATCCTAATTGTTTCCTTTAGCTGTCAAGACGGGCGAATTTTGCACAAATCACCATACGGTTGTGATCATATACGATTTGTGAAAGGAAATGCTCTTTCTAAATTCGAACGACTCAAACATAACAGGATGAAGATTGGATTGACCAACTCGTCAATTCTTTTGGACGACTTGGCGGTCTAATTAGGCAAAAAGCAACGATTGATTTTGATTTCGACATTATTTCCCTCGCGATTGTCGGCCTTATCGAATCCAAACAATTCAATCGAAACTACTTTAAAGCCGTTAATCGCTTTTTAATTGTTTCTTTCAGATGTCCAGATGGTCGAATTTTGCACCAAGCACCATACGGTTGTGATCATGTATTATTTATGAAGGGAATTGCTCTTTTCGGACCAGAATAACTCAAACGAAGCCGAATGAAGATTGGATCAACATTCTTGTCGTTTATTTTGGACATCTTGACCGTCTAATTTGGCAGAAAGCAACAAACGATTCTGATTATGGCACAATCTCTCTACGGATGGGACTTTTCGTATCAAAACCACTCATACCAAACAATTTTAAAATCGTTGATGGCATGCTAGTTGCTTCTTTTAGATGTCAGGACGGTCGAATTTGGCACAAAGGAGCATACGGTTGTGATCATAAATGACTTGCGCAAGTAATTGCTCTTTCTGAATCCGAACGACTCAATCATAACAAGATAAATATCGGATTGACCACCACGTCGATTCTTTTGGACGTCTTGATGCTTTAATTCGGCAAAAAGCAACGAATGATTTTGATTTCGGCACGATTTCTCTTGGAATTGTCCTTTCCGAATCCAAACAACTCAATCGGAACTAGTTTAAAATCATTAATGGCATGCAAATTATTTCTTTTAGATCTTCAGATGGTCAAATTTTGCACCAAGCACCACACGGTTGTGATCATGTATGATTTCTGCAAAGAATTGCTCTTTTCAGACAAGAATGACTCAAACAAAGTCAGATGAAGATTTGATCGACATGGTCGTCGTTTCTTTTGGACGTGTTAACAGACTAATTTGCCACAAAGCAAAGAACGATTCTAATTATGGCACAATTTCTCGAGGAATGGGTCTTTTTGATTCAAAATAACACAAACCAAACAAGTATAAAATCGTTGATGGCATCCTAATTGTTTCCTTTAGCTGTCAAGACGGGCGAATTTTGCACAAAGCACCATACGGTTGTGATCATATACGATTTGTGAAAGGAAATGCTCTTTCTAAATCCGAACGACTCAAACATAACAGGATGAAGATTGGATTGACCAACTCGTCAATTCTTTTGGACGACTTGGCGGTCTAATTAGGCAAAAAGCAACGATTGATTTTGATTTCGGCATTATTTCCCTCGCGATTGTCGGCGTTATCGAATCCAAACAATTCAATCGAAACTACTTTAAAGCCGTTAATCGCTTTTTAATTGTTTCTTTTAGATGTCCAGATGGTCGAATTTTGCACCAAGCACCATACGGTTGTGATCATGTATTATTTATGAAAGGAATTGCTCTTTTCGGACCAGAATAACTCAAACGAAGCCGAATGAAGATTGGATCAACATTCTTGTCGTTTATTTTGGACATCTTGACCATCTAATTTGGCAGAAAGCAACAAACGATTCTGATTATGGCGCAATCTCTCTACGGATGGGACTTTTCGTATCAAAACCACTCATACCAAACAATTTTAAAATCGTTGATGGCATGCTAGTTGCTTCTTTTAGATGTCAAGACGGTCGAATTTGGCACAAAGGAGCATACGGTTGTGATCATAAATGACTTGCGCAAGTAATTGCTCTTTCTGAATCCGAACGACTCAACCATAACAAGATAAATATCGGATTGACCACCACGTTGATTCTTTTGGACGTCTTGATGCTTTAATTTGGCAAAAAGCAACGAATGATTTTGATTTCGGCACGATTTCTCTTGGAATTGTCCTTTCCGAATCCAAACAACTCAATCGGAACTAGTTTAAAATCATTAATGGCATGCAAATTATTTCTTTTAGATCTCCAGATGGTCGAATTTTGCACCAAGCACCACACGATTGTGATTATGTATGATTTCTGCAAAGAATTGCTCTTTTCAGACAAGAATGACTCAAACAAAGTCAGATGACGATTTGATCGACATGGTCGTCGTTTCTTTTGGACGTGTTAACGGTCTAATTTGCCACAAAGCAAAGAACGATGCTAATTATGGCACGATTTTTCGAGGAATGGGTCTTTTTGATTCAAAATAACACAAACCAAACAAGTTTAAAATCGTTGATGGCATCCTAATTGTTTCCTTTAGCTGTCAAGACGGGCGAATGTTGCACAAAGCACCATACGGTTGTGATCATATACGATTTGTGAAAGGAAATGCTCTTTCTAAATCCGAACGACTCAAACATAACAGGATGAAGATTGGATTGACCAACTCGACAATTCTTTTGGATGACTTGGCGGTTTAATTAGGCAAAAAGTAATGATTGTTTTTGATTTCGGCATGATTTCCCTCGCGATTGTCGGCCTTATCGAATCCAAACAACTCAATCGAAACTACTTTAAAGCCATTAATCACTTTTTAATTGTTTCTTTTAGATGTCCAGATGGTCAAATTTTGCACCAAGCACCATACGGTTGTGATCATGTATTATTTATGAAAGGAATTGCTCTTTCCGGACCAGAATAACTCAAATGAAGCCGAATGAAGATTGGATCAACATTCTTGTCGTTTATTTTGGACGTCTTGACCGTCTAATTTGGCAGAAAGTAACAAACGATTCTGATTATGGCACGATCTCTCTACGGATGGGGCTTTTCGTATCAAAACTACTCATACCAAACAATTTTAAAATCGTTGATGGCATGCTAGTTGCTTCTTTTAGATGTCAAGACGGTCGAATTTGGGACAAAGGAGCATACGGTTGTGATCATAAATGACTTGCGCAAGTAATTGCTCTTTCTGAATCCGAACGACTCAACCATAACAAGATAAATATCGGATTGACCACCACGTCGATTCTTTTGGACGTCTTGATGCTTTAATTTGGCAAAAAGCAACGAATGATTTTGATTTCAGCACGATTTCTCTTGGAATTGTCCTTTCCGAATCCAAACAACTCAATCGAAACTAGTATAAAATCATTAATGGCATGCAAATTATTTCTTTTAGATCTCCAGATGGTCGAATTTTGCACCAAGCACCACACGGTTGTGATCATGTATGATTTCTGCAAAGAATTGCTCTTTTCAGACAAGAATGACTCAAACAAAGTCGGATGAAGATTTGATCGACATGGTCGTCGTTTCTTTTGGACGTGTTAACGGTCTAATTTGCCACAAAGCAAAGAACGATTCTAATTATGGCACGATTTCTCGAGGAATGGGTCTTTTTGATTCAAAATAACACAAACCAAACAAGTTTAAAATCGTTGATGGCATCCTAATTGTTTCCTTTAGCTGTCAAGACGGGCGAATTTTACACAAAGCACCATACGGTTGTGATCATATACGATTTGTGAAAGGAAATGCTCTTTCTAAATCCGAATGACTCAAACATAACCGGATGAAGATTGGATTGACCAACTCGTCAATTATTTTGGACGACTTGGCGGTTTAATTAGGCAAAAAGCAACGATTGATTTTGATTTCGGCATGATTTCCCTCGCGATTGTCAGGCTTATCGAATCCAAACAACTCAATCGAAACTACTTTAAAGCCGTTAATCGCTTTTTAATTGTTTCTTTTAGATGTCCAGATGGTTAAATTTTGCACCAAGCACCATACGGTTGTGATCATGTATTATTTATGAAAGGAATTGCTCTTTTCGGACAAGAATGACTCAAACAAAGTCGGATGAAGATTTGATCGACATGGTCGTCGTTTCTTTTGGACGTGTTAACGGTCTAATTTGCCACAAAGCAAAGAACGATTCTAATTATGGCACGATTTTTCGAGGAATGGGTCTTTTTGATTCAAAATAACACAAACCAAACAAGTTTAAAATCGTTGATGGCATCCTAATTGTTTCCTTTAGCTGTCAAGACGGGCGAATTTTGCACAAAGCACCATACGGTTGTGATCATATACGATTTGTGAAAGGAAATGCTCTTTCTAAATTCGAACGACTCAAACATAACAGGATGAAGATTGGATTGACCAACTCGTCAATTCTTTTGGACGACTTGGCGGTCTAATTAGGCAAAAAGCAACGATTGATTTTGATTTCGACATTATTTCCCTCGCGATTGTCGGCCTTATCGAATCCAAACAATTCAATCGAAACTACTTTAAAGCCGTTAATCGCTTTTTAATTGTTTCTTTCAGATGTCCAGATGGTCGAATTCTGCACCAAGCACCATACGGTTGTGATCATGTATTATTTATGAAAGGAATTGCTCTTTCCGGACCAGAATAACTCAAACGAAGCCGAATGAAGATTGGATCAACATTCTTGTCGTTTATTTTGGACATCTTGACCGTCTAATTTGGCAGAAAGCAACAAACGATTCTGATTATGGCACAATCTCTCTACGGATGGGACTTTTCGTATCAAAACCACTCATACCGAACAATTTTAAAATCGTTGATGGCATGCTAGTTGCTTCTTTTAGATGTCAAGACGGTCGAATTTGGCACAAAGGAGCATACGGTTGTGATCATAAATGACTTGCGCAAGTAATTGCTCTTTCTAAATCCGAACGACTCAAACATAACAAGATAAGTATTGGATTGACCATCATGTCGATTCTTTTGGACGTCTTGATGCTTTAATTTGGCAAAAAGCAACGAATGATTTTGATTTCAGCACGATTTCTCTTGGAATTGTCCTTTCCGAATCCAAACAACTCAATCGAAACTAGTATAAAATCATTAATGGCATGCAAATTATTTCTTTTAGATCTCCAGATGGTCGAATTTTGCACCAAGCACCACACGGTTGTGATCATGTATGATTTCTGCAAAGAATTGCTCTTTTCAGACAAGAATGACTCAAACAAAGTCGGATGAAGATTTGATCGACATGGTCGTCGTTTCTTTTGGACGTGTTAACGGTCTAATTTGCCACAAAGCAAAGAACGATTCTAATTATGGCACGATTTCTCGAGGAAGGGGTCTTTTTGATTCAAAATAACACAAACCAAACAAGTTTAAAATCGTTGATGGCATCCTAATTGTTTCCTTTAGCTGTCAAGACGGGCGAATTTTACACAAAGCACCATACGGTTGTGATCATATACGATTTGTGAAAGGAAATGCTCTTTCTAAATCCGAACGACTCAAACATAACCGGATGAAGATTGGATTGACCAACTCGTCAATTATTTTGGACGACTTGGCGGTCTAATTAGGCAAAAAGCAACGATTGATTTTGATTTCGGCATTATTTCCCTCGCGATTGTCGGCCTTATCGAATCCAAACAACTCAATCGAAAGTACTTTAAAGCCATTAATCGCTTTTTAATTGTTTCTTTCAGATGTCCAGATGGTCGAATTTTGCACCAAGCACCATACGGTTGTGATCAGGTATTATTTATGAAAGGAATTGCTCTTTTCGGACCAGAATAACTCAAACGAACCGAATGAAGATTGGATCAACATTCTTGTCATTTATTTTGGACGTCTTGACCGTCTAATTTGGCAGAAAGCAACAAACGATTCTGATTATGGCACAATCTCTCTACGGATGGGGCTTTTTGTATCAAAACCACTCATACCAAACAATTTTAAAATCATTGATGGCATGCTAGTTGCTTCTTTTAGATGTCAAGACGGTCGAATTTGGCACAAAGGAGCAAACGGTTGTGATCATAAATGACTTGCGCAAGTAATTGCTCTTTCTGAATCCCAACGACTCAACCATAACAAGATAAATATCGGATTGACCACCACGTCGATTCTTTTGGACGTCTTGATGCTTTAATTTGGCAAAAAGCAACGAATGATTTTGATTTCGGCACGATTTCTCTTGGAATTGTCCTTTCCGAATCCAAACAACTCAATCGAAACTAGTATAAAATCATTAATGGCATGCAAATTATTTCTTTTAGATCTCCAGATGGTCGAATTTTGCACCAAGCACCACACGGTTGTGATCATGTATGATTTCTGCAAAGAATTGCTCTTTACAGACAAGAATGACTCAAACAAAGTCGGATGAAGATTTGATCGACATGGTCGTCGTTCCTTTTGGACGTGTTAACGGTCTAATTTGCCACAAAGCAAAGAACGATTCTAATTATGGCACGATTTCTCGAGGAATGGGTCTTTTTGATTCAAAATAACACAAACCAAACAAGTTTAAAATCGTTGATGGCATCCTAATTGTTTCCTTTAGCTGTCAAGACGGGCGAATTTTGCACAAAGCACCATACGGTTGTGATCATATACGATTTGTGAAAGGAAATGCTCTTTCTAAATCCGAACGACTCAAACATAACAGGATGAAGATTGGATTGACCAACTCGACAATTCTTTTGGACGACTTGGCGGTTTAATTAGGCAAAAAGTAAGGATTGATTTTGATTTCGGCATGATTTCCCTCGCGATTGTCGGCCTTATCGAATCCAAACAACTCAATCGAAACTACTTTAAAGCCATTAATCACTTTTTAATTATTTCTTTTAGATGTCCGGATGGTCAAATTTTGCAC
This sequence comes from Cornus controversa, assembly GCA_026545225.1. Classification (NCBI taxonomy): domain Eukaryota; kingdom Viridiplantae; phylum Streptophyta; class Magnoliopsida; order Cornales; family Cornaceae; genus Cornus; species Cornus controversa. The sequence continues at coordinate 4,498,194 of CM048854.1, read as the reverse complement.
CAAGCACCATACGGTTGTGATCATGTATTATTTATGAAAGGAATTGCTCTTTCCGGACCAGAATAACTCAAATGAAGCCGAATGAAGATTGGATCAACATTCTTGTCGTTTATTTTGGACATCTTGACCGTCTAATTTGGCAGAAAGTAACAAACGATTCTGAATATGGCACGATCTCTCTACGGATGGGGCTTTTCGTATCAAAACTACTCATACCAAACAATTTTAAAATCGTTGATGGCATGCTAGTTGCTTCTTTTAGATGTCAAGACGGTCGAATTTGGCACAAAGGAGCATACGGTTGTGATCATAAATGACTTGCGCAAGTAATTGCTCTTTCTGAATCCGAACGACTCAAACATAACAAGATAAAAATCGGATTGACCACCATGTCGATTCTTTTGGACGTCTTGATGCTTTAATTTGGCAAAAAGCAACGAATTATTTTGATTTCGGCACGATTTCTCTTGGAATTGTCCTTTCTGAGTCCAAACAACTCAATCGAAACTAGTTTAAAATCATTAATGGCATGCAAATTATTTCTTTTAGATCTCCAGATGGTCGAATTTTGCACCAAGCACCGCACGATTGTTATCATGTATGATTTCTGCAGCGAATTGCTCTTTTCGGACAAGAATGACTCAAACAAAGTCGGATGAAGATTTGATCGACATGGTCGTCGTTTCTTTTGGACATGTTAACGGTCTAATTTTCCACAAAGCAAAGAACGATTCTAATTATGGCACGATTTCTCGAGGAAGGGGTCCTTTTGATTCAAAATAACACAAACCAAACAAGTTTAAAATCGTTGATGGCATCCTAATTGTTTCCTTTAGCTGTCAAGACGGGCGAATTTTACACAAAGCACCATACGGTTGTGATCATATACGATTTGTGAAAGGAAATGCTCTTTCTAAATCCGAACGACTCAAACATAACCGGATGAAGATTGGATTGACCAACTCGTCAATTATTTTGGACGACTTGGCGGTTTAATTAGGCAAAAAGCAACGATTGATTTTGATTTCGGCATGATTTCCCTCGCGATTGTCAGGCTTATCGAATCCAAACAACTCAATCGAAACTACTTTAAAGCCGTTAATCGCTTTTTAATTGTTTCTTTTAGATGTCCAGATGGTCGAATTTTGCACCAAGCACCATACGGTTGTGATCATGTATTATTTATGAAAGGAATTGCTCTTTTGGGACAAGAATGACTCAAACAAAGTCAGATGAAGATTTGATCGACATGGTCGTCGTTTCTTTTGGACGTGTTAACGGCCTAATTTGCCACAAAGCAAAGAACGATTCTAATTATGGCACGATTTTTCGAGGAATGGGTCTTTTTGATTCAAAATAACACAAACCAAACAAGTTTAAAATCGTTGATGGCATCCTAATTGTTTCCTTTAGCTGTCAAGACGGGCGAATTTTGCACAAAGCACCATACGGTTGTGTTCATATACGATTTGTGAAAGGAAATGCTCTTTCTAAATTCGAACGACTCAAACATAACAGGATGAAGATTGGATTGACCAACTCGTTAATTCTTTTGGACGACTTGGCGGTCTAATTAGGCAAAAAGCAACGATTGATTTTGATTTCGGCATTATTTCCCTCGCGATAGTCGGCGTTATCGAATCCAAACAATTCAATCGAAACTACTTTAAAGCCGTTAATCGCTTTTTAATTGTTTCTTTTAGATGTCCAGATGGTCGAATTCTGCACCAAGCACCATACGGTTGTGATCATGTATTATTTATAAAAGGAATTGCTCTTTCCGGACCAGAATAACTCAAACGAAGCCGAATGAAGATTGGATCAACATTCTTGTCGTTTATTTTGGACATCTTGACCGTCTAATTTGGCAGAAAGCAACAAACGATTCTGATTATGGCACAATCTCTCTACGGATGGGACTTTTCGTATCAAAACCACTCATACCAAACAATTTTAAAATCGTTGATGGCATGCTAGTTGCTTCTTTTAGATGTCAAGACGGTCGAATTTGGCACAAAGGAGCATACGGTTGTGATCATAAATGACTTGCGCAAGTAATTGCTCTTTCTGAATCCGAACGACTCAAACATAACAAGATAAAAATCGGATTGACCACCATGTCGATTCTTTTGGACGTCTTGATGCTTTAATTTGGCAAAAAGCAACGAATGATTTTGATTTCAGCACGATTTCTCTTGGAATTGTCCTTTCTGAGTCCAAACAACTCAATCGAAACTCGTATAAAATCATTAATGGCATGCAAATTATTTCTTTTAGATCTCCAGATGGTCGAATTTTGCACCAAGCACCACACGGTTGTGATCATGTATGATTTCTGCAAAGAATTGCTCTTTTCAGACTAGAATGACTCAAACAAAGTCGGATGAAGATTTGATCGACATGGTCGTCGTTTCTTTTGGACGTGTTAACGGTCTAATTTGCCACAAACCAAAGAACGATTCTAATTATGGCACGATTTCTCGAGGAAGGGGTCTTTTTGATTCAAAATAACACAAACCAAACAAGTTTAAAATCGTTGATGGCATCCTAATTGTTTCCTTTAGCTGTCAAGACGGGCGAATTTTACACAAAGCACCATACGGTTGTGATCATATACGATTTGTGAAAGGAAATGCTCTTTCTAAATCCGAACGACTCAAACATAACCGGATGAAGATTGGATTGACCAACTCGTCAATTATTTTGGACGACTTGGCGGTTTAATTAGGCAAAAAGCAACGATTGATTTTGATTTCGGCATGATTTCCCTCGCGATTGTCAGGCTTATCGAATCCAAACAACTCAATCGAAACTACTTTAAAGCCGTTAATCGCTTTTTAATTGTTTCTTTTAGATGTCCAGATGGTCGAATTTTGCACCAAGCACCATACGGTTGTGATCATGTATTATTTATGAAAGGAATTGCTCTTTTGGGACAAGAATGACTCAAACAAAGTCGGATGAAGATTTGATCGACATGGTCGTCGTTTCTTTTGGACGTGTTAACGGCCTAATTTGCCACAAAGCAAAGAACGATTCTAATTATGGCACGATTTTTCGAGGAATGGGTCTTTTTGATTCAAAATAACACAAACCAAACAAGTTTAAAATCGTTGATGGCATCCTAATTGTTTCCTTTAGCTGTCAAGACGGGCGAATTTTGCACAAAGCACCATACGGTTGTGATCATGTACGATTTGTGAAAGGAAATGCTCTTTCTAAATTCGAACGACTCAAACATAACCGGATGAAGATTGGATTGACCAACTCGTCAATTATTTTGGACGACTTGGCGGTTTAATTAGGCAAAAAGCAACGATTGATTTTGATTTCGGCATGATTTCCCTCGCGATTGTCAGGCTTATCGAATCCAAACAACTCAATCGAAACTACTTTAAAGCCGTTAATCGCTTTTTAATTGTTTCTTTTAGATGTCCAGATGGTCGAATTTTGCACCAAGCACCATACGGTTGTGATCATGTATTATTTATGAAAGGAATTGCTCTTTTGGGACAAGAATGACTCAAACAAAGTCGGATGAAGATTTAATTGACATGGTCGTCGTTTCTTTTGGACGTGTTAACGGTCTAATTTGCCACAAAGCAAAGAACGATTCTAATTATGGCACGATTATTCGAGGAATGGGTCTTTTTGATTCAAAATAACACAAACCAAACAAGTTTAAAATCGTTGATGGCATCCTAATTGTTTCCTTTAGCTGTCAAGACGGGCGAATTTTGCACAAAGCACCATACGGTTGTGATCATATATGATTTGTGAAAGGAAATGCTCTTTCTAAATCCGAACGACTCAAACATAACAGGATGAAGATTGGATTGACCAACTCGACAATTCTTTTGGACGACTTGGCGGTTTAATTAGGCAAAAAGTAATGATTGATTTTGATTTCGGCATGATTTCCCTCGCGATTGTCGGCCTTATCGAATCCAAACAACTCAATCGAAACTACTTTAAAGCCATTAATCACTTTTTAATTGTTTCTTTTAGATGTCCAGATGGTCAAATTTAGCACCAAGCACCATACGGTTGTGATCATGTATTATTTATGAAAGGAATTGCTCTTTCCGGACCAGAATAACTCAAATGAAGCCGAATGAAGATTGGATCAACATTCTTGTCGTTTATTTTGGACGTCTTGACCGTCTAATTTGGCAGAAAGTAACAAACGATTCTGATTATGGCACGATCTCTCTACGGATGGGCCTTTTCGTATCAAAACTACTCATACCAAACAATTTTAAAATCGTTGATGGCATGCTAGTTGCTTCTTTTAGATGTCAAGACGGTCGAATTTGGCACAAAGGAGCATACGGTTGTGATCATAAATGACTTGCGCAAGTAATTGCTCTTTCTGAATCCGAACGACTCAAACATAACAAGATAAAAATCGGATTGACCACCACGTCGATTCTTTTGGACGTCTTGATGCTTTAATTTGGCAAAAAGCAACGAATTATTTTGATTTCGGCACGATTTCTCTTGGAATTGTCCTTTCTGAGTCCAAACAACGCAATCGAAACTAGTTTAAAATCATTAATGGCATGCAAATTATTTCTTTTAGATCTCCAGATGGTCGAATTTTGCACCAAGCACCGCACGGTTGTTATCATGTATGATTTTTGCAGCGAATTGCTCTTTTCGGACAAGAATGACTCAAACAAAGTCGGATGAAGATTTGATCGACATGGTCGTCGTTTCTTTTGGACGTGTTAACGGTCTAATTTGCCACAAACCAAAGAACGATTCTAATTATGGCACGATTTCTCGAGGAAGGGGTCTTTTTGATTCAAAATAACACAAACCAAACAAGTTTAAAATCGTTGATGGCATCCTAATTGTTTCCTTTAGCTGTCAAGACGGGCGAATTTTACACAAAGCACCATACGGTTGTGATCATATACGATTTGTGAAAGGAAATGCTCTTTCTAAATCCGAACGACTCAAACATAACCGGATGAAGATTGGATTGACCAACTCGTCAATTATTTTGGACGACTTGGCGGTTTAATTAGGCAAAAAGCAACGATTGATTTTGATTTCGGCATGATTTCCCTCGCGATTGTCAGGCTTATCGAATCCAAACAACTCAATCGAAACTACTTTAAAGCCGTTAATCGCTTTTTAATTGTTTCTTTTAGATGTCCAGATGGTCGAATTTTGCACCAAGCACCATACGGTTGTGATCATGTATTATTTATGAAAGGAATTGCTCTTTTGGGACAAGAATGACTCAAACAAAGTCGGAAGAAGATTTGATCGACATGGTCGTCGTTTCTTTTGGACGTGTTAACGGTCTAATTTGCCACAAAGCAAAGAACGATTCTAATTATGGCACGATTTTTCGAGGAATGGGTCTTTTTGATTCAAAATAACGCAAACCAAACAAGTTTAAAATCGTTGATGGCATCCTAATTGTTTCCTTTAGCTGTCAAGACGGGCGAATTTTGCACAAAGCACCATACGGTTGTGATCATATACGATTTGTGAAAGGAAATGCTCTTTCTAAATTCGAACGACTCAAACATAACAGGATGAAGATTGGATTGACCAACTCGTCAATTCTTTTGGACGACTTGGCGGTCTAATTAGACAAAAAGCAATGATTGATTTTGATTTTGGCATTATTTCCCTCGCGATTGTCGGCGTTATCGTATCCAAACAATTCAATCGAAACTACTTTAAAGCCGTTAATCGCTTTTTTATTGTTTCTTTTAGATGTCCAGATGGTCGAATTCTGCACCAAGCACCATACGGTTGTGATCATGTATTATTTATGAAAGGAATTGCTCTTTTCGGACCAGAATAACTCAAACGAAGCCGAATGAAGATTGGATCAACATTCTTGTCGTTTATTTTGGACATCTTGACCGTCTAATTTGGCAGAAAGCAACAAACGATTCTGATTATGGCACAATCTCTCTACGGATGGGACTTTTCGTATCAAAACCACTCATACCAAACAATTTTAAAATCGTTGATGGCATGCTAGTTGCTTCTTTTAGATGTCAAGACGGTCGAATTTGGCACAAAGGAGCATACGGTTGTGATCATAAATGACTTGCGCAAGTAATTGCTCTTTCTGAATCCGAACGACTCAAACATAACAAGATAAAAATCGGATTGACCACCATGTCGATTCTTTTGGACGTCTTGATGCTTTAATTTGGCAAAAAGCAACAAATGATTTTGATTTCAGCACGATTTCTCTTGGAATTGTCCTTTCCGAATCCAAACAACTCAATCGAAACTAGTTTAAAATCATTAATGGCATGCAAATTATTTCTTTTAGATCTCCAGATGGTCGAATTTTGCACCAAGCACCCCACGGTTGTGATCATGTATGATTTCTGCAAAGAATTGCTCTTTTCAGACAAGAATGACTCAAACAAAGTCGGATGAAGATTTGATCGACATGGTCGTCGTTTCTTTTGGACGTGTTAACGGTCTAATTTGCCACAAAGCAAAGAACGATTCTAATTATGGCATGATTTTTCGAGGAATGGGTCTTTTTGATTCAAAATAACGCAAACCAAACAAGTTTAAAATCGTTGATGGCATCCTAATTATTTCCTTTAGCTGTCAAGACGGGCGAATTTTGCACAAAGCACCATACGGTTGTGATCATATACGATTTGTGAAAGGAAATGCTCTTTCTAAATTCGAACGACTCAAACATAACAGGATGAAGATTGGATTGACCAACTCGTCAATTCTTTTGGACGACTTGGCGGTCTAATTAGGCAAAAAGCAACGATTGATTTTGATTTCGGCATTATTTGCCTCGCGATTGTCGGCCTTATCGAATCCAAACAACTCAATCGAACCTACTTTAAAGCCATTAATCGCTTTTTAATTGTTTCTTTCAGATGTCCAGATGGTCGAATTTTGCACCAAGCACCATACGGTTGTGATCATGTATTATCTATGAAAGGAATTGCTCTTTTCGGACCAGAATAACTCAAACGAAGCCGAATAAAGATTGGATCAACATTCTTGTCATTTATTTTGGACGTCTTGACCGTCTAATTTGGCAGAAAGCGACAAACGATTCTGATTATGGCACAATCTCTCTACGGATGGGGCTTTTCGTATCAAAACCACTCATACCAAACAATTTTAAAATCATTGATGGCATGCTAGTTGCTTCTTTTAGATGTCAAGACGGTCGAATTTGGCACAAAGGAGCATACGGTTGTGATCATAAATGACTTGCGCAAGTAATTGCTCTTTCTGAATCCGAACGACTCAACCATAACAAGATAAATATCGGATTGACCACCACGTCGATTCTTTTGGACGTCTTGATGCTTTAATTTGGCAAAAAGCAACGAATGATTTTGATTTCGGCACGATTTCCCTTGGAATTGTCCTTTCCGAATCCAAACAACTCAATCGAAACTAGTATAAAATCATTAATGGCATGCAAATTATTTCTTTTAGATCTCCAGATGGTCGAATTTTGCACCAAGCACCACACGGTTGTGATCATGTATGATTTCTGCAAAGAATTGCTCTTTTCAGACAAGAATGACTCAAACAAAGTCGAATGAAGATTTGATCGACATGGTCATCATTTCTTTTGGACGTGTTAACGGTCTAATTTGCCAGAAAGCAAAGAACGATTCTAATTATGGCACGATTTCTCGAGGAAGGGGTCTTTTTGATTCAAAATAACACAAACCAAACAAGTTTAAAATCGTTGATGGCATCCTAATTGTTTCCTTTAGCTGTCAAGACGGGCGAATTTTACACAAAGCACCATACGGTTGTGATCATATACGATTTGTGAAAGGAAATGCTCTTTCTAAATCCGAACGACTCAAACATAACCGGATGAAGATTGGATTGACCAACTCGTCAATTATTTTGGACGACTTGGCGGTTTAATTAGGCAAAAAGCAACGATTGATTTTAATTTCGGCATGATTTCCCTCGCGATTGTCAGGCTTATCGAATCCAAACAACTCAATCGAAACTACTTTAAAGCCGTTAATCGCTTTTTAATTGTTTCTTTTAGATGTCCAGATGGTCGAATTTTGCACCAAGCACCATACGGTTGTGATCATGTCTTATTTATGAAAGGAATTGCTCTTTTGGGACAAGAATGACTCAAACAAAGTCGGATGAAGATTTGATCGACATGGTCGTCGTTTCTTTTGGACGTGTTAACGGTCTAATTTGCCACAAAGCAAAGAACTATTCTAATTATGGCACGATTTTTCGAGGAATGGGTCTTTTTGATTCAAAATAACACAAACCAAACAAGTTTAAAATCGTTGATGGCATCCTAATTGTTTCCTTTAGCTGTCAAGACGGGCGAATTTTGCACAAAGCACCATACGGTTGTGATCATATACGATTTGTGAAAGGAAATGCTCTTTCTAAATTCGAACGACTCAAACATAACAGGATGAAGATTGGATTGACCAACTCGTCAATTCTTTTGGACGACTTGGCGGTCTAATTAGGCAAAAAGCAACGATTGATTTTGATTTCGGCATTATTTCCCTCGCGATTGTCGGCGTTATCGAATCCAAACAATTCAATCGAAACTACTTTAAAGCCGTTAATCGCTTTTTTATTGTTTCTTTTAGATGTCCAGATGGTCGAATTCTGCACCAAGCACCATACGGTTGTGATCATGTATTATTTATGAAAGGAATTCCTCTTTTCGGACCAGAATAACTCAAACGAAGCCGAATGAAGATTGGATCAACATTCTTGTCGTTTATTTTGGACATCTTGACCGTCTAATTTGGCAGAAAGCAACAAACGATTCTGATTATGGCACAATCTCTCTACGGATGGGACTTTTCGTATCAAAACCACTCATACCAAACAATTTTAAAATCGTTGATGGCATGCTAGTTGCTTCTTCTAGATGACAAGACGGTCGAATTTGGCACAAAGGAGCATACGGTTGTGATCATAAATGACTTGCGCAAGTAATTGCTCTTTCTGAATCCGAACGACTCAAACATAACAAGATAAAAATCGGATTGACCACCACGTCGATTCTTTTGGATGTCTTGATGCTTTAATTTGGCAAAAAGCAACGAATGATTTTGATTTCAGCACGATTTCTCTTGGAATTGTCCTTTCCGAATCCAAACAACTCAATCGAAACTAGTTTAAAATCATTAATGGCATGCAAATTATTTCTTTTAGATCTACAGATGGTCGAATTTTGCACCAAGCACCCCACGGTTGTGATCATGTATGATTTCTGCAAAGAATTGCTCTTTTCAGACAAGAATGACTCAAACAAAGTCGGATGAAGATTTGATCGACATGGTCGTCGTTTCTTTTGGACGTGTTAACGGTCTAATTTGCCACAAAGCAAAGAACGATTCTAATTATGGCACGATTTCTCGAGGAATGGGTCTTTTTGATTCAAAATAACACAAACCAAACAAGTTTAAAATCGTTGATGGCATCCTAATTGTTTCCTTTAGCTGTCAGGACGGGCGAATTTTGCACAAAGCACCATACGGTTGTGATCATATACGATTTGTGAAAGGAAATGCTCTTTCTAAATCCGAACGACTCAAACATAACCGGATGAAGATTGGATTGACCAACTCGTCAATTATTTTGGACGACTTGGCGGTCTAATTAGGCAAAAAGCAACGATTGATTTTGATTTCGGCATTATTTGCCTCGCGATTGTCGGCCTTATCGAATCCAAACAACTCAATCGAAACTACTTTAAAGCCATTAATCGCTTTTTAATTGTTTCTTTCAGATGTCCAGATGGTCGAATTTTGCACCAAGCACCATACGGTTGTGATCATGTATTATCTATGAAAGGAATTGCTCTTTTCGGACCAGAATAACTCAAACGAAGCCGAATAAAGATTGGATCAACATTCTTGTCATTTATTTTGGACGTCTTGACCGTCTAATTTGGCAGAAAGCGACAAACGATTCTGATTATGGCACAATCTCTCTACGGATGGGGCTTTTCGTATCAAAACCACTCATACCAAACAATTTTAAAATCATTGATGGCATGCTAGTTGCTTCTTTTAGATGTCAAGACGGTCGAATTTGGCACAAAGGAGCATACGGTTGTGATCATAAATGACTTGCGCAAGTAATTGCTCTTTCTGAATCCGAACGACTCAACCATAACAAGATAAATATCGGATTGACCGCCACGTCGATTCTTTTGGACGTCTTGATGCTTTAATTTGGCAAAAAGCAACGAATGATTTTGATTTCGGCACGATTTCCCTTGGAATTGTCCTTTCCGAATCCAAACAACTCAATCGAAACTAGTATAAAATCATTAATGGCATGCAAATTATTTCTTTTAGATCTCCAGATGGTCGAATTTTGCACCAAGCACCACACGGTTGTGATCATGTATGATTTCTGCAAAGAATTGCTCTTTTCAGACAAGAATGACTCAAACAAAGTCGGATGAAGATTTGATCGACATGGTCATCATTTCTTTTGGACGTGTTAACGGTCTAATTTGCCAGAAAGCAAAGAACGATTCTAATTATGGCACGATTTCTCGAGGAAGGGGTCTTTTTGATTCAAAATAACACAAACCAAACAAGTTTAAAATCGTTGATGGCATCCTAATTGTTTCCTTTAGCTGTCAAGACGGGCGAATTTTACACAAAGCACCATACGGTTGTGATCATATACGATTTGTGAAAGGAAATGCTCTTTCTAAATCCGAACGACTCAAACATAACCAGATGAAGATTGGATTGACCAACTCGTCAATTATTTTGGACGACTTGGCGGTTTAATTAGGCAAAAAGCAACGATTGATTTTGATTTCGGCATGATTTCCCTCGCGATTGTCAGGCTTATCGAATCCAAACAACTCAATCGAAACTACTTTAAAGCCGTTAATCGCTTTTTAATTGTTTCTTTTAGATGTCCAGATGGTCGAATTTTGCACCAAGCACCATACGGTTGTGATCATGTCTTATTTATGAAAGGAATTGCTCTTTTGGGACAAGAATGACTCAAACAAAGTCGGATGAAGATTTGATCGACATGGTCGTCGTTTCTTTTGGACGTGTTAACGGTCTAATTTGCCACAAAGCAAAGAACGATTCTAATTATGGCACGATTTTTCGAGGAATGGGTCTTTTTGATTCAAAATAACACAAACCAAACAAGTTTAAAATCGTTGATGGCATCCTAATTGTTTCCTTTAGCTGTCAAGACGGGCGAATTTTGCACAAAGCACCATACGGTTGTGATCATATACGATTTGTGAAAGGAAATGCTCTTTCTAAATTCGAACGACTCAAACATAACAGGATGAAGATTGGATTGACCAACTCGTCAATTCTTTTGGACGACTTGGCGGTCTAATTAGGCAAAAAGCAACGATTGATTTTGATTTCGGCATTATTTCCCTCGCGATTGTCGGCGTTATCGAATCCAAACAATTCAATCGAAACTACTTTAAAGCCGTTAATCGCTTTTTTATTGTTTCTTTTAGATGTCCAGATGGTCGAATTCTGCACCAAGCACCATACGGTTGTGATCATGTATTATTTATGAAAGGAATTCCTCTTTTCGGACCAGAATAACTCAAACGAAGCCGAATGAAGATTGGATCAACATTCTTGTCGTTTATTTTGGACATCTTGACCGTCTAATTTGGCAGAAAGCAACAAACGATTCTGATTATGGCACAATCTCTCTACGGATGGGACTTTTCGTATCAAAACCACTCATACCAAACAATTTTAAAATCGTTGATGGCATGCTAGTTGCTTCTTTTAGATGTCAAGACGGTCGAATTTGGCACAAAGGAGCATACGGTTGTGATCATAAATGACTTGCGCAAGTAATTGCTCTTTCTGAATCCGAACGACTCAAACATAACAAGATAAAAATCGGATTGACCACCATGTCGATTCTTTTGGACGTCTTGATGCTTTAATTTGGCAAAAAGCAACAAATGATTTTGATTTCAGCACGATTTCTCTTGGAATTGTCCTTTCCGAATCCAAACAACTCAATCGAAACTAGTTTAAAATCATTAATGGCATGCAAATTATTTCTTTTAGATCTCCAGATGGTCGAATTTTGCACCAAGCACCCCACGGTTGTGATCATGTATGATTTCTGCAAAGAATTGCTCTTTTCAGACAAGAATGACTCAAACAAAGTCGGATGAAGATTTGATCGACATGGTCGTCGTTTCTTTTGGACGTGTTAACGGTCTAATTTGCCACAAAGCAAAGAACGATTCTAATTATGGCATGATTTTTCGAGGAATGGGTCTTTTTGATTCAAAATAACGCAAACCAAACAAGTTTAAAATCGTTGATGGCATCCTAATTATTTCCTTTAGCTGTCAAGACGGGCGAATTTTGCACAAAGCACCATACGGTTGTGATCATATACGATTTGTGAAAGGAAATGCTCTTTCTAAATTCGAACGACTCAAACATAACAGGATGAAGATTGGATTGACCAACTCGTCAATTCTTTTGGACGACTTGGCGGTCTAATTAGGCAAAAAGCAACGATTGATTTTGATTTCGGCATTATTTGCCTCGCGATTGTCGGCCTTATCGAATCCAAACAACTCAATCGAACCTACTTTAAAGCCATTAATCGCTTTTTAATTGTTTCTTTCAGATGTCCAGATGGTCGAATTTTGCACCAAGCACCATACGGTTGTGATCATGTATTATCTATGAAAGGAATTGCTCTTTTCGGACCAGAATAACTCAAACGAAGCCGAATAAAGATTGGATCAACATTCTTGTCATTTATTTTGGACGTCTTGACCGTCTAATTTGGCAGAAAGCGACAAACGATTCTGATTATGGCACAATCTCTCTACGGATGGGGCTTTTCGTATCAAAACCACTCATACCAAACAATTTTAAAATCATTGATGGCATGCTAGTTGCTTCTTTTAGATGTCAAGACGGTCGAATTTGGCACAAAGGAGCATACGGTTGTGATCATAAATGACTTGCGCAAGTAATTGCTCTTTCTGAATCCGAACGACTCAACCATAACAAGATAAATATCGGATTGACCACCACGTCGATTCTTTTGGACGTCTTGATGCTTTAATTTGGCAAAAAGCAACGAATGATTTTGATTTCGGCACGATTTCCCTTGGAATTGTCCTTTCCGAATCCAAACAACTCAATCGAAACTAGTATAAAATCATTAATGGCATGCAAATTATTTCTTTTAGATCTCCAGATGGTCGAATTTTGCACCAAGCACCACACGGTTGTGATCATGTATGATTTCTGCAAAGAATTGCTCTTTTCAGACAAGAATGACTCAAACAAAGTCGAATGAAGATTTGATCGACATGGTCATCATTTCTTTTGGACGTGTTAACGGTCTAATTTGCCAGAAAGCAAAGAACGATTCTAATTATGGCACGATTTCTCGAGGAAGGGGTCTTTTTGATTCAAAATAACACAAACCAAACAAGTTTAAAATCGTTGATGGCATCCTAATTGTTTCCTTTAGCTGTCAAGACGGGCGAATTTTACACAAAGCACCATACGGTTGTGATCATATACGATTTGTGAAAGGAAATGCTCTTTCTAAATCCGAACGACTCAAACATAACCGGATGAAGATTGGATTGACCAACTCGTCAATTATTTTGGACGACTTGGCGGTTTAATTAGGCAAAAAGCAACGATTGATTTTAATTTCGGCATGATTTCCCTCGCGATTGTCAGGCTTATCGAATCCAAACAACTCAATCGAAACTACTTTAAAGCCGTTAATCGCTTTTTAATTGTTTCTTTTAGATGTCCAGATGGTCGAATTTTGCACCAAGCACCATACGGTTGTGATCATGTCTTATTTATGAAAGGAATTGCTCTTTTGGGACAAGAATGACTCAAACAAAGTCGGATGAAGATTTGATCGACATGGTCGTCGTTTCTTTTGGACGTGTTAACGGTCTAATTTGCCACAAAGCAAAGAACTATTCTAATTATGGCACGATTTTTCGAGGAATGGGTCTTTTTGATTCAAAATAACACAAACCAAACAAGTTTAAAATCGTTGATGGCATCCTAATTGTTTCCTTTAGCTGTCAAGACGGGCGAATTTTGCACAAAGCACCATACGGTTGTGATCATATACGATTTGTGAAAGGAAATGCTCTTTCTAAATTCGAACGACTCAAACATAACAGGATGAAGATTGGATTGACCAACTCGTCAATTCTTTTGGACGACTTGGCGGTCTAATTAGGCAAAAAGCAACGATTGATTTTGATTTCGGCATTATTTCCCTCGCGATTGTCGGCGTTATCGAATCCAAACAATTCAATCGAAACTACTTTAAAGCCGTTAATCGCTTTTTTATTGTTTCTTTTAGATGTCCAGATGGTCGAATTCTGCACCAAGCACCATACGGTTGTGATCATGTATTATTTATGAAAGGAATTCCTCTTTTCGGACCAGAATAACTCAAACGAAGCCGAATGAAGATTGGATCAACATTCTTGTCGTTTATTTTGGACATCTTGACCGTCTAATTTGGCAGAAAGCAAAAAACGATTCTGATTATGGCACAATCTCTCTACGGATGGGACTTTTCGTATCAAAACCACTCATACCAAACAATTTTAAAATCGTTGATGGCATGCTAGTTGCTTCTTCTAGATGACAAGACGGTCGAATTTGGCACAAAGGAGCATACGGTTGTGATCATAAATGACTTGCGCAAGTAATTGCTCTTTCTGAATCCGAACGACTCAAACATAACAAGATAAAAATCGGATTGACCACCACGTCGATTCTTTTGGATGTCTTGATGCTTTAATTTGGCAAAAAGCAACGAATGATTTTGATTTCAGCACGATTTCTCTTGGAATTGTCCTTTCCGAATCCAAACAACTCAATCGAAACTAGTTTAAAATCATTAATGGCATGCAAATTATTTCTTTTAGATCTACAGATGGTCGAATTTTGCACCAAGCACCCCACGGTTGTGATCATGTATGATTTCTGCAAAGAATTGCTCTTTTCAGACAAGAATGACTCAAACAAAGTCGGATGAAGATTTGATCGACATGGTCGTCGTTTCTTTTGGACGTGTTAACGGTCTAATTTGCCACAAAGCAAAGAACGATTCTAATTATGGCACGATTTCTCGAGGAATGGGTCTTTTTGATTCAAAATAACACAAACCAAACAAGTTTAAAATCGTTGATGGCATCCTAATTGTTTCCTTTAGCTGTCAGGACGGGCGAATTTTGCACAAAGCACCATACGGTTGTGATCATATACGATTTGTGAAAGGAAATGCTCTTTCTAAATCCGAACGACTCAAACATAACCGGATGAAGATTGGATTGACCAACTCGTCAATTATTTTGGACGACTTGGCGGTCTAATTAGGCAAAAAGCAACGATTGATTTTGATTTCGGCATTATTTGCCTCGCGATTGTCGCCCTTATCGAATCCAAACAACTCAATCGAAACTACTTTAAAGCCATTAATCGCTTTTTAATTGTTTCTTTCAGATGTCCAGATGGTCGAATTTTGCACCAAGCACCATACGGTTGTGATCATGTATTATCTATGAAAGGAATTGCTCTTTTCGGACCAGAATAACTCAAACGAAGCCGAATAAAGATTGGATCAACATTCTTGTCATTTATTTTGGACGTCTTGACCGTCTAATTTGGCAGAAAGCGACAAACGATTCTGATTATGGCACAATCTCTCTACGGATGGGGCTTTTCGTATCAAAACCACTCATACCAAACAATTTTAAAATCATTGATGGCATGCTAGTTGCTTCTTTTAGATGTCAAGACGGTCGAATTTGGCACAAAGGAGCATACGGTTGTGATCATAAATGACTTGCGCAAGTAATTGCTCTTTCTGAATCCGAACGACTCAACCATAACAAGATAAATGTCGGATTGACCGCCACGTCGATTCTTTTGGACGTCTTGATGCTTTAATTTGGCAAAAAGCAACGAATGATTTTGATTTCGGCACGATTTCCCTTGGAATTGTCCTTTCCGAATCCAAACAACTCAATCGAAACTAGTATAAAATCATTAATGGCATGCAAATTATTTCTTTTAGATCTCCAGATGGTCGAATTTTGCACCAAGCACCACACGGTTGTGATCATGTATGATTTCTGCAAAGAATTGCTCTTTTCAGACAAGAATGACTCAAACAAAGTCGGATGAAGATTTGATCGACATGGTCATCATTTCTTTTGGACGTGTTAACGGTCTAATTTGCCAGAAAGCAAAGAACGATTCTAATTATGGCACGATTTCTCGAGGAAGGGGTCTTTTTGATTCAAAATAACACAAACCAAACAAGTTTAGAATCGTTGATGGCATCCTAATTGTTTCCTTTAGCTGTCAAGACGGGCGAATTTTACACAAAGCACCATACGGTTGTGATCATATACGATTTGTGAAAGGAAATGCTCTTTCTAAATCCGAACGACTCAAACATAACCAGATGAAGATTGGATTGACCAACTCGTCAATTATTTTGGACGACTTGGCGGTTTAATTAGGCAAAAAGCAACGATTGATTTTGATTTCGGCATGATTTCCCTCGCGATTGTCAGGCTTATCGAATCCAAACAACTCAATCGAAACTACTTTAAAGCCGTTAATCGCTTTTTAATTGTTTCTTTTAGATGTCCAGATGGTCGAATTTTGCACCAAGCACCATACGGTTGTGATCATGTCTTATTTATGAAAGGAATTGCTCTTTTGGGACAAGAATGACTCAAACAAAGTCGGATGAAGATTTGATCGACATGGTCGTCGTTTCTTTTGGACGTGTTAACGGTCTAATTTGCCACAAAGCAAAGAACGATTCTAATTATGGCACGATTTTTCGAGGAATGGGTCTTTTTGATTCAAAATAACACAAACCAAACAAGTTTAAAATCGTTGATGGCATCCTAATTGTTTCCTTTAGCTGTCAAGACGGGCGAATTTTGCACAAAGCACCATACGGTTGTGATCATATACGATTTGTGAAAGGAAATGCTCTTTCTAAATTCGAACGACTCAAACATAACAGGATGAAGATTGGATTGACCAACTCGTCAATTCTTTTGGACGACTTGGCGGTCTAATTAGGCAAAAAGCAACGATTGATTTTGATTTCGGCATTATTTCCCTCGCGATTGTCGGCGTTATCGAATCCAAACAATTCAATCGAAACTACTTTAAAGCCGTTAATCGCTTTTTTATTGTTTCTTTTAGATGTCCAGATGGTCGAATTCTGCACCAAGCACCATACGGTTGTGATCATGTATTATTTATGAAAGGAATTCCTCTTTTCGGACCAGAATAACTCAAACGAAGCCGAATGAAGATTGGATCAACATTCTTGTCGTTTATTTTGGACATCTTGACCGTCTAATTTGGCAGAAAGCAACAAACGATTCTGATTATGGCACAATCTCTCTACGGATGAGACTTTTCGTATCAAAACCACTCATACCAAACAATTTTAAAATCGTTGATGGCATGCTAGTTGCTTCTTTTAGATGTCAAGACGGTCGAATTTGGCACAAAGGAGCATACGGTTGTGATCATAAATGACTTGCGCAAGTAATTGCTCTTTCTGAATCCGAACGACTCAAACATAACAAGATAAAAATCGGATTGACCACCACGTCGATTCTTTTGGATGTCTTGATGCTTTAATTTGGCAAAAAGCAACGAATGATTTTGATTTCAGCACGATTTCTCTTGGAATTGTCCTTTCCGAATCCAAACAACTCAATCGAAACTAGTTTAAAATCATTAATGGCATGCAAATTATTTCTTTTAGATCTACAGATGGTCGAATTTTGCACCAAGCACCCCACGGTTGTGATCATGTATGATTTCTGCAAAGAATTGCTCTTTTCAGACAAGAATGACTCAAACAAAGTCGGATGAAGATTTGATCGACATGGTCGTCGTTTCTTTTGGACGTGTTAACGGTCTAATTTGTCACAAAGCAAAGAACGATTCTAATTATGGCACGATTTCTCGAGGAATGGGTCTTTTTGATTCAAAATAACACAAACCAAACAAGTTTAAAATCGTTGATGGCATCCTAATTGTTTCCTTTAGCTGTCAGGACGAGCAAATTTTGCACAAAGCACCATACGGTTGTGATCATATACGATTTGTGAAAGGAAATGCTCTTTCTAAATCCGAACGACTCAAACATAACCGGATGAAGATTGGATTGACCAACTCGTCAATTATTTTGGACGACTTGGCGGTCTAATTAGGCAAAAAGCAACGATTGATTTTGATTTCGGCATTATTTGCCTCGCGATTGTCGCCCTTATCGAATCCAAACAACTCAATCGAAACTACTTTAAAGCCATTAATCGCTTTTTAATTGTTTCTTTCAGATGTCCAGATGGTCGAATTTTGCACCAAGCACCATACGGTTGTGATCATGTATTATCTATGAAAGGAATTGCTCTTTTCGGACCAGAATAACTCAAACGAAGCCGAATAAAGATTGGATCAACATTCTTGTCATTTATTTTGGACGTCTTGACCGTCTAATTTGGCAGAAAGCGACAAACGATTCTGATTATGGCACAATCTCTCTACGGATGGGACTTTTCGTATCAAAACCACTCATACCAAACAATTTTAAAATCATTGATGGCATGCTAGTTGCTTCTTTTAGATGTCAAGACGGTCGAATTTGGCACAAAGGAGCATACGGTTGTGATCATAAATGACTTGCGCAAGTAATTGCTCTTTCTGAATCCGAACGACTCAACCATAACAAGATAAATATCGGATTGACCACCACGTCGATTCTTTTGGACGTCTTGATGCTTTAATTTGGCAAAAAGTAACGAATGATTTTGATTTCGGCACGATTTCCCTTGGAATTGTCCTTTCCGAATCCAAACAACTCAATCGAAACTAGTATAAAATCATTAATGGCATGCAAATTATTTCTTTTAGATCTCCAGATGGTCGAATTTTGGACCAAGCACCACACGGTTTTGATCATGTATGATTTCTGCAAAGAATTGCTCTTTTCAGACAAGAATGACTCAAACAAAGTCGGATGAAGATTTGATCGACATGGTCATCATTTCTTTTCGACGTGTTAACGGTCTAATTTGCCACAAAGCAAAGAACGATTCTAATTATGGCACGATTTCTCGAGGAAGGGGTCTTTTTGATTCAAAATAACACAAACCAAACAAGTTTAAAATCGTTGATGGCATCCTAATTGTTTCCTTTAGCTGTCAAGACGGGCGAATTTTACACAAAGCACCATACGGTTGTGATCATATACGATTTGTGAAAGGAAATGCTCTTTCTAAATCCGAACGACTCAAACATAACCGGATGAAGATTGGATTGACCAACTCGTCAATTATTTTGGACGACTTGGCGGTTTAATTAGGCAAAAAGCAACGATTGATTTTGATTTCGGCATGATTTCCCTCGCGATTGTCAGGCTTATCGAATCCAAACAACTCAATCGAAACTACTTTAAAGCCGTTAATCGCTTTTTAATTGTTTCTTTTAGATGTCCAGATGGTCGAATTTTGCACCAAGCACCATACGGTTGTGATCATGTCTTATTTATGAAAGGAATTGCTCTTTTGGGACAAGAATGACTCAAACAAAGTCGGATGAAGATTTGATCGACATGGTCGTCGTTTCTTTTGGACGTGTTAACGGTCTAATTTGCCACAAAGCAAAGAACGATTCTAATTATGGCACGATTTTTCGAGGAATGGGTCTTTTTGATTCAAAATAACACAAACCAAACAAGTTTAAAATCGTTGATGGCATCCTAATTGTTTCCTTTAGCTGTCAAGACGGGCGAATTTTGCACAAAGCACCATACGGTTGTGATCATATACGATTTGTGAAAGGAAATGCTCTTTCTAAATTCGAACGACTCAAACATAACAGGATGAAGATTGGATTGACCAACTCGTCAATTCTTTTGGACGACTTGGCGGTCTAATTAGGCAAAAAGCAACGATTGATTTTGATTTCGGCATTATTTCCCTCACGATTGTCGGCGTTATCGAATCCAAACAATTCAATCGAAACTACTTTAAAGCCGTTAATCGCTTTTTTATTGTTTCTTTTAGATGTCCAGATGGTCGAATTCTGCACCAAGCACCATACGGTTGTGATCATGTATTATTTATGAAAGGAATTCCTCTTTTCGGACCAGAATAACTCAAACGAAGCCGAATGAAGATTGGATCAACATTCTTGTCGTTTATTTTGGACATCTTGACCGTCTAATTTTACAGAAAGCAACAAACGATTCTGATTATGGCACAATCTCTCTACGGATGGGACTTTTCGTATCAAAACCACTCATACCAAACAATTTTAAAATCGTTGATGGCATGCTAGTTGCTTCTTTTAGATGTCAAGACGGTCGAATTTGGCACAAAGGAGCATACGGTTGTGATCATCAATGACTTGCGCAAGTAATTGCTCTTTCTGAATCCGAACGACTCAAACATAACAAGATAAAAATCGGATTGACCACCATGTCGATTCTTTTGGACGTCTTGATGCTTTAATTTGGCAAAAAGCAACGAATTATTTTGATTTCGGCACGATTTCTCTTGGAATTGTCCTTTCTGAGTCCAAACAACTCAATCGAAACTAGTTTAAAATCATTAATGGCATGCAAATTATTTCTTTTAGATCTCCAGATGGTCGAATTTTGCACCAAGCACCGCACGGTTGTTATCATGTATGATTTTTGCAGCGAATTGCTCTTTTCGGACAAGAATGACTCAAACAAAGTCGGATGAAGATTTGATCGACATGGTCGTCGTTTCTTTTGGACATGTTAACGGTCTAATTTTCCACAAAGCGAAGATCGATTCTAATTATGGCACGATTTCTCGAGGAATAGGTCTTTTGATTCAAAATAGCACAAACCAAACAAGTTTAAAATCATGATGGCATCCTAATTGTTCGCTTTAGCTATCAAGACGGGCGAATTTTACACAAAGCACCATACGGTTGTGATCATATACGATTTGTGAAAGGAAATGCTCTTTCTAAATCCGAACGACTCAAACATAACCGGATGAAGATTGGATTGACCAACTCGTCAATTATTTTGGACGACTTGGCGGTTTAATTAGGCAAAAAGTAACGATTGATTTTGATTTCGGCATGATTTCCCTCGCGATTGTCAGGCTTATCGAATCCAAACAACTCAATCGAAACTACTTTAAAGCCGTTAATCGCTTTTTAATTGTTTCTTTGAGATGTCCAGATGGTCGAATTTTGCACCAAGCACCATACGGTTGTGATCATGTATTATTTATGAAAGGAATTGCTCTTTTGGGACAAGAATGACTCAAACAAAGTCGGATGAAGATTTGATCGACATGGTCGTTGTTTCTTTTGGACGTGTTAACGGTCTAATTTGCCACAAAGCAAAGAACGATTCTAATTATGGCACAATTTTTCGAGGAATGGGTCTTTTTGATTCAAAATAACACAAACCAAACAAGTTTAAAATCGTTGATGGCATCCTAATTGTTTCCTTTAGCTGTCAAGACGGGCGAATTTTGCACAAAGCACCATACGGTTGTGATCATATACGATTTGTGAAAGGAAATGCTCTTTCTAAATTCGAACGACTCAAACATAACAGGATGAAGATTGGATTGACCAACTCGTCAATTCTTTTGGACGACTTGGCGGTCTAATTAGGCAAAAAGCAACGATTGATTTTGATTTCGGCATTATTTCCCTCGCGATTGTCGGCGTTATCGAATCCAAACAATTCAATCGAAACTACTTTAAAGCCGTTAATCGCTTTTTTATTGTTTCTTTTAGATGTCCAGATGGTCGAATTCTGCACCAAGCACCATACGGTTGTGATCATGTATTATTTATGAAAGGAATTCCTCTTTTCGGACCAGAATAACTCAAACGAAGCCGAATGAAGATTGGATCAACATTCTTGTCGTTTATTTTGGACATCTTGACCGTCTAATTTGGCAGAAAGCAACAAACGATTCTGATTATGGCACAATCTCTCTACGGATGGGACTTTTCGTATCAAAACCACTCATACCAAACAATTTTAAAATCGTTGATGGCATGCTAGTTGCTTCTTTTAGATGTCAAGACGGTCGAATTTGGCACAAAGGAGCATACGGTTGTGATCATAAATGACTTGCGCAAGTAATTGCTCTTTCTGAATCCGAACGACTCAAACATAACAAGATAAAAATCGGATTGACCACCACGTCGATTCCTTTGGACGTCTTGATGCTTTAATTTGGCAAAAAGCAACGAATGATTTTGATTTCAGCACGATTTCTCTTGGAATTGTCCTTTCCGAATCCAAACAACTCAATCGAAACTAGTTTAAAATCATTAATGGCATGCAAATTATTTCTTTTAGATCTACAGATGGTCGAATTTTGCACCAAGCACCCCACGGTTGTGATCATGTATGATTTCTGCAAAGAATTGCTCTTTTCAGACAAGAATGACTCAAACAAAGTCGGATGAAGATTTGATCGACATGGTCGTCGTTTCTTTTGGACGTGTTAACGGTCAAATTTGCCACAAAGCAAAGAACGATTCTAATTATGGCACGATTTCTCGAGGAATGGGTCTTTTTGATTCAAAATAACACAAACCAAACAAGTTTAAAATCGTTGATGGCATCCTAATTGTTTCCTTTAGCTGTCAAGACGGGCGAATTTTACACAAAGCACCATACGGTTGTGATCATATACGATTTGTGAAAGGAAATGCTCTTTCTAAATCCGAACGACTCAAACATAACCGGATGAAGATTGGATTGACCAACTCGTCAATTATTTTGGACGACTTGGCGGTTTAATTAGGCAAAAAGCAACGATTGATTTTGATTTCGGCATGATTTCCCTCGCGATTGTCAGGCTTATCGAATCCAAACAACTCAATCGAAACTACTTTAAAGCCGTTAATCGCTTTTTAATTGTTTCTTTTAGATGTCCAGATGGTCGAATTTTGCACCAAGCACCATACGGTTGTGATCATGTCTTATTTATGAAAGGAATTGCTCTTTTGGGACAAGAATGACTCAAACAAAGTCGGATGAAGATTTGATCGACATGGTCGTCGTTTCTTTTGGACGTGTTAACGGTCTAATTTGCCACAAAGCAAAGAACGATTCTAATTATGGCACGATTTTTCGAGGAATGGGTCTTTTTGATTCAAAATAACACAAACCAAACAAGTTTAAAATCGTTGATGGCATCCTAATTGTTTCCTTTAGCTGTCAAGACGGGCGAATTTTGCACAAAGCACCATACGGTTGTGATCATATACGATTTGTGAAAGGAAATGCTCTTTCTAAATTCGAACGACTCAAACATAACAGGATGAAGATTGGATTGACCAACTCGTCAATTCTTTTGGACGACTTGGCGGTCTAATTAGGCAAAAAGCAACGATTGATTTTGATTTCGGCATTATTTCCCTCACGATTGTCGGCGTTATCGAATCCAAACAATTCAATCGAAACTACTTTAAAGCCGTTAATCGCTTTTTTATTGTTTCTTTTAGATGTCCAGATGGTCGAATTCCGCACCAAGCACCATACGGTTGTGATCATGTATTATTTATGAAAGGAATTCCTCTTTTCGGACCAGAATAACTCAAACGAAGCCGAATGAAGATTGGATCAACATTCTTGTCGTTTATTTTGGACATCTTGACCGTCTAATTTTACAGAAAGCAACAAACGATTCTGATTATGGCACAATCTCTCTACGGATGGGACTTTTCGTATCAAAACCACTCATACCAAACAATTTTAAAATCGTTGATGGCATGCTAGTTGCTTCTTTTAGATGTCAAGACGGTCGAATTTGGCACAAAGGAGCATACGGTTGTGATCATCAATGACTTGCGCAAGTAATTGCTCTTTCTGAATCCGAACGACTCAAACATAACAAGATAAAAATCGGATTGACCACCATGTCGATTCTTTTGGACGTCTTGATGCTTTAATTTGGCAAAAAGCAACGAATTATTTTGATTTCGGCACGATTTCTCTTGGAATTGTCCTTTCTGAGTCCAAACAACTCAATCGAAACTAGTTTAAAATCATTAATGGCATGCAAATTATTTCTTTTAGATCTCCAGATGGTCGAATTTTGCACCAAGCACCGCACGGTTGTTATCATGTATGATTTTTGCAGCGAATTGCTCTTTTCGGACAAGAATGACTCAAACAAAGTCGGATGAAGATTTGATCGACATGGTCGTCGTTTCTTTTGGACATGTTAACGGTCTAATTTTCCACAAAGCGAAGATCGATTCTAATTATGGCACGATTTCTCGAGGAATAGGTCTTTTGATTCAAAATAGCACAAACCAAACAAGTTTAAAATCATGATGGCATCCTAATTGTTTGCTTTAGCTATCAAGACGGGCGAATTTTACACAAAGCACCATACGGTTGTGATCATATACGATTTGTGAAAGGAAATGCTCTTTCTAAATCCGAACGACTCAAACATAACCGGATGAAGATTGGATTGACCAACTCGTCAATTATTTTGGACGACTTGGCGGTTTAATTAGGCAAAAAGTAACGATTGATTTTGATTTCGGCATGATTTCCCTCGCGATTGTCAGGCTTATCGAATCCAAACAACTCAATCGAAACTACTTTAAAGCCGTTAATCGCTTTTTAATTGTTTCTTTGAGATGTCCAGATGGTCGAATTTTGCACCAAGCACCATACGGTTGTGATCATGTATTATTTATGAAAGGAATTGCTCTTTTGGGACAAGAATGACTCAAACAAAGTTGGATGAAGATTTGATCGACATGGTCGTTGTTTCTTTTGGACGTGTTAACGGTCTAATTTGCCACAAAGCAAAGAACGATTCTAATTATGGCACAATTTTTCGAGGAATGGGTCTTTTTGATTCAAAATAACACAAACCAAACAAGTTTAAAATCGTTGATGGCATCCTAATTGTTTCCTTTAGCTGTCAAGACGGGCGAATTTTGCACAAAGCACCATACGGTTGTGATCATATACGATTTGTGAAAGGAAATGCTCTTTCTAAATTCGAACGACTCAAACATAACAGGATGAAGATTGGATTGACCAACTCGTCAATTCTTTTGGACGACTTGGCGGTCTAATTAGGCAAAAAGCAACGATTGATTTTGATTTCGGCATTATTTCCCTCGCGATTGTCGGCGTTATCGAATCCAAACAATTCAATCGAAACTACTTTAAAGCCGTTAATCGCTTTTTTATTGTTTCTTTTAGATGTCCAGATGGTCGAATTCTGCACCAAGCACCATACGGTTGTGATCATGTATTATTTATGAAAGGAATTCCTCTTTTCGGACCAGAATAACTCAAACGAAGCCGAATGAAGATTGGATCAACATTCTTGTCGTTTATTTTGGACATCTTGACCGTCTAATTTGGCAGAAAGCAACAAACGATTCTGATTATGGCACAATCTCTCTACGGATGGGACTTTTCGTATCAAAACCACTCATACCAAACAATTTTAAAATCGTTGATGGCATGCTAGTTGCTTCTTTTAGATGTCAAGACGGTCGAATTTGGCACAAAGGAGCATACGGTTGTGATCATAAATGACTTGCGCAAGTAATTGCTCTTTCTGAATCCGAACGACTCAAACATAACAAGATAAAAATCGGATTGACCACCACGTCGATTCTTTTGGACGTCTTGATGCTTTAATTTGGCAAAAAGCAACGAATGATTTTGATTTCAGCACGATTTCTCTTGGAATTGTCCTTTCCGAATCCAAACAACTCAATCGAAACTAGTTTAAAATCATTAATGGCATGCAAATTATTTCTTTTAGATCTACAGATGGTCGAATTTTGCACCAAGCACCCCACGGTTGTGATCATGTATGATTTCTGCAAAGAATTGCTCTTTTCAGACAAGAATGACTCAAACAAAGTCGGATGAAGATTTGATCGACATGGTCGTCGTTTCTTTTGGACGTGTTAACGGTCTAATTTGCCACAAAGCAAAGAACGATTCTAATTATGGCACGATTTCTCGAGGAATGGGTCTTTTTGATTCAAAATAACACAAACCAAACAAGTTTAAAATCGTTGATGGCATCCTAATTGTTTCCTTTAGCTGTCAGGACGGGCGAATTTTGCACAAAGCACCATACGGTTGTGATCATATACGATTTGTGAAAGGAAATGCTCTTTCTAAATCCGAACGACTCAAACATAACCGGATGAAGATTGGATTGACCAACTCGTCAATTATTTTGGACGACTTGGCGGTCTAATTAGGCAAAAAGCAACGATTGATTTTGATTTCGGCATTATTTGCCTCGCGATTGTCGGCCTTATCGAATCCAAACAACTCAATCGAAACTACTTTAAAGCCATTAATCGCTTTTTAATTGTTTCTTTCAGATGTCCAGATGGTCGAATTTTGCACCAAGCACCATACGGTTGTGATCATGTATTATCTATGAAAGGAATTGCTCTTTTCGGACCAGAATAACTCAAACGAAGCCGAATAAAGATTGGATCAACATTCTTGTCATTTATTTTGGACGTCTTGACCGTCTAATTTGGCAGAAAGCGACAAACGATTCTGATTATGGCACAATCTCTCTACGGATGGGGCTTTTCGTATCAAAACCACTCATACCAAACAATTTTAAAATCATTGATGGCATGCTAGTTGCTTCTTTTAGATGTCAAGACGGTCGAATTTGGCACAAAGGAGCATACGGTTGTGATCATAAATGACTTGCGCAAGTAATTGCTCTTTCTGAATCCGAACGACTCAACCATAACAAGATAAATATCGGATTGACCACCACGTCGATTCTTTTGGACGTCTTGATGCTTTAATTTGGCAAAAAGCAACGAATGATTTTGATTTCGGCACGATTTCCCTTGGAATTGTCCTTTCCGAATCAAAACAACTCAATCGAAACTAGTATAAAATCATTAATGGCATGCAAATTATTTCTTTTAGATCTCCAGATGGTCGAATTTTGCACCAAGCACCACACGGTTGTGATCATGTATGATTTCTACAAAGAATTGCTCTTTTCAGACAAGAATGACTCAAACAAAGTCGGATGAAGATTTGATCGACATGGTCATCATTTCTTTTGGACGTGTTAACGGTCTAATTTGCCAGAAAGCAAAGAACGATTCTAATTATGGCACGATTTCTCGAGGAAGGGGTCTTTTTGATTCAAAATAACACAAACCAAACAAGTTTAAAATCGTTGATGGCATCCTAATTGTTTCCTTTAGCTGTCAAGACGGGCGAATTTTACACAAAGCACCATACGGTTGTGATCATATACGATTTGTGAAAGGAAATGCTCTTTCTAAATCCGAACGACTCAAACATAACCGGATGAAGATTGGATTGACCAACTCGTCAATTATTTTGGACGACTTGGCGGTTTAATTAGGCAAAAAGCAACGATTGATTTTGATTTCGGCATGATTTCCCTCGCGATTGTCAGGCTTATCGAATCCAAACAACTCAATCGAAACTACTTTAAAGCCGTTAATCGCTTTTTAATTGTTTCTTTTAGATGTCCAGATGGTCGAATTTTGCACCAAGCACCATACGGTTGTGATCATGTCTTATTTATGAAAGGAATTGCTATTTTGGGACAAGAATGACTCAAACAAAGCCGAATGAAGATTGGATCAACATTCTTGTCGTTTATTTTGGACATCTTGACCGTCTAATTTGGCAGAAAGCAACAAACGATTTTGATTATGGCACAATCTCTCTACGGATGGGACTTTTCGTATCAAAACCACTCATACCAAACAATTTTAAAATCGTTGATGGCATGCTAGTTGCTTCTTTTAGATGTCAAGACGGTCGAATTTGGCACAAAGGAGCATACGGTTGTGATCATAAATGACTTGCGCAAGTAATTGCTCTTTCTGAATCCGAACGACTCAAACATAACAAGATAAAAATCGGATTGACCACCATGTCGATTCTTTTGGACGTCTTGATGCTTTAATTTGGCAAAAGGCAACGAATGATTTTGATTTCAGCACGATTTCTCTTGGAATTGTCCTTTCCGAATCCAAACAACTCAATCGAAACTAGTTTAAAATCATTAATGGCATGCAAATTATTTCTTTTAGATCTCCAGATGGTCGAATTTTGCACCAAGCACCCCACGGTTGTGATCATGTATGATTTCTGCAAAGAATTGCTCTTTTCAGACAAGAATGACTCAAACAAAGTCGGATGAAGATTTGATCGACATGGTCGTCGTTTCTTTTGGACGTGTTAACGGTCTAATTTGCCACAAAGCAAAGAACGATTCTAATTATGGCACGATTTCTCGAGGAATGGGTCTTTTTGATTCAAAATAACACAAACCAAACAAGTTTAAAATCGTTGATGGCATCCTAATTGTTTCCTTTAGCTGTCAGGACGGGCGAATTTTGCACAAAGCACCATACGGTTGTGATCATATACGATTTGTCACGCCCCGGAACCCGGACTGCCGGGACTCCCCCGGACCGACCCGAATCCCGAGTGTGAACCCGTGAGATCACCCTCACGATATAACCATCACCTGATCATACAATCTCAATTTCCTATTATTTTCACAAAAATTAGACATGACCCATTCTATTAAATCAGATCCTGATATGTCATTCCTGCTTTAAATTCAAATGGACACTTATGGGCACGTGTCCCCCCAGCATTTATATCTAACAATCAAAATGGACACTTCTGGGCACGTGTCCCCCCAGCATTTCTACAACATACATAATCATGACATCTGGAATAATCATCAAGTGAACACTTTTATCATCATCCATAATTGTTCTAATCTGAACACCAACATTAAAAGCATAATGTCCATAAACAATATCTCAAAATAGAAATCTCTTTATACATGTCTAAGCGCATCATGTCCACATCTCGGACGCGCATAACACAAAAATGTCAAAAATAAGAGATCTTTCTAACTCTAGTCCAACTCACGATTGCACACCGCCAACCATCTCCTTGTCATATCCTGAAAGTGTTAGTGTAGGGGGATGAGCAATTTTCAACGGGCTCAAGGTAATACGTTGTGCAATCCGTCCAAATTCATATCTCATATCAACGCATAAACACAATCAACACGCACCGCTTAACTACGTGTCATGCTTCCTAGCATTCTAGTCCAAAGACCGAAACTTTCACTTCACATGGCATAGACATCAAGATGCATGACTATCACAAAATTTTCAATTTCATACATGCAATAATGCACAGTCTCATCATATCTATAACATATGACCAAATGGGATTTAAACACAAGTTTAACGGAATTATCATAAAACTCACATTTCTACTCATTTCTTTCAAATCGTGGCATATGCATCAAATGTAACTTGACAACCACATAATTTCAATCCATGCATAAAGCACATTCTCCATCATATAAGTGGCATATGACATTTCAAATCGGATAAATATCCACACGAGTCATGTAATTTCACATAAGTTACACATAAGACTCAACACACTCTCTCGGATTTGGTTCACACTCACACACACACACGAGATACGTACCGAAGTCCCATATCTCAAACTCTTGGTTATTTCGGGCTACTAACCCATCCGGTTACCACCCACTTGCGCAAGGTAGAGGTCTTTCAACCCCAAGGGGATATGTTCCCCCTCTATTTTCCATGAGCCACTTCCGAGACACACCCCACACTCACACAAAATATTTCACATTTTGCACACACATTCACAAGTTAGATGCATTGCACCCATTGAATGTCCTAATACAATTCTAGTATGTCACACAAGAATCATAAGACATAAGAACAAGCTTATTTCTCAAAACTCGGTTTTCATCATTTTTTTCCAAAAATCTGTACATGTCATACATATACCATTTTGCATGTAATATCATTTCATGCATTTTAACACATAGACCACTCTTTTCAACACAAAAGAAACTCATTCATCTTCTTGCAAAGCACAAATTTTAAACCAAGGGTCCATATATGCATACCTGTCACATAAGGTATATTCAACAATTCATGCGATTTAAATCATACATCAATTTAAATCAAAGATTATGTCTCAATTTTCATTTAATCGCAAATAACATAAAAACATATACTTTATGTCATTAACATGAAATTAAACTTGGAATGAAAAATACAACGCACACCCCCTACCTCAATTTGGAGTGATAACTCCAAAAATCTCCAATTTTCGAGAAGGCTGAAAAGATCATCCATTGCTATACCGGAATTGTTTTACACGTCCTTGCGTATCCAAAGTCCATAGGAAGCTGAACTTAAATCTGAGTTTCAAGCCCCAATCCAAACACCATTCATAATGAGTCCAATTCACAAACCATGTTCAGCCCTAATTTAATTTAATCGGAAACCAAACCCAAATCCTTAGGCCCAATTCTTTCATCACCACAAACCAAATTCAAGACCCCAATTTAATTGTGCAAGCCCATTACCGTCTAAGCCCCAAGCAAAATTAGGCCAATTTATTTAAGCCCAAAATTAAATTCAAGCCAACCCAATTTTTGAATTTAATTGGCCCATTCCAATTAATCCAATATAAACAGGCCCAATCCCAAACCAAACGATCATACAAGACCCACTGTCCAGACCCATGTAACTAGCCCATGAAACTACTCCAATCAATCGGCCCAAATCCAATTTAGCAGCCCATATATACATAATCAACTTGAGACCAACTACTAAGCCAAATTCATGGCTGCCCAAACAAGGCCCAAACGTCACAATTTACCAACCCATTTAACTTATACAGTTGCTACCCACAACCATATCTTCTGGCCAAACCACCTAGTCACACCAAACATCCATTAAAGACCCAAATCCATGCCAAATACACCCATCTTCCATCACCATAGGCTGCCACTAGTCAGCCGAAGACCCAAGCAAAGCCACCATCTCACGGCTTCCTCTATCCGCCACCACCATTACGGTAGTTCATGGAAGCCCGCCACCTCAAGCCCCTTGCCGGACAGCCCGAAGCCGTCAAACAGGCAGCCCAAGCTACTGCCGAGCACCACCAGCTGCAACTCCTTTCCACAGCCGCGAACCATCATCGCCGGAACCACTGTCAAAGTTCAGCCCCACACTGTCGGCCTTCATCTCCTTCACCAAACAACCACCAAGGCAGCCCGAATAGCCACCATTCACCATTGATGTCGGCCACCAAAACTGGCTGTCCAAACAGCCGTGAGAACCAGTCCCACTACCGAAAAAACCATGAACAACCACCTGCTACTTGCACCACTTCCGGCACCTCAACCAGCAACCAACATCCCTGCTGAACGGACCAACCAAACCCAGCCGAGTCCACCTCCTCGGCACACTGCAACCCAGCCACCAACAGAGCTTCCTTCAAGCCCGAGACCACCGTGTTCCACCACACCTCAGCCCGCCGAAGCTGCCACCGGCCAGCACCTACAGCCGAGCCAACCACTAACCAGCAACCAGTCAAGAGACCCACCAAGTTCATCCCTCAGCTGAACCACCTTAAACCACCAGCCGTGAGCTCTTCTTCTCTCTTGGCTTCGGGTTCTCCTTCTCTCCCTCTAACTCAAGCTTTCTCTCTCTAAAGCTCTCTCTCTCTCTCTCTCTACACTTCCCTTCTTCCTTCTTCTTCTCCTCGGCTTCTCTCTCTTCTTCTCTTTTTCTTTTCTTTCTTTTTTTTTTTCTTTTCTTTTCCTTTTCTCTTCCCAGCCGACAGCCCACCTACTTCTCTCATTTCAATCTTATCTTCTTTCTCTTTTCTCCTACTTTTTCTCCTCTCCACATGTTTCCTACACCATCTACATCCACATATTATTATATATATATATATATATATATATATATATATATGTACATAACATATACATAATACTACATGTTTCTAATACACATACATATACATACTATAATACATATGCATATTATACCTCATACATACACATATGTATATAACTACACATGCCCATCCACATATATTTATAATTAAATATAAATATATTGATCTAATATATATATATATATACATCTCCATATTTATATATATACCTATAAATCCTCCACACATACCCTAATTCCACGTATGAAACTCTCTCTCCATCTTTATATATATATATCCACACTTTTCCAAAATTAATTAATTCGAAAAAAAGAAACCCGGTCCAAAATTAGTTCGAAACCGGCCAAAAATAAACCGGTCCTTACACGATTTGTGAAAGGAAATGCTCTTTCTAAATCCGAACGACTCAAACATAACCGGATGAAGATTGGATTGACCAACTCGTCAATTATTTTGGACGACTTGGCGGTCTAATTAGGCAAAAAGCAACGATTGATTTTGATTTCGGCATTATTTGCCTCGCGATTGTCGGCCTTATCGAATCCAAACAACTCAATCGAAACTACTTTAAAGCCATTAATCGCTTTTTAATTGTTTCTTTCAGATGTCCAGATGGTCGAATTTTGCACCAAGCACCATACGGTTGTGATCATGTATTATCTATGAAAGGAATTGCTCTTTTCGGACCAGAATAACTCAAACGAAGCCGAATGAAGATTGGATCAACATTCTTGTCATTTATTTTGGACGTCTTGACCGTCTAATTTGGCAGAAAGCGACAAACGATTCTGATTATGGCACAATCTCTCTACGGATGGGGCTTTTCGTATCAAAACCACTCATACCAAACAATTTTAAAATCATTGATGGCATGCTAGTTGCTTCTTTTAGATGTCAAGACGGTCGAATTTGGCACAAAGGAGCATACGGTTGTGATCATAAATGACTTGCGCAAGTAATTGCTCTTTCTGAATCCGAACGACTCAACCATAACAAGATAAATATCGGATTGACCACCACGTCGATTCTTTTGGACGTCTTGATGCTTTAATTTGGCAAAAAGCAACGAATGATTTTGATTTCGGCACGATTTCTCTTGGAATTGTCCTTTCCGAATCCAAACAACTCAATCGAAACTAGTATAAAATCATTAATGGCATGCAAATTATTTCTTTTAGATCTCCAGATGGTCGAATTTTGCACCAAGCACCACACGGTTGTGATCATGTATGATTTCTGCAAAGAATTGCTCTTTTCAGACAAGAATGACTCAAACAAAGTCGGATGAAGATTTGATCGACATGGTCGTCGTTTCTTTTGGACGTGTTAACGGTCTAATTTGCCACAAAGCAAAGAACGATTCTAATTATGGCACGATTTCTCGAGGAAGGGGTCTTTTTGATTCAAAATAACACAAACCAAACAAGTTTAAAATCGTTGATGGCATCCTAATTGTTTCCTTTAGCTGTCAAGACGGGCGAATTTTGCACAAAGCACCATACGGTTGTGATCATATACGATTTGTGAAAGGAAATGCTCTTTCTAAATCCGAACGACTCAAACATAACAGGATGAAGATTGGATTGACCAACTCGACAATTTTTTTGGACGACTTGGCGGTTTAATTAGGCAAAAAGAAAGGATTGATTTTGATTTCGGCATGATTTCCCTCGCGATTGTCGTCCTTATCGAATCCAAACAACTCAATCGAAACTACTTTAAAGCCATTAATCACTTTTTAATTGTTTCTTTTAGATGTCCAGATGGTCAAATTTTGCACCAAGCACCATACGGTTGTGATCATGTATTATTTATGAAAGGAATAGCTCTTTCCAGACCAGAATAACTCAAATGAAGCCGAATGAAGATTGGATCAACATTCTTGTCGTTTATTTTGGACTTCTTGACCGTCTAATTTGGCAGAAAGTAACAAACGATTCTGATTATGGCACGATCTCTCTACGGATGGGGCTTTTCGTATCAAAACTACTCATACCAAACAATTTTAAAATCGGTGATGGCATGCTAGTTGCTTCTTTTAGATGTCAAGACGGTCGAATTTGGCACAAAGGAGCATACGGTTGTGATCATAAATGACTTGCGCAAGTAATTGCTCTTTCTGAATCCGAACGACTCAACCATAACAAGATAAATATCGGATTGACCACCACGTCGATTCTTTTGGACGTCTTGATGCTTTAATTTGGCAAAAAGCAACGAATGATTTTGATTTCGGCACGATTTCTCTTGGAATTGTCCTTTCCGAATCCAAACAACTCAATCGAAACTAGTATAAAATCATTAATGGCATGCAAATTATTTCTTTTAGATCTCCAGATGGTCGAATTTTGCACCAAGCACCACACGGTTGTGATCATGTATGATTTCTGCAAAGAATTGCTCTTTTCAGACAAGAAT
This sequence comes from Cornus controversa, assembly GCA_026545225.1. Classification (NCBI taxonomy): domain Eukaryota; kingdom Viridiplantae; phylum Streptophyta; class Magnoliopsida; order Cornales; family Cornaceae; genus Cornus; species Cornus controversa. Next base: position 4,463,856 of record CM048854.1, on the reverse strand, counting down.
GACTCAAACAAAGTCGGATGAAGATTTGATCGACATGGTCATCGTTTCTTTTGGACGTGTTAACGGTCTAATTTGCCAAAAAGCAAAGAACGATTCTAATTATGGCACGATTTCTCGAGGAAGGGGTCTTTTTGATTTAAAATAACACAAACCAAACAAGTTTAAAATCGTTGATGGCATCCTAATTGTTTCCTTTAGCTGTCAAGACGGGCGAATTTTACACAAAGCACCATACGGTTGTGATCATATACGATTTGTGAAAGGAAATGCTCTTTCTAAATCCGAACGACTCAAACATAACCGGATGAAGATTGGATTGACCAACTCGTCAATTATTTTGGACGACTTGGCGGTTTAATTAGGCAAAAAGCAACGATTGATTTTGATTTCGGCATGATTTCCCTCGCGATTGTCAGGCTTATCGAATCCAAACAACTCAATCGAAACTACTTTAAAGCCGTTAATCGCTTTTTAATTGTTTCTTTTAGATGTCCAGATGGTCGAATTTTGCACCAAGCACCATACGGTTGTGATCATGTCTTATTTATGAAAGGAATTGCTCTTTTGGGACAAGAATGACTCAAACAAAGTCGGATGAAGATTTGATCGACATGGTCGTCGTTTCTTTTGGACGTGTTAACGGTCTAATTTGCCACAAAGCAAAGAACGATTCTAATTATGGCACGATTTTTCGAGGAATGGGTCTTTTTGATTCAAAATAACACAAACCAAACAAGTTTAAAATCGTTGATGGCATCCTAATTGTTTCCTTTAGCTGTCAGGACGGGCGAATTTTGCACAAAGCACCATACGGTTGTGATCATATACGATTTGTGAAAGGAAATGCTCTTTCTAAATCCGAACGACTCAAACATAACCGGATGAAGATTGGATTGACCAACTCGTCAATTATTTTGGACGACTTGGCGGTTTAATTAGGCAAAAAGCAACGATTGATTTTGATTTCGGCATTATTTCCCTCGCGATTGTCAGGCTTATCGAATCCAAACAACTCAATCGAAACTACTTTAAAGCCGTTAATCGCTTTTTAATTGTTTCTTTTAGATGTCCAGATGGTCGAATTTTGCACCAAGCACCATACGGTTGTGATCATGTCTTATTTATGAAAGGAATTGCTCTTTTGGGACAAGAATGACTCAAACAAAGCCGAATGAAGATTGGATCAACATTCTTGTCGTTTATTTTGGATATCTTGACCGTCTAATTTGGCAGAAAGCAACAAACGATTCTGATTATGGCACAATCTCTCTACGGATGGGACTTTTCGTATCAAAACCACTCATACCAAACAATTTTAAAATCGTTGATGGCATGCTAGTTGCTTCTTTTAGATGTCAAGACGGTCGAATTTGGCATAAAGGAGCATACGGTTGTGATCATAAATGACTTGCGCAAGTAATTGCTCTTTCTGAATCCGAACGACTCAAACATAACAAGATAAAAATCGGATTGACCACCATGTCGATTCTTTTGGACGTCTTGATGCTTTAATTTGGCAAAAGGCAACGAATGATTTTGATTTCAGCACGATTTCTCTTGGAATTGTCCTTTCCGAATCCAAACAACTCAATCGAAACTAGTTTAAAATCATTAATGGCATGCAAATTATTTCTTTTAGATCTCCAGATGGTCGAATTTTGCACCAAGCACCCCACGGTTGTGATCAAGTATGATTTCTGCAAAGAATTGCTCTTTTCAGACAAGAATGACTCAAACAAAGTCGGATGAAGATTTGATCGACATGGTCGTCGTTTCTTTTGGACGTGTTAACGGTCTAATTTGCCACAAAGCAAAGAACGATTCTAATTATGGCACGATTTCTCGAGGAATGGGTCTTTTTGATTCAAAATAACACAAACCAAACAAGTTTAAAATCGTTGATGGCATCCTAATTGTTTCCTTTAGCTGTCAAGACGGGCGAATTTTGCATAAAGCACCATACGGTTGTGATCATATACGATTTGTGAAAGGAAATGCTCTTTCTAAATCCGAACGACTCAAACATAACCGGATGAAGATTGGATTGACCAACTCGTCAATTATTTTGGACGACTTGGCGGTCTAATTAGGCAAAAAGCAACGATTGATTTTGATTTCGGCATTATTTCCCTCGCGATTGTCGGCCTTATCGAATCCAAACAACTCAATCGAAAGTACTTTAAAGCCATTAATCGCTTTTTAATTGTTTCTTTCAGATGTCCAGATGGTCAAATTTTGCACCAAGCACCATACGGTTGTGATCATGTATTATTTATGAAAGGAATTGCTCTTTTCGGACCAGAATAACTCAAACGAATCCGAATGAAGATTGGATCAACATTCTTGTCATTTATTTTGGACGTCTTGACCGTCTCATTTGGCAGAAAATGACAAACGATTCTGATTATGGCACAATCTCTCTACGGATGGGGCTTTTCGTATCAAAACCACTCATACCAAACAATTTTAAAATCATTGATGGCATGCTAGTTGCTTCTTTTAGATGTCAAGACGGTCGAATTTGGCACAAAGGAGCATACGGTTGTGATCATAAATGACTTGCGCAAGTAATTGCTCTTTCTGAATCCGAACGACTCAACCATAACAAGATAAATATCGGATTGACCACCACGTCGATTCTTTTGGACGTCTTGATGCTTTAATTTGGCAAAAAGCAACGAATGATTTTGATTTCGGCACGATTTCTCTTGGAATTGTCCTTTCTGAATCCAAACAACTCAATTGAAACTAGTATAAAATCATTAATGGCATGCAAATTATTTCTTTTAGATCTCCAGATGGTCGAATTTTGCACCAAGCACCACACGGTTGTGATCATGTATGATTTCTGCAAAGAATTGCTCTTTTCAGACAAGAATGACTCAAACAAAGTCGGATGAAGATTTGATCGACATGGTCGTCGTTTCTTTTGGACGTGTTAACGGTCTAATTTGCCACAAAGCAAAGAACGATTCTAATTATGGCACGATTTCTCGAGGAATGGGTCTTTTTGATTCAAAATAACACAAACCAAACAAGTTTGAAATCGTTGATGGCATCCTAATTGTTTCCTTTAGCTGTCAGGACGGGCGAATTTTGCACAAAGCACCATACGGTTGTGATCATATACGATTTGTGAAAGGAAATGCTCTTTCTAAATCCGAACGACTCAAACATAACAGGATGAAGATTGGATTGACCAACTCGACAATTCTTTTGGACGACTTGGCGGTTTAATTAGGCAAAAAGTAAGGATTGATTTTGATTTCGGCATGATTTCCCTCGCGATTGTCGGCCTTATCGAATCCAAACAACTCAATCGAAAGTACTTTAAAGCCATTAATCGCTTTTTAATTGTTTCTTTCAGATGTCCAGATGGTCAAATTTTGCACCAAGCACCATACGGTTGTGATCATGTATTATTTATGAAAGGAATTGCTCTTTTCGGACCAGAATAACTCAAACGAATCCGAATGAAGATTGGATCAACATTCTTGTCATTTATTTTGGACGTCTTGACCGTCTCATTTGGCAGAAAATGACAAACGATTCTGATTATGGCACAATCTCTCTACGGATGGGGCTTTTCGTATCAAAACCACTCATACCAAACAATTTTAAAATCATTGATGGCATGCTAGTTGCTTCTTTTAGATGTCAAGACGGTCGAATTTGGCACAAAGGAGCATACGGTTGTGATCATAAATGACTTGCGCAAGTAATTGCTCTTTCTGAATCCGAACGACTCAACCATAACAAGATAAATATCGGATTGACCACCACGTCGATTCTTTTGGACGTCTTGATGCTTTAATTTGGCAAAAAGCAACGAATGATTTTGATTTCGGCACGATTTCTCTTGGAATTGTCCTTTCCGAATCCAAACAACTCAATCGAAACTAGTATAAAATCATTAATGGCATGCAAATTATTTCTTTTAGATCTCCAGATGGTCGAATTTTGCACCAAGCACCACACGGTTGTGATCATGTATGATTTCTGCAAAGAATTGCTCTTTTCAGACAAGAATGACTCAAACAAAGTCGGATGAAGATTTGATCGACATGGTCATCGTTTCTTTTGGACGTGTTAACGGTCTAATTTGCCAAAAAGCAAAGAACGATTCTAATTATGGCACGATTTCTCGAGGAAGGGGTCTTTTTGATTCAAAATAACACAAACCAAACAAGTTTAAAATCGTTGATGGCATCCTAATTGTTTCCTTTAGCTGTCAAGACGGGCGAATTTTGCACAAAGCACCATACGGTTGTGATCATATACGATTTGTGAAAGGAAATGCTCTTTCTAAATCCGAACGACTCAAACATAACAGGATGAAGATTGGATTGACCAACTCGACAATTCTTTTGGACGACTTGGCGGTTTAATTAGGCAAAAAGTAAGGATTGATTTTGATTTCGGCATGATTTCCCTCGCGATTGTCGGCCTTATCGAATCCAAACAACTCAATCGAAAGTACTTTAAAGCCATTAATCGCTTTTTAATTGTTTCTTTCAGATGTCCAGATGGTCAAATTTTGCACCAAGCACCATACGGTTGTGATCATGTATTATTTATGAAAGGAATTGCTCTTTTCGGACCAGAATAACTCAAACGAATCCGAATGAAGATTGGATCAACATTCTTGTCATTTATTTTGGACGTCTTGACCGTCTCATTTGGCAGAAAATGACAAACGATTCTGATTATGGCACAATCTCTCTACGGATGGGGCTTTTCGTATCAAAACCACTCATACCAAACAATTTTAAAATCATTGATGGCATGCTAGTTGCTTCTTTTAGATGTCAAGACGGTCGAATTTGGCACAAAGGAGCATACGGTTGTGATCATAAATGACTTGCGCAAGTAATTGCTCTTTCTGAATCCGAACGACTCAACCATAACAAGATAAATATCGGATTGACCACCACGTTGATTCTTTTGGACGTCTTGATGCTTTAATTTGGCAAAAAGTAACGAATGATTTTGATTTCGGCACGATTTCTCTTGGAATTGTCCTTTTCTGAGTCCAAACAACTCAATCGAAACTCGTATAAAATCATTAATGGCATGCAAATTATTTCTTTTAGATCTCCAGATGGTCGAATTTTGCACCAAGCACCACACGGTTGTGATCATGTATGATTTCTGCAAAGAATTGCTCTTTTCAGACAAGAATGACTCAAACAAAGTCGGATGAAGATTTGATCGACATGGTCGTCGTTTCTTTTGGACGTGTTAACGGTCTAATTTGCCACAAAGCAAAGAACGATTCTAATTATGGCACGATTTCTCGAGGAAGGGGTCTTTTTGATTCAAAATAACACAAACCAAACAAGTTTAAAATCGTTGATGGCATCCTAATTGTTTCCTTTAGCTGTCAAGACGGGCGAATTTTGCACAAAGCACCATACGGTTGTGATCATATACGATTTGTGAAAGGAAATGCTCTTTCTAAATCCGAACGACTCAAACATAACAGGATGAAGATTGGATTGACCAACTCGAAAATTTTTTTGGACGACTTGGCGGTTTAATTAGGCAAAAAGAAAGGATTGATTTTGATTTCGGCATGATTTCCCTCGCGATTGTCGGCCTTATCGAATCCAAACAACTCAATCGAAACTACTTTAAAGCCATTAATCACTTTTTAATTGTTTCTTTTAGATGTCCAGATGGTCAAATTTTGCACCAAGCACCATACGGTTGTGATCATGTATTATTTATGAAAGGAATAGCTCTTTCCAGACCAGAATAACTCAAATGAAGCCGAATGAAGATTGGATCAACATTCTTGTCGTTTATTTTGGACTTCTTGACCGTCTAATTTGGCAGAAAGTAACAAACGATTCTGATTATGGCACGATCTCTCTACGGATGGGGCTTTTCGTATCAAAACTACTCATACCAAACAATTTTAAAATCGGTGATGGCATGCTAGTTGCTTCTTTTAGATGTCAAGACGGTCGAATTTGGCACAAAGGAGCATACGGTTGTGATCATAAATGACTTGCGCAAGTAATTGCTCTTTCTGAATCCGAACGACTCAACCATAACAAGATAAATATCGGATTGACCACCACGTCGATTCTTTTGGACGTCTTGATGCTTTAATTTGGCAAAAAGCAACGAATGATTTTGATTTCGGCACGATTTCTCTTGGAATTGTCCTTTCCAAATCCAAACAACTCAATCGAAACTAGTATAAAATCATTAATGGCATGCAAATTATTTCTTTTAGATCTCCAGATGGTCGAATTTTGCACCAAGCACCACACGGTTGTGATCATGTATGATTTCTGCAAAGAATTGCTCTTTTCAGACAAGAATGACTCAAACAAAGTCGGATGAAGATTTGATCGACATGGTCATCGTTTCTTTTGGACGTGTTAACGGTCTAATTTGCCAAAAAGCAAAGAACGATTCTAATTATGGCACGATTTCTCGAGGAAGGGGTCTTTTTGATTCAAAATAACACAAACCAAACAAGTTTAAAATCGTTGATGGCATCCTAATTGTTTCCTTTAGCTGTCAAGACGGGCGAATTTTACACAAAGCACCATACGGTTGTGATCATATACGATTTGTGAAAGGAAATGCTCTTTCTAAATCCGAACGACTCAAACATAACCGGATGAAGATTGGATTGACCAACTCGTCAATTATTTTGGACGACTTGGCGGTTTAATTAGGCAAAAAGCAACGATTGATTTTGATTTCGGCATGATTTCCCTCGCGATTGTCAGGCTTATCGAATCCAAACAACTCAATCGAAACTACTTTAAAGCCGTTAATCGCTTTTTAATTGTTTCTTTTAGATGTCCAGATGGTCGAATTTTGCACCAAGCACCATACGGTTGTGATCATGTCTTATTTATGAAAGGAATTGCTCTTTTGGGACAAGAATGACTCAAACAAAGTCGGATGAAGATTTGATCGACATGGTCGTCGTTTCTTTTGGACGTGTTAACGGTCTAATTTGCCACAAAGCAAAGAACGATTCTAATTATGGCACGATTTTTCGAGGAATGGGTCTTTTTGATTCAAAATAACACAAACCAAACAAGTTTAAAATCGTTGATGGCATCCTAATTGTTTCCTTTAGCTGTCAAGACGGGCGAATTTTGCACAAAGCACCATACGGTTGTGATCATATACGATTTGTGAAAGGAAATGCTCTTTCTAAATTCGAACGACTCAAACATAACAGGATGAAGATTGGATTGACCAACTCGTCAATTCTTTTGGACGACTTGGCGGTCTAATTAGGCAAAAAGCAACGATTGATTTTGATTTCGGCATTATTTCCCTCGCGATTGTCGGCGTTATCGAATCCAAACAATTCAATCGAAACTACTTTAAAGCCGTTAATCGCTTTTTTATTGTTTCTTTTAGATGTCCAGATGGTCGAATTCTGCACCAAGCACCATACGGTTGTGATCATGTATTATTTATGAAAGGAATTCCTCTTTTCGGACCAGAATAACTCAAACGAAGCCGAATGAAGATTGGATCAACATTCTTGTCGTTTATTTTGGACATCTTGACCGTCTAATTTGGCAGAAAGCAACAAACGATTCTGATTATGGCACAATCTCTCTAAGGATGGGACTTTTCGTATCAAAACCACTCATACCAAACAATTTTAAAATCGTTGATGGCATGCTAGTTGCTTCTTTTAGATGTCAAGACGGTCGAATTTGGCATAAAGGAGCATACGGTTGTGATCATAAATGACTTGCGCAAGTAATTGCTCTTTCTGAATCCGAACGACTCAAACATAACAAGATAAAAATCGGATTGACCACCATGTCGATTCTTTTGGACGTCTTGATGCTTTAATTTGGCAAATGGCAACGAATGATTTTGATTTCAGCACGATTTCTCTTGGAATTGTCCTTTCCGAATCCAAACAACTCAATCGAAACTAGTTTAAAATCATTAATGGCATGCAAATTATTTCTTTTAGATCTCCAGATGGTCGAATTTTGCACCAAGCACCCCACGGTTGTGATCATGTATGATTTCTGCAAAGAATTGCTCTTTTCAGACAAGAATGACTCAAACAAAGTCGGATGAAGATTTGATCGACATGGTCGTCGTTTCTTTTGGACGTGTTAACGGTCTAATTTGCCACAAAGCAAAGAACGATTCTAATTATGGCACGATTTCTCGAGGAATGGGTCTTTTTGATTCAAAATAACACAAACCAAACAAGTTTAAAATCGTTGATGGCATCCTAATTGTTTCCTTTAGCTGTCAAGACGGGCGAATTTTGCACAAAGCACCATACGGTTGTGATCATATACGATTTGTGAAAGGAAATGCTCTTTCTAAATCCGAACGACTCAAACATAACCGGATGAAGATTGGATTGACCAACTCGTCAATTATTTTGGACGACTTGGCGGTCTAATTAGGCAAAAAGCAACGATTGATTTTGATTTCGGCATTATTTCCCTCGCGATTGTCGGCCTTATCGAATCCAAACAACTCAATCGAAAGTACTTTAAAGCCATTAATCGCTTTTTAATTGTTTCTTTCAGATGTCCAGATGGTCAAATTTTGCACCAAGCACCATACGGTTGTGATCATGTATTATTTATGAAAGGAATTGCTCTTTTCGGACCAGAATAACTCAAACGAATCCGAATGAAGATTGGATCAACATTCTTGTCATTTATTTTGGACGTCTTGACCGTCTCATTTGGCAGAAAATGACAAACGATTCTGATTATGGCACAATCTCTCTACGGATGGGGCTTTTCGTATCAAAACCACTCATACCAAACAATTTTAAAATCATTGATGGCATGCTAGTTGCTTCTTTTAGATGTCAAGACGGTCGAATTTGGCACAAAGGAGCATACGGTTGTGATCATAAATGACTTGCGCAAGTAATTGCTCTTTCTGAATCCGAACGACTCAACCATAACAAGATAAATATCGGATTGACCACCACGTCGATTCTTTTGGACGTCTTGATGCTTTAATTTGGCAAAAAGCAACGAATGATTTTGATTTCGGCACGATTTCTCTTGGAATTGTCCTTTCTGAATCCAAACAACTCAATCGAAACTAGTATAAAATCATTAATGGCATGCAAATTATTTCTTTTAGATCTCCAGATGGTCGAATTTTGCACCAAGCACCACATGGTTGTGATCATGTATGATTTCTGCAAAGAATTGCTCTTTTCAGACAAGAATGACTCAAACAAAGTCGGATGAAGATTTGATCGACATGGTCATCGTTTCTTTTGGACGTGTTAACGGTCTAATTTGCCAAAAAGCAAAGAACGATTCTAATTATGGCACGATTTCTCGAGGAAGGGGTCTTTTTGATTCAAAATAACACAAACCAAACAAGTTTAAAATCGTTGATGGCATCCTAATTGTTTCCTTTAGCTGTCAAGACGGGCGAATTTTACACAAAGCACCATACGGTTGTGATCATATACGATTTGTGAAAGGAAATGCTCTTTCTAAATCCGAACGACTCAAACATAACCGGATGAAGATTGGATTGACCAACTCGTCAATTATTTTGGACGACTTGGCGGTTTAATTAGGCAAAAAGCAACGATTGATTTTGATTTCGGCATGATTTCCCTCGCGATTGTCAGGCTTATCGAATCCAAACAACTCAATCGAAACTACTTTAAAGCCGTTAATCGCTTTTTAATTGTTTCTTTTAGATGTCCAGATGGTCGAATTTTGCACCAAGCACCATACGGTTGTGATCATGTCTTATTTATGAAAGGAATTGCTCTTTTGGGACAAGAATGACTCAAACAAAGTCGGATGAAGATTTGATCGACATGGTCGTCGTTTCTTTTGGACGTGTTAACGGTCTAATTTGCCACAAAGCAAAGAACGATTCTAATTATGGCACGATTTTTCGAGGAATGGGTCTTTTTGATTCAAAATAACACAAACCAAACAAGTTTAAAATCGTTGATGGCATCCTAATTGTTTCCTTTAGCTGTCAGGACGGGCGAATTTTGCACAAAGCACCATACGGTTGTGATCATATACGATTTGTGAAAGGAAATGCTCTTTCTAAATCCGAACGACTCAAACATAACCGGATGAAGATTGGATTGACCAACTCGTCAATTATTTTGGACGACTTGGCGGTTTAATTAGGCAAAAAGCAACGATTGATTTTGATTTCGGCATGATTTCCCTCGCGATTGTCAGGCTTATCGAATCCAAACAACTCAATCGAAACTACTTTAAAGCCGTTAATCGCTTTTTAATTGTTTCTTTTAGATGTCCAGATGGTCGAATTTTGCACCAAGCACCATACGGTTGTGATCATGTGTGATTTATGAAAGAATTGCTCCTTTCGGACCAAATGACTCAAACGCAGCCGGATGAAGATTGGATCGACATTCTTGTCGTTTATTTTGGACGTCTTGACCGTCTAATTTGGCAGAAAGCAACAAACGATTTTGATTATGGCACGATCTTTCTATGGATGGGGCTTTTCGTATCAAAACCACTCATACCAAACAATTTTAAAATCATTGATGGCATGCTAGTTGCTTCTTTTAGATGTCAAGACGGTCGAATTTGGCATAAAGGAGCATACGGTTGTGATCATAAATGACTTGCGCAAGTAATTGCTCTTTCTGAATCCGAACGACTCAAACATAACAAGATAAAAATCGGATTGACCACCATGTCGATTCTTTTGGACGTCTTGATGCTTTAATTTGGCAAAAGGCAACGAATGATTTTGATTTCAGCACGATTTCTCTTGGAATTGTCCTTTCCGAATCCAAACAACTCAATCGAAACTAGTTTAAAATCATTAATGGCATGCAAATTATTTCTTTTAGATCTCCAGATGGTCGAATTTTGCACCAAGCACCCCACGGTTGTGATCATGTATGATTTCTGCAAAGAATTGCTCTTTTCAGACAAGAATGACTCAAACAAAGTCGGATGAAGATTTGATCGACATGGTCGTCGTTTCTTTTGGACGTGTTAACGGTCTAATTTGCCACAAAGCAAAGAACGATTCTAATTATGGCACGATTTCTCGAGGAATGGGTCTTTTTGATTCAAAATAACACAAACCAAACAAGTTTAAAATCGTTGATGGCATCCTAATTGTTTCCTTTAGCTGTCAAGACGGGCGAATTTTGCACAAAGCACCATACGGTTGTGATCATATACGATTTGTGAAAGGAAATGCTCTTTCTAAATCCGAACGACTCAAACATAACCGGATGAAGATTGGATTGACCAACTCGTCAATTATTTTGGACGACTTGGCGGTCTAATTAGGCAAAAAGCAACGATTGATTTTGATTTCGGCATTATTTCCCTTGCGATTGTCGGCCTTATCGAATCCAAACAACTCAATCGAAAGTACTTTAAAGCCATTAATCGCTTTTTAATTGTTTCTTTCAGATGTCCAGATGGTCAAATTTTGCACCAAGCACCATACGGTTGTGATCATGTATTATTTATGAAAGGAATTGCTCTTTTCGGTCCAGAATAACTCAAACGAATCCGAATGAAGATTGGATCAACATTCTTGTCATTTATTTTGGACGTCTTGACCGTCTCATTTGGCAGAAAATGACAAACGATTCTGATTATGGCACAATCTCTCTACGGATGGGGCTTTTCGTATCAAAACCACTCATACCAAACAATTTTAAAATCATTGATGGCATGCTAGTTGCTTCTTTTAGATGTCAAGACGGTCGAATTTGGCACAAAGGAGCATACGGTTGTGATCATAAATGACTTGCGCAAGTAATTGCTCTTTCTGAATCCGAACGACTCAACCATAACAAGATAAATATCGGATTGACCACCACGTCGATTCTTTTGGACGTCTTGATGCTTTAATTTGGCAAAAAGCAACGAATGATTTTGATTTCGGCACGATTTCTCTTGGAATTGTCCTTTCCGAATCCAAACAACTCAATCGAAACTAGTATAAAATCATTAATGGCATGCAAATTATTTCTTTTAGATCTCCAGATGGTCGAATTTTGCACCAAGCACCACACGGTTGTGATCATGTATGATTTCTGCAAAGAATTGCTCTTTTCAGACAAGAATGACTCAAACAAAGTCGGATGAAGATTTGATCGACATGGTCGTCGTTTCTTTTGGACGTGTTAACGGTCTAATTTGCCACAAAGCAAAGAACGATTCTAATTATGGCACGATTTCTCGAGGAAGGGGTCTTTTTGATTCAAAATAACACAAACCAAACAAGTTTAAAATCGTTGATGGCATCCTAATTGTTTCCTTTAGCTGTCAAGACGGGCGAATTTTGCACAAAGCACCATACGGTTGTGATCATATACGATTTGTGAAAGGAAATGCTCTTTCTAAATCCGAACGACTCAAACATAACCGGATGAAGATTGGATTGACCAACTCGACAATTCTTTTGGACGACTTGGCGGTTGAATTAGGCAAAAAGTAAGGATTGATTTTGATTTTGGCATGATTTCCCTCGCGATTGTCGGCCTTATCGAATCCAAACAACTCAATCGAAACTACTTTAAAGCCATTAATCACTTTTTAATTGTTTCTTTTGGATGTCCAGATGGTCAAATTTTGCACCAAGCACCATACGGTTGTGATCATGTATTATTTATGAAAGGAATAGCTCTTTCCAGACCAGAATAACTCAAATGAAGCCGAATGAAGATTGGATCAACATTCTTGTCGTTTATTTTGGACTTCTTGACCGTCTAATTTGGCAGAAAGTAACAAACGATTCTGATTATGGCACGATCTCTCTACGGATGGGGCTTTCCGTATCAAAACTACTCATACCAAACAATTTTAAAATCGTTGATGGCATGCTAGTTGCTTCTTTTAGATGTCAAGACGGTCGAATTTGGCACAAAGGAGCATACGGTTGTGATCATAAATGACTTGCGCAAGTAATTGCTCTTTCTGAATCCGAACGACTCAACCATAACAAGATAAATATCGGATTGACCACCACGTCGATTCTTTTGGACGTCTTGATGCTTTAATTTGGCAAAAAGCAACGAATGATTTTGATTTCGGCACGATTTCTCTTGGAATTGTCCTTTCCGAATCCAAACAACTCAATCGAAACTAGTATAAAATCATTAATGGCATGCAAATTATTTCTTTTAGATCTCCAGATGGTCGAATTTTGCACCAAGCACCACACGGTTGTGATCATGTATGATTTCTGCAAAGAATTGCTCTTTTCAGACAAGAATGACTCAAACAAAGTCGGATGAAGATTTGATCGACATGGTCATCGTTTCTTTTGGACGTGTTAACGGTCTAATTTGCCAAAAAGCAAAGAACGATTCTAATTATGGCACGATTTCTCGAGGAAGGGGTCTTTTTGATTCAAAACAACACAAAGCAAACAAGTTCAAAATCGTTGATGGCATCCTAATTGTTTCCTTTAGATCTCAAGACGGGAGAATTTTGCACAAAGCACCATACGGTGGTGATCATATACGATTTTTGAAAGGAAATGCTCTTTCTAAATCCGAACGACTCAAACATAACAGGATGAAGATTGGATTGACCAACTCGTCTATTCTTTTGGACGTCTTGGCGGTTTAATTTGGCAAAAAGCAACGATTGATTTTGATTTCGGCATGATTTCCCAACCAATTGCCTTTTCGAATCCAAATAACTCAATCGAAACTACTTTAAAACTGTTAATCGCTTTTTAATTATTTCTTTTAGATGTCCAGATTGTCGAATTTTGCACCAAGCACCATACGGTTGTGATCATGTGTGATTTATGAAAGAATTGCTCCTTTCGGACCAAATGACTCAAACGCAGCCGGATGAAGATTGGATCGACATTCTTGTCGTTTATTTTGGACGTCTTGACCGTCTAATTTGGCAGAAAGCAACAAACGATTTTGATTATGGCACGATCTTTCTATGGATGGGGCTTTTCGTATCAAAACTACTCATACCAAATAATTTTAAAATCGTTGATGGCATGCTAGTGGCTTCTTTTAGATGTCAAGACGGTCGAATTTGGCACAAAACAGCATACAGTTGTGATCATATATGACTTGCGCAAGTAATTGCTCTTTTTGAATCCGAACGACTCAAACATAACAAGATGAAGATCGGATGTACCAACTCGTCGATTCTTTTGGACGTCTTGATGCTTTAATTTGGCAAAAAGCAACGAATGATTTTAATTTCGGCATGATTTCTCTAGGAATTGTCCTTTCTGAATCCAAACAACTCGATCGAAACTAATTTAAAGTCATTAATGGCATGCTAATTATTTGTTTTAGATCTCTAGATGGTCAAATTTTGCACCAAGCACCACACGGTTGTGATCATGTATGATTTCTATCACGCCCCGATTTCCATCTCCCAGAAACTAGAGGTGACTTAAGCTAATCATCCACACCCAAATCACTGTCATTCCTTGATATCATACTCTAATAACAAGTTTCGGAACTCAACTCTATATGTGCGTGAAATTTGAACATAAAACTTACACCATAGGAAAGAGTGTTAAAAAAGAATCAATTTCAAAAAAAGAATCACTTGATTCGGGTTTGGAACAACCAAGTTATGCTTAATTCAAAATTTTGAAAATCTGGAGCAGTAAGATAGTCTTCTGTCTTACCCTCCCAGAAATGCCCAAAAACACATAGTCGACTGTCTTTCCCTCCCAGAAAATGCAAAATCCTGATTTCCAAAGAAATGAAGTTTCTAGAGTAGTAAAATAGTCTTCTGTCCCAAAAGAGAAAGTCGACTATCTTACCTTCCCAAAAAGCTCTAAAAGCTGCTGGACAAAAAAGTCGACTTCTCTTGAAGAGAAAGTAGACTGTTTTCACCTGGGAACTTCTTTTAGCCTCTTTCATCACAAAACTAACTCCAAAACTCAAACCTAAACATTTCCAATCATCTATAATTGCTATTTCATCATCCAAATAACATTCTAATCATTCACAAATGATCATTATGCAAGTGCTCCTAATAAAAACAATTGAATCTCTATCAACCATCCCATAAACCAACTTTATTACACAAATACATACAAGGTCCTATTCAATTTCAAGCTACATATAAAAGAGATGCTGCTACAACATCTACATAATCCCAAACAACCATAATCTCCAACTTTCATTCTCTCAATATCATACATAAAAACTAAAAAAAATCCATCATTCATTCCATTCCACAAGATAATACACAGATTTGGAGTCCAAACCACTTCCTTCCATTCATGCACGAAATATCACATGTGATCAACATAAAGTCATTACATATGAACTAAAACATACCAACATACTTAATTACAACACTTTCCATCGAGTTCACATGCCACAAACTGGCATGGACATCTATTTACATCTCAAAAGTCAAAAGTCCAAAAATAGAACTCAACAAGGTTTCTTGAGCTATTCATGCTTCATCCTCCAATGGGGCCTTATCTGAAAAAAATTTATATATATATGGGGTGAGCACCACTGCGGCTCAGTAGGAATGATCCACCCAACCCCACTCTAACTCAGGCGGCCATGCATGAATGCATATGAAATCCTTACAATCTATATGACAAATATCCATGCTTTTTACCCTCAGAACAAACAAGTTTTGAAAATCATGCGTGATGCTTTACATTTCAAGGTATACATATATATAAACATCAACTTGAACAAGTCACATTTCATATATATATAACTCACGCCACATAAATTCGAAAATCAATTCAATGGGGACTAGCTTATCAAACCACCTCATAGTAAGGGTCTCTTCGGCACCCAAACTCTGCTTACGCTTCTCGGTTCACTATTCTGACGGATGCGCCATCCGCTTGGCCAAGCCTTGGGTCTTTCACCCTAGGGGTCATCCCCTTATCTTAATTTTTAATGTTGTCACGCCCCAAAAACCTCGCTTTTCACGTAGTGCACATAATCACATCAATGCACTCAATCAACACAATGCAATGCATTTTCTCAAAACAATGCATTTTTCTTCCACTTCAAGATTGTCACAATGTCATCACACTCACATCATGGAAATCATCATGCTTATGCATTTTTCAAGAAAGTCATATCTTTCATGCGTAAATCTATAAACACCCACATTTTCATGTTTTCACCAAATGAACACATTTTCATCAAAAAGCATTCATAGAATCAACTTCACATATACAACATAAATAAGTTCTAACTAACATGTTAGACATTTTTACATTCATAATTCACAATGGTATACATATATACACATATACATAACCCTAGGCTTAAGAAATCAAATCTATCTTTCATGTCACAACTATGTGACCTATAGAATCAAAGTAAAGATGAGTCTAGCACCCCTACCTCAAAATCCAAGCTTGGTTGAGCAAAGCCCCAAATCCTTCAAGCTTCAAACTCCTCCAATGGAAACTTTCCACTGACCAAATCGAAGAGGAGAGTGAGGGGAGCAACTTTAATTCTTGGCTCCACCCTCAAATCTCACTTCTTGGCCCTCAAAACTTAGAGAGAAGGAGAGAAGAGAAACTTGTAGAGAGAGAGAGTGATATCCGAATGTAGAGAGAGAGAAAGGTGAAAATCTGATTTCTTTTCCTCTCTTTTTACACATATACATCATATATAAATCATATATTTCACCTTTTGCAACTAAACCCTCCACCTTTCCCTTATTTGCTCCTTGTTATGGGCCATTTGCGCTTATTCGCAAACTAGCCTTTCCTCATTTTCTAAAACTTCATTGATGCCCTTAAAATTTCATCCATACCCCCAAGTCACTCTCTAAAGTCCATAGTTATTTTTTCGATTTACCCGAACCAATTCTGGTCTCACACCCGTAACCGAAAACATAAAAAGATCATTTAAGTTCGCTAAGCATTTCATTAAGCGACTAATCATGCTTAAAAAAATTCACTTAACCTTTAATTAAAAAAAAAAATTTTGGGTCATTATAACCTCCCCACCTTAAAGAAATTTCGTCCTCGAAATTAAAAATATACCTCAAGTAGTAAACAACTCGGGGTACTTTGAGCGGACTTCCTGTTTGTGCTCCCATGTAGCTTCTTCCACCCCATGATGCCTCCAAACCACCTTAACCAAGGGAATGGTCTTGCCCTGAAGCATTTGCTCTCTAGTGTCCAAAATCTGAATTGGTCGTTCCTCGTATGACACATCCTCATCCACCTCAAGGTCTGCCCAATCAAGCACATGTGAAGGGTCTGGTTCATACTTCCTCGACATAGACATATGAAAAGTGTTGTGCACACTTGACAATTGCAGTGGCAATGCCAAGCGGTAAGCAACCTCTCCAACCCGATCCAAAATCCCAAATGGTCCGATGAACCGTGGCGCTAGCTTGCCACTACGACCAAACCTCATCAAACCTCTCCGTGGTGAGACCTTCAAAAAGACGTGATCCCCCACCTCAAATGCCAAAGGTCGTCGCATTCTATCGGCATAGCTTTTCTGATGACTTTGGGCTGTAAGCAATCTCTGTCGAATTGCCTTGATCTTCTCTATAGTTTCTCAAACTAAATCTGGTCTCAAAGAAACTGTCTGTAAGGACCGGAATTTTGTTGACCGGTTCCGGGTGAATTTTGGCCGGATTAAATTTTTTTCTTCGGATTAATTAAATTCCGAAAAGGGGTGTGGATATATTTCCATACAAGTGGAAGGTGTATGTGTATGTATATATATATATATATATATATATATATATATATCTAAATATATATATACATAGTACCTATATTTATATTTAATTATAAATATATGGTGGGCTTTTACGCAATTATGAGGAAATGTGGGTGCCTATGCATGATTATACGTATAGGTAGATGAAGGAGAATACCCATGTGGTATTTTATACATATAATAAAGATATGAGTATATGTATAATTATGTAACCAAGTGGGTGAGGATGTGTGGTGTATAATGAAACAAGAAGAGAAGATAAGAAATGAGAGGAGGAGAAAGAATCAGCCGAAAGGAGAAGAAAAAGAAAAGAAAAGAAAAAGAGAAAAGAAGAAGAAAAGAAGAAAGAAAAGGAAAAAGAAAAGAAAAGAAAAGAGAAGAAAAGAGAAAAATCGGGAAGAGAGAGAAAGGAGAAACCAAGAGAGAAGGAGAGGTCGGGAGATCGAGAGAGAGAAACCGAGAAAGAGGAGGGGTGGTCCGGCGCCGGCGGTGGCTGGGGCTGCCGATCGCTCACGGTGGAGCCCCGGCAGTGGCTGGGCCGACGTTGGTGGCTCAAGGTGGTTCCATGGGCCGAACCGTTCGCGAAGGGAGTTCTCGGCTGGGGTTTGGTTGGCCGGGGTTTCGAGGGTCCGTTTGGTTTTGACTGATTTCGGCTGTTGAGGTGGCACTCCGGCGACGGCAGAGGCTTCGGATGGGGCTGGGTTTGGTCCGGTCTGGAGGTTGAGCTCGGCTGGATCGCTGGGTTCCGAGTGATGAGGTTGGGTCAGTTTTGACGGGCCGAGTATGGCCGCTAGCGACTGGCCGAGGGTATGGCTGGTGGTGCTCTCTTCTGGGTTTCATTTGGCTCGACAAAAGAGTGGTTCGGGTGAGGCCTTGGTGGGTCTTATAGGGCTCGATAGGGTGGTGTTTGGGTCGGCCATTGATGGCTGATCATGGCACTTTTCGTAGTGAAATGGTGAGTGATGGAAGTTGTTCCAGCAGCGGAAAGGTTGGAGAAGGTGGCTGGTTGGATTTTTAGTTGAGTTTGGTTAGTGATGAAGCCGTTCGACAGTAGAACTTCGGGTTCGGTTTGGACAGCCTGTTTGGTGGCCGGGTTTAATGGTGTTCGGTGAGATTGGTTTGAACAACTATGATGTTTCGACGGTGGAGTTGGTTGGCCATGTATGGGGCTATTTTTGGTTTGGGGGTTACAATTCCCAGGGAGGTTCGGCCATGGTGATGGGTTGACTTGCTTGCGGTTTAGACTGATGGCCACAATTGCGGCTATGGCTGGGTGCAACCATGGGTAGTTGGTGTTGGTTAGGCTGCCGGTTGCACATCTAGTTAGATTTGTATACATGAGTGGGGCATGATTTGTGGTTTTGCGAAATTGATAGTCTAATGGAAATGAGCTGCACATACATAAGAATTGGGTTAAAGCCAATTGGGCTTTAGATTGGAAAGGGAGCCGGATTGGATTGGAAACAAGACGTGGGTTGGACCAAGCATGGAAACAAAAGGTGATGAAGTGGTTCATGGGATTGTTCGTGTGGACCTCGACACAGGACCGGGTCGAGCATGGAAATAGGCCGCTTTGCAGGCGCGGGCACAGAAAAAGCGGGACCTAAGGCAAGTTGATTCTTGCCTCTATCTCTATGTATATTTTAATTATGCTGATTAATTTTACATATGTGCTTAATTTGATCGTATGTGGTCTTTGCATATATATATGTGCATATATATATATATATAAAGATGGATGTATATGTATATGCGTGGGAGGTGAGGATATATATATATGTGGGTAGATATATATATATATGTGTGTGGGCTTGGAGGGTAAGAGCATTGTTAAGTGCGGATACCGAATTGCATTGTCACATGCATATTTAGGGATTGAGCCATGTAAAGTATGCTAAATTATGTATGTACATTTAGCTAGATGTTGCCTTGTATACATATATGATTCTTATATGTGAGTTGAATATATGTAAGTATATACGTGATTATATATGTGGTGCAGTAGTTGAAATGCATGCTAACTTGCTTATAGCATAGAAGAGCATTGAAAAAGCATGAATTACGTGAATTGTTCTGTAGGTTTTTACTACCTATATGGGTGACATGATATATATATGTGTATATATATATATTTGCGTGATTGTATATAGTTGTAAGAATGCATGTTGGTTGCTCGTAGTAAATGCATGATTGGAATGAAAGCATGATTATATTTATGCTAATATACTTGTACGTGTGATTATATGCAAGATGTGGCATCTGTATATATGTTGTGTACGTGCAAATGTGATTATGAATGATTTCCATGAAAAGTGTGTTTATTGGTGAAAATGTGAAGATGTGGTGTTTGCAGATTTATGCATGAAAGAAATGACTTTCTTGACAGATGCATAAGCATGATGGTTTCCATGATATGAGTGTGATGACATTGTGACAATCTTGGGGTGAAAGGAAAATGCATTGATTTGACAAAAATGCATTCATGGTGTGGATAAGTGCATGAGTGTGATTATATGCACTA
This sequence comes from Cornus controversa, assembly GCA_026545225.1. Taxonomy (NCBI): domain Eukaryota; kingdom Viridiplantae; phylum Streptophyta; class Magnoliopsida; order Cornales; family Cornaceae; genus Cornus; species Cornus controversa. The sequence goes on along the minus strand of CM048854.1, from coordinate 4,443,649 downwards.
TATATATGATTTTGGGGCAGGAGTGTGAAAATTAAGATAAGGGGATGGCCCCTAGGGTGAAAGACCCAAAACTTGGCCAAGAGGAGGTGCTCCCTTCGGGTTAGTAACCCGATAAAGCACAAGCAGAGTTTGGGTGCCGAAGAGACCCTTACTATTGGAGTGATGAGAAAGCCCCCTATGAATTAGTTTGGTGTGAGTTATATACGTATGTATTTGCACTTTATGTGAAGCATCATGCATGATTTGAGAAATGTGGATGTTTGGGTAAAAATGCATGAGCATGTGCATTTATGCATGATTCAATGGATCTTGTTGAGTAGGCGACGTGATATTTGATTTACATTCTTCATGTAAATGCTTCTGTTCATATATGTTTTCTATACATAATGACGTTGAATGTGTACTGCCTTGAACATGTTGTAAATGATTCTCATAAGTCATGTATAGTTGATTTAAATGTTCATAAATGCTAAAACTGCCATGTGCATTATCGGTTCATGTATGTTAGGAGGGGCATGACTTTAAATATTATGATATATTTAAGTGCATGTATAGTTTTGAGAATATGTGAGGATCGACCTGCTGCTGCGATGATAGTATGGTTCTATATACCTTGTTGGGCCTTTGAGCTCACCCCCTCCCAGGTTTTGCAGGTATTGCTGATTTCGGAGTCAGTTAGAGGACTCATAGTACCGGTGGCAGAGGTAGTAGTTAAATTCTTTAGAATTTAATGTATAACTAGGACATTTGGATTAGATGTATGGAGTGATTATGGTGATTCAGTTTCTTCAGATGTATTTCATTCATGTGATGTATAGATGTAATACGGACATTCAAGGACTGAGGCATGTATATTTTTGATTCTATCATGCATGTTGTAGAAATGCTGGGGGGACACGAGCCCAGAAGTGTCCATTTTGATTGTTTAGATATAAATGCTGGGGGGACACGTGCCCAGAAGTGTCCATATGAATTGTAAAGCAGGTGTAACATGCCAGGAGCTGATTATTTAGAATGGGTCATGCCCGATTTTCGTGAAAGTCATTTGCAAGGGCCATTGATGATCTTATGTCACCTGAATGGTGTACATATAGAATGCTTCCGCAATAGAATAGATTAAAATGAGATTAAGGTGTGGGAACTTGAGGTGAAATTACAGATTCACCCCCGTTTCCCTCGCTCCTAACCGGGTGTCGGAAACCGGGGCGTGACACTGTCTCTCCTACCTCAGTCCAACAGATAGGCGACCTGTGTGGTCTACCATACAAGGCCTCAAATGGAGTCATTTCAATACTAGCTTGATAGCTATTATTGTATGTAAACTCCACCAAAGGAAGGTGATCCTCCCAACCACCCCGAAGATCAAGTACACATGCCCGTAACATATCCTCCAAAATCTGTATAGTACGCTCAGACTGTCCATCCGTCTGTGGATGAAAAGCTGTACTAAAATGAAAGTCCGTATCAAGTGCTACTTGGAAACTCTGCCAAAACCGAGATGTAAATCGTGGGTCTCTATCTGAAATAATAGAAAATGGCACGCCATGAAGTCTGAGGATCTGCTCAATGTACAACCTACTGAGAGTATCCACATCATCGGTCACTCTAATGGGAATAAAGTGAGCAACTTTTGTCAACCTGTCAATGACAACCCAAATTGCATCGTGACCCTTCCTCGACTTTGGAAGTCCTGTCACAAAGTCCATAGTGACATGCTCCCATTTCCACATAGCCACAGGTAATGGCTGTAACAACCCTGCCGGTCTCTGATGCTCGGCCTTCACTTGTTGACAAGTGAGGCACCTCGTTACAAACTGAGCTACATCCTTTTTCATACCCTTCCACCAATACTGTCGGCGTAGGTTATGATACATCTTGGTACCACCTAGATGTACTGCTAGCCTCGAGTTGTGAAACTCTCCTAGAATCTCATCCCGACAAGCTAAGGGAACAAACATTTTTCCCATTGAATCTCATGCTCTCATCCGAATGGACTGTCCATCCATCCACCACTTCACCACCCGAAATTCGTGTGTGAATAGTCTCAACCTCATTATCCTTCCTCTGCTCTTCAATCACTCTACTCACAAGAGTTGGTTGAGCGATAAGAGTAAATAACATTGCCGGTCCATTATCCTCACAAAAATGTAATCCCATTTCTGAGATATCTTCCATCATCTTCCACTCCCGTATGGCTAAGCTCACTAAGTTACCATGTGACTTTCTACTCAATGCATCCGCTACCACATTGGCCTTCCCCGGATGATATTGCAAGTCGAAGTCATAATCTTCCATGTACTCCATCCACCTCAGTTGCCTCATATTCAAATCCTTTTGTGAGAAAAGGTATTTGAGACTTTTGTGATCCGAGAATACTTCAAACTTCTCACCATACAAATAATATCTCCACACCTAAAGCGCAAAGATCACCGCTGCCAATTCCAAGTCGTGTGTCGGGTAGTTTTGTTCGTGCATCTTCAACTGCCTTGAACCATACGCCACTACTCGTTCGGTTTGCATTAGCACACACCCCAAACCAAGTCGTGAGGTGTCACAATAAATTGTATACCCCAACCCACGTTCTCGAATAATCAAAATTGGAGCCGAAGTCAACCGGCTCTTCAATTCCATAAATGCATGCTCACAAGCATCATCCCACACAAACTTCACTCCTTTTCGGGTAAGCTTAGTCATTGGCGCTGCTAACCTCAAAAAGTCTTTCACAAATCTCCTATAGTATCCAGCCAATCCCAAGAAACTAAGAAATCTCAAATACGCTCTTAGGTTTTTCCCAACTCATCACCGCCTCTACCTTGGATGGATCTACGGAAACTCCTCTTTCAGACACAACATGTCCAAGGAATTTCACCTCTACTAGCCAAAACTCACATTTCTCGTACTTGGCATATAATTGATGTTCACTTAGAAGCTGCAACACGATCCTCAAGTGACCCTCGTGCTCCTCTTCCGAAGTCGAGTACACTAGGATATCATCAACAAACACCACTACAAATTTGTCCAGATAAGCATTGAACACTCGATTCATTAAGTCCATGAATGCTGCCGGTGCATTCGTCAAACCAAACGGCATCACCAAAAACTCATAGTGTCCGTATCGTGTGCGAAAAGCGGTTTTCTGAATGTCCGCCTCTCTAATCCCCAACTGATAGTAGCCTGATCTCAAGTCTATCTTTGAGAAACATCTCGAACCCTTGAGTTGGTCGAACAAGTCATCTATCCTTGGTAAAGGATACTTATTCTTGATTGTTGCCCGATTCAACTTTCGATAGTCAATGCAAAGCCGCAAAGACCCATCTTTCTTCTTAGCAAAAAGAACTGGAGCTCCCCAAGGTGAAGTACTAGGACGTACAAATACCTTGTCTAGTAGCTCTTGCAATTGGCCTTTTAGCTCTTTTAATTCAGTCGGTGCCATTCGATACGGTGCCATAGAAATGGGCGCGGTACCTGGAGCAAGATCTATCACGAACTCCACTTCCTATTTCGGAGGCAATTGTGTCAAGTCCCCCGAAAATACATCCCTAAATTCACACACGACACGAGGAAGATCTCCAAGTGTCTCATCATCACCATCAACTAGTAGGCTTGCTAAAAAATGTCCAAGCCCTCTTCGATCAGTCAAACCATGCGAAGACGACAAATAGAAGTCATCCCGCTCCCCCACAAAACATATACTAATACCCCAGGGTGTATACAAGGTCACCCTTCCCCTATAACAATCAATATTGGCTCTATAGGTCGATAGCCAATCCATACCCAAGATCACATCAAAGCTAGACATATCGAGGAGGATGAAATCAAACACTAATCGATGTCCCGATATCTCGATCTCGCAAGATCAGCACACATCACTCAAAACCACTCTACCACCAACTGGCGTATCAATGGATAAAACGGAGTCCAAAGATGACACCTCCAACCCCAAAGCACAAGCAAATGCATATGATATGAATGAATGTGATGCACCCGAATCCACTAAAACCCTAGCCCACGAGCTAGATACAAGAAATATACCTCGGACCACTGACGGTCCCGCCGAGGTCTCTGATGGGACAAGAGTAAAGGCACGGCCTTGCACTCTCTGACCCTACTGGCCTGCACCCTGATACCCAGACTACTGACTAGGAGCACTAGACGTAGCTCCCCTAGTTAGTGCCCGCGAACTCTGAACTGAAGGCACTGTCTGCGGTGGTGGTAATGCCCTATAACCTGACTGTGAAGTAGCAGGCTGTGTAGGACGCTGCTGAGTACCAACTCCACCTTGTGCATCCTTCTTCTGTGGGCAATCCCAACTAATGTGTCCCATCTGCTGACAGTGAAAGCACCTCTTGCCTGTCTCTGCAGTGGCCTGTCCCTGTGTGCACTCAGCCATCTTGTGTCCCTGCTTCTGACAGTTGAAGCAAACCACTCTAGATCGAACAGATCCAGTAGGTATAGGCACAGATGCTATCGATTGGCTCTGTTGTCCTTGTGAGAACGAGCCACCATCCCTTCGCCTCTTTCTAGCATGATTGTCCAGAAGGGAACCCGTTCCCCTAGTTTGGTTCTTTGTTTCCCTTATTCTTTGGTTATCATTGCCGAACCCCTCGGCTACTAATGCCCTTTCTACCACAGCTGCGTAGTTGGTGAGACCTAAAATCCCAACTTTATCTCGCAAATAAGGTCGAAGACCCCAAACAAACTGTTTGATTTTTAACTCTTTTATTGGGATCATCTCCTTTGCGAATCGAGCCAAAGATGTGAACTTTGTCTCGTACTCCATTACAGTCGTCGTACCCTGAGTCAAGTTAAAGAACTCTCTCCTCATAGTGTCCTTCACCGTTACTGGGAAGTACTTCTCAAGGAAGAGTACTTGAAACATGTCCCAATCCATCGCCTCGATGTCATGGTAGTCTCCGATGAACTTCCACCAACGACTGGCCTCATCTGTAAGGTAATGAGCGGCCACTTTCACCCTCAAGTCCCCATCTATTTCAAGCACGGTAAGGAGCTTGACAATCTGATCCAACCAGTTTTCTGCCACCATTGGATCGGATCCCCCCGAATAGGTTGGCGGATTGTGCTACTTAATGTGCCCCAACGCCGTTATCATTCGGCTAGGAAGAGCTGCTCTTGGTGGAGCTTGCGTCTCCTCTTGATTTTCCCTTTGTGTCTCCCTAGCAATTTGCCGCATGGTCATGACCATATCGCGCATAAATTGCTCTCCTCCGATGGGAGCCACTTCCGGTGTCCTCTCGCGAGCTCTTCTTGGTGGCATCCTTCTATATAGATGACAAGAAGATACTTAGAATTTGTGCATGAATGTATTGGACCAATTCACTTCATGCATACTCAACATGCTAAAGTACTTCACAAATAGCATGTTATGTAAACAATTAAGCACATAAGAGTTTTCCATGTAATATGTACTTAGTCTTAGCTTACACTTAAAGACATCAAGTCTATGATCATAACCTCAAGTTCACAATCCTATAAATCATCAAGTCCCTCCAATCCCACATGTGGCTCAACCCTTCCCATCATCCCAAGGTATTCAAACCCGGTTAAGCTCTGATACCATGTTGTCACGCCCCGGTTTCCATCTCCCAGAAACTAGAGGTGACTTAAGCTAATCATCCACACCCTAATCACTGTCATTCCTTGATATCATACTCTAATAACAAGTTTCGGAACTCAACTCTATATGTGCGTGAAATTTGAACATAAAACTTACACCATAGGAAAGAGTGTTAAAAAGAATCAATTTCAAAAAAAGAATCACTTGATTCGGGTTTGGAACAACCAAGTTATGCCTAATTCAAGATTTTGAAAATCTGGAGCAGTAAGATAGTCTTCTGTCTTACCCTCCCAGAAATGCCCAAAAACACATAGTCGACTGTCTTTCCCTCCCAGAAAATGCAAAATCCTGATTTCCAAAGAAATGAAGTTTCTAGAGTAGTAAGATAGTCTTCTGTCCCAAAAGAGAAAGTCGACTATCTTACCTTCCCAGAAAGCTCTAAAAGCTGCTGGACAAAAAAGTCGACTTCTCTTGAAGAGAAAGTCGACTGTTTTCACCTGGGAACTTCTTTTAGCCTCTTTCATCACAAAACTAACTCCAAAACTCAAACCTAAACATTTCCAATCATCTATAATTGCTATTTCATCATCCAAATAACATTCTAATCATTCACAAATGATCATTATGCAAGTGCTCCTAATAAAAACAATTGAATCTCTATCAACCATCCCATAAACCAACTTTCTTACACAAATACATACAAGGTCCTATTCAATTTCAAGCTACATACAAAAGAGATGCTGATACAACATCTACATAATCCCAAACAACCATAATCTCCAACTTTCATTCTCTCAATATCATACATAAAAACTAAAAAAAATCCATCATTCATTCCATTCCACAAGATAATACACAGATTTGGAGTCCAAACCACTTCCTTCCATTCATGCACGAAATATCACATGTGATCAACATAAAGTCATTACATATGAACTAAAACATACCAACATACTTAAAATGTAATTACAACACTTTCCATCGAGTCCACATGCCACAAACCGGCATGGACATCTATTTACATCTCAAAAGTCAAAAGTCCAAAAATAGAACTCAACAAGGTTTCTTGAGCTATTCATGCTTCATCCTCCAATGGGGCCTTATCTGAAAAAAAATTATATATATATGGGGTGAGCACCACTGCGGCTCAGTAGGAATGATCCACCCAACCCCACTCTAACTCAGGCGGCCATGCATGAATGCATATGAAATCCTTACAATCTATATGACAAATATCCATGCTTTTTACCCTCAAAACAAACAAGTTTTGAAAATCATGCGTGATGCTTTACATTACAAGGTATACATATATATAAACATCAACTTGAACAAGTCACATTTCATATATATATAACTCACGCCACATAAATCCGAAAATCAATTCAATGGGGACTAGCTTATCAAACCACCTCATAGTAAGGGTCTCTTCGGCACCCAAACTCTGCTTACGCTTCTCGGTTCACTATTCTGACGGATGCGCCATCCGCTTGGCCAAGTCTTGGGTCTTTCACCCTAGGGGTCATCCCCTTATCTTAATTTTTAATGTTGTCACGCCCCAAAAACCTCGCTTTTCACGTAGTGCACATAATCACATCAATGCACTCAATCAACACAATGCAATGCATTTTCTCAAAACAATGCATTTTTCTTCCACTTCAAGATTGTCACAATGTCATCACACTCACATCATGGAAATCATCATGCTTATGCATTTTTCAAGAAAGTCATATCTTTCATGCGTAAATCTATAAACACCCACATTTTCATGTTTTCACCAAATGAACACATTTTCATCAAAAAGCATTCATAGAATCAACTTCACATATACAACATAAATAAGTTCTAACTAACATGTTAGACATTTTTACATTCATAATTCACAATGGTATACATATATACACATATACATAACCCTAGGCTCAAGAAATCAAATCTATCTTTCATGTCACAACTATGTGACCTATAGAATCAAAGTAAAGATGAGTCTAGCACCCCTACCTCAAAATCCAAGCTTGGTTGAGCAAAGCCCCAAATCCTTCAAGCTTCAAACTCCTCCAATGGAAACTTTCCACTGACCAAATCGAAGAGGAGAGTGAGGGGAGCAACTTTAATTCTTGGCTCCACCCTCAAATCTCACTTCTTGGCCCTCAAAACTTAGAGAGAAGGAGAGAAGAGAAACTTGTAGAGAGAGAGAGTGATATCCGAATGTAGAGAGAGAGAAAGGTGAAAATCTGATTTCTTTTCCTCTCTTTTTACACATATACATCATATATAAATCATATATTTCACCTTTTGCAACTAAACCCTCCACCTTTCCCTTATTTGCTCCTTGTTATGGGCCATTTGTGCTTATTCGCAAACTAGCCTTTCCTCATTTTCTAAAACTTCATTGATGCCCTTAAAATTTCATCCATTCCCCCAAGGCACTCTCTAAAGTCCATAGTTATTTTTCCGGTTTACCCGAACCAATTCCGGTCTCACACCCGTAACCGAAAACATAAAAAGATCATTTAAGTTCGCTAAGCATGTCATTAAGCGACTAATCATGCTTAAAAAAATTCACTTAACCTTTAATTAAAAAAAAAAAATTTGGGTCGTTATAACCTCCCCACCTTAAAGAAATTTCGTCCTCGAAATTAAAAATATACCTCAAGTAGTAAACAACTCGGGGTACTTTGAGCGGACTTCCTGTTTGTGCTCCCATGTAGCTTCTTCCACCCCATGATGCCTCCAAACCACCTTAACCAAGGGAATGGTCTTGCCCCGAAGCATTTGCTCTCTAGTGTCCAAAATCTGAATTGGTCGTTCCTCGTATGACACATCCTCATCCACCTCAAGGTCTGCCCAATCAAGCACATGTGAAGGGTCTGGTTCATACTTCCTCGACATAGACATATGAAAAGTGTTGTGCACACTTGACAATTGCAGTGGCAATGCCAAGCGGTAAGCAACCTCTCCAACCCGATCCAAAATCCCAAATGGTCCGATGAACCGTGGCGCTAGCTTGCCACTATGACCAAACCTCATCAAACCTCTCCGTGGTGAGACCTTCAAAAAGACGTGATCCCCCACCTCAAATGCCAAAGGTCGTCGCATTCTATCGGCATAGCTTTTCTGATGACTTTGGGCTGTAAGCAATCTCTGTCGAATTGCCTTGATCTTCTCTATAGTTTCTCAAACTAAATCTGGTCTCAAAGAAACTGTCTCTCCTACCTCAGTCCAACAGATAGGTGACCTGTATGGTCTACCATACAAGGCCTCAAATGGAGTCATTTCAATACTAGCTTGATAGCTATTATTGTATGTAAACTCCACCAAAGGAAGGTGATCCTCCCAACCACCCCGAAGATCAAGTACACATGCCCGTAACATATCCTCCAAAATCTGTATAGTACGCTCAGACTGTCCATCCGTCTGTGGATGAAAAGCTGTACTAAAATGAAAGTCCGTATCAAGTGCTACTTGGAAACTCTGCCAAAACCGAGATGTAAATCGTGGGTCTCTATCTGAAATAATAGAAAATGGCACGCCATGAAGTCTGAGGATCTGCTCAATGTACAACCTACTGAGAGTATCCACATCATCGGTCACTCTAATGGGAATAAAGTGAGCAACTTTTGTTAACCTGTCAATGACAACCCAAATTGCATCGTGACCCTTCCTCGACTTTGGAAGTCCCGTCACGAAGTCCATAGTGACATGCTCCCATTTCCACATAGCCACAGGTAATGGCTGTAAAAACCCTGCCGGTCTCTGATGCTCGGCCTTCACTTGTTGATAAGTGAGGCACCTCGCTACAAACTGAGCTACATCCTTTTTCATACCCTTCCACCAATACTGTCGGCATAGGTTATGATACATCTTGGTACCACCTAGATGTACTACTAGCCTCGAGTTGTGAAACTCTCCTAGAATCTCATCCCGACAAGTTTAAAACCATTAATCGCTTGCTAATTGTTTCTTTTAGATGTTCAGGTTGTCGAATTTTGAACCAAGCACTATATGGTTGTGATCATGTATGATTTATGAAAGGAATTGCTCCTTTCGGACCAGAATAACTCAAACGAAGCCGAAAGAAGATTGGATCGACATTCTTGGCATTTATTTTGGATGTCTTGACCGTCTAATTTGGCAGAAAACATCAAATGATTCTGATTATGGCACGATCTCTCTACGGATGGGGCTTTTCGTATCAAAACTACTCATACCAAACAATTTTTAAATCGTTGATGGCATGCTAGTTGTTTCTTTTAGATGTCAAGACGGTAGAATTTGGAACAAAGTACCATAAGGTTGTGATCATATATGACTTGCGCAAGTAATTGCTCTTTCTAAATCCGAACGACTCAAACATAACAAGATGAAGATTGGATTGACCAACTCGTCGATTCTTTTGGACGTCTTGATGCTTTAATTTGGCAAAAAGTAACGAATGATTTTGATTTCGGCACGATTTCTCTCGAAATTGTCCTTTTTGAACCCAAATAACTCAAACGAAACTAGTTTAAAATCATTAATGGCATGCTAATTATTTCTTCTAGTTCTCCAGATGGTCGAATTTTGCACCAAGCACCATCGGTTGTGATCATGTATGATTTCTGCACAGAATTGCTCCTTTCGGACAAGAATGACCCAAACAAAGTCGGATGAAGATTGGATCGACATGGTCGTCCTTTCTTTTGGACGTCTTAACAGTCTAATTTTCCAAAAAGCAACGAACGATTCTGATTATGGCACGATTTCTCGAGGAATGGGGCTTTTCAATTCAAAACAACACAAACCAAACAAGTTTAAAATCGTTGATGGCATCCTAATTGTTTCCTTTAGATGTCAAGACGGGCGAATTTTGCACAAAGAACCATACGGTTGTGATCATATACGATTTGAGAAAGGAAATGCTCTTTCTAAATCCGAACGACTCAAACATAACAGGATGAAGATTGGATTGACCAACTCGTCAATTCTTTTGGACGACTTGGCGGTTTAATTAGGCAAAAAGTAACGATTGATTTTGATTTCGGTACGATTTCCCTGGCCTTTTCGAATCTAAATAACTCATTCAAAACAAGTTTAAAACCATTAATCGCTTGCTAGTTGTTTCTTTTAGATGTTCAAATGGTCGAATTTTGAACCAAGCACTATATGGTTATGATCATGTATGATTTATGAAAGGAATTGCTCCTTTCGGACCAGAATGACTCAAACGAAGCCGGAAAAAGATTGGATCGACATTCTTGGCATTTATTTTGGACGTTTTGACCGTCTAATTTGGCAGAAAACAATAAATGGTTCTGATTATGGCACGATCTCTCTACGGATGGGGCTTTTCGTATCAAAACTACTCATACCAAACAATTTTAAAATCGTCGATGGCATGCTAGTGGCTTCTTTTAGATGTCAAGACGGTCGAATTTGGCACAAAATAGCATACGGTTGTGATCATATATGACTTGCGCAAGTAATTGCTCTTTCTGAATCCGAACGACTCAAACATAACAAGATGAAGATCGGATGTACCAACTCGTCGATTCTTTTGGACGTCTTGATGCTTTAATTTGGTGAAAAGCAACGAATGATTTTGATTTTGGCACGATTTCTCTAGGAATTGTCCTTTCCGAATCCAAACAACTCGATCGAAACTAATTTAAAATCATCAATGGCATGCTAATTATTTGTTTTAGATCTCCAGATGGTCAAATTTTGCACCAAGCACCACACGGTTGTGATCATGTATGATTTCTGCAAGGAATTGCTCTTTTCGGACAAAAATGACCCAAGCAAAGTCGGATGAAGATTTGATCGACATGGTCGTCGTTTCTTTTGGACGTTTTAACAGTCTAATTTGCCACAAAGCAACAAACGATTCTGATTATGGCACGATTTCTCGAGAAATGGGGCTTTTCGATTCAAAACAACACAAACCAAACAAGTTTAAAATCGTTGATGGCATCCTAATTGTTTCCTTTAGCTGTCAAGACGGGCGAATTTTGCACAAAGCACCATACGGTTGTGATCATATACGATTTGTGAAAGGAAATGCTCTTTCTAAATCCGAACGACTCAAACATAACAGGATGAAGATTGGATTGACCAACTCGTCAATTCTTTTGGATGACTTGGCGGTTTAATTAGGCAAAAAGTAACGATTGATTTTGATCTGGCCTTTTCGAATCTAAATAACTCAATCGAAACAAGTTTAAAACCATTAATCGCTTGCTAATTGTTTCTTTTAGATGTTCAGGTTGTCGAATTTTGAACCAAGCACTATATGGTTGTGATCATGTATGATTTATGAAAGGAATTGCTCCTTTCGGACCAGAATAACTCAAACGAAGCCGAAAGAAGATTGGATCGACATTCTTGGCATTTATTTTGGATGTCTTGACCGTCTAATTTGGCAGAAAACATCAAATGATTCTGATTATGGCACGATCTCTCTACGGATGGGGCTTTTCGTATCAAAACTACTCATACCAAACAATTTTTAAATCGTTGATGGCATGCTAGTTGTTTCTTTTAGATGTCAAGACGGTAGAATTTGGAACAAAGTACCATAAGGTTGTGATCATATATGACTTGCGCAAGTAATTGCTCTCTCTAAATCCGAACGACTCAAACATAACAAGATGAAGATTGGATTGACCAACTCGTCGATTCTTTTGGACGTCTTGATGCTTTAATTTGGCAAAAAGTAACGAATGATTTTGATTTCGGCACGATTTCTCTCGAAATTGTCCTTTTTGAACCCAAATAACTCAAACGAAACTAGTTTAAAATCATTAATGGCATGCTAATTATTTCTTCTAGTTCTCCAGATGGTCGAATTTTGCACCAAGCACCATCGGTTGTGATCATGTATGATTTCTGCACAGAATTGCTCCTTTCGGACAAGAATGACCCAAACAAAGTCGGATGAAGATTGGATCGACATGGTCGTCCTTTCTTTTGGACGTCTTAACAGTCTAATTTTCCAAAAAGCAACGAACGATTCTGATTATGGCACGATTTCTCGAGGAATGGGGCTTTTCAATTCAAAACAACACAAACCAAACAAGTTTAAAATCGTTGATGGCATCCTAATTGTTTCCTTTAGATGTCAAGACGGGCGAATTTTGCACAAAGAACCATACGGTTGTGATCATATACGATTTGAGAAAGGAAATGCTCTTTCTAAATCCGAACGACTCAAACATAACAGGATGAAGATTGGATTGACCAACTCGTCAATTCTTTTGGACGACTTGGCGGTTTAATTAGGCAAAAAGCAACGATTGATTTTGATTTCGGTACGATTTCCCTGGCCTTTTCGAATCTAAATAACTCAATCAAAACAAGTTTAAAACCATTAATCGCTTGCTAGTTGTTTCTTTTAGATGTTCAAATGGTCGAATTTTGAACCAAGCACTATATGGTTATGATCATGTATGATTTATGAAAGGAATTGCTCCTTTCGGACCAGAATGACTCAAACGAAGCCGGAAAAAGATTGGATCGACATTCTTGGCATTTATTTTGGACGTTTTGACCGTCTAATTTGGCAGAAAACAATAAATGGTTCTGATTATGGCACGATCTCTCTACGGATGGGGCTTTTCGTATCAAAACTACTCATACCAAACAATTTTAAAATCGTCGATGGCATGCTAGTGGCTTCTTTTAGATGTCAAGACGGTCGAATTTGGCACAAAATAGCATACGGTTGTGATCATATATGACTTGCGCAAGTAATTGCTCTTTCTGAATCCGAACGACTCAAACATAACAAGATGAAGATCGGATGTACCAACTCGTCGATTCTTTTGGACGTCTTGATGCTTTAATTTGGTGAAAAGCAACGAATGATTTTGATTTTGGCACGATTTCTCTAGGAATTGTCCTTTCCGAATCCAAACAACTCGATCGAAACTAATTTAAAATCATCAATGGCATGCTAATTATTTGTTTTAGATCTCCAGATGGTCAAATTTTGCACCAAGCACCACACGGTTGTGATCATGTATGATTTCTGCAAGGAATTGCTCTTTTCGGACAAAAATGACCCAAGCAAAGTCGGATGAAGATTTGATCGACATGGTCGTCGTTTCTTTTGGACGTTTTAACAGTCTAATTTGCCACAAAGCAACAAACGATTCTGATTATGGCACGATTTCTCGAGAAATGGGGCTTTTCGATTCAAAACAACACAAACCAAACAAGTTTAAAATCGTTGATGGCATCCTAATTGTTTCCTTTAGCTGTCAAGACGGGCGAATTTTGCACAAAGCACCATACGGTTGTGATCATATACGATTTGTGAAAGGAAATGCTCTTTCTAAATCCGAACGACTCAAACATAACAGGATGAAGATTGGATTGACCAACTCGTCAATTCTTTTGGATGACTTGGCGGTTTAATTAGGCAAAAAGTAACGATTGATTTTGATCTGGCCTTTTCGAATCTAAATAACTCAATCGAAACAAGTTTAAAACCATTAATCGCTTGCTAATTGTTTCTTTTAGATGTTCAGGTTGTCGAATTTTGAACCAAGCACTATATGGTTGTGATCATGTATGATTTATGAAAGGAATTGCTCCTTTCGGACCAGAATAACTCAAACGAAGCCGAAAGAAGATTGGATCGACATTCTTGGCATTTATTTTGGATGTCTTGACCGTCTAATTTGGCAGAAAACATCAAATGATTCTGATTATGGCACGATCTCTCTACGGATGGGGCTTTTCGTATCAAAACTACTCATACCAAACAATTTTTAAATCGTTGATGGCATGCTAGTTGTTTCTTTTAGATGTCAAGACGGTAGAATTTGGAACAAAGTACCATAAGGTTGTGATCATATATGACTTGCGCAAGTAATTGCTCTCTCTAAATCCGAACGACTCAAACATAACAAGATGAAGATTGGATTGACCAACTCGTCGATTCTTTTGGACGTCTTGATGCTTTAATTTGGCAAAAAGTAACGAATGATTTTGATTTCGGCACGATTTCTCTCGAAATTGTCCTTTTTGAACCCAAATAACTCAAACGAAACTAGTTTAAAATCATTAATGGCATGCTAATTATTTCTTCTAGTTCTCCAGATGGTCGAATTTTGCACCAAGCACCATCGGTTGTGATCATGTATGATTTCTGCACAGAATTGCTCCTTTCGGACAAGAATGACCCAAACAAAGTCGGATGAAGATTGGATCGACATGGTCGTCCTTTCTTTTGGACGTCTTAACAGTCTAATTTTCCAAAAAGCAACGAACGATTCTGATTATGGCACGATTTCTCGAGGAATGGGGCTTTTCAATTCAAAACAACACAAACCAAACAAGTTTAAAATCGTTGATGGCATCCTAATTGTTTCCTTTAGATGTCAAGACGGGCGAATTTTGCACAAAGAACCATACGGTTGTGATCATATACGATTTGAGAAAGGAAATGCTCTTTCTAAATCCGAACGACTCAAACATAACAGGATGAAGATTGGATTGACCAACTCGTCAATTCTTTTGGACGACTTGGCGGTTTAATTAGGCAAAAAGCAACGATTGATTTTGATTTCGGTACGATTTCCCTGGCCTTTTCGAATCTAAATAACTCAATCAAAACAAGTTTAAAACCATTAATCGCTTGCTAGTTGTTTCTTTTAGATGTTCAAATGGTCGAATTTTGAACCAAGCACTATATGGTTATGATCATGTATGATTTATGAAAGGAATTGCTCCTTTCGGACCAGAATGACTCAAACGAAGCCGGAAAAAGATTGGATCGACATTCTTGGCATTTATTTTGGACGTTTTGACCGTCTAATTTGGCAGAAAACAATAAATGGTTCTGATTATGGCACGATCTCTCTACGGAT
The DNA here is from genome assembly GCA_026545225.1 of Cornus controversa. Lineage (NCBI taxonomy): Eukaryota > Viridiplantae > Streptophyta > Magnoliopsida > Cornales > Cornaceae > Cornus > Cornus controversa. Next base: position 4,428,223 of record CM048854.1, on the reverse strand, counting down.
GGGGCTTTTCGTATCAAAACTACTCATACCAAACAATTTTAAAATCGTCGATGGCATGCTAGTGGCTTCTTTTAGATGTCAAGACGGTCGAATTTGGCACAAAATAGCATACGGTTGTGATCATATATGACTTGCGCAAGTAATTGCTCTTTCTGAATCCGAACGACTCAAACATAACAAGATGAAGATCGGATGTACCAACTCGTCGATTCTTTTGGACGTCTTGATGCTTTAATTTGGTGAAAAGCAACGAATGATTTTGATTTTGGCACGATTTCTCTAGGAATTGTCCTTTCCGAATCCAAACAACTCGATCGAAACTAATTTAAAATCATCAATGGCATGCTAATTATTTGTTTTAGATCTCCAGATGGTCAAATTTTGCACCAAGCACCACACGGTTGTGATCATGTATGATTTCTGCAAGGAATTGCTCTTTTCGGACAAAAATGACCCAAGCAAAGTCGGATGAAGATTTGATCGACATGGTCGTCGTTTCTTTTGGACGTTTTAACAGTCTAATTTGCCACAAAGCAACAAACGATTCTGATTATGGCACGATTTCTCGAGAAATGGGGCTTTTCGATTCAAAACAACACAAACCAAACAAGTTTAAAATCGTTGATGGCATCCTAATTGTTTCCTTTAGCTGTCAAGACGGGCGAATTTTGCACAAAGCACCATACGGTTGTGATCATATACGATTTGTGAAAGGAAATGCTCTTTCTAAATCCGAACGACTCAAACATAACAGGATGAAGATTGGATTGACCAACTCGTCAATTCTTTTGGATGACTTGGCGGTTTAATTAGGCAAAAAGTAACGATTGATTTTGATCTGGCCTTTTCGAATCTAAATAACTCAATCGAAACAAGTTTAAAACCATTAATCGCTTGCTAATTGTTTCTTTTAGATGTTCAGGTTGTCGAATTTTGAACCAAGCACTATATGGTTGTGATCATGTATGATTTATGAAAGGAATTGCTCCTTTCGGACCAGAATAACTCAAACGAAGCCGAAAGAAGATTGGATCGACATTCTTGGCATTTATTTTGGATGTCTTGACCGTCTAATTTGGCAGAAAACATCAAATGATTCTGATTATGGCACGATCTCTCTACGGATGGGGCTTTTCGTATCAAAACTACTCATACCAAACAATTTTTAAATCGTTGATGGCATGCTAGTTGTTTCTTTTAGATGTCAAGACGGTAGAATTTGGAACAAAGTACCATAAGGTTGTGATCATATATGACTTGCGCAAGTAATTGCTCTCTCTAAATCCGAACGACTCAAACATAACAAGATGAAGATTGGATTGACCAACTCGTCGATTCTTTTGGACGTCTTGATGCTTTAATTTGGCAAAAAGTAACGAATGATTTTGATTTCGGCACGATTTCTCTCGAAATTGTCCTTTTTGAACCCAAATAACTCAAACGAAACTAGTTTAAAATCATTAATGGCATGCTAATTATTTCTTCTAGTTCTCCAGATGGTCGAATTTTGCACCAAGCACCATCGGTTGTGATCATGTATGATTTCTGCACAGAATTGCTCCTTTCGGACAAGAATGACCCAAACAAAGTCGGATGAAGATTGGATCGACATGGTCGTCCTTTCTTTTGGACGTCTTAACAGTCTAATTTTCCAAAAAGCAACGAACGATTCTGATTATGGCACGATTTCTCGAGGAATGGGGCTTTTCAATTCAAAACAACACAAACCAAACAAGTTTAAAATCGTTGATGGCATCCTAATTGTTTCCTTTAGATGTCAAGACGGGCGAATTTTGCACAAAGAACCATACGGTTGTGATCATATACGATTTGAGAAAGGAAATGCTCTTTCTAAATCCGAACGACTCAAACATAACAGGATGAAGATTGGATTGACCAACTCGTCAATTCTTTTGGACGACTTGGCGGTTTAATTAGGCAAAAAGCAACGATTGATTTTGATTTCGGTACGATTTCCCTGGCCTTTTCGAATCTAAATAACTCAATCAAAACAAGTTTAAAACCATTAATCGCTTGCTAGTTGTTTCTTTTAGATGTTCAAATGGTCGAATTTTGAACCAAGCACTATATGGTTATGATCATGTATGATTTATGAAAGGAATTGCTCCTTTCGGACCAGAATGACTCAAACGAAGCCGGAAAAAGATTGGATCGACATTCTTGGCATTTATTTTGGACGTTTTGACCGTCTAATTTGGCAGAAAACAATAAATGGTTCTGATTATGGCACGATCTCTCTACGGATGGGGCTTTTCGTATCAAAACTACTCATACCAAACAATTTTAAAATCGTCGATGGCATGCTAGTGGCTTCTTTTAGATGTCAAGACGGTCGAATTTGGCACAAAATAGCATACGGTTGTGATCATATATGACTTGCGCAAGTAATTGCTCTTTCTGAATCCGAACGACTCAAACATAACAAGATGAAGATCGGATGTACCAACTCGTCGATTCTTTTGGACGTCTTGATGCTTTAATTTGGCGAAAAGCAACGAATGATTTTGATTTTGGCACGATTTCTCTAGGAATTGTCCTTTCCGAATCCAAACAACTCGATCGAAACTAATTTAAAATCATTAATGGCATGCTAATTATTTGTTTTAGATCTCCAGATGGTCAAATTTTGCACCAAGCACCACACGGTTGTGATCATGTATGATTTCTGCAAGGAATTGCTCTTTTCGGACAAAAATGACCCAAACAAAGTCGGATGAAGATTTGATCGACATGGTCGTCGTTTCTTTTGGACGTTTTAACAGTCTAATTTGCCACAAAGCAACAAACGATTCTGATTATGGCACGATTTCTCGAGAAATGGGGCTTTTCGATTCAAAACAACACAAACCAAACAAGTTTAAAATCGTTGATGGCATCCTAATTGTTTCCTTTAGCTGTCAAGACGGGCGAATTTTGCACAAAGCACCATACGGTTGTGATCATATACGATTTGTGAAAGGAAATGCTCTTTCTAAATCCGAACGACTCAAACATAACAGGATGAAGATTGGATTGACCAACTCGTCAATTCTTTTGGATGACTTGGCGGTTTAATTAGGCAAAAAGTAACGATTGATTTTGATCTGGCCTTTTCGAATCTAAATAACTCAATCGAAACAAGTTTAAAACCACTAATCGCTTGCTAATTGTTTCTTTTAGATGTTCAGGTTGTCGAATTTTGAACCAAGCACTATATGGTTGTGATCATGTATGATTTATGAAAGGAATTGCTCCTTTCGGACCAGAATAACTCAAACGAAGCCGAAAGAAGATTGGATCGACATTCTTGGCATTTATTTTGGATGTCTTGACCGTCTAATTTGGCAGAAAACATCAAATGATTCTGATTATGGCACGATCTCTCTACGGATGGGGCTTTTCGTATCAAAACTACTCATACCAAACAATTTTTAAATCGTTGATGGCATGCTAGTTGTTTCTTTTAGATGTCAAGACGGTAGAATTTGGAACAAAGTACCATAAGGTTGTGATCATATATGACTTGCGCAAGTAATTGCTCTTTCTAAATCCGAACGACTCAAACATAACAAGATGAAGATTGGATTGACCAACTCGTCGATTCTTTTGGACGTCTTGATGCTTTAATTTGGCAAAAAGTAACGAATGATTTTGATTTCGGCACGATTTCTCTCGAAATTGTCCTTTTTGAACCCAAATAACTCAAACGAAACTAGTTTAAAATCATTAATGGCATGCTAATTATTTCTTCTAGTTCTCCAGATGGTCGAATTTTGCACCAAGCACCATCGGTTGTGATCATGTATGATTTCTGCACAGAATTGCTCCTTTCGGACAAGAATGACCCAAACAAAGTCGGATGAAGATTGGATCGACATGGTCGTCCTTTCTTTTGGACGTCTTAACAGTCTAATTTTCCAAAAAGCAACGAACGATTCTGATTATGGCACGATTTCTCGAGGAATGGGGCTTTTCAATTCAAAACAACACAAACCAAACAAGTTTAAAATCGTTGATGGCATCCTAATTGTTTCCTTTAGATGTCAAGACGGGCGAATTTTGCACAAAGAACCATACGGTTGTGATCATATACGATTTGAGAAAGGAAATGCTCTTTCTAAATCCGAACGACTCAAACATAACAGGATGAAGATTGGATTGACCAACTCGTCAATTCTTTTGGACGACTTGGCGGTTTAATTAGGCAAAAAGCAACGATTGATTTTGATTTCGGTACGATTTCCCTGGCCTTTTCGAATCTAAATAACTCAATCAAAACAAGTTTAAAACCATTAATCGCTTGCTAGTTGTTTCTTTTAGATGTTCAAATGGTCGAATTTTGAACCAAGCACTATATGGTTATGATCATGTATGATTTATGAAAGGAATTGCTCCTTTCGGACCAGAATGACTCAAACGAAGCCGGAAAAAGATTGGATCGACATTCTTGGCATTTATTTTGGACGTTTTGACCGTCTAATTTGGCAGAAAACAATAAATGGTTCTGATTATGGCACGATCTCTCTACGGATGGGGCTTTTCGTATCAAAACTACTCATACCAAACAATTTTAAAATCGTCGATGGCATGCTAGTGGCTTCTTTTAGATGTCAAGACGGTCGAATTTGGCACAAAATAGCATACGGTTGTGATCATATATGACTTGCGCAAGTAATTGCTCTTTCTGAATCCGAACGACTCAAACATAACAAGATGAAGATCGGATGTACCAACTCGTCGATTCTTTTGGACGTCTTGATGCTTTAATTTGGCGAAAAGCAACGAATGATTTTGATTTTGGCACGATTTCTCTAGGAATTGTCCTTTCCGAATCCAAACAACTCGATCGAAACTAATTTAAAATCATTAATGGCATGCTAATTATTTGTTTTAGATCTCCAGATGGTCAAATTTTGCACCAAGCACCACACGGTTGTGATCATGTATGATTTCTGCAAGGAATTGCTCTTTCCGGACAAAAATGACCCAAACAAAGTCGGATGAAGATTTGATCGACATGGTCGTCGTTTCTTTTGGACGTTTTAACAGTCTAATTTGCCACAAAGCAACAAACGATTCTGATTATGGCACGATTTCTCGAGAAATGGGGCTTTTCGATTCAAAACAACACAAACCAAACAAGTTTAAAATCGTTGATGGCATCCTAATTGTTTCCTTTAGCTGTCAAGACGGGCGAATTTTGCACAAAGCACCATACGGTTGTGATCATATACGATTTGTGAAAGGAAATGCTCTTTCTAAATCCGAACGACTCAAACATAACAGGATGAAGATTGGATTGACCAACTCGTCAATTCTTTTGGATGACTTGGCGGTTTAATTAGGCAAAAAGTAACGATTGATTTTGATCTGGCCTTTTCGAATCTAAATAACTCAATCGAAACAAGTTTAAAACCATTAATCGCTTGCTAATTGTTTCTTTTAGATGTTCAGGTTGTCGAATTTTGAACCAAGCACTATATGGTTGTGATCATGTATGATTTATGAAAGGAATTGCTCCTTTCGGACCAGAATAACTCAAACGAAGCCGAAAGAAGATTGGATCGACATTCTTGGCATTTATTTTGGATGTCTTGACCGTCTAATTTGGCAGAAAACATCAAATGATTCTGATTATGGCACGATCTCTCTACGGATGGGGCTTTTCGTATCAAAACTACTCATACCAAACAATTTTTAAATCGTTGATGGCATGCTAGTTGTTTCTTTTAGATGTCAAGACGGTAGAATTTGGAACAAAGTACCATAAGGTTGTGATCATATATGACTTGCGCAAGTAATTGCTCTTTCTAAATCCGAACGACTCAAACATAACAAGATGAAGATTGGATTGACCAACTCGTCGATTCTTTTGGACGTCTTGATGCTTTAATTTGGCAAAAAGTAACGAATGATTTTGATTTCGGCACGATTTCTCTCGAAATTGTCCTTTTTGAACCCAAATAACTCAAACGAAACTAGTTTAAAATCATTAATGGCATGCTAATTATTTCTTCTAGTTCTCCAGATGGTCGAATTTTGCACCAAGCACCATCGGTTGTGATCATGTATGATTTCTGCACAGAATTGCTCCTTTCGGACAAGAATGACCCAAACAAAGTCGGATGAAGATTGGATCGACATGGTCGTCCTTTCTTTTGGACGTCTTAACAGTCTAATTTTCCAAAAAGCAACGAACGATTCTGATTATGGCACGATTTCTCGAGGAATGGGGCTTTTCAATTCAAAACAACACAAACCAAACAAGTTTAAAATCGTTGATGGCATCCTAATTGTTTCCTTTAGATGTCAAGACGGGCGAATTTTGCACAAAGAACCATACGGTTGTGATCATATACGATTTGAGAAAGGAAATGCTCTTTCTAAATCCGAACGACTCAAACATAACAGGATGAAGATTGGATTGACCAACTCGTCAATTCTTTTGGACGACTTGGCGGTTTAATTAGGCAAAAAGCAACGATTGATTTTGATTTCGGTACGATTTCCCTGGCCTTTTCGAATCTAAATAACTCAATCAAAACAAGTTTAAAACCATTAATCGCTTGCTAGTTGTTTCTTTTAGATGTTCAAATGGTCGAATTTTGAACCAAGCACTATATGGTTATGATCATGTATGATTTATGAAAGGAATTGCTCCTTTCGGACCAGAATGACTCAAACGAAGCCGGAAAAAGATTGGATCGACATTCTTGGCATTTATTTTGGACGTTTTGACCGTCTAATTTGGCAGAAAACAATAAATGGTTCTGATTATGGCACGATCTCTCTACGGATGGGGCTTTTCGTATCAAAACTACTCATACCAAACAATTTTAAAATCGTCGATGGCATGCTAGTGGCTTCTTTTAGATGTCAAGACGGTCGAATTTGGCACAAAATAGCATACGGTTGTGATCATATATGACTTGCGCAAGTAATTGCTCTTTCTGAATCCGAACGACTCAAACATAACAAGATGAAGATCGGATGTACCAACTCGTCGATTCTTTTGGACGTCTTGATGCTTTAATTTGGCGAAAAGCAACGAATGATTTTGATTTTGGCACGATTTCTCTAGGAATTGTCCTTTCCGAATCCAAACAACTCGATCGAAACTAATTTAAAATCATTAATGGCATGCTAATTATTTGTTTTAGATCTCCAGATGGTCAAATTTTGCACCAAGCACCACACGGTTGTGATCATGTATGATTTCTGCAAGGAATTGCTCTTTCCGGACAAAAATGACCCAAACAAAGTCGGATGAAGATTTGATCGACATGGTCGTCGTTTCTTTTGGACGTTTTAACAGTCTAATTTGCCACAAAGCAACAAACGATTCTGATTATGGCACGATTTCTCGAGAAATGGGGCTTTTCGATTCAAAACAACACAAACCAAACAAGTTTAAAATCGTTGATGGCATCCTAATTGTTTCCTTTAGCTGTCAAGACGGGCGAATTTTGCACAAAGCACCATACGGTTGTGATCATATACGATTTGTGAAAGGAAATGCTCTTTCTAAATCCGAACGACTCAAACATAACAGGATGAAGATTGGATTGACCAACTCGTCAATTCTTTTGGATGACTTGGCGGTTTAATTAGGCAAAAAGTAACGATTGATTTTGATCTGGCCTTTTCGAATCTAAATAACTCAATCGAAACAAGTTTAAAACCATTAATCGCTTGCTAATTGTTTCTTTTAGATGTTCAGGTTGTCGAATTTTGAACCAAGCACTATATGGTTGTGATCATGTATGATTTATGAAAGGAATTGCTCCTTTCGGACCAGAATAACTCAAACGAAGCCGAAAGAAGATTGGATCGACATTCTTGGCATTTATTTTGGATGTCTTGACCGTCTAATTTGGCAGAAAACATCAAATGATTCTGATTATGGCACGATCTCTCTACGGATGGGGCTTTTCGTATCAAAACTACTCATACCAAACAATTTTTAAATCGTTGATGGCATGCTAGTTGTTTCTTTTAGATGTCAAGACGGTAGAATTTGGAACAAAGTACCATAAGGTTGTGATCATATATGACTTGCGCAAGTAATTGCTCTTTCTAAATCCGAACGACTCAAACATAACAAGATGAAGATTGGATTGACCAACTCGTCGATTCTTTTGGACGTCTTGATGCTTTAATTTGGCAAAAAGTAACGAATGATTTTGATTTCGGCACGATTTCTCTCGAAATTGTCCTTTTTGAACCCAAATAACTCAAACGAAACTAGTTTAAAATCATTAATGGCATGCTAATTATTTCTTCTAGTTCTCCAGATGGTCGAATTTTGCACCAAGCACCATCGGTTGTGATCATGTATGATTTCTGCACAGAATTGCTCCTTTCGGACAAGAATGACCCAAACAAAGTCGGATGAAGATTGGATCGACATGGTCGTCCTTTCTTTTGGACGTCTTAACAGTCTAATTTTCCAAAAAGCAACGAACGATTCTGATTATGGCACGATTTCTCGAGGAATGGGGCTTTTCAATTCAAAACAACACAAACCAAACAAGTTTAAAATCGTTGATGGCATCCTAATTGTTTCCTTTAGATGTCAAGACGGGCGAATTTTGCACAAAGAACCATACGGTTGTGATCATATACGATTTGAGAAAGGAAATGCTCTTTCTAAATCCGAACGACTCAAACATAACAGGATGAAGATTGGATTGACCAACTCGTCAATTCTTTTGGACGACTTGGCGGTTTAATTAGGCAAAAAGCAACGATTGATTTTGATTTCGGTACGATTTCCCTGGCCTTTTCGAATCTAAATAACTCAATCAAAACAAGTTTAAAACCATTAATCGCTTGCTAGTTGTTTCTTTTAGATGTTCAAATGGTCGAATTTTGAACCAAGCACTATATGGTTATGATCATGTATGATTTATGAAAGGAATTGCTCCTTTCGGACCAGAATGACTCAAACGAAGCCGGAAAAAGATTGGATCGACATTCTTGGCATTTATTTTGGACGTTTTGACCGTCTAATTTGGCAGAAAACAATAAATGGTTCTGATTATGGCACGATCTCTCTACGGATGGGGCTTTTCGTATCAAAACTACTCATACCAAACAATTTTAAAATCGTCGATGGCATGCTAGTGGCTTCTTTTAGATGTCAAGACGGTCGAATTTGGCACAAAATAGCATACGGTTGTGATCATATATGACTTGCGCAAGTAATTGCTCTTTCTGAATCCGAACGACTCAAACATAACAAGATGAAGATCGGATGTACCAACTCGTCGATTCTTTTGGACGTCTTGATGCTTTAATTTGGCGAAAAGCAACGAATGATTTTGATTTTGGCACGATTTCTCTAGGAATTGTCCTTTCCGAATCCAAACAACTCGATCGAAACTAATTTAAAATCATTAATGGCATGCTAATTATTTGTTTTAGATCTCCAGATGGTCAAATTTTGCACCAAGCACCACACGGTTGTGATCATGTATGATTTCTGCAAGGAATTGCTCTTTCCGGACAAAAATGACCCAAACAAAGTCGGATGAAGATTTGATCGACATGGTCGTCGTTTCTTTTGGACGTTTTAACAGTCTAATTTGCCACAAAGCAACAAACGATTCTGATTATGGCACGATTTCTCGAGAAATGGGGCTTTTCGATTCAAAACAACACAAACCAAACAAGTTTAAAATCGTTGATGGCATCCTAATTGTTTCCTTTAGCTGTCAAGACGGGCGAATTTTGCACAAAGCACCATACGGTTGTGATCATATACGATTTGTGAAAGGAAATGCTCTTTCTAAATCCGAACGACTCAAACATAACAGGATGAAGATTGGATTGACCAACTCGTCAATTCTTTTGGATGACTTGGCGGTTTAATTAGGCAAAAAGTAACGATTGATTTTGATCTGGCCTTTTCGAATCTAAATAACTCAATCGAAACAAGTTTAAAACCATTAATCGCTTGCTAATTGTTTCTTTTAGATGTTCAGGTTGTCGAATTTTGAACCAAGCACTATATGGTTGTGATCATGTATGATTTATGAAAGGAATTGCTCCTTTCGGACCAGAATAACTCAAACGAAGCCGAAAGAAGATTGGATCGACATTCTTGGCATTTATTTTGGATGTCTTGACCGTCTAATTTGGCAGAAAACATCAAATGATTCTGATTATGGCACGATCTCTCTACGGATGGGGCTTTTCGTATCAAAACTACTCATACCAAACAATTTTTAAATCGTTGATGGCATGCTAGTTGTTTCTTTTAGATGTCAAGACGGTAGAATTTGGAACAAAGTACCATAAGGTTGTGATCATATATGACTTGCGCAAGTAATTGCTCTTTCTAAATCCGAACGACTCAAACATAACAAGATGAAGATTGGATTGACCAACTCGTCGATTCTTTTGGACGTCTTGATGCTTTAATTTGGCAAAAAGTAACGAATGATTTTGATTTCGGCACGATTTCTCTCGAAATTGTCCTTTTTGAACCCAAATAACTCAAACGAAACTAGTTTAAAATCATTAATGGCATGCTAATTATTTCTTCTAGTTCTCCAGATGGTCGAATTTTGCACCAAGCACCATCGGTTGTGATCATGTATGATTTCTGCACAGAATTGCTCCTTTCGGACAAGAATGACCCAAACAAAGTCGGATGAAGATTGGATCGACATGGTCGTCCTTTCTTTTGGACGTCTTAACAGTCTAATTTTCCAAAAAGCAACGAACGATTCTGATTATGGCACGATTTCTCGAGGAATGGGGCTTTTCAATTCAAAACAACACAAACCAAACAAGTTTAAAATCGTTGATGGCATCCTAATTGTTTCCTTTAGATGTCAAGACGGGCGAATTTTGCACAAAGAACCATACGGTTGTGATCATATACGATTTGAGAAAGGAAATGCTCTTTCTAAATCCGAACGACTCAAACATAACAGGATGAAGATTGGATTGACCAACTCGTCAATTCTTTTGGACGACTTGGCGGTTTAATTAGGCAAAAAGCAACGATTGATTTTGATTTCGGTACGATTTCCCTGGCCTTTTCGAATCTAAATAACTCAATCAAAACAAGTTTAAAACCATTAATCGCTTGCTAGTTGTTTCTTTTAGATGTTCAAATGGTCGAATTTTGAACCAAGCACTATATGGTTATGATCATGTATGATTTATGAAAGGAATTGCTCCTTTCGGACCAGAATGACTCAAACGAAGCCGGAAAAAGATTGGATCGACATTCTTGGCATTTATTTTGGACGTTTTGACCGTCTAATTTGGCAGAAAACAATAAATGGTTCTGATTATGGCACGATCTCTCTACGGATGGGGCTTTTCGTATCAAAACTACTCATACCAAACAATTTTAAAATCGTCGATGGCATGCTAGTGGCTTCTTTTAGATGTCAAGACGGTCGAATTTGGCACAAAATAGCATACGGTTGTGATCATATATGACTTGCGCAAGTAATTGCTCTTTCTGAATCCGAACGACTCAAACATAACAAGATGAAGATCGGATGTACCAACTCGTCGATTCTTTTGGACGTCTTGATGCTTTAATTTGGCGAAAAGCAACGAATGATTTTGATTTTGGCACGATTTCTCTAGGAATTGTCCTTTCCGAATCCAAACAACTCGATCGAAACTAATTTAAAATCATTAATGGCATGCTAATTATTTGTTTTAGATCTCCAGATGGTCAAATTTTGCACCAAGCACCACACGGTTGTGATCATGTATGATTTCTGCAAGGAATTGCTCTTTTCGGACAAAAATGACCCAAACAAAGTCGGATGAAGATTTGATCGACATGGTCGTCGTTTCTTTTGGACGTTTTAACAGTCTAATTTGCCACAAAGCAACAAACGATTCTGATTATGGCACGATTTCTCGAGAAATGGGGCTTTTCGATTCAAAACAACACAAACCAAACAAGTTTAAAATCGTTGATGGCATCCTAATTGTTTCCTTTAGCTGTCAAGACGGGCGAATTTTGCACAAAGCACCATACGGTTGTGATCATATACGATTTGTGAAAGGAAATGCTCTTTCTAAATCCGAACGACTCAAACATAACAGGATGAAGATTGATTGACCAACTCGTCAATTCTTTTGGATGACTTGGCGGTTTAATTAGGCAAAAAAGTAACGATTGATTTTGATCTGGCCTTTTCGAATCTAAATAACTCAATCGAAACAAGTTTAAAACCATTAATCGCTTGCTAATTGTTTCTTTTAGATGTTCAGGTTGTCGAATTTTGACCAAGCACTATATGGTTGTGATCATGTATGATTTATGAAAGGAATTGCTCCTTTCGGACCAGAATAACTCAAACGAAGCCGAAAGAAGATTGGATCGACATTCTTGGCATTTATTTTGGATGTCTTGACCGTCTAATTTGGCAGAAAACATCAAATGATTCTGATTATGGCACGATCTCTCTACGGATGGGGCTTTTCGTATCAAAACTACTCATACCAAACAATTTTTAAATCGTTGATGGCATGCTAGTTGTTTCTTTTAGATGTCAAGACGGTAGAATTTGGAACAAAGTACCATAAGGTTGTGATCATATATGACTTGCGCAAGTAATTGCTCTTTCTAAATCCGAACGACTCAAACATAACAAGATGAAGATTGGATTGACCAACTCGTCGATTCTTTTGGACGTCTTGATGCTTTAATTTGGCAAAAAGTAACGAATGATTTTGATTTCGGCACGATTTCTCTCGAAATTGTCCTTTTTGAACCCAAATAACTCAAACGAAACTAGTTTAAAATCATTAATGGCATGCTAATTATTTCTTCTAGTTCTCCAGATGGTCGAATTTTTGCACCAAGCACCATCGGTTGTGATCATGTATGATTTCTGCACAGAATTGCTCCTTTCGGACAAGAATGACCCCAAACAAAGTCGGATGAAGATTGGATCGACATGGTCGTCCTTTCTTTTGGACGTCTTAACAGTCTAATTTTCCAAAAAGCAACGAACGATTCTGATTATGGCACGATTTCTCGAGGAATGGGGGCTTTTCAATTCAAAACAACACAAACCAAACAAGTTTAAAATCGTTGATGGCATCCTAATTGTTTCCTTTAGATGTCAAGACGGGCGAATTTTGCACAAAGAACCATACGGTTGTGATCATATACGATTTGAGAAAGGAAATGCTCTTTCTAAATCCGAACGACTCAAACATAACAGGATGAAGATTGGATTGACCAACTCGTCAATTCTTTTGGACGACTTGGCGGTTTAATTAGGCAAAAAAGCAACGATTGATTTTGATTTCGGTACGATTTCCCTGGCCTTTTCGAATCTAAATAACTCAATCAAAACAAGTTTAAAACCATTAATCGCTTGCTAGTTGTTTCTTTTAGATGTTCAAATGGTCGAATTTTGAACCAAGCACTATATGGTTATGATCATGTATGATTTATGAAAGGAATTGCTCCTTTCGGACCAGAATGACTCAAACGCAGCCGGAAAAAGATTGGATCGACATTCTTGGCATTTATTTTTGGACGTTTTGACCGTCTAATTTGCAGAAAACAATAAATGGTTCTGATTATGGCACGATCTCTCTACGGATGGGGCTTTTCGTATCAAAACTACTCATACCAAACAATTTTAAAATCGTCGATGGCATGCTAGTGGCTTCTTTTAGATGTCAAGACGGTCGAATTTGGCACAAAATAGCATACGGTTGTGATCATATATGACTTGCGCAAGTAATTGCTCTTTCTGAATCCGAACGACTCAAACATAACAAGATGAAGATCGGATGTAACCAACTCGTCGATTCTTTTGGACGTCTTGATGCTTTAATTTGGCGAAAAGCAACGAATGATTTTGATTTTGGCACGATTTCTCTAGAATTGTCCTTTCCGAATCCAAACAACTCGATCGAAAACTAATTTAAAATCATTAATGGCATGCTAATTATTTGTTTTAGATCTCCAGATGGTCAAATTTTGCACCAAGCACCACACGGTTGTGATCATGTATGATTTCTGCAAGGAATTGCTCTTTCCGGACAAAAATGACCCAAACAAAGTCGGATGAAGATTTGATCGACATGGTCGTCGTTTCTTTTGGACGTTTTAACAGTCTAATTTGCCACAAAGCAACAAACGATTCTGATTATGGCACGATTTCTCGAGAAATGGGGCTTTTCGATTCAAAACAACACAAACCAAACAAGTTTTAAAATCGTTGATGGCATCCTACATTGTTTCCTTTAGCTGTCAAGACGGGCGAATTTTGCACAAAGCACCATACGGTTGTGATCATATACGATTTTGTGAAAGGAAATGCTCTTTCTAAATCCGAACGACTCAAACATAACAGGATGAAGATTGGATTGACCAACTCGTCAATTCTTTTGGATGACTTGGCGGTTTAATTAGGCAAAAAGTAACGATTGATTTTGATCTGGCCTTTTCGAATCTAAATAACTCAATCGAAACAAGTTTAAAACCATTAATCGCTTGCTAATTGTTTCTTTTAGATGTTCAGGTTGTCGAATTTTGAACCAAGCACTATGATGGTTGTGATCATGTATGATTTATGAAAGGAATTGCTCCTTTCGGACCAGAATAACTCAAACGAAGCCGAAAGAAGATTGGATCGACATTCTTGGCATTTATTTTGGATGTCTTGACCGTCTAATTTGGCAGAGAAAACATCAAATGATTCTGATTATGGCACGATCTCTCTACGGATGGGGCTTTTCGTATCAAAACTACTCATACCAAACAATTTTTAAATCGTTGATGGCATGCTAGTTGTTTCTTTTAGATGTCAAGACGGTAGAATTTGGAACAAAGTACCATAAGGTTGTGATCATATATGACTTGCGCAAGTAATTGCTCTTTCTAAATCCGAACGACTCAAACATAACAAGATGAAGATTGGATTGACCAACTCGTCGATTCTTTTGGACGTCTTGATGCTTTAATTTGGCAAAAAGTAACGAATGATTTTGATTTCGGCACGATTTCTCTCGAAATTGTCCTTTTTGAACCAAAATAACTCAAACGAAACTAGTTTAAAATCATTAATGGCATGCTAATTATTTCTTCTAGTTCTCCAGATGGTCGAATTT